>CM069590.1:33061320-33716820 GCA_035771175.1 Paratinospora sagittata
AAATGAAAAACTAGCTGAACATCAAGACAGATTGCAATTTTGATTCAATTCGAAGCCTTTTTTTGCAAAGGCAAGAATCATTACTTTCTTCTCTTGAAAAACTCTTCGAAAAGCTCAATCTAACTTGCAAATATCGTGCGTGTTGTATTTTTGAAAATCAGAGAATGAGTGTTTTATAAAATTTGAAGTTGAAGGTTAAAGAGCAAGAGTACTACAAAATGATTTGAATTCAAAATATTGTTCAATCTAAAGTTTTTTGGGCGTGCGAGACAATGGGAATCATCTAGGTGTTACTAGAGAATATTTCGATTAAGATAACCTGGCAAAACTGTGAAGGAATAGAAAAATCGAGCAAGCAGAAGTGCCCACATTTTTCTCGTTAGAAATATCAGATTTTAGTCTAAGACGTGCCAATTGCAGGATAGCCTTATTTTTGAAAAATTAATATTTTGACACTAAAGAACCATTTCATTGACTCAAAACACTTTGATATAAGAATAAACACTTTTAAATAATTCAAAACTCATTAAAATTATGATTAAAACCTTTCGGAAAACATTTTTGTAAAAATGAAATACTAAATCGAAAGTGATTTTGAAGACTTTGCAATTTTCAGAGTTTTAGTGCTAAGATGGATCGAGGGGTTACCTTACACACCAGAGATCAAACTAATGCATTAGACATGAGATATGTCTTCGTTCTTCGAGCTTGATCATTGTAGAATTCGAAAGCTATTGTTTGATGTGTTCTTGATGCAAAACAGGTGATGTGTTCCTCTTTGATGTGTTATCTTACCGAGACCACTTCATATACTTAGAGTTTTAAACAATGGATAGCCTCTGCAAATCTTAGCACACAAGGGATAAAATGAAGAACTAGCTGAACATCAAGACAGAATGCAATTTTGATTCAATTCGAAGCCTTTTTTTGCAAAGGCAAGAATCATTACTTTCTTCTCTTGAAAAACTCTTCGAAAAGCTCAATCTAACTTGCAAATATCGTGCGTGTTGTATTTTTGAAAATCAGAGAATGAGTGTTTTATAAAATTTGAAGTTGAAGGTTAAAGAGCAAGAGTACTACGAAATGATTTGAATTCAAAACATTGTTAAATCTAAAGTTTTTTGGGCGTGCGAGACAATGGGAATCATCTAGGTGTTACTAGAGAATATTTCAATTAAGATAACCTGGCAAAACCGTGAAGGAATAGAAAAATCGAGCAAGTAGATGTGCCCACATTTTTCCCGTTAGAAATATAAGATTTTAGTCTAAGACGTGTAAATTGGTGGATAGCCTTATTTTTGAAAAATTAATATTTTGACACTAAAGAACCATTTCATTGACTCAAAACACTTTGATATAAGATTAAACACTTTTAAATAATTCAAAACTCATTAAAATTATGATTAAAACCTTTCAGAAAACATTTTTTTCAAAATGAAATACTATATCGAAAGTGATTTTGAAGACTTTGCAATTTTCAGAGTTTTAGTGCTGAGATTGATCGAGGGGTTACCCTACACACCAGAGATCAAACTAATGCATTAGACATGAGATATGTCTTCGTTCTTCGAGCTTGATCTTTATAGAATTCGAAAGCTATTGTTTGATGTGTTCTTGATGCAAAACAGGTGATGTGTTCCTTTTTGATGTGTTATCTTATCGAGACCACTTCATATACTTAATATACTTAGAGTTTTAAATAATGGATAGCCTCTGCAAATCATCGCACACAAGGGATAAAATGAAGAACTAGCTGAACATCAAGACAGAATGCAATTTTGATTCAATTCGAAGCCTTTTTTTGCAAAGGCAAGAATCATTACTTTCTTCTCTTGAAAAACTCTTCGAAAAGCTCAATCTAACTTGCAAATATCGTGCGTGTTGAATTTTTGAAAATCAGAGAATGAGTGTTTTATAAAATTTGAAGTTGAAGGTTAAAGAGCAAGAGTACTAAAAAATGATTTGAATTCAAAACATTGTTCAATCTAAAGTTTTTTGGGCGTGCGAGACAATGGGAATCATCTAGGTGTTACTAGAGAATATTTCAATTAAGATAACCTGGCAAAACCGTGAAGGAATAGAAAAATCGAGCAAGTAGATGTGCCCACATTTTTCTCGTTAGAAATATAAGATTTTAGTCTAAGACGTGTAAATTGGTGGATAGCCTTATTTTTGAAAAATTAATATTTTGACACTAAAGAACCATTTCATTGACTCAAAACACTTTGATATAAGATTAAACACTTTTAAATAATTCAAAACTCATTAAAATTATGATTAAAACCTTTCAGAAAACATTTTTTTCAAAATGAAATACTATATCGAAAGTGATTTTGAAGACTTTGCAATTTTCAGAGTTTTAGTGCTGAGATTGATCGAGGGGTTACCCTACACACCAGAGATCAAACTAATGCATTAGACATGAGATATGTCTTCGTTCTTCGAGCTTGATCATTGTAGAATTCGAAAGCTATTGTTTGATGTGTTCTTGATGCAAAACAGGTGATGTGTTCCTCTTTGATGTGTTATCTTACCGAGACCACTTCATATACTTAGAGTTTTAAACAATGGATAGCCTCTGCAAATCTTAGCACACAAGGGATAAAATGAAGAACTAGCTGAACATCAAGACAGAATGCAATTTTGATTCAATTCGAAGCCTTTTTTTGCAAAGGCAAGAAACATTACTTTCTTCTCTTGAAAAACTCTTCGAAAAGCTCAATCTAACTTGCAAATATCGTGCGTGTTGAATTTTTGAAAATCAGAGAATGAGTGTTTTATAAAATTTGAAGTTGAAGGTTAAAGAGCAAGAGTACTAAAAAATGATTTGAATTCAAAACATTGTTCAATCTAAAGTTTTTTGGGCGTGCGAGACAATGGGAATCATCTAGGTGTTACTAGAGAATATTTCATTTAAGATAACCTGGCAAAACCGTGAAGGAATAGAAAAATCGAGCAAGTAGATGTGCCCACATTTTTCTCGTTAGAAATATAAGATTTTAGTCTAAGACGTGTAAATTGGTGGATAGCCTTATTTTTGAAAAATTAATATTTTGACACTAAAGAACCATTTCATTGACTCAAAACACTTTGATATAAGATTAAACACTTTTAAATAATTCAAAACTCATTAAAATTATGATTAAAACCTTTCAGAAAACATTTTTTTCAAAATGAAATACTATATCGAAAGTGATTTTGAAGACTTTGCAATTTTCAGAGTTTTAGTGCTGAGATTGATCGAGGGGTTACCCTACACACCAGAGATCAAACTAATGCATTAGACATGAGATATGTCTTCGTTCTTCGAGCTTGATCTTTGTAGAATTCGAAAGCTATTGTTTGATGTGTTCTTGATGCAAAACAGGTGATGTGTTCCTTTTTGATGTGTTATCTTATCGAGACCACTTCATATACTTAATATACTTAGAGTTTTAAATAATGGATATCCTCTGCAAATCTTCGCACACAAGGGATAAAATGAAGAACTAGCTGAACATCAAGACAGATTGCAATTTTGATTCAATTCGAAGCCTTTTTTTGCAAAGGCAAGAATCATTACTTTCTTCTCTTGAAAAACTCTTCGAAAAGCTCAATCTAACTTGCAAATATCGTGCGTGTTGTATTTTTGAAAATCAGAGAATGAGTGTTTTATAAAATTTGAAGTTGAAGGTTAAAGAGCAAGAGTACTACGAAATGATTTGAATTCAAAACATTGTTAAATCTAAAGTTTTTTGGGCGTGCGAGACAATGGGAATCATCTAGGTGTTACTAGAGAATATTTCAATTAAGATAACCTGGCAAAACTGTGAAGGAATAGAAAAATCGAGCAAGTAGATGTGCCCACATTTTTCTCGTTAGAAATATAAGATTTTAGTCTAAGACGTGTAAATTGGTGGATAGCCTTATTTTTGAAAAATTAATATTTTGACACTAAAGAACCATTTCATTGACTCAAAACACTTTGATATAAGATTAAACACTTTTAAATAATTCAAAACTCATTAAAATTATGATTAAAAGCTTTCAGAAAACATTTTTTTCAAAATGAAATACTATATCGAAAGTGATTTTGAAGACTTTGCAATTTTCAGAGTTTTAGTGCTGAGATTGATCGAGGGGTTACCCTACACACCAGAGATCAAACTAATGCATTAGACATGAGATATGTCTTCGTTCTTCGAGCTTGATCTTTGTAGAATTCGAAAGCTATTGTTTGATGTGTTCTTGATGCAAAACAGGTGATGTGTTCCTTTTTGATGTGTTATCTTATCGAGACCACTTCATATACTTAATATACTTAGAGTTTTAAATAATGGATAGCCTCTGCAAATCTTCGCACACAAGGGATACAATGAAGAACTAGCTGAACATCAAGACAGATTGCAATTTTGATTCCTTTTTTTGCAAAGGCAAGAATCATTACTTTCTTCTCTTGAAAAACTCTTCGAAAAGCTCAATCTAACTTGCAAATATCGTGCGTGTTGTATTTTTGAAAATCAGAGAATGAGTGTTTTATAAAATTTGAAGTTGAAGGTTAAAGAGCAAGAGTACTACAAAATGATTTGAATTCAAAATATTGTTCAATCTAAAGTTTTTTGGGCGTGCGAGACAATGGGAATCATCTAGGTGTTACTAGAGAATATTTCGATTAAGATAACCTGGCAAAACTGTGAAGGAATAGAAAAATCGAGCAAGCAGAAGTGCCCACATTTTTCTCGTTAGAAATATCAGATTTTAGTCTAAGACGTGCCAATTGCAGGATAGCCTTATTTTTGAAAAATTAATATTTTGACACTAAAGAACCATTTCATTGACTCAAAACACTTTGATATAAGAATAAACACTTTTAAATAATTCAAAACTCATTAAAATTATGATTAAAACCTTTCGGAAAACATTTTTGTAAAAATGAAATACTAAATCGAAAGTGATTTTGAAGACTTTGCAATTTTCAGAGTTTTAGTGCTAAGATGGATCGAGGGGTTACCTTACACACCAGAGATCAAACTAATGCATTAGACATGAGATATGTCTTCGTTCTTCGAGCTTGATCATTGTAGAATTCGAAAGCTATTGTTTGATGTGTTCTTGATGCAAAACAGGTGATGTGTTCCTCTTTGATGTGTTATCTTACCGAGACCACTTCATATACTTAGAGTTTTAAACAATGGATAGCCTCTGCAAATCTTAGCACACAAGGGATAAAATGAAGAACTAGCTGAACATCAAGACAGAATGCAATTTTGATTCAATTCGAAGCCTTTTTTTGCAAAGGCAAGAATCATTACTTTCTTCTCTTGAAAAACTCTTCGAAAAGCTCAATCTAACTTGCAAATATCGTGCGTGTTGTATTTTTGAAAATCAGAGAATGAGTGTTTTATAAAATTTGAAGTTGAAGGTTAAAGAGCAAGAGTACTACGAAATGATTTGAATTCAAAACATTGTTAAATCTAAAGTTTTTTGGGCGTGCGAGACAATGGGAATCATCTAGGTGTTACTAGAGAATATTTCAATTAAGATAACCTGGCAAAACCGTGAAGGAATAGAAAAATCGAGCAAGTAGATGTGCCCACATTTTTCCCGTTAGAAATATAAGATTTTAGTCTAAGACGTGTAAATTGGTGGATAGCCTTATTTTTGAAAAATTAATATTTTGACACTAAAGAACCATTTCATTGACTCAAAACACTTTGATATAAGATTAAACACTTTTAAATAATTCAAAACTCATTAAAATTATGATTAAAACCTTTCAGAAAACATTTTTTTCAAAATGAAATACTATATCGAAAGTGATTTTGAAGACTTTGCAATTTTCAGAGTTTTAGTGCTGAGATTGATCGAGGGGTTACCCTACACACCAGAGATCAAACTAATGCATTAGACATGAGATATGTCTTCGTTCTTCGAGCTTGATCTTTATAGAATTCGAAAGCTATTGTTTGATGTGTTCTTGATGCAAAACAGGTGATGTGTTCCTTTTTGATGTGTTATCTTATCGAGACCACTTCATATACTTAATATACTTAGAGTTTTAAATAATGGATAGCCTCTGCAAATCATCGCACACAAGGGATAAAATGAAGAACTAGCTGAACATCAAGACAGAATGCAATTTTGATTCAATTCGAAGCCTTTTTTTGCAAAGGCAAGAATCATTACTTTCTTCTCTTGAAAAACTCTTCGAAAAGCTCAATCTAACTTGCAAATATCGTGCGTGTTGAATTTTTGAAAATCAGAGAATGAGTGTTTTATAAAATTTGAAGTTGAAGGTTAAAGAGCAAGAGTACTAAAAAATGATTTGAATTCAAAACATTGTTCAATCTAAAGTTTTTTGGGCGTGCGAGACAATGGGAATCATCTAGGTGTTACTAGAGAATATTTCAATTAAGATAACCTGGCAAAACCGTGAAGGAATAGAAAAATCGAGCAAGTAGATGTGCCCACATTTTTCTCGTTAGAAATATAAGATTTTAGTCTAAGACGTGTAAATTGGTGGATAGCCTTATTTTTGAAAAATTAATATTTTGACACTAAAGAACCATTTCATTGACTCAAAACACTTTGATATAAGATTAAACACTTTTAAATAATTCAAAACTCATTAAAATTATGATTAAAACCTTTCAGAAAACATTTTTTTCAAAATGAAATACTATATCGAAAGTGATTTTGAAGACTTTGCAATTTTCAGAGTTTTAGTGCTGAGATTGATCGAGGGGTTACCCTACACACCAGAGATCAAACTAATGCATTAGACATGAGATATGTCTTCGTTCTTCGAGCTTGATCATTGTAGAATTCGAAAGCTATTGTTTGATGTGTTCTTGATGCAAAACAGGTGATGTGTTCCTCTTTGATGTGTTATCTTACCGAGACCACTTCATATACTTAGAGTTTTAAACAATGGATAGCCTCTGCAAATCTTAGCACACAAGGGATAAAATGAAGAACTAGCTGAACATCAAGACAGAATGCAATTTTGATTCAATTCGAAGCCTTTTTTTGCAAAGGCAAGAAACATTACTTTCTTCTCTTGAAAAACTCTTCGAAAAGCTCAATCTAACTTGCAAATATCGTGCGTGTTGAATTTTTGAAAATCAGAGAATGAGTGTTTTATAAAATTTGAAGTTGAAGGTTAAAGAGCAAGAGTACTAAAAAATGATTTGAATTCAAAACATTGTTCAATCTAAAGTTTTTTGGGCGTGCGAGACAATGGGAATCATCTAGGTGTTACTAGAGAATATTTCATTTAAGATAACCTGGCAAAACCGTGAAGGAATAGAAAAATCGAGCAAGTAGATGTGCCCACATTTTTCTCGTTAGAAATATAAGATTTTAGTCTAAGACGTGTAAATTGGTGGATAGCCTTATTTTTGAAAAATTAATATTTTGACACTAAAGAACCATTTCATTGACTCAAAACACTTTGATATAAGATTAAACACTTTTAAATAATTCAAAACTCATTAAAATTATGATTAAAACCTTTCAGAAAACATTTTTTTCAAAATGAAATACTATATCGAAAGTGATTTTGAAGACTTTGCAATTTTCAGAGTTTTAGTGCTGAGATTGATCGAGGGGTTACCCTACACACCAGAGATCAAACTAATGCATTAGACATGAGATATGTCTTCGTTCTTCGAGCTTGATCTTTGTAGAATTCGAAAGCTATTGTTTGATGTGTTCTTGATGCAAAACAGGTGATGTGTTCCTTTTTGATGTGTTATCTTATCGAGACCACTTCATATACTTAATATACTTAGAGTTTTAAATAATGGATATCCTCTGCAAATCTTCGCACACAAGGGATAAAATGAAGAACTAGCTGAACATCAAGACAGATTGCAATTTTGATTCAATTCGAAGCCTTTTTTTGCAAAGGCAAGAATCATTACTTTCTTCTCTTGAAAAACTCTTCGAAAAGCTCAATCTAACTTGCAAATATCGTGCGTGTTGTATTTTTGAAAATCAGAGAATGAGTGTTTTATAAAATTTGAAGTTGAAGGTTAAAGAGCAAGAGTACTACGAAATGATTTGAATTCAAAACATTGTTAAATCTAAAGTTTTTTGGGCGTGCGAGACAATGGGAATCATCTAGGTGTTACTAGAGAATATTTCAATTAAGATAACCTGGCAAAACTGTGAAGGAATAGAAAAATCGAGCAAGTAGATGTGCCCACATTTTTCTCGTTAGAAATATAAGATTTTAGTCTAAGACGTGTAAATTGGTGGATAGCCTTATTTTTGAAAAATTAATATTTTGACACTAAAGAACCATTTCATT
Organism: Paratinospora sagittata; assembly: GCA_035771175.1. Classification (NCBI taxonomy): domain Eukaryota; kingdom Viridiplantae; phylum Streptophyta; class Magnoliopsida; order Ranunculales; family Menispermaceae; genus Paratinospora; species Paratinospora sagittata. Next base: position 33,069,614 of record CM069590.1, read on the forward strand.
GACTCAAAACACTTTGATATAAGATTAAACACTTTTAAATAATTCAAAACTCATTAAAATTATGATTAAAAGCTTTCAGAAAACATTTTTTTCAAAATGAAATACTATATCGAAAGTGATTTTGAAGACTTTGCAATTTTCAGAGTTTTAGTGCTGAGATTGATCGAGGGGTTACCCTACACACCAGAGATCAAACTAATGCATTAGACATGAGATATGTCTTCGTTCTTCGAGCTTGATCTTTGTAGAATTCGAAAGCTATTGTTTGATGTGTTCTTGATGCAAAACAGGTGATGTGTTCCTTTTTGATGTGTTATCTTATCGAGACCACTTCATATACTTAATATACTTAGAGTTTTAAATAATGGATAGCCTCTGCAAATCTTCGCACACAAGGGATACAATGAAGAACTAGCTGAACATCAAGACAGATTGCAATTTTGATTCCTTTTTTTGCAAAGGCAAGAATCATTACTTTCTTCTCTTGAAAAACTCTTCGAAAAGCTCAATCTAACTTGCAAATATCGTGCGTGTTGTATTTTTGAAAATCAGAGAATGAGTGTTTTATAAAATTTGAAGTTGAAGGTTAAAGAGCAAGAGTACTACAAAATGATTTGAATTCAAAATATTGTTCAATCTAAAGTTTTTTGGGCGTGCGAGACAATGGGAATCATCTAGGTGTTACTAGAGAATATTTCGATTAAGATAACCTGGCAAAACTGTGAAGGAATAGAAAAATCGAGCAAGCAGAAGTGCCCACATTTTTCTCGTTAGAAATATCAGATTTTAGTCTAAGACGTGCCAATTGCAGGATAGCCTTATTTTTGAAAAATTAATATTTTGACACTAAAGAACCATTTCATTGACTCAAAACACTTTGATATAAGAATAAACACTTTTAAATAATTCAAAACTCATTAAAATTATGATTAAAACCTTTCGGAAAACATTTTTGTAAAAATGAAATACTAAATCGAAAGTGATTTTGAAGACTTTGCAATTTTCAGAGTTTTAGTGCTAAGATGGATCGAGGGGTTACCTTACACACCAGAGATCAAACTAATGCATTAGACATGAGATATGTCTTCGTTCTCCGAGCTTGATCATTGTAGAATTCGAAAGCTATTGTTTGATGTGTTCTTGATGCAAAACAGGTGATGTGTTCCTCTTTGATGTGTTATCTTACCGAGACCACTTCATATACTTAGAGTTTTAAACAATGGATAGCCTCTGCAAATCTTAGCACACAAGGGATAAAATGAAGAACTAGCTGAACATCAAGACAGAATGCAATTTTGATTCAATTCGAAGCCTTTTTTTGCAAAGGCAAGAATCATTACTTTCTTCTCTTGAAAAACTCTTCGAAAAGCTCAATCTAACTTGCAAATATCGTGCGTGTTGAATTTTTGAAAATCAGAGAATGAGTGTTTTATAAAATTTGAAGTTGAAGGTTAAAGAGCAAGAGTACTAAAAAATGATTTGAATTCAAAACATTGTTCAATCTAAAGTTTTTTGGGCGTGCGAGACAATGGGAATCATCTAGGTGTTACTAGAGAATATTTCATTTAAGATAACCTGGCAAAACCGTGAAGGAATAGAAAAATCGAGCAAGTAGATGTGCCCACATTTTTCTCGTTAGAAATATAAGATTTTAGTCTAAGACGTGTAAATTGGTGGATAGCCTTATTTTTGAAAAATTAATATTTTGACACTAAAGAACCATTTCATTGACTCAAAACACTTTGATATAAGATTAAACACTTTTAAATAATTTAAAACTCATTAAAATTATGATTAAAACCTTTCAGAAAACATTTTTTTCAAAATGAAATACTATATCGAAAGTGATTTTGAAGACTTTGCAATTTTCAGAGTTTTAGTGCTGAGATTGATCGAGGGGTTACCCTACACACCAGAGATCAAACTAATGCATTAGACATGAGATATGTCTTCGTTCTTCGAGCTTGATCATTGTAGAATTTGAAAGCTATTGTTTGATGTGTTCTTGATGCAAAACAGGTGATGTGTTCCTCTTTGATGTGTTATCTTACCGAGACCACTTCATATACTTAGAGTTTTAAACAATGGATAGCCTCTGCAAATCTTAGCACACAAGGGATAAAATGAAAAACTAGCTGAACATCAAGACAGAATGCAATTTTGATTCAATTCGAAGCCTTTTTTTGCAAAGGCAAGAATCATTACTTTCTTCTCTTGAAAAACTCTTCGAAAAGCTCAATCTAACTTGCAAATATCGTGCGTGTTGAATTTTTGAAAATCAGAGAATGAGTGTTTTATAAAATTTGAAGTTGAAGGTTAAAGAGCAAGAGTACTAAAAAATGATTTGAATTCAAAACATTGTTCAATCTAAAGTTTTTTGGGCGTGCGAGACAATGGGAATCATCTAGGTGTTACTAGAGAATATTTCATTTAAGATAACCTGGCAAAACCGTGAAGGAATAGAAAAATCGAGCAAGTAGATGTGCCCACATTTTTCTCGTTAGAAATATAAGATTTTAGTCTAAGACGTGTAAATTGGTGGATAGCCTTATTTTTGAAAAATTAATATTTTGACACTAAAGAACCATTTCATTGACTCAAAACACTTTGATATAAGATTAAACACTTTTAAATAATTCAAAACTCATTAAAATTATGATTAAAACCTTTCAGAAAACATTTTTTTCAAAATGAAATACTATATCGAAAGTGATTTTGAAGACTTTGCAATTTTCAGAGTTTTAGTGCTGAGATTGATCGAGGGGTTACCCTACACACCAGAGATCAAACTAATGCATTAGACATGAGATATGTCTTCGTTCTTCGAGCTTGATCTTTGTAGAATTCGAAAGCTATTGTTTGATGTGTTCTTGATGCAAAACAGGTGATGTGTTCCTTTTTGATGTGTTATCTTATCGAGACCACTTCATATACTTAATATACTTAGAGTTTTAAATAATGGATAGCCTCTGCAAATCTTCGCACACAAGGGATAAAATGAAGAACTAGCTGAACATCAAGACAGATTGCAATTTTGATTCAATTCGAAGCCTTTTTTTGCAAAGGCAAGAATCATTACTTTCTTCTCTTGAAAAACTCTTCGAAAAGCTCAATCTAACTTGCAAATATCGTGCGTGTTGTATTTTTGAAAATCAGAGAATGAGTGTTTTATAAAATTTGAAGTTGAAGGTTAAAGAGCAAGAGTACTACGAAATGATTTGAATTCAAAACATTGTTAAATCTAAAGTTTTTTGGGCGTGCGAGACAATGGGAATCATCTAGGTGTTACTAGAGAATATTTCAATTAAGATAACCTGGCAAAACTGTGAAGGAATAGAAAAATCGAGCAAGCAGAAGTGCCCACATTTTTCTCGTTAGAAATATCAGATTTTAGTCTAAGACGTGCCAATTGCTGGATAGCCTTATTTTTGAAAAATTAATATTTTGACACTAAAGAACCATTTCATTGAGTCAAAACACTTTGATATAAGATTAAACACTTTTAAATATTTCAAAACTCATTTAAATTATGATTAAAACCTTTCAGAAAACATTTTTTTCAAAATGAAATACTATATCGAAAGTGATTTTGAAGACTTTGCAATTTTTAGAGTTTTAGTGCTGAGATTGATCGAGGGGTTACCCTACACACCAGAGATCAAACTAATGCATTAGACATGAGATATGTCTTCGTTCTTCGAGCTTGATCTTTATAGAATTCGAAAGCTATTGTTTGATGTGTTCTTGATGCAAAACAGGTGATGTGTTCCTTTTTGATGTGTTATCTTATCGAGACCACTTCATATACTTAATATACTTAGAGTTTTAAATAATGGATAGCCTCTGCAAATCTTCGCACACAAGGGATAAAATGAAGAACTAGCTGAACATCAAGACAGAATGCAATTTTGATTCAATTCGAAGCCTTTTTTTGCAAAGGCAAGAATCATTACTTTCTTCTCTTGAAAAACTCTTCGAAAAGCTCAATCTAACTTGCAAATATCGTACGTGTTGAATTTTTGAAAATCAGAGAATGAGTGTTTTATAAAATTTGAAGTTGAAGGTTAAAGAGCAAGAGTACTAAAAAATGATTTGAATTCAAAACATTGTTCAATCTAAAGTTTTTTGGGCGTGCGAGACAATGGGAATCATCTAGGTGTTACTAGAGAATATTTCAATTAAGATAACCTGGCAAAACCGTGAAGGAATAGAAAAATCGAGCAAGTAGATGTGCCCACATTTTTCTCGTTAGAAATATAAGATTTTAGTCTAAGACGTGTAAATTGGTGGATAGCCTTATTTTTGAAAAATTAATATTTTGACACTAAAGAACCATTTCATTGACTCAAAACACTTTGATATAAGATTAAACACTTTTAAATATTTCAAAACTCATTAAAATTATGATTAAAACCTTTCAGAAAACATTTTTTTCAAAATGAAATACTATATCGAAAGTGATTTTGAAGACTTTGCAATTTTCAGAGTTTTAGTGCTGAGATTGATCGAGGGGTTACCCTACACACCAGAGATCAAACTAATGCATTAGACATGAGATATGTCTTCGTTCTTCGAGCTTGATCTTTGTAGAATTCGAAAGCTATTGTTTGATGTGTTCTTGATGCTAAACAGGTGATGTGTTCCTTTTTGATGTGTTATCTTATCGAGACCACTTCATATACTTAATATACTTAGAGTTTTAAATAATGGATAGCCTCTGCAAATCTTCGCACACAAGGGATAAAATGAAGAACTAGCTGAACATCAAGACAGATTGCAATTTTGATTCAATTCGAAGCCTTTTTTTGCAAAGGCAAGAATCATTACTTTCTTCTCTTGAAAAACTCTTCGAAAAGCTCAATCTAACTTGCAAATATCGTGCGTGTTGTATTTTTGAAAATCAGAGAATGAGTGTTTTATAAAATTTGAAGTTGAAGGTTAAAGAGCAAGAGTACTACAAAATGATTTGAATTCAAAATATTGTTCAATCTAAAGTTTTTTGGGCGTGCGAGACAATGGGAATCATCTAGGTGTTACTAGAGAATATTTCGATTAAGATAACCTGGCAAAACTGTGAAGGAATAGAAAAATCGAGCAAGCAGAAGTGCCCACATTTTTCTCGTTAGAAATATCAGATTTTAGTCTAAGACGTGCCAATTGCAGGATAGCCTTATTTTTGAAAAATTAATATTTTGACACTAAAGAACCATTTCATTGACTCCAAACACTTTGATATAAGAATAAACACTTTTAAATAATTCAAAACTCATTAAAATTATGATTAAAACCTTTCGGAAAACATTTTTGTAAAAATGAAATACTAAATCGAAAGTGATTTTGAAGACATTGCAATTTTCAGAGTTTTAGTGCTAAGATGGATCGAGGGGTTACCTTACACACCAGAGATCAAACTAATGCATTAGACATGAGATATGTCTTCGTTCTTCGAGCTTGATCATTGTAGAATTCGAAAGCTATTGTTTGATGTGTTCTTGATGCAAAACAGGTGATGTGTTCCTCTTTGATGTGTTATCTTACCGAGACCACTTCATATACTTAGAGTTTTAAACAATGGATAGCCTCTGCAAATCTTAGCACACAAGGGATAAAATGAAGAACTAGCTGAACATCAAGACAGAATGCAATTTTGATTCAATTCGAAGCCTTTTTTTGCAAAGGCAAGAATCATTACTTTCTTCTCTTGAAAAACTCTTCGAAAAGCTCAATCTAACTTGCAAATATCGTGCGTGTTGAATTTTTGAAAATCAGAGAATGAGTGTTTTATAAAATTTGAAGTTGAAGGTTAAAGAGCAAGAGTACTAAAAAATGATTTGAATTCAAAACATTGTTCAATCTAAAGTTTTTTGGGCGTGCGAGACAATGGGAATCATCTAGGTGTTACTAGAGAATATTTCAATTAAGATAACCTGGCAAAACCGTGAAGGAATAGAAAAATCGAGCAACTAGATGTGCCCACATTTTTCTCGTTAGAAATATAAGATTTTAGTCTAAGACGTGTAAATTGGTGGATAGCCTTATTTTTGAAAAATTAATATTTTGACACTAAAGAACCATTTCATTGACTCAAAACACTTTGATATAAGATTAAACACTTTTAAATATTTCAAAACTCATTAAAATTATGATTAAAACCTTTCAGAAAACATTTTTTTCAAAATGAAATACTATATCGAAAGTGATTTTGAAGACTTTGCAATTTTCAGAGTTTTAGTGCTGAGATTGATCGAGGGGTTACCCTACACACCAGAGATCAAACTAATGCATTAGACATGAGATATGTCTTCGTTCTTCGAGCTTGATCATTGTAGAATTCGAAAGCTATTGTTTGATGTGTTCTTGATGCAAAACAGGTGATGTGTTCCTTTTTGATGTGTTATCTTATCGAGACCACTTCATATACTTAATATACTTAGAGTTTTAAATAATGGATAGCCTCTGCAAATCTTCGCACACAAGGGATAAAATGAAGAACTAGCTGAACATCAAGACAGAATGCAATTTTGATTCAATTCGAAGCCTTTTTTTGCAAAGGCAAGAATCATTACTTTCTTCTCTTGAAAAACTCTTCGAAAAGCTCAATCTAACTTGCAAATATCGTACGTGTTGAATTTTTGAAAATCAGAGAATGAGTGTTTTATAAAATTTGAAGTTGAAGGTTAAAGAGCAAGAGTACTAAAAAATGATTTGAATTCAAAACATTGTTCAATCTAAAGTTTTTTGGGCGTGCGAGACAATGGGAATCATCTAGGTGTTACTAGAGAATATTTCAATTAAGATAAGCTGGCAAAACCGTGAAGGAATAGAAAAATCGAGCAAGTAGATGTGCCCACATTTTTCTCGTTAGAAATATAAGATTTTAGTCTAAGACGTGTAAATTGGTGGATAGCCTTATTTTTGAAAAATTAATATTTTGACACTAAAGAACCATTTCATTGACTCAAAACACTTTGATATAAGATTAAACACTTTTAAATATTTCAAAACTCATTAAAATTATGATTAAAACCTTTCAGAAAACATTTTTTTCAAAATGAAATACTATATCGAAAGTGATTTTGAAGACTTTGCAATTTTCAGAGTTTTAGTGCTGAGATTGATCGAGGGGTTACCCTACACACCAGAGATCAAACTAATGCATTAGACATGAGATATGTCTTCGTTCTTCGAGCTTGATCTTTGTAGAATTCGAAAGCTATTGTTTGATGTGTTCTTGATGCTAAACAGGTGATGTGTTCCTTTTTGATGTGTTATCTTATCGAGACCACTTCATATACTTAATATACTTAGAGTTTTAAATAATGGATAGCCTCTGCAAATCTTCGCACACAAGGGATAAAATGAAGAACTAGCTGAACATCAAGACAGATTGCAATTTTGATTCAATTCGAAGCCTTTTTTTGCAAAGGCAAGAATCATTACTTTCTTCTCTTGAAAAACTCTTCGAAAAGCTCAATCTAACTTGCAAATATCGTGCGTGTTGTATTTTTGAAAATCAGAGAATGAGTGTTTTATAAAATTTGAAGTTGAAGGTTAAAGAGCAAGAGTACTACAAAATGATTTGAATTCAAAATATTGTTCAATCTAAAGTTTTTTGGGCGTGCGAGACAATGGGAATCATCTAGGTGTTACTAGAGAATATTTCGATTAAGATAACCTGGCAAAACTGTGAAGGAATAGAAAAATCGAGCAAGCAGAAGTGCCCACATTTTTCTCGTTAGAAATATCAGATTTTAGTCTAAGACGTGCCAATTGCAGGATAGCCTTATTTTTGAAAAATTAATATTTTGACACTAAAGAACCATTTCATTGACTCAAAACACTTTGATATAAGAATAAACACTTTTAAATAATTCAAAACTCATTAAAATTATGATTAAAACCTTTCGGAAAACATTTTTGTAAAAATGAAATACTAAATCGAAAGTGATTTTGAAGACATTGCAATTTTCAGAGTTTTAGTGCTAAGATGGATCGAGGGGTTACCTTACACACCAGAGATCAAACTAATGCATTAGACATGAGATATGTCTTCGTTCTTCGAGCTTGATCATTGTAGAATTCGAAAGCTATTGTTTGATGTGTTCTTGATGCAAAACAGGTGATGTGTTCCTCTTTGATGTGTTATCTTACCGAGACCACTTCATATACTTAGAGTTTTAAACAATGGATAGCCTCTGCAAATCTTAGCACACAAGGGATAAAATGAAGAACTAGCTGAACATCAAGACAGAATGCAATTTTGATTCAATTCGAAGCCTTTTTTTGCAAAGGCAAGAATCATTACTTTCTTCTCTTGAAAAACTCTTCGAAAAGCTCAATCTAACTTGCAAATATCGTGCGTGTTGAATTTTTGAAAATCAGAGAATGAGTGTTTTATAAAATTTGAAGTTGAAGGTTAAAGAGCAAGAGTACTAAAAAATGATTTGAATTCAAAACATTGTTCAATCTAAAGTTTTTTGGGCGTGCGAGACAATGGGAATCATCTAGGTGTTACTAGAGAATATTTCAATTAAGATAACCTGGCAAAACCGTGAAGGAATAGAAAAATCGAGCAAGTAGATGTGCCCACATTTTTCTCGTTAGAAATATAAGATTTTAGTCTAAGACGTGTAAATTGGTGGATAGCCTTATTTTTGAAAAATTAATATTTTGACACTAAAGAACCATTTCATTGACTCAAAACACTTTGATATAAGATTAAACACTTTTAAATAATTCAAAACTCATTAAAATTATGATTAAAACCTTTCAGAAAACATTTTTTTCAAAATGAAATACTATATCGAAAGTGATTTTGAAGACTTTGCAATTTTCAGAGTTTTAGTGCTGAGATTGATCGAGGGGTTACCCTACACACCAGAGATCAAACTAATGCATTAGACATGAGATATGTCTTCGTTCTTCGAGCTTGATCTTTGTAGAATTCGAAAGCTATTGTTTGATGTGTTCTTGATGCAAAACAGGTGATGTGTTCCTTTTTGATGTATTATCTTATCGAGACCACTTCATATACTTAGAGTTTTAAACAATGGATAGCCTCTGCAAATCTTAGCACACAAGGGATAAAATGAAGAACTAGCTGAACATCAAGACAGAATGCAATTTTGATTCAATTCAAAGCCTTTTTTTTGCAAAGGCAAGAATCATTACTTTCTTCTCTTGAAAAACTCTTCGAAAAGCTCAATCTAACTTGCAAATATCGTGCGTGTTGTATTTTTGAAAATCAGAGAATGAGTGTTTTATAAAATTTGAAGTTGAAGGTTAAAGAGCAAGAGTACTACGAAATGATTTGAATTCAAAACATTGTTAAATCTAAAGTTTTTTGGGCGTGCGAGACAATGGGAATCATCTAGGTGTTACTAGAGAATATTTCAATTAAGATAACCTGGCAAAACTGTGAAGGAATAGAAAAATCGAGCAAGCAGAAGTGCCCACATTTTTCTCGTTAGAAATATCAGATTTTAGTCTAAGACGTGCCAATTGCTGGATAGCCTTATTTTTGAAAAATTAATATTTTGACACTAAAGAACCATTTCATTGAGTCAAAACACTTTGATATAAGATTAAACACTTTTAAATATTTCAAAACTCATTTAAATTATGATTAAAACCTTTCAGAAAACATTTTTTTCAAAATGAAATACTATATCGAAAGTGATTTTGAAGACTTTGCAATTTTTAGAGTTTTAGTGCTGAGATTGATCGAGGGGTTACCCTACACACCAGAGATCAAACTAATGCATTAGACATGAGATATGTCTTCGTTCTTCGAGCTTGATCTTTGTAGAATTCGAAAGCTATTGTTTGATGTGTTCTTGATGCAAAACAGGTGATGTGTTCCTTTTTGATGTGTTATCTTATCGAGACCACTTCATATACTTAATATACTTAGAGTTTTAAACAATGGATAGCCTCTGCAAATCATCGCACACAAGGGATAAAATGAAAAACTAGCTGAACATCAAGACAGATTGCAATTTTGATTCAATTCGAAGCCTTTTTTTGCAAAGGCAAGAATCATTACTTTCTTCTCTTGAAAAACTCTTCGAAAAGCTCAATCTAACTTGCAAATATCGTGCGTGTTGAATTTTTGAAAATCAGAGAATGAGTGTTTTATAAAATTTGAAGTTGAAGGTTAAAGAGCAAGAGTACTAAAAAATGATTTGAATTCAAAACATTGTTCAATCTAAAGTTTTTTGGGCGTGCGAGACAATGGGAATCATCTAGGTGTTACTAGAGAATATTTCAATTAAGATAACCTGGCAAAACCGTGAAGGAATAGAAAAATCGAGCAAGTAGATGTGCCCACATTTTTCTCGTTAGAAATATAAGATTTTAGTCTAAGACGTGTAAATTGGTGGATAGCCTTATTTTTGAAAAATTAATATTTTGACACTAAAGAACCATTTCATTGACTCAAAACACTTTGATATAAGATTAAACACTTTTAAATAATTCAAAACTCATTAAAATTATGATTAAAACCTTTCAGAAAACATTTTTTTCAAAATGAAATACTATATCGAAAGTGATTTTGAAGACTTTGCAATTTTCAGAGTTTTAGTGCTGAGATTGATCGAGGGGTTACCCTACACACCAGAGATCAAACTAATGCATTAGACATGAGATATGTCTTCGTTCTTCGAGCTTGATCTTTATAGAATTCGAAAGCTATTGTTTGATGTGTTCTTGATGCAAAACAGGTGATGTGTTCCTTTTTGATGTGTTATCTTATCGAGACCACTTCATATACTTAATATACTTAGAGTTTTAAATAATGGATAGCCTCTGCAAATCTTCGCACACAAGGGATAAAATGAAGAACTAGCTGAACATCAAGACAGAATGCAATTTTGATTCAATTCGAAGCCTTTTTTTGCAAAGGCAAGAATCATTACTTTCTTCTCTTGAAAAACTCTTCGAAAAGCTCAATCTAACTTGCAAATATCGTGCGTGTTGAATTTTTGAAAATCAGAGAATGAGTGTTTTATAAAATTTGAAGTTGAAGGTTAAAGAGCAAGAGTACTAAAAAATGATTTGAATTCAAAACATTGTTCAATCTAAAGTTTTTTGGGCGTGCGAGACAATGGGAATCATCTAGGTGTTACTAGAGAATATTTCAATTAAGATAACCTGGCAAAACCGTGAAGGAATAGAAAAATCGAGCAAGTAGATGTGCCCACATTTTTCTCGTTAGAAATATAAGATTTTAGTCTAAGACGTGTAAATTGGTGGATAGCCTTATTTTTGAAAAATTAATATTTTGACACTAAAGAACCATTTCATTGACTCAAAACACTTTGATATAAGATTAAACACTTTTAAATATTTCAAAACTCATTAAAATTATGATTAAAACCTTTCAGAAAACATTTTTTTCAAAATGAAATACTATATCGAAAGTGATTTTGAAGACTTTGCAATTTTCAGAGTTTTAGTGCTGAGATTGATCGAGGGGTTACCCTACACACCAGAGATCAAACTAATGCATTAGACATGAGATATGTCTTCGTTCTTCGAGCTTGATCTTTGTAGAATTCGAAAGCTATTGTTTGATGTGTTCTTGATGCTAAACAGGTGATGTGTTCCTTTTTGATGTGTTATCTTATCGAGACCACTTCATATACTTAATATACTTAGAGTTTTAAATAATGGATAGCCTCTGCAAATCTTCGCACACAAGGGATAAAATGAAGAACTAGCTGAACATCAAGACAGATTGCAATTTTGATTCAATTCGAAGCCTTTTTTTGCAAAGGCAAGAATCATTACTTTCTTCTCTTGAAAAACTCTTCGAAAAGCTCAATCTAACTTGCAAATATCGTGCGTGTTGTATTTTTGAAAATCAGAGAATGAGTGTTTTATAAAATTTGAAGTTGAAGGTTAAAGAGCAAGAGTACTACAAAATGATTTGAATTCAAAATATTGTTCAATCTAAAGTTTTTTGGGCGTGCGAGACAATGGGAATCATCTAGGTGTTACTAGAGAATATTTCGATTAAGATAACCTGGCAAAACTGTGAAGGAATAGAAAAATCGAGCAAGCAGAAGTGCCCACATTTTTCTCGTTAGAAATATCAGATTTTAGTCTAAGACGTGCCAATTGCAGGATAGCCTTATTTTTGAAAAATTAATATTTTGACACTAAAGAACCATTTCATTGACTCAAAACACTTTGATATAAGAATAAACACTTTTAAATAATTCAAAACTCATTAAAATTATGATTAAAACCTTTCGGAAAACATTTTTGTAAAAATGAAATACTAAATCGAAAGTGATTTTGAAGACATTGCAATTTTCAGAGTTTTAGTGCTAAGATGGATCGAGGGGTTACCTTACACACCAGAGATCAAACTAATGCATTAGACATGAGATATGTCTTCGTTCTTCGAGCTTGATCATTGTAGAATTCGAAAGCTATTGTTTGATGTGTTCTTGATGCAAAACAGGTGATGTGTTCCTCTTTGATGTGTTATCTTACCGAGACCACTTCATATACTTAGAGTTTTAAACAATGGATAGCCTCTGCAAATCTTAGCACACAAGGGATAAAATGAAGAACTAGCTGAACATCAAGACAGAATGCAATTTTGATTCAATTCGAAGCCTTTTTTTGCAAAGGCAAGAATCATTACTTTCTTCTCTTGAAAAACTCTTCGAAAAGCTCAATCTAACTTGCAAATATCGTGCGTGTTGAATTTTTGAAAATCAGAGAATGAGTGTTTTATAAAATTTGAAGTTGAAGGTTAAAGAGCAAGAGTACTAAAAAATGATTTGAATTCAAAACATTGTTCAATCTAAAGTTTTTTGGGCGTGCGAGACAATGGGAATCATCTAGGTGTTACTAGAGAATATTTCAATTAAGATAACCTGGCAAAACCGTGAAGGAATAGAAAAATCGAGCAAGTAGATGTGCCCACATTTTTCTCGTTAGAAATATAAGATTTTAGTCTAAGACGTGTAAATTGGTGGATAGCCTTATTTTTGAAAAATTAATATTTTGACACTAAAGAACCATTTCATTGACTCAAAACACTTTGATATAAGATTAAACACTTTTAAATAATTCAAAACTCATTAAAATTATGATTAAAACCTTTCAGAAAACATTTTTTTCAAAATGAAATACTATATCGAAAGTGATTTTGAAGACTTTGCAATTTTCAGAGTTTTAGTGCTGAGATTGATCGAGGGGTTACCCTACACACCAGAGATCAAACTAATGCATTAGACATGAGATATGTCTTCGTTCTTCGAGCTTGATCTTTGTAGAATTCGAAAGCTATTGTTTGATGTGTTCTTGATGCAAAACAGGTGATGTGTTCCTTTTTGATGTGTTATCTTATCGAGACCACTTCATATACTTAATATACTTAGAGTTTTAAATAATGGATAGCCTCTGCAAATCTTCGCACACAAGGGATAAAATGAAGAACTAGCTGAACATCAAGACAGATTGCAATTTTGATTCAATTCGAAGCCTTTTTTTGCAAAGGCAAGAATCATTACTTTCTTCTCTTGAAAAACTCTTCGAAAAGCTCAATCTAACTTGCAAATATCGTGCGTGTTGTATTTTTGAAAATCAGAGAATGAGTGTTTTATAAAATTTGAAGTTGAAGGTTAAAGAGCAAGAGTACTACAAAATGATTTGAATTCAAAATATTGTTCAATCTAAAGTTTTTTGGGCGTGCGAGACAATGGGAATCATCTAGGTGTTACTAGAGAATATTTCGATTAAGATAACCTGGCAAAACTGTGAAGGAATAGAAAAATCGAGCAAGCAGAAGTGCCCACATTTTTCTCGTTAGAAATATCAGATTTTAGTCTAAGACGTGCCAATTGCAGGATAGCCTTATTTTTGAAAAATTAATATTTTGTCACTAAAGAACCATTTCGTTGACTCAAAACACTTTGATATAAGAATAAACACTTTTAAATAATTCAAAACTCATTAAAATTATGATTAAAACCTTTCGGAAAACATTTTTGTAAAAATGAAATACTAAATCGAAAGTGATTTTGAAGACTTTGCAATTTTCAGAGTTTTAGTGCTAAGATGGATCGAGGGGTTACCTTACACACCAGAGATCAAACTAATGCATTAGACATGAGATATGTCTTCGTTCTTCGAGCTTGATCATTGTAGAATTCGAAAGCTATTGTTTGATGTGTTCTTGATGCAAAACAGGTGATGTGTTCCTCTTTGATGTGTTATCTTACCGAGACCACTTCATATACTTAGAGTTTTAAACAATGGATAGCCTCTGCAAATCTTAGCACACAAGGGATAAAATGAAGAACTAGCTGAACATCAAGACAGAATGCAATTTTGATTCAATTCGAAGCCTTTTTTTGCAAAGGCAAGAATCATTACTTTCTTCTTTTGAAAAACTCTTCGAAAAGCTCAATCTAACTTGCAAATATCGTGCGTGTTGAATTTTTTAAAATCAGAGAATGAGTGTTTTATAAAATTTGAAGTTGAAGGATAAAGAGCAAGAGTACTAAAAAATGATTTGAATTCAAAACATTGTTCAATCTAAAGTTTTTTGGGCGTGCGAGACAATGGGAATCATCTAGGTGTTACTAGAGAATATTTCAATTAAGATAACCTGGCAAAACCGTGAAGGAATAGAAAAATCGAGCAAGTAGATGTGCCCACATTTTTCTCGTTAGAAATATAAGATTTTAGTCTAAGACGTGCCAATTGCAGGATAGCCTTATTTTTGAAAAATTAATATTTTGACACTAAAGAACCATTTCATTGACTCAAAACACTTTGATATAAGATTAAACACTTTTAAATAATTCAAAACTCATTAAAATTATGATTAAAACCTTTCAGAAAACATTTTTTTCAAAATGAAATACTATATCGAAAGTGATTTTGAAGACTTTGCAATTTTCAGAGTTTTAGTGCTGAGATTGATCGAGGGGTTACCCTACACACCAGAGATCAAACTAATGCATTAGACATGAGATATGTCTTCGTTCTTCGAGCTTGATCTTTGTAGAATTCGAAAGCTATTGTTTGATGTGTTCTTGATGCAAAACAGGTGATGTGTTCCTTTTTGATGTGTTATCTTATCGAGACCACTTCATATACTTAGAGTTTTAAACAATGGATAGCCTCTGCAAATCTTAGCACACAAGGGATAAAATGAAGAACTAGCTGAACATCAAGACAGAATGCAATTTTGATTCAATTCGAAGCCTTTTTTTGCAAAGGCAAGAATCATTACTTTCTTCTCTTGAAAAACTCTTCGAAAAGCTCAATCTAACTTGCAAATATCGTGGGTGTTGTATTTTTGAAAATCAGAGAATGAGTGTTTTATAAAATTTGAAGTTGAAGGTTAAAGAGCAAGAGTAGTACAAAATGATTTGAATTCAAAACATTGTTCAATCTAAAGTTTTTTGGGCGTGCGAGACAATGGGAATCATCTAGGTGTTACTAGAGAAAATTTCGATTAGGATAACCTTGCAAAACTGTGAACGAATAGAAAAATCGAGCAAGCAGAAGTGCCCACATTTTTCTCGTTAGAAATATCAGATTTTAGTCTAAGACGTGCCAATTGCAGGATAGCCTTATTTTTGAAAAATTAATATTTTGACACTAAAGAGCCATTTCATTGACTCAAAACACTTTGATATAAGAATAAACACTTTTAAATAATTCAAAACTCATTAAAATTAATGTTAAAACCTTTCGGAAAACATTTTTGTAATAATGAAATACTATATCGAAAGTGATTTTGAAGACTTTGCAATTTTCAGAGTTTTAGTGCTAAGATTGATCGAGGGGTTACCTTACACACCAGAGATCAAACTAATGCATTAGACATGAGATATGTCTTCGTTCTTCGAGCTTGATCATTGTAGAATTCGAAAGCTATTGTTTGATGTGTTCTTGATGCAAAACAGGTGATGTGTTCCTCTTTGATGTGTTATCTTACCGAGACCACTTCATATACTTAGAGTTTTAAACAATGGATAGGCTCTGCAAATCTTAGCACACAAGGGATAAAATGAAGAACTAGCTGAACATCAAGACAGATTGCAATTTTGATTCAATTCGAAGCTTTTTTTTGCAAAGGCAAGAATCATTACTTTCTTCTCTTGAAAAACTCTTCGAAAAGCTCAATCTAACTTGCAAATATCGTGCGTGTTAAATTTTTGAAAATCAGAGAATGAGTGTTTTATAAAATTTGAAGTTGAAGGTTAAAGAGCAAGAGTACTAAAAAATGATTTGAATTCAAAACATTGTTCAATCTAAAGTTTCATGGGCGTGCGAGACCATGAGATTCATCTAGGTGTTACTAGAGAATATTTCAATTAAGATAACCTGGCAAAACTGTGAAGGAATAGAAAAATCGAGCAAGCAGAAGTGCCCACATTTTTCTCGTTAGAAATATAAGATTTTAGTCTAAGACGTGCAAATTGCTGGATAGCCTTATTTTTGAAAAATTAATATTTTGACACTAAAGAACCATTTCATTGACTCAAAACACTTTGATATAAGATTAAACACATTTAAACAATTCAAAACTCATTAAAATTATGATTAAAACCTTTCAGAAAACATTTTTTTCAAAATGAAATACTATATCGAAAGTGATTTTGAAGACTTTGCAATTTTCAGAGTTTTAGTGCTGAGATTGATCGAGGGGTTACCCTACACCAGAGATCAAACTTATGCATTAGACATGAGATATGTCTTCGTTCTTCGAGCTAGATCTTTGTAGAATTCGAAAGCTATTGTTTGATGTGTTCTTGATGCAAAACAGGTGATGTGTTCCTTTTTGATGTGTTATCTTATCGAGACCACTTCATATACTTAGAGTTTTAAACAATGGATAGCCTCTGCAAATATTAGCACACAAGGGATAAAATGAAGAACTAGCTGAACATCAAGACAGATTGCAATTTTGATTCAATTCGAAGCCTTTTTTTGCAAAGGCAAGAATCATTACTTTCTTCTCTTGAAAAACTCTTCGAAAAGCTCAATCTAACTTGCAAATATCGTGGGTGTTGTATTTTTGAAAATCAGAGAATGAGTGTTTTATAAAATTTGAAGTTGAAGGTTAAAGAGCAAGAGTAGTACAAAATGATTTGAATTCAAAACATTGTTCAATCTAAAGTTTTTTGGGCGTGCGAGACAATGGGAATCATCTAGGTGTTACTAGAGAAAATCTCGATTAGGATAACCTTGCAAAACTGGGAACGAATAGAAAAATCGAGCAAGCAGAAGTGCCCACATTTTTCTCGTTAGAAATATCAGATTTTAGTCTAAGACGTGCCAATTGCAGGATAGCCTTATTTTTGAAAAATTAATATTTTGACACTAAAGAACCATTTCATTGACTCAAAACACTTTGATATAAGAATAAACACTTTTAAATAATTCAAAACTCATTGAAATTAATGTTAAAACCTTTCGGAGAACATTTTTGTAATAATGAAATACTATATCGAAAGTGATTTTGAAGACTTTGCAATTTTCAGAGTTTTAGTGCTAAGATTGATCGAGGGGTTACCTTACACACCAGAGATCAAACTAATGCATTAGACATGAGATATGTCTTCGTTCTTCGAGCTTGATCATTGTAGAATTCGAAAGCTATTGTTTGATGTGTTCTTGATGCAAAACAGGTGATGTGTTCCTCTTTGATGTGTTATCTTACCGAGACCACTTCATATACTTAGAGTTTTAAACAATGGATAGGCTCTGCAAATCTTAGCACACAAGGGATAAAATGAAGAACTAGCTGAACATCAAGACAGATTGCAATTTTGATTCAATTCGAAGCCTTTTTTTGCAAAGGCAAGAATCATTACTTTCTTCTCTTGAAAAACTCTTCGAAAAGCTCAATCTAACTTGCAAATATCGTGCGTGTTAAATTTTTGAAAATCAGAGAATGAGTGTTTTATAAAATTTGAAGTTGAAGGTTAAAGAGCAAGAGTACTAAAAAATGATTTGAATTCAAAACATTGTTCAATCTAAAGTTTTTTGGGCGTGCGAGACCGTGAGAATCATCTAGGTGTTACTAGAGAATATTTCAATTAAGATAACCTGGCAAAACTGTGAAGGAATAGAGAAATCGAGCAAGCCGAAGTGCCCACATTTTTCTCGTTAGAAATATAAGATTTTAGTCTAAGACGTGCAAATTGCTGGATAGCCTTATTTTTGAAAAATTAATATTTTGACACTAAAGAACCATTTCATTGACTCAAAACACTTTGATATAAGATTAAACACTTTTAAATAATTCAAAACTCATTAAAATTATGATTAAAACCTTTCAGAAAACATTTTTTTCAAAATGAAATACTATATCGAAAGCGATTTTGAAGAATTTTTAGAGTTTTAGTGCTGAGATTGATCGAGGGGTTACCCTACACCAGAGATCAAACTAATGCATTAGACATGAGATATGTCTTCGTTCTTTGAGCTTGATCTTTGTAGAATTCGAAAGCTATTATTTGATGTGTTCTTGATGCAAAACAGGTGATGTGTTCCTTTTTGATGTGTTATCTTATCGAGACCACTTCATATACTTAGAGTTTTAAACAACGGATAGCCTCTGCAAATCTTAGCACACAAGGGATAAAATGAAGAACTAGCTGAACATCAAGACAGATTGCAATTTTGATTCAATTCGAAGCCTTTTTTTGCAAAGGAAAGAATCATTACTTTCTTCTCTTGAAAAACTCTTCGAAAAGCTCAATCTAACTTGCAAATATCGTGCGTGTTGTATTTTTGAAAATCAGAGAATAAGTGTTTTATAAAATTTGAAGTTGAAGGTTAAAGAGCAAGAGTACTACAAAATGATTTGAATTCAAAACATTGTTCAATCCAAAGTTTTTTGGGCGTGCGAGACAATGGGAATCATCTTGGTGTTACTAGAGAATATTTCAATTAAGATAACCTGGCAAAACTGTGAAGGAATAGAAAAATCGAGCAAGCCGAAGTGCCCACATTTTTCTCGTTAGAAATATCAGATTTTAGTCTAAGACGTGCCAATTGCAGGATAGCCTTATTTTTGAAAAATTAATATTTTGACACTAAAGAACCATTTCATTGACTCAAAACACTTTGATATAAGAATAAACACTTTTAAATAATTCAAAACTCATTAAAATTATGATTAAAACATTTCGGAAAACATTTTTGTAAAAATGAAATACTATATCGAAAGTGATTTTGAAGACTTTGCAATTTTCAGAGTTTTATTGCTGAGATTGATCGAGGGGTTACCCTACACACCAGAGATCAAACTAATGCATTAGACATGAGATATGGCTTCGTTCTTCGAGCTTGATCTTTGTAGAATTCGAAAGCTATTGTTTGATGTGTTCTTGATGTAAAACAGGTGATGTGTTCCTTTTTGATGTGTTATCTTATCGAGACCACTTCATATACTTAGAGTTTTAAACAATGGATAGCCTCTGCAAATCTTAGCACACAAGGGATAAAATAAAGAACTAGCTGAACAACAAGACAGAATGCAAATTTGATTCAATTCGAAGCCTTTTTTTGCAAAGGCAAGAATCATTACTTTCTTCTCTTGAAAAACTCTTCGAAAAGCTCAATCTAACTTGCAAATATCGTGCGTGTTGTATTTTTGAAAATCAGAGAATGAGTGTTTTATAAAATTTGAAGTTGAAGGTTAAAGAGCAAGAGTAGTACAAAATGATTTGAATTCAAAACATTGTTCAATCTAAAGTTTTTTGGGCGTGCGAGACAATGGGAATCATCTAGGTGTTAGTAGAGAAAATTTCGATTAGGATAACCTTGCAAAACTGTGAACGAATAGAAAAATCGAGCAAGCAGAAGTGCCCACATTTTTCTTGTTAGAAATATCAGATTTTAGTCTAAGACGTGCCAATTGCAGGATAGCCTTATTTTTGAAAAATTAATATTTTGACACTAAAGAACCATTTCATTGACTCAAAACACTTTGATATAAGAATAAACACTTTTAAATAATTCAAAACTCATTAAAATTATGATTAAAACCTTTCGAAAAACATTTTTGTAATAATGAAATACTATATCGAAAGTGATTTTGAAGACTTTGCAATTTTCAGAGTTTTAGTGCTAAGATTGATCGAGGGGTTACCTTACACACCAGAGATCAAACTAATGCATTAGACATGAGATATGTCTTCGTTCTTCGAGCTTGATCATTGTAGAATTCGAAAGCTATCGTTTGATGTGTTCTTGATGCAAAACAGGTGATGTGTTCCTCTTTGATGTGTTATCTTATCGAGACCACTTCATATACTTAGAGTTTTAAACAATGGATAGGCTCTGCAAATCTTAGCACACAAGGGATAAAATGAAGAACTAGCTGAACATCAAGACAGATTGCAATTTTGATTCAATTCGAAGCCTTTTTTTGCAAAGGCAAGAATCATTACTTTCTTCTCTTGAAAAACTCTTCGAAAAGCTCAATCTAACATGCAAATATCGTGCGTGTTAAATTTTTGAAAATCAGAGAATGAGCGTTTTATAAAATTTGAAGTTGAAGGTTAAAGAGCAAGAGTACTAAAAAATGATTTGAATTCAAAACAATGTTCAATCTAAAGTTTTTTGGGCGTGCGAGACCATGGGAATCATCTAGGTGTTACTAGAGAATATTTCAATTAAGATAACCTGGCAAAACTGTGAAGGAATAGGAAAATCGAGCAAGCAGAAGTGCCCACATTTTTCTCGTTAGAAATATAAGATTTTAGTCTAAGACGTGCAAATTGCTGGATAGCCTTATTTTTGAAAAATTAATATTTTGACACTAAAGAACCATTTCATTGACTCAAAACACTTTCATATAAGATTAAACACTTTTAAATAATTTAAAACTCATTAAAATTATGATTAAAACCTTTCAGAAAACATTTTTTTCAAAATGAAATACTATATCGAAAGTGATTTTGAAGACTTTGCAATTTTCAGAGTTTTAGTGCTGAGATTGATCGAGGGGTTACCCTACGCCAGAGATCAAACTAATGCATTAGACATGAGATATGTCTTCGTTCTTCGACCTTGATCTTTGTAGAATTCGAAAGCTATTGTTTGATGTCTTCTTGATGCAAAACAGGTGATGTGTTCCTTTTTGATGTATTATCTTATCGAGACCACTTCATATACTTAGAGTTTTAAACAATGGATAGCCTCTGCAAATCTTAGCACACAAGGGATAAAATGAAGAACTAGCTGAACATCAAGACAGAATGCAATTTTGATTCAATTCAAAGCCTTTTTTTTGCAAAGGCAAGAATCATTACTTTCTTCTCTTGAAAAACTCTTCGAAAAGCTCAATCTAACTTGCAAATATCGTGCGTGTTGTATTTTTGAAAATCAGAGAATGAGTGTTTTATAAAATTTGAAGTTGAAGGTTAAAGAGCAAGAGTAGTACAAAATGATTTGAATTCAAAACATTGTTCAATCTAAAGTTTTTTGGGCGTGCGAGACAATGGGAATCATCTAGGTGTTACTAGAGAATATTTCAATTAAGATAACCTGGCAAAACTGTGAAGGAATAGAAAAATCGAGCAAGCAGAAGTGCCCACATTTTTCTCGTTAGAAATATCAGATTTTAGTCTAAGACGTGCCAATTGCAGGATAGCCTTATTTTTGAAAAATTAATATTTTGACACTAAAGAACCATTTCATTGACTCAAAACACTTTGATATAAGAATAAACACTTTTAAATAATTCAAAACTCATTAAAATTATAATTAAAACCTTTCGGAAAACATTTTTGTAATAATGAAATACTATATCGAAAGTGATTTTGAAGACTTTGCAATTTTCAGAGTTTTTGTGCTAAGATTGATCGAGGGGTTACCGTACACACAAGAGATCAAACTAATGCATTAGACATGAGATATGTCTTCGTTCTTCGAGCTTGACCATTGTAGAATTCGAAAGCTATTGTTTGATGTGTTCTTGATGCAAAACAGGTGATGTGTTCCTCTTTGATGTGTTATCTTACCGAGACCACTTCATATACTTAGAGTTTTAAACAATGGATAGGCTCTGCAAATCTTAGCACACAAGGGATAAAATGAAGAACTAGCTGAACATCAAGACAGATTGCAATTTTGATTCAATTCGAAGCCTTTTTTTGCAAAGGCAAGAATCATTACTTTCTTCTCTTGAAATACTCTTCGAAAAGCTCAATCTAACTTGCAAATGTCGTGCGTGTTAAATTTTTGAAAATCAGAGAATGAGTGTTTTATAAAATTTGAAGTTGAAGGTTAAAGAGCAAGAGTAGTACAAAATGATTTGAATTCAAAACATTGTTCAATCTAAAGTTTTTTGGGCGTGCGAGACAATGGGAATCATCTAGGTGTTACTAGAGAATATTTCAATTAAGATAACCTGGCAAAACTGTGAAGGAATAGAAAAATCGAGCAAGCAGAAGTGCCCACATTTTTCTCGTTAGAAATATCAGATTTTAGTCTAAGACGTGCCAATTGCAGGATAGCCTTATTTTTGAAAAATTAATATTTTGACACTAAAGAACCATTTCATTGACTCAAAACACTTTGATATAAGAATAAACACTTTTAAATAATTCAAAACTCATTAAAATTATAATTAAAACCTTTCGGAAAACATTTTTGTAATAATGAAATACTATATCGAAAGTGATTTTGAAGACTTTGCAATTTTCAGAGTTTTTGTGCTAAGATTGATCGAGGGGTTACCGTACACACAAGAGATCAAACTAATGCATTAGACATGAGATATGTCTTCGTTCTTCGAGCTTGACCATTGTAGAATTCGAAAGCTATTGTTTGATGTGTTCTTGATGCAAAACAGGTGATGTGTTCCTCTTTGATGTGTTATCTTACCGAGACCACTTCATATACTTAGAGTTTTAAACAATGGATAGGCTCTGCAAATCTTAGCACACAAGGGATAAAATGAAGAACTAGCTGAACATCAAGACAGATTGCAATTTTGATTCAATTCGAAGCCTTTTTTTGCAAAGGCAAGAATCATTACTTTCTTCTCTTGAAATACTCTTCGAAAAGCTCAATCTAACTTGCAAATGTCGTGCGTGTTAAATTTTTGAAAATCAGAGAATGAGTGTTTTATAAAATTTGAAGTTGAAGGTTAAAGAGCAAGAGTACTAAAAAATGATTTGAATTCAAAACATTGTTCAATCTAAAGTTTTTTGGGCGTGCGAGACCATGGGAATCATCTAGGTGTTACTAGAGAATATTTCAATTAAGATAACCTGGCAAAACTATGAAGGAATAGAAAAATCGAGCAAGCAAAAGTGCCCACATTTTTCTCGTTAGAAATATAAGATTTTAGTCTAAGACGTGCAAATTGCTGGATAGCCTTATTTTTGAAAAATTAATATTTTGACACTAAAGAACCATTTCATTGACTCAAAACACTTTGATATAAGATTAAACACTTTTAAATAATTCAAAACTCATTAAAGTTATGATTAAAACCTTTCATAAAACATTTTTTTCAAAATGAAATACTATATCGAAAGTAATTTTGAAACTTTGCAATTTTCAGAGTTTTAGTGCTGAGATTGATCGAGGGGTTACCCTACACCCCAGAGATCAAACTAATGCATTAGACATGAGATATGTCTTCGTTCTTCCAGCTTGATCTTTGTAGAATTCGAAAGCTATTGTTTGATGTGTTCTTGATGCAAAACAGGTGATGTGTTCCTTTTTGATGTGTTATCTTATCGAGACCACTTCATATACTTAGAGTTTTAAACAATGGATAGCCTCTGCAAATCTTAGCACACAAGGGATAAAATGAAGAACTAGCTGAACATCAAGACAGATTGCAATTTTGATTCAATTCGAAGCCTTTGTTTGCAAAGGCAAGAATCATTACTTTCTTCTCTTGAAAAACTCTTCGAAAAGCTCAATCTAACTTGCAAATATCGTGCGTGTTGTATTTTTGAAAATCAGAGAATGAGTGTTTTATAAAATTTGAAGTTGAAGGTTAAAGAGCAAGAGTAGTACAAAATGATTTGAATTCAAAACATTGTTCAATCTAAAGTTTTTTGGGCGTGCGAGACAATGGGAATCATCTAGGTGTTACTAGAGAAAATTTCGATTAGGATAACCTTGCAAAACTGTGAAGGAATAGAAAAATCGAGCAAGCAGAAGTGCCCACATTTTTCTCGTTAGAAATATCAGATTTTAGTCTAAGACGTGCCAATTGCAGGATAGCCTTATTTTTGAAAATTTAATATTTTGACACTAAAGAACCATTTCATTGACTCAAAACACTTTGATATAAGAATAAACACTTTTAAATAATTCAAAACTCATTAAAATTATGATTAAAACCTTCCGGAAAACATATTTGTAATAATGAAATACTATATCGAAAGTGATTTTGAAGACTTTGCAATTTTCAGAGTTTTAGTGCTAAGATTGATCGAGGGGTTACCTTACACACCAGAAATCAAACTAATGCGTTAGACATGAGATATGTCTTCGTTCTTCGAGCTTGATCTTTGTAGAATTCGAAAGCTATTGTTTGATGTGTTCTTGATGCAAAACAGGTGATTTGTTCCTTTTTGATGTGTTATCTTATCGAGACCACTTCATATACTTAATATACTTAGAGTTTTAAATAATGGATAGCCTCTGCAAATCTTCGCACACAAGGGATAAAATGAAGAACTAGCTGAACATCAAGACAGATTGCAATTTTGATTCAATTCGAAGCCTTTTTTTGCAAAGGCAAGAATCATTACTTTCTTCTCTTGAAAAACTCTTCGAAAAGCTCAATCTAACTTGCAAATATCGTGCGTGTTGTATTTATGAAAATCAGAGAATGAGTGTTTTATAAAATTTGAAGTTGAAGGTTAAAGAGCAAGAGTACTACAAAATGATTTGAATTCAAAACATTGTTCAATCTAAAGTTTTTTGGGCGTGCGAGGCAATGGGAATCATCTAGGTGTTACTAGAGAATATTTCAATTAAGATAACCTGGCAAAACTGTGAAGGAATAGAAAAATCGAGCAAGCAGAAGTGCCCACATTTTTCTCGTTAGAAATATAAGATTTTAGTCTAAGACGTGCAAATTGCTGGATAGCCTTATTTTTGAAAAATTAATATTTTGACACTAAAGAACCATTTCATTGACTCAAAACACTTTGATATAAGATTAAACACTTTTAAATAATTCAAAACTCATTAAAATTATGATTAAAACCTTTCAGAAAACATTTTTTTCAAAATGAAATACTATATCGAAAGTGATTTTGAAGACTTTGCAATTTTTAGAGTTTTAGTGCTGAGATTGATCGAGGGGTTACCCTACACACCAGAGATCAAACTAATGCATTAGACATGTGATATGTCTTCGTTCTTCGAGCTTGATCTTTGTAGAATTCGAAACCTATTGTTTGATGCGTTCTTGATGGAAAACAGGTGATGTGTTCCTTTTTGATGTGTTATCTTATCGAGACCACTTCATATACTTAGAGTTTTAAACAATGGATAGCCTCTGCAAATCTTCGCACACAAGGGATAAAATGAAGAACTAGCTGAACATCAAGACAGATTGCAATTTTGATTCAATTCGAAGCCTTTTTTTGCAAAGGCAAGAATCATTACTTTCTTCTCTTGAAAAACTCTTCGTAAAGCTCAATCTAACTTGCAAATATCGTGCGTGTTGAATTTTTGAAAATCAGAGAATGAGTGTTTTATAAAATTTGAAGTTGAAGGTTAAAGAGCAAGAGTACTAAAAAATGATTTAAATTCAAAACACTGTTCAATCTAAAGTTTTTTGGGCGTGCGAGACAATGGGAATCATCTAGGTGTTACTAGAGAATATTTCAATTAAGATAACCTGGCAAAACTGTGAAGGAATAGAAAAATCGAGCAAGGAGATGTGCCCACATTTTTCTCGTTAGAAATATAAGATTTTAGTCTAAGACGTGCAAATTGCTGGATAGCCTTATTTTTGAAAAATTAATATTTTGACACTAAAGAACCATTTCATTGACTCAAAACACTTTGATATAAGATTAAACACTTTTAAATAATTCAAAACTCATTAAAATTATGATTAAAACCTTTCAGAAAACATTTTTTTCAAAATGAAATACTATATCGAAAGTGATTTTGAAGACTTTGCAATTTTCAGAGTTTTAGTGCTGAGATTGATCGAGGGGTTACCCTACACACCAGAGATCAAACTAATGCATTAGACATGAGATATGTCTTCGTTCTTCGAGCTTGATCTTTGTAGAATTCGAAAGCTATTGTTTGATGTGTTCTTGATGCAAAACAGGTGATGTGTTCCTTTTTGACGTGTTATCTTATCGAGACCACTTCATATACTTAGAGTTTTAAACAATGGATAGCCCCGGCAAATCTTCGCACACAAGGGATAAAATGAAGAACTAGCTGAACATCAAGACAGATTGCAATTTTGATTCAATTCGAAGCCTTTTTTTGCAAAGGCAAGAATCATTACTTTCTTCTCTTGAAAAACTCTTCGAAAAGCTCAATTTTACTTGCAAATATCGTGCGTGTTGTATTTTTGAAAATCAGAGAATAAGTGTTTTATAAAATTTGAAGTTGAAGGTTAAAGAGCAAGAGTACTACAAAATGATTTGAATTCAAAACATTGTTCAATCTAAAGTTTTTTGCGCGGGCGAGACAATGGGAATCATCTAGGTGTTACTAGAGAATATTTCGGTTAGGATAACCTGGCAAAACTGTGAAGGAATAGAAAAATCGAGCAAGCAGAAGTGCCCACATTTTTCTCGTTAGAAATATCAGATTTTTGTCTAAGACGTGCCAATTGCAGGATAGCCTTATTTTTGAAAAATTAATATTTTGACACTAAAGAACCATTTCATTGACTCAAAACACTTTGATATAAGAATAAACACTTTTAAATAATTCAAAACTCATTAAAATTATGATTAAAACATTTCGGAAAACATTTTTGTAAAAATGAAATACTATATCGAAAGTGATTTTGAAGACTTTGCAATTTTCAGAGTTTTAGTGCTCAGATTGATCGAGGGGTTACCGTACACACAAGAGATCAAACTAATGCATTAGACATGAGATATGTCTTCGTTCTTCGAGCTTGATCTTTGTAGAATTCGAAAGCTATTGTTTGATGTGTTCTTGATGCAAAACAGGTGATGTGTTCCTTTTTGATGTGTTATCTTATCGAGACCACTTCATATACTTAGAGTTTTAAACAATGGATAGCCTCTGCAAATCTTCGCACACAAGGGATAAAATGAAGAACTAGCTGAACATCAAGACAGATTGCAATTTTGATTCAATTCGAAGCCTTTTTTTGCAAAGGCAAGAATCATTACTTTCTTCTCTTGAAAAACTCTTCGAAAAGCTCAATCTAACTTGCAAATATCGTGCGTGTTGAATTTTTGAAAATCAGAGAATGAGTGTTTTATAAAATTTGAAGTTGAAGGTTAAAGAGCAAGAGTACTAAAAAATGATTTAAAATCAAAACATTGTTCAATCTAAAGTTTTTTGGGCGTGCGAGACAATGGGAATCATCTAGGTGTTACTAGAGAATATTTCAATTAAGATAACCTGGCAAAACTGTGAAGGAATAGAAAAATCGAGCAAGGAGATGTGCCCACATTTTTCTCGTTAGAAATATAAGATTTTAGTCTAAGACGTGCAAATTGCTGGATAGCCTTATTTTTGAAAAATTAATATTTTGACACTAAAGAACCATTTCATTGACTCAAAACACTTTGATATAAGATTAAACACTTTTAAATAATTCAAAACTCATTAAAATTATGATTAAAACCTTTCAGAAAACATTTTTTTCAAAATGAAATACTATATCGAAAGTGATTTTGAAGACTTTGCAATTTTCAGAGTTTTAGTGCTGAGATTGATCGAGGGGTTACCCTACACACCAGAGATCAAACTAATGCATTAGACATGAGATATGTCTTCGTTCTTCGAGCTTGATCTTTGTAGAATTCGAAAGCTATTGTTTGATGTGTTCTTGATGCAAAACAGGTGATGTGTTCCTTTTTGACGTGTTATCTTATCGAGACCACTTCATATACTTAGAGTTTTAAACAATGGATAGCCCCGGCAAATCTTCGCACACAAGGGATAAAATGAAGAACTAGCTGAACATCAAGACAGATTGCAATTTTGATTCAATTCGAAGCCTTTTTTTGCAAAGGCAAGAATCA
Organism: Paratinospora sagittata; assembly: GCA_035771175.1. Lineage (NCBI taxonomy): Eukaryota > Viridiplantae > Streptophyta > Magnoliopsida > Ranunculales > Menispermaceae > Paratinospora > Paratinospora sagittata. The sequence continues at coordinate 33,097,843 of CM069590.1, forward strand.
TTACTTTCTTCTCTTGAAAAACTCTTCGAAAAGCTCAATCTAACTTGCAAATATCGTGCGTGTTGTATTTTTGAAAATCAGAGAATGAGTGTTTTATAAAATTTGAAGTTGAAGGTTAAAGAGCAAGAGTACTACAAAATGATTTGAATTCAAAACATTGTTCAATCTAAAGTTTTTTGGGCGTGCGAGACAATGGGAATCATCTAGGTGTTACTAGAGAATATTTCAATTAAGATAACCTGGCAAAACTGTGAAGGAATAGAAAAATCGAGCAAGCAGAAGTGCCCACATTTTTCTCGTTAGAAATATAAGATTTTAGTCTAAGACGTGCAAATTGCTGGATAGCCTTATTTTTGAAAAATTAATATTTTGACACTAAAGAACCATTTCATTGACTCAAAACACTTTGATATAAGATTAAACACTTTTAAATAATTCAAAACTCATTAAAATTATGATTAAAACCTTTCAGAAAACATTTTTTTCAAAATGAAATACTATATCGAAAGTGATTTTGAAGACTTTGCAATTCTCAGAGTTTTAGTGCTCAGATTGATCGAGGGGTTGCCCTACACACCAGAGATCAAACTAATGCATTAGACATGAGATATGTCTTCGTTCTTCGAGCTTGATCTTTGTCGAATTCGAAAGCTATTGTTTGGTGTGTTCTTGATGCAAAACAGGTGATGTGTTCCTTTTTGATGTGTTATCTTATCGAGACCACTTCATATACTTAGAGTTTTAAACAATGGATAGCCTTTGCAAATCTTCGCACACAAGGGATAAAATGAAGAACTAGCTGAACATCAAGACAGATTGCAATTTTGATTCAATTCGAAGCCTTTTTTTGCAAAGGCAAGAATCATTACTTTCTTCTCTTGAAAAACTCTTCGAAAAGCTCAATCTAACTTGCAAATATCGTGCGTGTTGTATTTTTGAAAATCAGAGAATAAGTGTTTTAAAAAATTTGAAGTTGAAGGTTAAAGAGCAAGAGTACTACAAAATGATTTGAATTCAAAACATTGTTCAATCTAAAGTTTTTTGCGCGTGCGAGACAATGGGAATCATCTAGGTGTTACTAGAGAATATTTCGGTTAGGATAACCTGGCAAAACTGTGAAGGAATAGAAAAATCGAGCAAGCAGAAGTGCCCACATTTTTCTCGTTAGAAATATCAGATTTTTGTCTAAGACGTGCCAATTGCAGGATAGCCTTATTTTTGAAAAATTAATATTTTGACACTAAAGAACCATTTCATTGACTCAAAACACTTTGATATAAGAATAAACACTTTTAAATAATTCAAAACTCATTAAAATTATGATTAAAACATTTCGGAAAACATTTTTGTAAAAATGAAATACTATATCGAAAGTGATTTTGAAGACTTTGCAATTTTCAGAGTTTTAGTGCTCAGATTGATCGAGGGGTTACCGTACACACAAGAGATCAAACTAATGCATTAGACATGAGATATGTCTTCGTTCTTCGAGCTTGATCTTTGTAGAATTCGAAAGCTATTGTTTGATGTGTTCTTGATGCAAAACAGGTGATGTGTTCCTTTTTGATGTGTTATCTTATCGAGACCACTTCATATACTTAGAGTTTTAAACAATGGATAGCCCCTGCAAATCTTCGCACACAAGGGATAAAATGAAGAACTAGCTGAACATCAAGACAGATTGCAATTTTGATTCAATTCGAAGCCTTTTTTTGCAAAGGCAAGAATCATTACTTTCTTCTCTTGAAAAACTCTTCGAAAAGCTCAATCTAACTTGCAAATATCGTGCGTGTTGTATTTTTGAAAATCAGAGAATGAGTGTTTTATAAAATTTGAAGTTGAAGGTTAAAGAGCAAGAGTACTACAAAATGATTTGAATTCAAAACATTGTTCAATCTAAAGTTTTTTGGGCGTGCGAGACAATGGGAATCATCTAGGTGTTACTAGAGAATATTTCAATTAAGATAACCTGGCAAAACTGTGAAGGAATAGAAAAATCGAGCAAGCAGAAGTGCCCACATTTTTCTCGTTAGAAATATAAGATTTTAGTCTAAGACGTGCAAATTGCTGGATAGCCTTATTTTTGAAAAATTAATATTTTGACACTAAAGAACCATTTCATTGACTCAAAACACTTTGATATAAGATTAAACACTTTTAAATAATTCAAAACTCATTAAAATTATGATTAAAACCTTTCAGAAAACATTTTTTTCAAAATGAAATACTATATCGAAAGTGATTTTGAAGACTTTGCAATTTTCAGAGTTTTAGTGCTGAGATTGATCGAGGGGTTACCCTACACACCAGAGATCAAACTAATGCATTAGACATGAGATATGTCTTCGTTCTTCGAGCTTGATCTTTGTCGAATTCGAAAGCTATTGTTTGATGTGTTCTTGCTGCAAAACAGGTGATGTGTTCCTTTTTGATGTGTTATCTCATCGAGACCACTTCATATACTTAGAGTTTTAAACAATGGATAGCCTCTGCAAATCTTCGCACACAAGGGATAAAATGAAGAACTAGCTGAACATCAAGACAGATTGCAATTTTGATTCAATTCGAAGCCTTTTTTTGCAAAGGCAAGAATCATTACTTTCTTCTCTTGAAAAACTCTTCGAAAAGCTCAATCTAACTTGCAAATATCGTGCGTGTTGTATTTTTGAAAATCAGAGAATAAGTGTTTTATAAAATTTGAAGTTGAAGGTTAAAGAGCAAGAGTACTACAAAATGATTTGAATTCAAAACATTGTTCAATCCAAAGTTTTTTGGGCGTGCGAGACAATGGGAATCATCTAGGTGTTACTAGAGAATATTTCGGTTAGGATAACCTGGCAAAACTGTGAAGGAATAGAAAAAACGAGCAAGCAGAAGTGCCCACATTTTTCTCGTTAGAAATATAAGATTTTAGTCTAAGACGTGCCAATTGCAGTATAGCCTTATTTTTGAAAAATTAATATTTTGACACTAAAGAACCATTTCATTGACTCAAAACACTTTGATATAAGAATAAACACTTTTAAATAATTCAAAACTCATTAAAATTATGATTAAAACATTTCGGAAAACATTTTTGTAAAAATGAAATACTATATCGAAAGTGATTTTGAAGACTTTGCAATTTTCAGAGTTTTAGTGCTCAGATTGATCGAGGGGTTACCCTACACACCAGAGATCAAACTAATGCATTAGACATGAGATATGTCTTCGTTCTTCGAGCTTGATCTTTGTCGAATTCGAAAGCTATTGTTTGATGTGTTCTTGATGCAAAACAGGTGATGTGTTCCTTTTTGATGTGTTATCTCATCGAGACCACTTCATATACTTAGAGTTTTAAACAATGGATAGCCTCTGCAAATCTTCGCACACAAGGGATAAAATGAAGAACTAGCTGAACATCAAGACAGATTGCAATTTTGATTCAATTCGAAGCCTTTTTTTGCAAAGGCAAGAATCATTACTTTCTTCTCTTGAAAAACTCTTCGAAAAGCTCAATCTAACTTGCAAATATCGTGCGTGTTGTATTTTTGAAAATCAGAGAATAAGTGTTTTATAAAATTTGAAGTTGAAGGTTAAAGAGCAAGAGTACTACAAAATGATTTGAATTCAAAACATTGTTCAATCTAAAGTTTTTTGCGCGTGCGAGACAATGGGAATCATCTAGGTGTTACTAGAGAATATTTCGGTTAGGATAACCTGGCAAAACTGTGAAGGAATAGAAAAAACGAGCAAGCAGAAGTGCCCACATTTTTCTCGTTAGAAATATCAGATTTTTGTCTAAGACGTGCCAATTGCAGTATAGCCTTATTTTTGAAAAATTAATATTTTGACACTAAAGAACCATTTCATTGACTCAAAACACTTTGATATAAGAATAAACACTTTTAAATAATTCAAAACTCATTAAAATTATGATTAAAACATTTCGGAAAACATTTTTGTAAAAATGAAATACTATATCGAAAGTGATTTTGAAGACTTTGCAATTTTCAGAGTTTTAGTGCTCAGATTGATCGAGGGGTTACCGTACACACAAGAGATCAAACTAATGCATTAGACATGAGATATGTCTTCGTTCTTCGAACTTGATCATTGTAGAATTCGAAAGCTATTGTTTGATGTGTTCTTGATGCAAAACAGGTGATGTGTTCCTCTTTGATGTGTTATCTTACCGAGACCACTTCATATACTTAGAGTTTTAAACAATGGATAGCCCCTGCAAATCTTAGCACACAAGGGATAAAATGAAGAACTAGCTGAACATCAAGACAGAATGCTATTTTGATTCAATTCGAAGCCTTTTTTTGCAAAGGCAAGAATCATTACTTTCTTCTCTTGAAAAACTCTTCGAAAAGCTCAATCTAACTTGCAAATATCGTGCGTGTTGAATTTTTGAAAATCAGAGAATGAGTGTTTTATAAAATTTGAAGTTGAAGGTTAAAGAGCAAGAGTACTAAAAAATGATTTAAATTCAAAACATTGTTCAATCTAAAGTTTTTTGGGCGTGCGAGACAATGGGAATCATCTAGGTGTTACTAGAGAATATTTCAATTAAGATAACCTAGCAAAACTGTGAAGGAATAGAAAAATCGAGCAAGTAGATGTGCCCACATTTTTCTCGTTAGAAATATAAGATTTTAGTCTAAGACGTGCAAATTGCTGGATAGCCTTATTTTTGAAAAATTAATATTTTGACACTAAAGAACCATTTCATTGACTCAAAACACTTTGATATAAGATTAAACACTTTTAAATAATTCAAAACTCATTAAAATTATGATTAAAACCTTTCACAAAACATTTTTTCAAAATGAAATACTATATCGAAAGTGATTTTGAAGACTTTGCAATTTTCAGAGTTTTAGTGCTGAGATTGATCGAGGGGTTACCCTACACCCCAGAGATCAAACTAATGCATTAGACATGAGATATGTCTTCGTTTTTCGAGCTTGATCTTTGTAGAATTCGAAAGCTATTGTTTGATGTGTTCTTGATGCAAAACAGGTGATGTGTTCCTTTTTGATGTGTTATCTTATCGAGACCACTTCATATACTTAGAGTTTTAAACAATGGATAGCCCCTGCAAATCTTCGCACACAAGGGATAAAATGAAGAACTAGCTGAACATCAAGACAGATTGCAATTTTGATTCAATTCGAAGCCTTTTTTTGCAAAGGCAAGAATCATTACTTTCTTCTCTTGAAAAACTCTTCGAAAAGCTCAATCTAACTTGCAAATATCGTGCGTGTTGTATTTTTGAAAATCAGAGAATGAGTGTTTTATAAAATTTGAAGTTGAAGGTTAAAGAGCAAGAGTACTACAAAATGATTTGAATTCAAAACATTGTTCAATCTAAAGTTTTTTGAGCGTGCGAGACAATGGGAATCATCTAGGTGTTACTAGAGAATATTTCAATTAAGATAACCTGGCAAAACTGTGAAGGAATAGAAAAATCGAGCAAGCAGAAGTGCCCACATTTTTCTCGTTAGAAATATAAGATTTTAGTCTAAGACGTGCAAATTGCTGGATAGCCTTATTTTTGAAAAATTAATATTTTGACACTAAAGAACCATTTCATTGACTCAAAACACTTTGATATAAGATTAAACACTTTTAAATAATTCAAAACTCATTAAAGTTATGATTAAAACCTTCCATAAAACATTTTTTTCAAAATGAAATACTATATCGAAAGTGATTTTGAAGACTTTGCAATTTTCAGAGTTTTAGTGCTGAGATTGATCGAGGGGTTACCCTACACCCCAGAGATCAAACTAATGCATTAGACATGAGATATGTCTTCGTTCTTCGAGCTTGATCTTTGTAGAATTCGAAAGCTATTGTTTGATGTGTTCTTGATGCAAAACAGGTGATGTGTTCCTTTTTGATGTGTTATCTTATCGAGACCACTTCATATACTTAGAGTTTTAAACAATGGATAGCCTTTGCAAATCTTCGCACACAAGGGATAAAATGAAGAACTAGCTGAACATCAAGACAGATTGCAATTTTGATTCAATTCGAAGCCTTTTTTTGCAAAGGCAAGAATCATTACTTTCTTCTCTTGAAAAACTCTTCGAAAAGCTCAATCTAACTTGCAAATATCGTGCGTGTTGTATTTTTGAAAATCAGAGAATAAGTGTTTTATAAAATTTGAAGTTGAAGGTTAAAGAGCAAGAGTACTACAAAATGATTTGAATTCAAAACATTGTTCAATCTAAAGTTTTTTGCGCGTGCGAGACAATGGGAATCATCTAGGTGTTACTAGAGAATATTTCGGTTAGGATAACCTGGCAAAACTGTGAAGGAATAGAAAAATCGAGCAAGCAGAAGTGCCCACATTTTTCTCGTTAGAAATATCAGATTTTTGTCTAAGACGTGCCAATTGCAGGATAGCCTTATTTTTGAAAAATTAATATTTTGACACTAAAGAACCATTTCATTGACTCAAAACACTTTGATATAAGAATAAACACTTTTAAATAATTCAAAACTCATTAAAATTATGATTAAAACATTTCGGAAAACATTTTTGTAAAAATGAAATACTATATCGAAAGTGATTTTGAAGACTTTGCAATTTTCAGAGTTTTAGTGCTCAGATTGATCGAGGGGTTACCGTACACACAAGAGATCAAACTAATGCATTAGACATGAGATATGTCTTCGTTCTTCGAGCTTGATCTTTGTAGAATTCGAAAGCTATTGTTTGATGTGTTCTTGATGCAAAATAGGTGATGTGTTCCTTTTTGATGTGTTATCTTATCGAGACCACTTCATATACTTAGAGTTTTAAACAATGCATAGCCCCTGCAAATCTTCGCACACAAGGGATAAAATGAAGAACTAGCTGAACATCAAGACAGATTGCAATTTTGATTCAATTCGAAGCCTTTTTTTGCAAAGGCAAGAATCATTACTTTCTTCTCTTGAAAAACTCTTCGAAAAGCTCAATCTAACTTGCAAATATCGTGCGTGTTGTATTTTTGAAAATCAGAGAATGAGTGTTTTATAAAATTTGAAGTTGAAGGTTAAAGAGCAAGAGTACTACAAAATGATTTGAATTCAAAACATTGTTCAATCTAAAGTTTTTTGGGCGTGCGAGACAATGGGAATCATCTAGGTGTTACTAGAGAATATTTCAATTAAGATAACCTGGCAAAACTGTGAAGGAATAGAAAAATCGAGCAAGCAGAAGTGCCCACATTTTTCTCGTTAGAAATATAAGATTTTAGTCTAAGACGTGCAAATTGCTGGATAGCCTTATTTTTGAAAAATTAATATTTTGACACTAAAGAACCATTTCATTGACTCAAAACACTTTGATATAAGATTAAACACTTTTAAATAATTCAAAACTCATTAAAATTATGATTAAAACCTTTCAGAAAACATTTTTTTCAAAATGAAATACTATATCGAAAGTGATTTTGAAGACTTTGCAATTTTAAGAGTTTAAGTGCTGAGATTGATCGAGGGGTTACCCTACACACCAGAGATCAAACTAATGCATTAGACATGAGATATGTCTTCGTTCTTCGAGCTTGATCTTTGTCGAATTCGAAAGCTATTGTTTGATGTGTTCTTGATGCAAAACAGGTGATGTGTTCCTTTTTGATGTGTTATCTCATCGAGACCACTTCATATACTTAGAGTTTTAAACAATGGATAGCCTCTGCAAATCTTCGCACACAAGGGATAAAATGAAGAACTAGCTGAACATCAAGACAGATTGCAATTTTGATTCAATTCGAAGCCTTTTTTTGCAAAGGCAAGAATCATTACTTTCTTCTCTTGAAAAACTCTTCGAAAAGCTCAATCTAACTTGCAAATATCGTGCGTGTTGTATTTTTGAAAATCAGAGAATAAGTGTTTTATAAAATTTGAAGTTGAAGGTTAAAGAGCAAGAGTACTACAAAATGATTTGAATTCAAAACATTGTTCAATCTAAAGTTTTTTGCGCGTGCGAGACAATGGGAATCATCTAGGTGTTACTAGAGAATATTTCGGTTAGGATAACCTGGCAAAACTGTGAAGGAATAGAAAAAACGAGCAAGCAGAAGTGCCCACATTTTTCTCGTTAGAAATATCAGATTTTTGTCTAAGACGTGCCAATTGCAGTATAGCCTTATTTTTGAAAAATTAATATTTTGACACTAAAGAACCATTTCATTGACTCAAAACACTTTGATATAAGAATAAACACTTTTAAATAATTCAAAACTCATTAAAATTATGATTAAAACATTTCGGAAAACATTTTTGTAAAAATGAAATACTATATCGAAAGTGATTTTGAAGACTTTGCAATTTTCAGAGTTTTAGTGCTCAGATTGATCGAGGGGTTACCGTACACACAAGAGATCAAACTAATGCATTAGACATGAGATATGTCTTCGTTCTTCGAACTTGATCATTGTAGAATTCGAAAGCTATTGTTTGATGTGTTCTTGATGCAAAACAGGTGATGTGTTCCTCTTTGATGTGTTATCTTACCGAGACCACTTCATATACTTAGAGTTTTAAACAATGGATAGCCCCTGCAAATCTTAGCACACAAGGGATAAAATGAAGAACTAGCTGAACATCAAGACAGAATGCTATTTTGATTCAATTCGAAGCCTTTTTTTGCAAAGGCAAGAATCATTACTTTCTTCTCTTGAAAAACTCTTCGAAAAGCTCAATCTAACTTGCAAATATCGTGCGTGTTGAATTTTTGAAAATCAGAGAATGAGTGTTTTATAAAATTTGAAGTTGAAGGTTAAAGAGCAAGAGTACTAAAAAATGATTTAAATTCAAAACATTGTTCAATCTAAAGTTTTTTGGGCGTGCGAGACAATGGGAATCATCTAGGTGTTACTAGAGAATATTTCAATTAAGATAACCTAGCAAAACTGTGAAGGAATAGAAAAATCGAGCAAGTAGATGTGCCCACATTTTTCTCGTTAGAAATATAAGATTTTAGTCTAAGACGTGCAAATTGCTGGATAGCCTTATTTTTGAAAAATTAATATTTTGACACTAAAGAACCATTTCATTGACTCAAAACACTTTGATATAAGATTAAACACTTTTAAATAATTCAAAACTCATTAAAATTATGATTAAAACCTTTCACAAAACATTTTTTCAAAATGAAATACTATATCGAAAGTGATTTTGAAGACTTTGCAATTTTCAGAGTTTTAGTGCTGAGATTGATCGAGGGGTTACCCTACACCCCAGAGATCAAACTAATGCATTAGACATGAGATATGTCTTCGTTTTTCGAGCTTGATCTTTGTAGAATTCGAAAGCTATTGTTTGATGTGTTCTTGATGCAAAACAGGTGATGTGTTCCTTTTTGATGTGTTATCTCATCGAGACCACTTCATATACTTAGAGTTTTAAACAATGGATAGCCTCTGCAAATCTTCGCACACAAGGGATAAAATGAAGAACTAGCTGAACATCAAGACAGATTGCAATTTTGATTCAATTCGAAGCCTTTTTTGCAAAGGCAAGAATCATTACTTTCTTCTCTTGAAAAACTCTTCGAAAAGCTCAATCTAACTTGCAAATATCGTGCGTGTTGTATTTTTGAAAATCAGAGAATGAGTGTTTTATAAAATTTGAAGTTGAAGGTTAAAGAGCAAGAGTACTACAAAATGATTTGAATTCAAAACATTGTTCAATCTAAAGTTTTTTGAGCGTGCGAGACAATGGGAATCATCTAGGTGTTACTAGAGAATATTTCAATTAAGATAACCTGGCAAAACTGTGAAGGAATAGAAAAATCGAGCAAGCAGAAGTGCCCACATTTTTCTCGTTAGAAATATAAGATTTTAGTCTAAGACGTGCAAATTGCTGGATAGCCTTATTTTTGAAAAATTAATATTTTGACACTAAAGAACCATTTCATTGACTCAAAACACTTTGATATAAGATTAAACACTTTTAAATAATTCAAAACTCATTAAAGTTATGATTAAAACCTTCCATAAAACATTTTTTTCAAAATGAAATACTATATCGAAAGTGATTTTGAAGACTTTGCAATTTTCAGAGTTTTAGTGCTGAGATTGATCGAGGGGTTACCCTACACCCCAGAGATCAAACTAATGCATTAGACATGAGATATGTCTTCGTTCTTCGAGCTTGATCTTTGTAGAATTCGAAAGCTATTGTTTGATGTGTTCTTGATGCAAAACAGGTGATGTGTTCCTTTTTGATGTGTTATCTTATCGAGACCACTTCATATACTTAGAGTTTTAAACAATGGATAGCCTCTGCAAATCTTCGCACACAAGGGATAAAATGAAGAACTAGCTGAACATCAAGACAGATTGCAATTTTGATTCAATTCGAAGCCTTTTTTTGCAAAGGCAAGAATCATTACTTTCTTCTCTTGAAAAACTCTTCGAAAAGCTCAATCTAACTTGCAAATATCGTGCGTGTTGTATTTTTGAAAATCAGAGAATAAGTGTTTTATAAAATTTGAAGTTGAAGGTTAAAGAGCAAGAGTACTACAAAATGATTTGAATTCAAAACATTGTTCAATCTAAAGTTTTTTGCGCGTGCGAGACAATGGGAATCATCTAGGTGTTACTAGAGAATATTTCGGTTAGGATAACCTGGCAAAACTGTGAAGGAATAGAAAAAACGAGCAAGCAGAAGTGCCCACATTTTTCTCGTTAGAAATATCAGATTTTTGTCTAAGACGTGCCAATTGCAGTATAGCCTTATTTTTGAAAAATTAATATTTTGACACTAAAGAACCATTTCATTGACTCAAAACACTTTGATATAAGAATAAACACTTTTAAATAATTCAAAACTCATTAAAATTATGATTAAAACATTTCGGAAAACATTTTTGTAAAAATGAAATACTATATCGAAAGTGATTTTGAAGACTTTGCAATTTTCAGAGTTTTAGTGCTCAGATTGATCGAGGGGTTACCGTACACACAAGAGATCAAACTAATGCATTAGACATGAGATATGTCTTCGTTCTTCGAACTTGATCATTGTAGAATTCGAAAGCTATTGTTTGATGTGTTCTTGATGCAAAACAGGTGATGTGTTCCTCTTTGATGTGTTATCTTACCGAGACCACTTCATATACTTAGAGTTTTAAACAATGGATAGCCCCTGCAAATCTTAGCACACAAGGGATAAAATGAAGAACTAGCTGAACATCAAGACAGAATGCTATTTTGATTCAATTCGAAGCCTTTTTTTGCAAAGGCAAGAATCATTACTTTCTTCTCTTGAAAAACTCTTCGAAAAGCTCAATCTAACTTGCAAATATCGTGCGTGTTGAATTTTTGAAAATCAGAGAATGAGTGTTTTATAAAATTTGAAGTTGAAGGTTAAAGAGCAAGAGTACTAAAAAATGATTTAAATTCAAAACATTGTTCAATCTAAAGTTTTTTGGGCGTGCGAGACAATGGGAATCATCTAGGTGTTACTAGAGAATATTTCAATTAAGATAACCTAGCAAAACTGTGAAGGAATAGAAAAATCGAGCAAGTAGATGTGCCCACATTTTTCTCGTTAGAAATATAAGATTTTAGTCTAAGACGTGCAAATTGCTGGATAGCCTTATTTTTGAAAAATTAATATTTTGACACTAAAGAACCATTTCATTGACTCAAAACACTTTGATATAAGATTAAACACTTTTAAATAATTCAAAACTCATTAAAATTATGATTAAAACCTTTCACAAAACATTTTTTCAAAATGAAATACTATATCGAAAGTGATTTTGAAGACTTTGCAATTTTCAGAGTTTTAGTGCTGAGATTGATCGAGGGGTTACCCTACACCCCAGAGATCAAACTAATGCATTAGACATGAGATATGTCTTCGTTTTTCGAGCTTGATCTTTGTAGAATTCGAAAGCTATTGTTTGATGTGTTCTTGATGCAAAACAGGTGATGTGTTCCTTTTTGATGTGTTATCTCATCGAGACCACTTCATATACTTAGAGTTTTAAACAATGGATAGCCTCTGCAAATCTTCGCACACAAGGGATAAAATGAAGAACTAGCTGAACATCAAGACAGATTGCAATTTTGATTCAATTCGAAGCCTTTTTTGCAAAGGCAAGAATCATTACTTTCTTCTCTTGAAAAACTCTTCGAAAAGCTCAATCTAACTTGCAAATATCGTGCGTGTTGTATTTTTGAAAATCAGAGAATGAGTGTTTTATAAAATTTGAAGTTGAAGGTTAAAGAGCAAGAGTACTACAAAATGATTTGAATTCAAAACATTGTTCAATCTAAAGTTTTTTGAGCGTGCGAGACAATGGGAATCATCTAGGTGTTACTAGAGAATATTTCAATTAAGATAACCTGGCAAAACTGTGAAGGAATAGAAAAATCGAGCAAGCAGAAGTGCCCACATTTTTCTCGTTAGAAATATAAGATTTTAGTCTAAGACGTGCAAATTGCTGGATAGCCTTATTTTTGAAAAATTAATATTTTGACACTAAAGAACCATTTCATTGACTCAAAACACTTTGATATAAGATTAAACACTTTTAAATAATTCAAAACTCATTAAAGTTATGATTAAAACCTTCCATAAAACATTTTTTTCAAAATGAAATACTATATCGAAAGTGATTTTGAAGACTTTGCAATTTTCAGAGTTTTAGTGCTGAGATTGATCGAGGGGTTACCCTACACCCCAGAGATCAAACTAATGCATTAGACATGAGATATGTCTTCGTTCTTCGAGCTTGATCTTTGTAGAATTCGAAAGCTATTGTTTGATGTGTTCTTGATGCAAAACAGGTGATGTGTTCCTTTTTGATGTGTTATCTTATCGAGACCACTTCATATACTTAGAGTTTTAAACAATGGATAGCCTCTGCAAATCTTCGCACACAAGGGATAAAATGAAGAACTAGCTGAACATCAAGACAGATTGCAATTTTGATTCAATTCGAAGCCTTTTTTTGCAAAGGCAAGAATCATTACTTTCTTCTCTTGAAAAACTCTTCGAAAAGCTCAATCTAACTTGCAAATATCGTGCGTGTTGTATTTTTGAAAATCAGAGAATAAGTGTTTTATAAAATTTGAAGTTGAAGGTTAAAGAGCAAGAGTACTACAAAATGATTTGAATTCAAAACATTGTTCAATCTAAAGTTTTTTGCGCGTGCGAGACAATGGGAATCATCTAGGTGTTACTAGAGAATATTTCGGTTAGGATAACCTGGCAAAACTGTGAAGGAATAGAAAAAACGAGCAAGCAGAAGTGCCCACATTTTTCTCGTTAGAAATATCAGATTTTTGTCTAAGACGTGCCAATTGCAGGATAGCCTTATTTTTGAAAAATTAATATTTTGACACTAAAGGACCATTTCATTGACTCAAAACACTTTGATATAAGAATAAACACTTTTAAATAATTCAAAACTCATTAAAATTATGATTAAAACATTTCGGAAAACATTTTTGTAAAAATGAAATACTATATCGAAAGTGATTTTGAAGACTTTGCAATTTTCAGAGTTTTAGTGCTCAGATTGATCGAGGGGTTACCGTACACACAAGAGATCAAACTAATGCATTAGACATGAGATATGTCTTCGTTCTTCGAGCTTGATCATTGTAGAATTCGAAAGCTATTGTTTGATGTGTTCTTGATGCAAAACAGGTGATGTGTTCCTCTTTGATGTGTTATCTTACCGAGACCACTTCATATACTTAGAGTTTTAAACAATGGATAGCCTCTGCAAATCTTAGCACACAAGGGATAAAATGAAGAACTAGCTGAACATCAAGACAGAATGCTATTTTGATTCAATTCGAAGCCTTTTTTTGCAAAGGCAAGAATCATTACTTTCTTCTCTTGAAAAACTCTTCGAAAAGCTCAATCTAACTTGCAAATATCGTGCGTGTTGAATTTTTGAAAATCAGAGAATGAGTGTTTTATAAAATTTGAAGTTGAAGGTTAAAGAGCAAGAGTACTAAAAAATGATTTAAATTCAAAACATTGTTCAATCTAAAGTTTTTTGGGCGTGCGAGACAATGGGAATCATCTAGGTGTTACTAGAGAATATTTCAATTAAGATAACCTGGCAAAACTGTGAAGGAATAGAAAAATCGAGCAAGTAGATGTGCCCACATTTTTCTCGTTAGAAATATAAGATTTTAGTCTAAGACGTGCAAATTGCTGGATAGCCTTATTTTTGAAAAATTAATATTTTGACACTAAAGAACAATTTCATTGACTCAAAACACTTTGATATAAGATTAAACACTTTTAAATAATTCAAAACTCATTAAAATTATGATTAAAACCTTTCAGAAAACATTTTTTTCAAAATGAAATACTATATCGAAAGTGATTTTGAAGACTTTGCAATTTTCAGAGTTTTAGTGCTGAGATTGATCGAGGGGTTACCCTACACACCAGAGATCAAACTAATGCATTAGACATGAGATATGTCTTCGTTCTTCGAGCTTGATCTTTGTAGAATTCGAAAGCTATTGTTTGATGTGTTCTCGATGCAAAACAGGTGATGTGTTCCTTTTTGATGTGTTATCTTATCGAGACCACTTCATATACTTAGAGTTTTAAACAATGGATAGCCCCTGCAAATCTTCGCACACAAGGGATAAAATGAAGAACTAGCTGAACATCAAGACAGATTGCAATTTTGATTCAATTTGAAGCCTTTTTTTGCAAAGGCAAGAATCATTACTTTCTTCTCTTGAAAAACTCTTCGAAAAGCTCAATCTAACTTGCAAATATCGTGCGTGTTGTATTTTTGAAAATCAGAGAATGAGTGTTTTATAAAATTTGAAGTTGAAGGTTAAGGAGCAAGAGTACTACAAAATGATTTGAATTCAAAACATTGTTCAATCTAAAGTTTTTTGAGCGTGCGAGACAATGGGAATCATCTAGGTGTTACTAGAGAATATTTCAATTAAGATAACCTGGCAAAACTGTGAAGGAATAGAAAAATCGAGCAAGCAGAAGTGCCCACATTTTTCTCATTAGAAATATAAGATTTTAGTCTAAGACGTGCAAATTGCTGGATGGCCTTATTTTTGAAAAATTAATAATTTGACACTAAAGAACCATTTCATTGACTCAAAACACTTTGATATAAGATTAAACACTTTTAAATAATTCAAAACTCATTAAAGTTATGATTAAAACCTTTCATAAAACATTTTTTTCAAAATGAAATACTATATCGAAAGTGATTTTGAAGACTTTGCAATTTTCAGAGTTTTAGTGCTGAGATTGATCGAGGGGTTACCCTACACCCCAGAGATCAAACTAATGCATTAGACATGAGATATGTCTTCGTTCTTCGAGCTTGATCTTTGTAGAATTCGAAAGCTATTGTTTGATGTGTTCTTGATGCAAAACAGGTGATGTGTTCCTTTTTTATGTGTTATCTTATCGAGACCACTTCATATACTTAGAGTTTTAAACAATGGATAGCCTCTGCAAATCTTCGCACACAAGGGATAAAATGAAGAACTAGCTGAACATCTAGACAGATTGCAATTTTGATTCAATTCGAAGCCTTTTTTTGCAAAGGCAAGAATCATTACTTTCTTCTCTTGAAAAACTCTTCGAAAAGCTCAATCTAACTTGCAAATATCGTGCGTGTTGTATTTTTGAAAATCAGAGAATAAGTGTTTTATAAAATTTGAAGTTGAAGGTTAAAGAGCAAGAGTACTACAAATGATTTGAATTAAAAACATTGTTCAATCTAAATTTTTTTGGGCGTGCGAGACAATGAGAATCATCTAGGTGTTACTAGAGAATATTTCAATTAAGATAACCTGGCAAAACTGTGAAGGAATAGAAAAATCGAGCAAGCAGAAGTGCCCACATTTTTTTCGTTAGAAATATTAGATTTTAGTCTAAGACGTGCAAATTGCTGGATAGCCTTATTTTTGAAAAATTAATATTTTGACACTAAAGAACCATTTCATTGACTCAAAACACTATGATATAAGATTAAACACTTTTAAATAATTCAAAACTCATTAAAATTATGATTAAAACCTTTCAGAAAACATTTTTTTCAAAATGAAATACTATATCGAAAGTGATTTCGAAGACTTTGCAATTTTCAGAGTTTTAGTGCTGAGATTGATCGAGGGGTTACCCTACACACCAGAGATCAAACTAATGCATTAGACATGAGATATGTCTTCGTTCTTCGAGCTTGATCTTTGTAGAATTCGAAAGCTATTGTTTGATGTGTTCTTCATGCAAAACAGGTGATGTGTTCCTTTTTGATGTGTTATCTTATCGAGACCACTTCATATACTTAGAGTTTTAAACAATGGATAGCCTCTGCAAATCTTCGCACACAAGGGATAAAATGAAGAACTAGCTGAACATCAAGACAGATTGCAATTTTGATTCAATTCGAAGCCTTTTTTTGCAAAGGCAAGAATCATTACTTTCTTCTCTTCAAAAACTCTTCGAAAAGCTCAATCTAACTTGCAAATATCGTGCGTGTTGTATTTTTGAAAATCAGAGCAAGAGTGTTTTATAAAATTTGAAGTTGAAGGTTAAAGAGCAAGAGTACTACAAAATGATTTGAATTAAAAACATTGTTCAATCTAAAGTTTTTTGGGCGTGCGAGACAATGGGAATCATCTAGGTGTTACTAGAGAATATTTCAATTAAGATAACCTGGCAAAACTGTGAAGGAATAGAAAAATCGAGCAAGCAGAAGTGCCCACATTTTTCTCGTTAGAAATATAAGATTTTAGTCTAAGACGTGAAAATTGCTGGATAGCCTTATTTTTGAAAAATTAATATTTTGACACTAAAGAACCATTTCATTGACTCAAAACACTTTGATATAAGATTAAACACTTTTAAATAATTCAAAACTCATTAAAATTATGATTAAAACCTTTCAGAAAACATTTTTTTCAAAATGAAATACTATATCGAAAGTGATTTTGAAGACTTTGCAATTTTCAGAGTTTTAGTGCTGAGATTGATCGAGGGGTTACCTTACACACCAGAGATCAAACTAATGCATTAGACATGAGATATGTCTTCGTTCTTCGAGCTTGATCTTTGTAGAATTCGATAGCTATTGTTTGATGTGTTCTTGATGCAAAACAGGTGATGTGTTCCTTTTTGATGTGTTATCTTATCGAGACCACTTCATATACTTAGAGTTTTAAATAATGGATAGCCTCTGCAAATCTTCGCACACAAGGGATAAAATGAAGAACTAGCTGAACATCAAGACAGATTGCAATTTTGATTCAATTCGAAGCCGTTTTTTGCAAAGGCAAGAATCATTACTTTCTTCTCTTGAAAAACTCTTCGAAAAGCTCAATCTAACTTGCAAATATCGTGCGTGTTGTATTTTTGAAAATCAGAGAATAAGTGTTTTATAAAATTTGAAGTTGAAGGTTAAAGAGCAAGAGTACTAAAAAATGTTTTGAATTCAAAACATTGTTCAATCTAAAGTTTTTTGGGCGTGCGAGACAATGGGAATCATCTAGGTGTTACTAGAGAATATTTCAATTAAGATAACCTGGCAAAACAGTGAAGGAATAGAAAAATCGAGCAAGTAGATGTGCCCACATTTTTCTCGTTAGAAATATAAGATTTTAGTCTAAGACGTGCAAATTGCTGGATAGCCTTATTTTTGAAAAAATAATATTTTGACACTAAAGAACCATTTCATTGACTCAAAACACTTTGATATAAGATTAAACACTTTTAAATAATTCAAAACTCATTAAAATTATGATTAAAACCTTTCAGAAAATATTTTTTTCCAAATGAAATACTATATCGAAAGTGATTTTGAAGACTTTGCAATTTTCAGAGTTTTAGTGCTGAGATTGATCGAGGGGTTACCCTACACACCAGAGATCAAACTAATGCATTAGACATGAGATATGTCTTCGTTCTTCGAGCTTGATCTTTGTAGAATTCGAAAGCTATTGTTTGATGTGTTCTTGATGCAAAACAGGTGATGTGTTCCTTTTTGATGTGTTATCTTATCGAGACCACTTCATATACTTAGAGTTTTAAACAATGGATAGCCTCTGCAAATCTTCGCACACAAGGGATAAAATGAAGAACTAGCTGAACATCAAGACAGATTGCAATTTTGATTCAATTCGAAGCCTTTTTTTGCAAAGGCAAGAATCATTACTTTCTTCTCTTGAAAAACTCTTCGAAAAGCTCAATCTAACTTGCAAATATCGTGCGTGTTGTATTTTTGAAAATCAGAGAATGAGTGTTTTATAAAATTTGAAGTTGAAGGTTAAAGAGCAAGAGTACTACAAAATGATTTGAATTCAAAACATTGTTCAATCTAAAGTTTTTTGAGCGTGCGAGACA
Source organism: Paratinospora sagittata (assembly GCA_035771175.1). Classification (NCBI taxonomy): domain Eukaryota; kingdom Viridiplantae; phylum Streptophyta; class Magnoliopsida; order Ranunculales; family Menispermaceae; genus Paratinospora; species Paratinospora sagittata. The sequence continues at coordinate 33,116,194 of CM069590.1, forward strand.
ATGGGAATCATCTAGGTGTTACTAGAGAATATTTCAATTAACATAACCTGGCAAAACTGTGAAGGAATAGAAAAATCGAGCAAGCAGAAGTGCCCACATTTTTCTCGTTAGAAATATAAGATTTTAGTCTAAGACGTGCAAATTGCTGGATAGCCTTATTTTTGAAAAATTAATATTTTGACACTAAAGAACCATTTCATTGACTCAAAACACTTTGATATAAGATTAAACACTTTTAAATAATTCAAAACTCATTAAAGTTATGATTAAAACCTTTCATAAAACATTTTTTTTCAAAATGAAATACTATATCGAAAGTGATTTTGAAGACTTTGCAATTTTCAGAGTTTTAGTGCTGAGATTGATCGAGGGGTTACCCTACACCCCAGAGATCAAACTAATGCATTAGACATGAGATATGTCTTCGTTCTTCGAGCTTGATCTTTGTAGAATTCGAAAGCTATTGTTTGATGTGTTCTTGATGCAAAACAGGTGATGTGTTCCTTTTTTATGTGTTATCTTATCGAGACCACTTCATATACTTAGAGTTTTAAACAATGGATAGCCTCTGCAAATCTTCGCACACAAGGGATAAAATGAAGAACTAGCTGAACATCAAGACAGATTGCAATTTTGATTCAATTCGAAGCCTTTTTTTGCAAAGGCAAGAATCATTACTTTCTTCTCTTGAAAAACTCTTCGAAAAGCTCAATCTAACTTGCAAATATCGTGCGTGTTGTATTTTTGAAAATCAGAGAATAAGTGTTTTATAAAATTTGAAGTTGAAGGTTAAAGAGCAAGAGTACTAAAAAATGATTTGAATTCAAAACATTGTTCAATCTAAAGTTTTTTGGGCGTGCGAGACAATGGGAATCATCTAAGTGTTACTAGAGAATATTTCAATTAAGATAACCTGGCAAAACTGTGAAGGAATAGAAAAATCGAGCAAGTAGATGTGCCCACATTTTTCTCGTTAGAAATATAAGATTTTAGTCTAAGACGTGCAAATTGCTGGATAGCCTTATTTTTGAAAAATTAATATTTTGACACTAAAGAACCATTTCATTGACTCAAAACACTTTGATATAAGATTAAACACTTTTAAATAATTCAAAACTCATTAAACTTATGATTAAAACCTTTCAGAAAACATTTTTTTCAAAATGAAATACTATATCGAAAGTGATTTTGAAGACTTTGCAATTTTCAGAGTTTTAGTGCTGAGATTGATCGAGGGGTTACCCTACACACCAGAGATCAAACTAATGCATTAGACATGAGATATGTCTTCGTTCTTCGAGCTTGATCTTTGTAGAATTCGAAAGCTATTGTTTGATGTGTTCTTGATGCAAAACAGGTGATGTGTTCCTTTTTGATGTGTTATCTTATCGAGACCACTTCATATACTTAGAGTTTTAAACAATGGATAGCCTCTGCAAATCTTCGCACACAAGGGATAAAATGAAGAACTAGCTGAACATCAAGACAGATTGCAATTTTGATTCAATTCGAAGCCTTTTTTTGCAAAGGCAAGAATCATTACTTTCTTCTCTTGAAAAACTCTTCGAAAAGCTCAATCTAACTTTCAAATATCGTGCGTGTTGTATTTTTGAAAATCAGAGAATGAGTGTTTTATAAAATTTGAAGTTGAAGGTTAAAGAGCAAGAGTACTACAAATGATTTGAATTAAAAACATTGTTCAATCTAAATTTTTTTGGGCGTGCGAGACAATGAGAATCATCTAGGTGTTACTAGAGAATATTTCAATTAAGATAACCTGGCAAAACTGTGAAGGAATAGAAAAATCGAGCAAGCAGAAGTGCCCACATTTTTTTCGTTAGAAATATTAGATTTTAGTCTAAGACGTGCAAATTGCTGGATAGCCTTATTTTTGAAAAATTAATATTTTGACACTAAAGAACCATTTCATTGACTCAAAACACTATGATATAAGATTAAACACTTTTAAATAATTCAAAACTCATTAAAATTATGATTAAAACCTTTCAGAAAACATTTTTTTCAAAATGAAATACTATATCGAAAGTGATTTTGAAGACTTTGCAATTTTCAGAGTTTTAGTGCTGAGATTGATCGAGGGGTTACCCTACACACCAGAGATCAAACTAATGCATTAGACATGAGATATGTCTTCGTTCTTCGAGCTTGATCTTTGTAGAATTCGAAAGCTATTGTTTGATGTGTTCTTGATGCAAAACAGGTGATGTGTTCCTTTTTGATGTGTTATCTTATCGAGACCACTTCATATACTTAGAGTTTTAAACAATGGATAGCCTCTGCAAATCTTCGCACACAAGGGATAAAATGAAGAACTAGCTGAACATCAAGACAGATTGCAATTTTGATTCAATTCGAAGCCTTTTTTTGCAAAGGCAAGAATCATTACTTTCTTCTCTTGAAAAACTCTTCGAAAAGCTCAATCTAACTTTCAAATATCGTGCGTGTTGTATTTTTGAAAATCAGAGAATGAGTGTTTTATAAAATTTGAAGTTGAAGGTTAAAGAGCAAGAGTACTACAAATGATTTGAATTAAAAACATTGTTCAATCTAAATTTTTTTGGGCGTGCGAGACAATGAGAATCATCTAGGTGTTACTAGAGAATATTTCAATTAAGATAACCTGGCAAAACTGTGAAGGAATAGAAAAATCAAGCAAGCAGAAGTGCCCACATTTTTTTCGTTAGAAATATTAGATTTTAGTCTAAGACGTGCAAATTGCTGGATAGCCTTATTTTTGAAAAATTAATATTTTGACACTAAAGAACCATTTCATTGACTCAAAACACTATGATATAAGATTAAACACTTTTAAATAATTCAAAACTCATTAAAATTATGATTAAAACCTTTCAGAAAACATTTTTTTCAAAATGAAATACTATATCGAAAGTGCTTTTGAAGACTTTGCAATTTTCAGAGTTTTAGTGCTGAGATTGATTGAGGGGTTACCCTACACACCAGAGATCAAACTAATGCATTAGACATGAGATATGTCTTCGTTCTTCGAGCTTGATCATTGTAGAATTCGAAAGCTATTGTTTCATGTGTTCTTGATGCAAAACAGGTGATGTGTTCCTCTTTGATGTGTTATCTTACCGAGACCACTTCATATACTTAGAGTTTTAAACAATGGATAGCCTCTGCAAATCTTAGCACACAAGGGATAAAATGAAGAACTAGCTGAACATCAAGACAGAATGCTATTTTGATTCAATTCGAAGCCTTTTTTTGCAAAGGCAAGAATCATTACTTTCTTCTCTTGAAAAACTCTTCGAAAAGCTCAATCTAACTTGCAAATATCGTGCATGTTGAATTTTTGAAAATCAGAGAATGAGTGTTTTATAAAATTTGAAGGTGAAGGTTAAAGAGCAAGAGTACTAAAAAATGATTTAAATTCAAAACAGTGTTCAATCTAAAGTTTTTTGGGCGTGCGAGACAATGGGAATCATCTAGGTGTTACTAGAGAATATTTCAATTAAGATAACCTGGCAAAACTGTGAAGGAATAGAAAAATCGAGCAAGTAGATGTGCCCACATTTTTCTCGTTAGAAATATAAGATTTTAGTCTAAGACGTGCAAATTGCTGGATAGCCTTATTTTTGAAAAATTAATATTTTGACACTAAAGAACCATTTCATTGACTCAAAACACTTTGATATAAGATTAAACACTTTTAAATAATTCAAAACTCATTAAAATTATGATTAAAACCTTTCAGAAAACATTTTTTTCAAAATGAAATACTATATCGAAAGTGATTTTGAAGACTTTGCAATTTTCAGAGTTTTAGTGCTGAGATTGATCGAGGGGTTACCCTACACACCAGAGATCAAACTAATGCATTAGACATGAGATATGTCTTCGTTCTTCGAGCTTGATCTTTGTAGAATTCGAAAGCTATTGTTTGATGTGTTCTTGATGCAAAACAGGTGATGTGTTCCTTTTTGATGTGTTATCTTATCGAGACCACTTCATATACTTAGAGTTTTAAACAATGGATAGCCTCTGCAAATCTTCGCACACAAGGGATAAAATGAAGAACTAGCTGAACATCAAGACAGATTGCAATTTTGATTCAATTCGAAGCCGTTTTTTGCAAAGGCAAGAATCATTACTTTCTTCTCTTGAAAAACTCTTCGAAAAGCTCAATCTAACTTGCAAATATCGTGCGTGTTGCATTTTTGAAAATCAGAGAATGAGTGTTTTATAAAATTTGAAGTTGAAGGTTAAAGAGCAAGAGTACTAAAAAATGTTTTGAATTCAAAACATTGTTCAATCTAAAGTTTTTTGGGCGTGCGAGACAATGGGAATCATCTAGGTGTTAATAGAGAATATTTCAATTAAGATAACCTGGCAAAACTGTGAAGGAATACAAAAATCGAGCAAGTAGATGTGCCCACATTTTTCTCGTTAGAAATATAAGATTTTAGTCTAAGACGTGCAAATTGCTGGATAGCCTTGTTTTTGAAAAATTAATATTTTGACACTAAAGAACCATTTCATTGACTCAAAACACTTTGATATAAGATTAAACACTTTTAAATAATTCAAAACTCATTAAAATTATGATTAAAACCTTTCAGAAAATATTTTTTTCAAAATGAAATACTATATCGAAAGTGATTTTGAAGACTTTGTAATTTTCAGAGTTTTAGTGCTGAGATTGATCGAGGGGTTACCCTACACCCCAGAGATCAAACTAATGCATTAGACATGAGATATGTCTTCGTTCTTCGAGCTTGATCTTTGTAGAATTCGAAAGCTATTGTTTGATGTGTTCTTGATGCAAAACAGGTGATGTGTTCCTTTTTTATGTGTTATCTTATCGAGACCACTTCATATACTTAGAGTTTTAAACAATGGATAGCCTCTGCAAATCTTCGCACACAAGGGATAAAATGAAGAACTAGCTGAACATCAAGACAGATTGCAATTTTGATTCAATTCGAAGCCTTTTTTTGCAAAGGCAAGAATCATTACTTTCTTCTCTTGAAAAACTCTTCGAAAAGCTCAATCTAACTTGCAAATATCGTGCGTGTTGTATTTTTGAAAATCAGAGAATAAGTGTTTTATAAAATTTGAAGTTGAAGGTTAAAGAGCAAGAGTACTAAAAAATGATTTGAATTCAAAACATTGTTCAATCTAAAGTTTTTTGGGCGTGCGAGACAATGGGAATCATCTAAGTGTTACTAGAGAATATTTCAATTAAGATAACCTGGCAAAACTGTGAAGGAATAGAAAAATCGAGCAAGTAGATGTGCCCACATTTATCTCGTTAGAAATATAAGATTTTAGTCTAAGACGTGCAAATTGCTGGATAGCCTTATTTTTGAAAAATTAATATTTTGACACTAAAGAACCATTTCATTGACTCAAAACACTTTGATATAAGATTAAACACTTTTAAATAATTCAAAACTCATTAAACTTATGATTAAAACCTTTCAGAAAACATTTTTTTCAAAATGAAATACTATATCGAAAGTGATTTTGAAGACTTTGCAATTTTCAGAGTTTTAGTGCTGAGATTGATCGAGGGGTTACCCTACACACCAGAGATCAAACTAATGCATTAGACATGAGATATGTCTTCGTTCTTCGAGCTTGATCTTTGTAGAATTCGAAAGCTATTGTTTGATGTGTTCTTGATGCAAAACAGGTGATGTGTTCCTTTTTGATGTGTTATCTTATCGAGACCACTTCATATACTTAGAGTTTTAAACAATGGATAGCCTCTGCAAATCTTCGCACACAAGGGATAAAATGAAGAACTAGCTGAACATCAAGACAGATTGCAATTTTGATTCAATTCGAAGCCTTTTTTTGCAAAGGCAAGAATCATTACTTTCTTCTCTTGAAAAACTCTTCGAAAAGCTCAATCTAACTTTCAAATATCGTGCGTGTTGTATTTTTGAAAATCAGAGAATGAGTGTTTTATAAAATTTGAAGTTGAAGGTTAAAGAGCAAGAGTACTACAAATGATTTGAATTAAAAACATTGTTCAATCTAAATTTTTTTGGGCGTGCGAGACAATGAGAATCATCTAGGTGTTACTAGAGAATATTTCAATTAAGATAACCTGGCAAAACTGTGAAGGAATAGAAAAATCGAGCAAGCAGAAGTGCCCACATTTTTTTCGTTAGAAATATTAGATTTTAGTCTAAGACGTGCAAATTGCTGGATAGCCTTATTTTTGAAAAATTAATATTTTGACACTAAAGAACCATTTCATTGACTCAAAACACTATGATATAAGATTAAACACTTTTAAATAATTCAAAACTCATTAAAATTATGATTAAAACCTTTCAGAAAACATTTTTTTCAAAATGAAATACTATATCGAAAGTGATTTTGAAGACTTTGCAATTTTCAGAGTTTTAGTGCTGTGATTGATCGAGGGGTTACCCTACACACCAGAGATCAAACTAATGCATTAGACATGAGATATGTCTTCGTTCTTCGAGCTTGATCATTGTAGAATTCGAAAGCTATTGTTTGATGTGTTCTTGATGCAAAAGAGGTGATGTGTTCCTCTTTGATGTGTTATCTTACCGAGACCACTTCATATACTTAGAGTTTTAAACAATGGATAGCCTCTGCAAATCTTAGCACACAAGGGATAAAATGAAGAACTAGCTGAACATCAAGACAGAATGCTATTTTGATTCAATTCGAAGCCTTTTTTTGCAAAGGCAAGAATCATTACTTTCTTCTCTTGAAAAACTCTTCGAAAAGCTCAATCTAACTTGCAAATATCGTGCGTGTTGTATTTTTGAAAATCAGAGAATGAGTGTTTTATAAAATTTGAAGTTGAAGGTTAAGGAGCAAGAGTACTACAAAATGATTTGAATTCAAAACATTGTTCAATCTAAAGTTTTTTGGGCGTGCGAGACAATGGGAATCATCTAGGTGTTACTAGAGAATATTTCAGTTAAGATAACCTGGCAAAACTGTGAAGGAATAGAAAAATCGAGCAAGCAGAAGTACCCACATTTTTCTCGTTAGAAATATAAGATTTTAGTCTAAGACGTGCAAATTGCTGGATAGCCTTATTTTTGAAAAATTAATATTTTGACACTAAAGAACCATTTCATTGACCCAAAACACTTTGATATAAGATTAAACACTTTTAAATAATTCAAAACTCATTAAAATTATGATTAAAACCTTTCATAAAACATTTTTTTCAAAATGAAATACTATATCGAAAGTGATTTTGAAGACTTTGCAATTTTCAGAGTTTTAGTGCTGAGAGTGATCGAGGGGTTAACCTACACCCCAGAGATCAAACTAATGCATTAGACATGAGATATGTCTTCGTTCTTCGAGCTTGATCTTTGTAGAATTCGAAAGCTATTGTTTGATGTGTTCTTGATGCAAAACAGGTGATGTGTTCCTTTTTTATGTGTTATCTTATCGAGACCACTTCATATACTTAGAGTTTTAAACAATGGATACCCTCTGCAAATCTTCGCACACAAGGGATAAAATGAAGAACTAGCTGAACATCAAGACAGATTGCAATTTTGATTCAATTCGAAGCCTTTTTTTGCAAAGGCAAGAATCATTACTTTCTTCTCTTCAAAAACTCTTCGAAAAGCTCAATCTAACTTGCAAATATCGTGCGTGTTGTATTTTTGAAAATCAGAGAATGAGTGTTTTATAAAATTTGAAGTTGAAGGTTAAAGAGCAAGAGTACTACACAATGATTTGAATTCAAAACATTGTTCAATCTAAAGTTTTTTGGGCGTGCGAGACAATGGGAATCATCTAGGTGTTACTAGAGAATATTTCAGTTAAGATAACCTGGCAAAACTGTGAAGGAATAGAAAAATCGAGCAAGCAGAAGTGCCCACATTTTTCTCGTTAGAAATATAAGATTTTAGTCTAAGACGTGCAAATTGCTGGATAGCCTTATTTTTGAAAAATTAATATTTTGACACTAAAGAACCATTTCATTGACTCAAAACACTTTGATATAAGATTAAACACTTTTAAATAATTCAAAACTCATTAAAATTATGATTAAAACCTTTCATAAAACATTTTTTTCAAAATGAAATACTATATCGAAAGTGATTTTGAAGACTTTGCAATTTTCAGAGTTTTAGTGCTGAGAGTGATCGAGGGGTTAACCTACACCCCAGAGATCAAACTAATGCATTAGACATGAGATATGTCTTCGTTCTTCGAGCTTGATCTTTGTAGAATTCGAAAGCTATTGTTTGATGTGTTCTTGATACAAAACAGGTGATGTGTTCCTTTTTTATGTGTTATCTTATCGAGACCACTTCATATACGTAGAGTTTTAAACAATGGATACCCTCTGCAAATCTTCGCACACAAGGGATAAAATGAAGAACTAGCTGAACATCAAGACAGATTGCAATTTTGATTCAATTCGAAGCCTTTTTTTGCAAAGGCAAGAATCATTACTTTCTTCTCTTGAAAAACTCTTCGAAAAGCTCAATCTAACTTGCAAATATCGTGCGTGTTGTATTTTTGAAAATCAGAGAATAAGTGTTTTATAAAATTTGAAGTTGAAGGTTAAAGAGCAAGAGTACTAAAAAATGATTTGAATTCAAAACATTGTTCAATCTAAAGTTTTTTGGGCGTGCGAGACAATGGGAATCATCTAAGTGTTACTAGAGAATATTTCAATTAAGATAACCTGGCAAAACTGTGAAGGAATAGAAAAATCGAGCAAGTAGATGTGCCCACATTTTTCTCGTTAGAAATATAAGATTTTAGTCTAAGACGTGCAAATTGCTGGATAGCCTTATTTTTGAAAAATTAATATTTTGACACTAAAGAACCATTTCATTGACTCAAAACACTTTGATATAAGATTAAACACTTTTAAATAATTCAAAACTCATTAAAATTATGATTAAAACCTTTCAGAAAGCATTTTTTTCAAAATGAAATACTATATCGAAAGTGATTTTGAAGACTTTGCAATTTTCAGAGTTTTAGTGCTGAGATTGATCGAGCGGTTACCTTACACACCAGAGATCAAACTAATGCATTAGACATGAGATATGTCTTCGTTCTTCGAGCTTGATCTTTGTAGAATTCGAAAGCTATTGTTTGACGTGTTCTTGATGCAAAACTGGTGATGTGTTCCTTTTTGATGTGTTATCTTATCGAGACCACTTCATATACTTAGAGTTTTAAACAATGGATAGCCTCTGCAAATCTTCGCACACAAGGGATAAAATGAAGAACTAGCTGAACATCAAGACAGATTGCAATTTTGATTCAATTCGAAGCCTTTTTTTGCAAAGGCAAGAATCATTACTTTCTTCTCTTGAAAAACTCTTCGAAAAGCTCAATCTAACTTGCAAATATCGTGCGTGTTGTATTTTTGAAAATCAGAGAATCAGTGTTTTATAAAATTTGAAGTTGAAGGTTAAAGAACAAGAGTACTAAAAAATGTTTTGAATTCAAAACATTGTTCAATCTAAAGTTTTTTGGGCGTGCGAGACAATGGGAATCATCTAGGTGTTAATAGAGAATATTTCAATTAAGATAACCTGGCAAAACTGCGAAGGAATAGAAAAATCGAGCAAGTAGATGTGCCCACATTTTTCTCGTTAGAAATATAAGATTTTAGTCTAAGACGTGCAAATTGCTGGATAGCCATATTTTTGAAAAATTAATATTTTGACACTAAAGAACCATTTCATTGACTCAAAACACTTTGATATAAGATTAAACACTTTTAAATAATTCAAAACTCATTAAAATTATGATTAAAACCTTTCAGAAAATATTTTTTTCAAAATGAAATACTATATCGAAAGTGATTTTGAAGACTTTGCAATTTTCAGAGTTTTAGTGCTGAGATTGATCGAGGGGTTACCCTACACACCAGAGATCAAACTAATGCATTAGACATGAGATATGTCTTCGTTCTTCGAGCTTGATCTTTGTAGAATTCGAAAGCTATTGTTTGATGTGTTCTTGATGCAAAACAGGTGATGTGTTCCTTTTTGATGTGTTATCTTATCGAGACCACTTCATATACTTAGAGTTTTTAACAATGGATTGCCTCTGCAAATCTTCGCACACAAGGGATAAAATGAAGAACTAGCTGAACATCAAGACAGATTGCAATTTTGATTCAATTCGAAGCCTTTTTTTGCAAAGGCAAGAATCATTACTTTCTTCTCTTGAAAAACTCTTCGAAAAGCTCAATCTAACTTGCAAATATCGTGCGTGTTGTATTTTTGAAAATCAGAGAATGAGTGTTTTATAAAATTTGAAGTTGAAGGTTAAAGAGCAAGAGTACTACAAAATGATTTGAATTCAAAACATTGTTCAATCTAAAGTTTTTTGAGCGTGCGAGACAATGGGAATCATCTAGGTGTTACTAGAGAATATTTCAATTAAGATAACCTGGCAAAACTGTGAAGGAATAGAAAAATCGAGCAAGCAGAAGTGCCCACATTTTTCTCGTTAGAAATATAAGATTTTAGTCTAAGACGTGCAAATTGCTGGATAGCCTTATTTTTGAAAAATTAATATTTTGACACTAAAGAACCATTTCATTGACTCAAAACACTTTGATATAAGATTAAACACTTTTAAATAATTCAAAACTCATTAAAATTATGATTAAAACCTTTCAGAAAGCATTTTTTTCAAAATGAAATACTATATCGAAAGTGATTTTGAAGACTTTGCAATTTTCAGAGTTTTAGTGCTGAGATTGATCGAGCGGTTACCTTACACACCAGAGATCAAACTAATGCATTAGACATGAGATATGTCTTCGTTCTTCGAGCTTGATCTTTGTAGAATTCGAAAGCTATTGTTTGATGTGTTCTTGATGCAAAACTGGTGATGTGTTCCTTTTTGATGTGTTATCTTATCGAGACCACTTCATATACTTAGAGTTTTAAACAATGGATACCCTCTGCAAATCTTCGCACACAAGGGATAAAATGAAGAACTAGCTGAACATCAAGACAGATTGCAATTTTGATTCAATTCGAAGCCTTTTTTTGCAAAGGCAAGAATCATTACTTTCTTCTCTTGAAAAACTCTTCGAAAAGCTCAATCTAACTTGCAAATATCGTGCGTGTTGTATTTTTGAAAATCAGAGAATAAGTGTTTTATAAAATTTGAAGTTGAAGGTTAAAGAACAAGAGTACTAAAAAATGTTTTGAATTCATAACATTGTTCAATCTAAAGTTTTTTGGGCGTGCGAGACAATAGGAATCATCTAGGTGTTAATAGAGAATATTTCAATTAAGATAACCTGGCAAAACTGCGAAGGAATAGAAAAATCGAGCAAGTAGATGTGCCCACATTTTTCTCGTTAGAAATATAAGATTTTAGTCTAAGACGTGCAAATTGCTGGATAGCCATATTTTTGAGAAATTAATATTTTGACACTAAAGAACCATTTCATTGACTCAAAACACTTTGATATAAGATTAAACACTTTTAAATAATTCAAAACTCATTAAAATTATGTTTAAAACCTTTCAGAAAATATTTTTTTCAAAATGAAATACTATATCGAAAGTGATTTTGAAGACTTTGCAATTTTCAGAGTTTTAGTGCTGAGATTGATCGAGGGGTTACCCTACACACCAGAGATCAAACTAATGCATTAGACATGAGATATGTCTTCGTTCTTCGAGCTTGATCTTTGTAGAATTCGAAAGCTATTGTTTGATGTGTTCTTGATGCAAAACAGGTGATGTGTTCGTTTTTGATGTGTTATCTTATCGAGACCACTTCATATACTTAGAGTTTTTAACAATGGATTGCCTCTGCAAATCTTCGCACACAAGGGATAAAATGAAGAACTAGCTGAACATCAAGACAGATTGCAATTTTGATTCAATTCGAAGCCTTTTTTTGCAAAGGCAAGAATCATTACTTTCTTCTCTTGAAAAACTCTTCGAAAAGCTCAATCTAACTTGCAAATATCGTGCGTGTTGTATTTTTGAAAATCAGAGAATGAGTGTTTTATAAAATTTGAAGTTGAAGGTTAAAGAGCAAGAGTAGCACAAAATGATTTGAATTCAAAACATTGTTCAATCTAAAGTTTTTTGGGCGTGCGAGACAATGGGAATCATCTAGGTGTTACTAGAGAATATTTCGATTAAGATAACCTGGCAAAACTGTGAAGGAATAGAAAAATCGAGCAAGCAGAAGTGCCACATTTTTCTCGTTAGAAACATCAGATTTTAGTCTAAGACGTGCCAATTGCTGGATAGCCTTATTTTTGAAAAATTAATATTTTGACACTAAAGAACCATTTCATTGACTCAAAACACTTTGATATAAGATTAAACACTTTTAAATAATTCAAAACTCATTAAAATTATGATTAAAACCTTTCGGAAAACATTTTTTTCAAAATGAAATATTATATCAAAATTGATTTTGAAGACTTTGCAATTTTCAGAGTTTTAGTGCTGAGATTGATCGAGGGGTTACCCTACACACCAGAGATCAAACTAATGTATTAGAAATGAGATATGTCTTCGTTCTTCGAGCTTGATCTTTGTAGAATTCGAAAGCTATTGTTTGATGTGTTCTTGATGCAAAATAGGTGATGTGTTCCTTTTTGATGTGTTATCTTATCGAGACGACTTCATATACTTAGAGTTTTAAACAATGGATAGCCTCTGCAAATTTTAGCACACAAGGGATAAAATGAAGAACTAGCTGAACATCAAGACAGATTGCAATTTTGATTCAATTCGAAGCCTTTTTTTGCAAAGGCAAGAATCATTACTTTCTTCTCTTGAAAACTCTTCGAAAAGCTCAATCTAACTTGCAAATATCGTGCGTGTTGTATTTTTGAAAATCAGAGAATGAGTGTTTTATAAAATTTGAAGTTGAAGGTTAAAGAGCAAGAGTAGTACAAAATGATTTGAATTCAAAACATTGTTCAATCTAAAATTTTTTGGGCGTGCGAGACAATGGGAATCATCTAGGTGTTACAAGAGAATATTTCAATTAAGATAAACTGGCAAAACTGTGAAGGAATAGAAAAATCGAGCAAGCAGAATTGCCCACATTTTTCTCGTTAGAAATATCAGATTTTAGTCTAAGACGTGCCAATTGCAGGATAGCCTTATTTTTGAAAAATTAATATTTTGACACTAAAGAACCATTTCATTGACTAAAAACACTTTGATATAAGAATAAACACTTTTAAATAATTCAAAACTCATTAAAATTATGATTAAAACCTTTCGGAAAACATTTTTGTAAAAATGAAATACTATATCGAAAGTGATTTTGAAGACTTTGCAATTTTCAGAGTTTTAGTGCTGAGATTGATCGAGGGGTTACCCTACACACCAGAAATCAAACTAATGCATTAGACATGAGATATGTCTTCGTTCTTCGAGCTTGATCTTTGTAGAATTCGAAAGCTATTGTTTGATGTGTTCTTCATGAAAACAGGTGATGTGTTTCTTTTTGATGTGTTATCTTACCGAGACAACTTCATATACTTAGAGTTTTAAACAATGGATAGCCTCTGCAAATCTTAGCACACAAGGGATAAAATGAAGAACTAGCTGAACATCAAGACAGATTACAATTTTGATTCAATTCGAAGCCTTTTTTTGCAAAGGCAAGAATCATTACTTTCTTCTCTTGAAGAACTCTTCGAAAAGCTCAATCTAACTTGCAAATATCGTGCGTGTTGAATTTTTGAAAATCAAAGAATGAGTGTTTTATAAAATTTGAAGTTGAAGGTTAAAGAGCAAGAGTACTAAAAAATGATTTGAATTCAAAACATTGTGCAATCTAAAGTTTTTTGGGCGTGCGAGACAATGGGAATCACTAGGTGTTATTAGAGAATATTTCAATTAAGATAACCTGGCAAAACTGTGAAGGAATAGAAAAATCGAGCTAGAAGAAGTGCCCACATTTTTCTCGTTACAAATATAAGATTTTAGTCTAAGACGTGCAAATTGCTGGATAGCCTTATTTTTGAAAAATTAATATTTTGACACTAAAGAACCATTTCATTGACTCAAAACACTTTGATATAAGATTAAACACTTTTAAATATTTCAAAACTCATTAAAATTATGATTAAAACCTTTCAGAAAACATTTTTTTCAAAATGAAATACTATATCGAAAGTGATTTTGAAGACTTTGCAATTTTCAGAGTTTTAGTGCTGAGATTGATCGAGGGGTTACCCTACACACCAGAGATCAAACTAACGCATTAGACATGAGATATGTCTTCGTTCTTCGAGCTTGATCTTTGTAGAATTCGAAAGCTATTGTTTGATGTGTTCTTGATGAAAACAGGTGATGTATTCCTTTTTGATGTGTTATCTTACCGAGACCACTTCATATACTTAGAGTTTTAAACATTGGATAGCCTCTGCAAATCTTAGCACACAAGGGATAAAATGAAGAACTAGCTGAACATCAAGACTGATTGCAATTTTGATTCAATTCGAAGCCTTTTTTTGCAAAGGCAAGAATCATTACTTTCTTCTCTTGAAAAACTCTTCGAAAAGCTCAATCTAACTTGCAAATATCGTGCGTGTTGTATTTTTGAAAATCAGAGAATAAGTGTTTTATAAAATTTGAAGTTGAAGGTTAAAGAGCAAGAGTACTACAAAATGATTTGAATTCAAAACATTGTTCAATCTAAAGTTTTTTGGGCGTGCGAGACAATGAGAATCATCTAGGTGTTACTAGAGAATATTTCAATTAAGATAACCAGGCAAAACTGTGAAGGAATAGAAAAATTGAGCAAGCAGAAGTGCCGACATTTTTTTCGTTAGAAATATTAGATTTTAGTCTAAGACGTGGAAATTGCTGGATAGCCTTATTTTTGAAAAATTAATATTTTGACACTAAAGAACCATTTCATTGACTCAAACCACTTTGATATAAGATTATTACACTTTTAAATAATTGAAAACTCATTAAAATTATGATTAAAACCTTTTAGAAAACATTTTTTTTCAAAATGAAATACTATATCGAAAGTGATTTTGAAGACTTTGCAATTTTCAGAGTTTTAGTGCTGAGATTGATCTAGGGGTTACCCTACACACCAGAGATCAAACTAATGCATTAGACATGAGATAGGTCTTCGTTCTTCGAGCTTGATCTTTGTAGAATTCGAAAGCTTTTGTTTGATGTGTCCTTGATGCAAAACAGGTGCTGTGTTCCTTTTTGATGTGTTATCTTATCGAGACCACTTCATATACTTAGAGTTTTAAACAACGGATAGCCTCTGCAAATCTTCGCACACAAGGGATAAAATGAAGAACTAGCTGAACATCAAGACAGATTGCAATTTTGATTCAATTCGAAGCCTTTTTTTGCAAAGGCAAGAATCATTACTTTCTTCTCTTGAAAAACTCTTCGAAAAGCTCAATCTAACTTGCAAATATCGTGCGTGTTGTATTTTTGAAAATCAGAGAATGAGTGTTTTATAAAATTTGAAGTTGAAGGTTAAAGAGCAAGAGTACTACAAAATGATTTGAATTCAAAACATTGTTCAATCTAAAGTTTTTTGGGCGTGCGAGACAATGTGAATTATCTAGGTGTTACAAGAGAATATTTCAATTAAGATAAACTGGCAAAACTGTGAAGGAATAGAAAAATCGAGCTAGCAG
This sequence comes from Paratinospora sagittata, assembly GCA_035771175.1. Lineage (NCBI taxonomy): Eukaryota > Viridiplantae > Streptophyta > Magnoliopsida > Ranunculales > Menispermaceae > Paratinospora > Paratinospora sagittata. The sequence goes on from CM069590.1 coordinate 33,131,846, forward strand.
AATTGCCCACATTTTTCTCGTTAGAAATATCAGATTTTAGTCTAAGACGTGCCAATTGCAGGATAGCCTTATTTTTGAAAAATTAATATTTTGACACTAAAGAACCATTTCATTGACTCAAAACACTTTGATATAAGAATAAACACTTTTAAATAATTCAAAACTCATTAAAATTATGATTAAAACCTTTCGGAAAACATTTTTGTAAAAATGAAATACTATATCGAAAGTGATTTTGAAGACTTTGCAATTTTCAGAGTTTTAGTGCTGAGATTGATCGAGGGGTTACCCTACACACCAGAAATCAAACTAATGCATTAGACATGAGATATGTCTTCGTTCTTCGAGCTTGATCTTTGTAGAATTCGAAAGCTATTGTTTGATGTGTTCTTCATGAAAACAGGTGATGTGTTTCTTTTTGATGTGTTATCTTACCGAGACAACTTCATATACTTAGAGTTTTAAACAATGGATAGCCTCTGCAAATCTTAGCACACAAGGGATAAAATGAAGAACTAGCTGAACATCAAGACAGATTACAATTTTGATTCAATTCGAAGCCTTTTTTTGCAAAGGCAAGAATCATTACTTTCTTCTCTTGAAGAACTCTTCGAAAAGCTCAATCTAACTTACAAATATCGTGCGTGTTGAATTTTTGAAAATCAAAGAATGAGTGTTTTATAAAATTTGAAGTTGAAGGTTAAAGAGCAAGAGTACTAAAAAATGATTTGAATTCAAAACATTGTGCAATCTAAAGTTTTTTGGGCGTGCGAGACAATGGGAATCACTAGGTGTTATTAGAGAATATTTCAATTAAGATAACCTGGCAAAACTGTGAAGGAATAGAAAAATCGAGCTAGAAGAAGTGCCCACATTTTTCTCGTTACAAATATAAGATTTTAGTCTAAGACGTGCAAATTGCTGGATAGCCTTATTTTTGAAAAATTAATATTTTGACACTAAAGAACCATTTCATTGACTCAAAACACTTTGATATAAGATTAAACACTTTTAAATATTTCAAAACTCATTAAAATTATTATTAAAACCTTTCAGAAAACATTTTTTTCAAAATGAAATACTATATCGAAAGTGATTTTGAAGACTTTGCAATTTTCAGAGTTTTAGTGCTGAGATTGATCGAGGGGTTACCCTACACACCAGAGATCAAACTAACGCATTAGACATGCGATATGTCTTCGTTCTTCGAGCTTGATCTTTGTAGAATTCGAAATCTATTGTTTGATCTGTTCTTGATGAAAACTGGTGATGTATTCCTTTTTGATGTGTTATCTTACCGAGACCACTTCATATACTTAGAGTTTTAAACATTGGATAGCCTCTGCAAATCTTAGCACACAAGGGATAAAATGAAGAACTAGCTGAACATCAAGACTGATTGCAATTTTGATTCAATTCGAAGCCTTTTTTTGCAAAGGCGAGAATCATTACTTTCTTCTCTTGAAAAACTCTTCGAAAAGCTCAATCTAACTTGCAAATATCGTGCGTGTTGTATTTTTGAAAATCAGAGAATAAGTGTTTTATAAAATTTGAAGTTGAAGGTTAAAGAGCAAGAGTACTACAAAATGATTTGAATTCAAAACATTGTTCAATCTAAAGTTTTTTGGGCGTGCGAGACAATGAGAATCATCTAGGTGTTACTAGAGAATATTTCAATTAAGATAACCAGGCAAAACTGTGAAGGAATAGAAAAATTGGGCAAGCAGAAGTGCCCACATTTTTTTCGTTAGAAATATTAGATTTTAGTTTAAGACGTGAAAATTGCTGGATAGCCTTATTTTTGAAAAATTAATATTTTGACACTAAAGAACCATTTCATTGACTCAAACCACTTTGATATAAGATTATTACACTTTTAAATAATTGAAAACTCATTAAAATTATGATTAAAACCTTTCAGAAAACATTTTTTTTCAAAATGAAATACTATATCGAAAGTGATTTTGAAGACTTTGCAATTTTCAGAGTTTTAGTGCTGAGATTGATCGAGGGGTTACCCTACACACCAGAGATCAAACTAATGCATTAGACATGAGATATGCCTTCGTTCTACGAGCTTGATCTTTGTAGAATTCGAAAGCTATTGTTTGATGTGTTCTTGATGCAAAACAGGTGATGTGTTCATTTTTCATGTGTTATCTTATCGAGACCACTTCATATACTTAGAGTTTTAAACATTGGATAGCCTCTGCAAATTTTAGCACACAAGGGATAAAATGAAGAACTAGCTGAACATCAAGACAGATTGCAATTTTGATTCAATTCGAAGCCTTTTTTTGCAAAGGCAAGAATCATTACTTTCTTCTCTTGAAAAACTTTTCGAAAAGCTCAATCTAACTTGCAAATATCGTGCGTGTTGTATTTTTGAAAATCAGAGAATAAGTGTTTTATAAAATTTGAAGTTGAAGGTTAAAGAGCAAGAGTACTACAAAATGATTTGAATTCAAAACATTGTTCAATCTAAAGTTTTTTGGGCGTGCGAGACAATGGGAATCATCTAGGTGTTACTAGAGAATATTTGAATTAAGATAACCAGGCAAAACTGTGAAGGAATAGAAAAATTGAGCAAGCAGAAGTGCCCACATTTTTTTCGTTAGAAATATTAGATTTTAGTCTAAGACGTGAAAATTGCTGGATAGCCTTATTTTTGAAAAATTAATATTTTGACACTAAAGAACCATTTCATTGACTCAAACCACTTTGATATAAGATTATTACACTTTTAAATAATTGAAAACTCATTAAAATTATGATTAAAACCTTTTAGAAAACATTTTTTAAAAAAATGAAATACTATATCGAAAGTGATTTTGAAGACTTTGCAATTTTCAGAGTTTTAGTGCTGAGATTGATCGAGGGGTTACCCTACACACCAGAGATCAAACTAATGCATTAGACATGAGATATACCTTCGTTCTACGAGCTTGATCTTTGTAAAATTCGAAAGCTATTGTTTGATGTGTTCTTGATGCAAAACAGGTGATGTGTTCATTTTCGATGTGTTATCTTATCGAGACCACTTCATATACTTAGAGTTTTAAACATTGGATAGCCTCTGCAAATTTTAGTACACAAGGGATAAAATGAAGAGCTAGCTGAACATCAAGACAGATTGCAATTTTGATTCAATTCGAAGCCTTTTTTTGCAAAGGCAAGAATCACAATTACAACACATTGAAGCCATACCCAATTAGATCACATGCAATCCAAGGGAATGCCAATTACATATTCAATCATCTAACCCACATCAATACCATGCATTCTCAATCTAATTAGGCCATTAGACACACAATCCAACCATAGGTAGCCATAATTACAACAATGCTAACCTAAGATATCAAAAATCAACTCATCCCCAAAATATGAGAGCCAAAACCCTCATAGCTAAACCAAAGAAATGAGCATAAGCCTACCATAGCCAAACCTTGATCAAAACTAACACAAGGGTGTGTTCAAGGACTTCAATGTACACCTCATAGGTGACATGCAAGACCTAAGTCAAGCTCTAGCTATGAAACCCAGAACATTGTCTCAAACTCAGAAAAATACAGTAGCAAACACTCTCAATTGAATCTATGTGATGCTACTCAATCATGGAAGCAAGATTAAAGAGTTAAGAGGTGAGGATCCATACCTTAGAAGCTAAAAATCCAAACCCTAGCTCAATCTCCTTCAAAACCCCTCTTTTTTTTATTCTTTCTAGCTGAGAAAACAAGAAAATAAGTTGCAAATGAGAGGGAATAGTCGTACTTGGGTTTATCAGTGGGGTGTGGCCCCACCAAAAGTTTTAAAAAAACTACCTAGAACGTGAGGAGTGTGCTTCTCCCTTTACTGAGAAAAAATCAACCCTCGGCCCGAGCAAGGAGTGCGTTTCTTCTTTTAAGGAGCATGCTTCTCCCTTAAAGAGCGCGCTTCTCTGATATCCTGAAAAAATGTAAATATCGATCACACAAGGAGTGTGCTTCTCCTCTTCAGGAGCACGCTTCTCCTAGTCCAGAATATCCTATATTCACTTAACCACTATGTACACAATACACAATAGAATTTCACTTATGGTAGGTTGATTCCCATGTAAAAACATGCTCCAGATGCGTTTCTAACATCCTCCTGCCCATTTGAGCACAAGACGTGGACCTACGGAATGAAACCACATACAAATTCACACACAAATATTCGAGTACTCTACGGGTTAAGATGACATCATCCTAAGGTACGGGCGTTACAATTCTACCCAACTTAAGAGATTTTGTCCTCAAAATGAAATCAAGAGAACTAACCTTAGTTGGCAAAAAGGTCGGGGAACTGCTCCCTCATCTGGTTCTCTCGCTCCAAGGTTTGCTTCTCGTTATCGTTAAATTTCCATTTGACTCTCATTAGCGAGATCTCCTTATTCCTCAATTTTTGAAACCCGATGAGCCACAATCTGAATCGGCAACTCCTCATAAGTCGTATCCTCCCCAACTTGCAGATGACTCACATCAAGCACATGAGTTGGATTCGGATAAGACTTCTTCAGCGGATCATGATTGTATTTCCTCAGCATCGACACATGGAATACATCATGAACACCCTCAAGTTGGGATGATAGAGCAAACCGGTAAGCTACAAGTCCAATCCTCTCAAAAATCTAGAAAAGTTCAATAAATCTAGAAGCAAGTTTCCCTCTGATGTCAAACCTCGTCTGACCATTCCGTGGCGAGACCTTAAGTAGAACTTGATTTTTCACGGCAAACTCCAGTTGCCTATGACAGTTGTCATAGTAACTTTTCTGCCTATCCTGAGCCGTCTTCAGCCTCTGCCGAATTAGCTGAATATTTTCTGTTTGCTCAACGATTGTATCGGGTCCCCATAGCTGCGTATCTTCCACCTCGTACCAACAAGCTGGTGATCTACAGGGTCTCCCATATAAAGCCTCATACGGTGCCATACCGATGCTCGCCTAATAACTGTTGCTGTAAGCAAACTCACATAAGGAAAAGTGCTCACTCCAATCCCCATTGAACTTCAAGATGCAAGACCTGAGCATATCCTTCAACATCTGAATCACTCTTTCAGTCTATCCATCAGTCTGAGGATGAAACGTTGTACTGAGTTGGACACGGGTACCAAATCGGGTTTGCAATGCCTGCCAAAACCTTGACGTGAATTGCGGATCTCTATCTGACATGATCGACACGGGTGCCCCATGCAGTCTCAAGTTCTCTCTCACATATAACCTGCTCAGTTTATCCACCGAGTCCCTGGTGCTCATAGGAAGAAAGTGTGCAGTCTTGGTCAATCTATCGACCACAACCCAAATAACATCAAATCTACCCTGATACTTCGACAATCCCATGATGAAATCCATAGTAATATGCTACCACTTCCACTCAAGTATGGGTAATGGTTGCATCAGTCCTCCAAACTTCCGGTGTTCAGCTTTAACCTACTGACACACTCCACATCTCTGCACGTACTCAGCTATACTCTTCTTCATCCCATGCCACCACACAGACCTTTTCATTTCATGATATATCTTTGTAGCCCCTGGATGAATGGTATACTGAGACTTGTGTGCCTCCTGAAAACTTAGCCCTCAATTCAACATCATGTGGGATCCATAGCCTCCTTCTAAAACTAAGACACCATCTGACCCTCTCTGCCAATCAGCCTGGTTAGTACTGTCTGCATATCTACAATACATATCAAAATCAGGATCATGTTCCTGTAGATCTTTAGCCTTCTGAAAATGGGCATCAACAAGTTGCACGTGCATCTAAGCACATATTTCACTACGTGACGTATCCAAGAGTATAATCATCATCATCACCCTCTCAAGTAAATGCCACTGCTGGTTCATTTGGAAAACAACCACTCTAGTCTCTGCTCGCTTCTGGCTCAATGTGTTAGCTACAACATTGGCTTTGCCAGGATGATACTCCAAAGAGAAATCATAATCCTTAAGCAACTCAAGCCATCTCCTCTGTCGCATATTCAATTCTTTCTGATTAAAGAGATACTTCAAACTCTTACGATCTGAATACAAAGTGAACATCTCACCATAAAGATAGTATTTTCACAGCTTCAGTGCAAACACTATAGCTGCTAGCTCCAAATCATGCATAGGGTAATTATGCTCATGCACCTTTTGCTGCCTAGATGCATAAGCTACCACTTTACCCTCTTGCATTAACACGCATCCCAGACTCGGGAGTGATGCATCCGTATAAATCACCAGCTCTTTTCCAGGCTCTGGAAGAATCAACACTTGAGAAGTCGTCAACTTCCTTTTCAACTCACTAAAAGCTCCCTCATAGGAGTCTGTCCATATGAAGGCCACATTCTTCTAAGTTAACTTAGTCAACGGTGCGGCTATCGTGGAAAAATCTTTAACGAACTTCCTGTAATAACCAGTTAAACCCAGAAAACTATGAATCTTTGTCATTGTGGTAGGTCTTGGCCAACTGATGATTGCCTAGACCTTAGCAGAATCAACTGAGATACCTTCTGTATTAACCACATGACCCAAGAACATCACCTCGATCATCCAGAAATCACACTTGTTGAGTTTGGCATACAACATATGCTCCAACAATGTCTGTAGTGTAACTCTGAGGTGTTGTTCATGATCCTCCCTAGTCTTAGAGTAGACTAGGATATCATCAATGGAGACTATGATAAACTGGTCAAGATACAACCTGCATACTCTTTGCATAAAGTCCATGAACATTGTCGGTGCATTAGTCAACCCGAAGGGCATTACTAATAATTCGTAATGTCCATATCTTGTCCAAAAAGCAGTCTTCGGTACATCCTCATCCTTAATCCTCAACTGATGGTACCCAGACCTCAAGTCTATATTCAAAAAGAACTTAGCTCCATTTAGTTGGTCAAACAAGTCATCAATGCATAAGCGAGGATACTTGTTCTTCACAGTCATCTTGTTCAGCTGGCGTTGTCTATGCATAATCTAAGACTCTTGTCCTTCTTCTTAACAAACAACACAGGTGCTCCCCAAGGTGACATACTAGGGGTAATGAAACTCAAACTCATCAACTCATCTAACTGCATTCTGAGTTCATTCAACTCTTTTGGTGCCATTCGAAAAGGTGGAATGGAAATGAGTTTTGTCTCAGGCATTAGCTCAATGATAAAATCTACTTCCTTTTTAGGCGGTAACCCCGATAACTCATAGCAAAAGACCTATGGGTACTCACAAACCACAGGGATATCTGCTAGTTAAATGCCCTGATCCACATCATCCACTGACCTCATATTGGCCATCACCTCAACGTCATCATATATGGCTAATCTACCCTGGGTAAGTGGTTTAGATGCAGTCGTGCCTCGATAAACGAAGACTGGCTGTCCAGGTATGTGAAAGACAACCCTCTTGCCGAAGCAATCAAGATGAGCGTGATACGCTGCCAGCCAATCCATTCCCAAAATGGTATCGAATTCAAGGAATTTTAAGACTCTAAGGTCAATAGTTATCTCATGATCTTCGCATCTCACTATGAATCCCACACATACCATGTTAGGGTAAATCTTCTCCCTGCTGCCGTACTCAAAATCAAAAAAGTACTAGTTCTAATAGGAGATAATCTCAAACTATCAACCATAGAACCATAAATAAATGACAGAGTAGAGCCAACATCAATAAAAACATACATCACGGTATCATAAATGTTGATCATACCTTTAATCAACTGTTTGTTGGACTTAGGATCTACTTGTGTCACTGTTTTGGCCTGCTCTTTAGTAGCTACTGGCATAGGACTGGTCTGGACCATTGGCATCCTCAGAGGATACTGATTTCTCTTGTGCCCCTGAACTCCGTATCCATAACAAACAAGTAGTCTCAGTGCTCTGGGTGCCGATGATACAACTTGTGACTCTGTCCCGACTGTCTGCTGCCCACCATACCTCACGGTACTTTACTGCTGGGGTTGGCCATAAATTTGAACACTCTGGCATACAGGTGGTGGTGTAACTGCCACTAGAGCGGAGGCTACAGATGCCTCATATCCATTGCCACTAAACCTCTGCCTCTTGTTACGTCGGCTCCTTTTACCATAATACTAGACCTTTGACCCTGCCAGCTGTATCTGAACTGAAGAAGCTGCAGGTGCCTGGACTACGGTTGGTAACCTCATCGTAGAGTTAGCCTCTGCAATCTCAAAATCTGCAGCCTGTCTCATCGCCTGAGCGTAACTCAACACGCCAGTTAGTGCCAAACCTTACCGAATATGGTCACGAAAACCATCCTGTATCGTCCACATGCCCAGCTCATCTATAGATACCATCTCTGGAGCAAAGAGTGCCTACTTGTTGAACTCTTGCTCATACCCTCTAACGAACATGCTACCCTAGGTTAGATGCAGAAACTGGATCCAACGATGATCCTTCTCGGCTCGTGGATAGAACTCTTCAAAGAACAACTCCTTGAATCTAGTCCAAGTCCGAATTTTACCCTCCGTACGCTCTATTCTTTCCCACCATTTGTTTGCCTTGTCAATCAGCTTGAACCTGGAATGCTTGAATTTATCATCCTCAAGAGCTCCCATGTCATTGAAAATAGTATCCATCCTCGTCAACCATCCTTCAGCTAGCTCTGAGTCTAAACCCCCCGAAAATTCAACAGAATTTCTATTCTTGAAGGCTTTCATGACCTTCTCATAGCGGTCCCTCTCCACTTTCTCAACCTCATTCTCCCCTCTACATCATAAGCTGGTCCTGCCTGATCTCCTACTGCTACTGCTACACTATTGTGCTCTGTAGCTACTGTTACATCACCCTGTGTGGCGGCCTAACACCCTATGTACGACTTAACAACTCAAGGATTTGGGTCTGCTGCTGCTGAGTAGCCTCTAAGACTGCCTCTATACGCCTAAGACGTTCCACTAGATCTGTGGTTAATCCTGTTATTCCCTTTTCTCTGAAATTTTTCAACAAGGGAAACACATCAGGCTCTCAAACTAGGAAGAGGTTATCCTTAAGATAACTAACCATAATCATACCCATAAAAACAAATATAACATCATATAAGTCTTTTATCATTTTTAAGGTTTTTAAACCTAAACACTCGCTCTGATACCAAACTTGTCACGACCCACAACTTGTGACGTCATGACCGGCACCGAACCCCAGGTATATCCTCCCCTGATACCCCTAGCGTTTTATTCAGCCTAAACAAAACCAACTTGCTAAACAGATCCAATCCTCAAACAACATAATCCATAACATAAACATCATCAAAATTAAAACTTCCAAAATAAATACAACCCATCTAAGTGATAAATAATTACATTAGGTGTTACCTTGTACATAGTCTAAAAAATACAAAACTACAAAACTACAAGAACAACTAACACCTACTTCACAAAAGACCACAGGGAGTGCTTCGCAGTTAAGCCATCCCCCTTCTTATCTGAACCTGAAATGATAAGGAGGAGGTGTGAGCCACAACAAGCTCAATGAATGTTTTCCACAAGCAGCAATATATATGCATTTATACAAATAAGGCATGAGTTCATCAAAATAGTTTAATAACATGATGAGATACAATATCATATACATGATGAAATATAATGCCTCCCTGACAATAATCTATCAATGTGTTTCCATTTTCAAACATGCAATACACCATCCTAATCCGCCTCCTAAGTAAGGGCGATCAAGGGCCTGAGTTCGCGACATTTAGCACCCGATCAAACCTGACATACTTGTATTTTATTTGGATTCTTGTGGTTGTGTAGCTAATAGGATCAGCCCACCAAGACACATTCAATGCGTAGGCGATCTTATCTACACGAACCATAAAATCTTCTGCAAGGTCCACAACTAGGGATCAGAAATCTGGCAACATGAGATTTCCTAAAGAAAATTCCAGCTATCAGATACATCTATTGCTAACCCAACTATACTTATGCTCAAATCCATTTCATGAATCATTAAAACATGCATTACTCATATATATCAATTCAAAACATTTCATATACTACAATGCCACATATAGAAACCAAATGCAAAAAAATACTCACAGCTGATTGGCTAGACTAGCCAATCCAATTCTAACCTAAACGAACTCTAGGATGCAACCATTGATCCTTAAATGACAAATAGCATCCAAACCATGAATTAGCCCTCAACTGGCACAATTAGGACCTTTGGATCATCCACAAACACTACATACAATTCAAGTTCATATATCCATCAATTACAATCCATACTTATGCCAAGAATCATGATTTAAGCCCCAATTACATGCCAACACTTAACTTTAATCATGGCTACACCAATGTGCCAGCAATTACAACACATTCAAGCCATAAAACCCCCAATTAGATCACATGCAATCCAAGGGAATGCCAATTACAGATTCAATCACCTAACCCACATCAATACCATGCATTCTCAATCTAATTAGGCCATTAGACACACAATCTAGCCCTAGGTAGCCACAATTACAACACTGCTAACCTAAGAAATCAAAGCCCAGCTCACCCCCAAAATATGAGAGCCAAAACCCTCATAGCTGGACCAAAGAAATGAGCATAACTCTACCATAGCCAAGCCTTGATCAAAACTAACACTAGGGTGACATAGGTGACATGCAAGACCTAAGTCAAGCTCTAGCTATGAAACCCAGAACATGGTCTCAAACCCAGAAAAATACAGTAGCAAACACTCCCAAATCAATCTATGTGATGTTACTCAACCATGGAAGCAAAATTAAAGAGTTAAGAGGTGAGGATCCATACCTTGGAAGTTCAAAATCCAAACCCTAGCTCAATCTCCTTCAAAACCCCTCTTTTATTTCTTTTTTCTAGTTGAGAAAATAAGAAAATAAGTTGCAAATGATAGGGAATGGTTGTACTTGGGTTTATCAGTGGGGTGGTGGCCCCACCAAAAATCTAAAAAATTGTCGAAAACGTGAAAAACACGCTTCTCCCTTTACTGAGAAGAAATCAACTCTCGGCCTGAGCAAGGAGCGCGCTTCTCCTCAACAGAAGTGCACTGCTTCTTTCAGGGAGCATGCTTCTCCCTTAAAGAGCGCCCTTCTCTAATGTCCTAACAAAATGTAACTCTCGGTCATGCAAGGAGCGTGCTTCTCCTAGTCCAGAACATCTTATATTCACTTAACGACTACGCACACAATACATAACAAAATTTTGCGTATAGGTCAATTCCTATGTAAAAACACGCTTCAGACGCATTTCTAACATCCTCCTACCCATTTGGGCACTAGACGTGGACGTACAAAACAAAAACACATATAAATACACACACACACACACACACGCATATCTGTGTACTCTACGGGTTAAGATGACATCATCCTAAGGTACGAGCGTTTCAAAAGTTTTGATTTTTGACTTGTCATAGTAAAGATGTGATAGTTTTAGGTTAGGATATCCTATGATCTTACAAATTCTGATTTGATTCTATTTTTTAAAATTTTTCTAAATTACCAATGATAAAAGAACAGTATATGAACATGACTCTAGGGGAATGTAGAGAGTAATTTATAAGTCTGTGTGCTTGATTCGACTATTAGCTTAGCTTTGTTGAAAATTCTCTACATGTCTAGTGTGGTTGGTTATGTGGAATCGTGACTTCTTTGTATTGGATTTGTGCAAGTAAAGTTATAAATATTAGATCTCGAGAAATTCTAGAACAAGTTTGATTATCACTTGAGGCAAAATCTTAGAGAGCATGCCATGAGGAAAATGATTTAGGCCATGTTTGGATAAGTTTGAGCCATATAGCCTACCTTATTATCAATTTTATCTTTAGTCATCCATTTTGAGCTTTATGATTTTTCTTTGGTACATATGCATTGGATAACATGAGTCTTATATGTATAAAGTTTTTGTTTTCAACCTATGCACCTTAGACGCTTTAATTATGTTGGAGTGTTATCTTTTTGGAAGGTGGAAAAGGGGGAATGAGAAAAAGAATGAAAAGAAGGTGATGAAGAAAAGTATATTGGGAATTTGCAAAGGTTGCTATAAAAAATAAAAATAAAATAAAAAATAAAGAAAAGAAAAGAAGAAAAGGATGTTATGCCTTTGTGTTGAAAAGAAATAAGTTTGGGAGCGTAGTATTCTATGAAAACAAGCAAACAAAAGAATGGGGAGTGAATGAAAAGGTGAAATATTTGAAGTGGATATATATGCTAAAATTGGGTTTGTGGTTCCAAATGTAATGTTGTGGATGTTTGTAATTGATCAAAGTGTTGGGGTGTTTTTGAGCTTAATTTTTTTCAATTTTCCCTACCTTTGAACCTTGGCCTAATATTACAACCTATGAAAGACCTATTGATTTTAAATGGCATGTGATCTACATTAGTGGAAAGTGGTATGAAAGATTTGGCAATGGGATTCACTTTATATATATTTATTTGAGATCACTTACACTTCATACTTGCTTGCACTTGTCTATGAATTTCATGAATGGTTTTATGAGATTGACTATGTGATAGTGTGTTTGAGAATGGAAGATGAGGTTAGGTAAGGAGTTGGATTGAAAATCTAGACATCTCTAACACTTTTGAAATTTTTCGATGAGTTATTATTCTTCAATGTGAGCTTAGAGGCCATGATGATGATATGCATGTTATATTTCGAATCAAATTTTAATTTGTTTGAGAATAGGATGGTAGATTGATGTGGTGAGTTTCAATTTTTTTTTACCCTTTGCTCGGGATGATCAAAGTCCTGAGTTTTGGGGTATTTGATAAGTGGTTATTTAGATGTGTTTTTAGTATGCTTTAGATGAGTTTTAGGTGATTTTATTCATCTATTTGGTTGGTTTATGTAAGTTTTGACTTAGTTGTTAGAATGGTTACATTTTAGTATTTGATGCTTATTTCGGTGTTTAATTTTATAAGTTGATATATTTGATCTTATGAGTGCTTTAATCATTGGTTTTGATTTGTTTTGTAGGTGTTTAGATGTGTTTGAAGTCAACTTGGATGATGGAAACATGATACAAGAAGATGCAATGAAGATACATGAAGAAAATAAGTCAAGAAAAGGTCCAAAAATCAGCTAAGTCCACAAGGAGTTAAGAAAAGAAGTGCTGGCAAATAGAGATTGGGGGCTGCGGCGCCTAGATGAAAAAGGAGTGGTGGATCAAGACAGGGATTGGGTGCCGCAGCGTCCACTGTGGGCCCCGTGGTGCCGGGTTGCGATACGAAATTGGAAAGTTTCCAATTTTGGTGTTCGTAACTTCCTCAATAGAACTCCGAATTGGACGCGGTTTGTTGCGATGGACTAATTAATACAAATAGAACATGATGAGAGGGTTTGTAAAGCATCATAGAGAGGAGAAAAATGGCTATTATTGATCGAATCTTCACAGTTTATTTATATTTCTCATTGCTTAATGCTTTTAATCTCTTGATCACAGATTGAATGATATTAGAATTGAGGGGTCTCAAGAGGGGATTCCTTGGGTTGGAACAAGAGAATTATAACCTAAGATCATCATAGAATCGAGAGATTTATGATATCTTTTGAAGTTGTAGGAAGAATCACAAAACCTAATGAGTTGCTAGGGTTTTGGTTTTTATCGAGATATCGAAATCAAGCCTTGGTGATATGTTCAAGTTTGGCACTCGAGAGAGGAAATTAAAGACTTTAAGATTCTTGACTTATAAATTAGAAGAGGATATTGATAATAGATATAGCTAATCTACATAGATGATGATTGGGTGAAGTTGAACCTCTAGACTTTTCTTTATTGATATCTATCATTGTTTAATTGCTTTTATATTTACTTTTCTTTCATTATTTAAATTACCCAAGTTCTACATCTTGATTGTTTAGATAAAGTTAATAATTAGTGAAAATGGTATTTAGTAAGTAAAATACAATCTCAAAGGACGACAACCTAATTTCTTATCGGTTTATTATTACTTGACACCGTACAGTTGCAGTTTTGCACGTATAGTGCCCCAAAAGAAGGAATTAGAAATGTTAGGATTTTTAGCTTATAAATGAAAGAACTAAATTAATAATATATATATATGGGCATAGTTGAGAGTGAGGTGATATCCAACCTCTAGACTATTCTATCATAGATTTCTCGTTAGTTTTCTATTGCATTGTTAGTTTAATATTTAATTGATTTAATTGTTGCTTTTAATTCACTTGAACTATCGAATTTGATTCTCTAAGAAATTTAGAGTTAGAAATGTGGTAATTAGTGTAATCATCAATCGTAGAGGACGATACCCGATATCCTTATCGGTCTATGTTATAACTTTACACCGTGCACTTGCAGTTTTGCATACAACACACATATACAAGCATAATATACACACATACATATCAATGCGGGCACATAGAGTCGAGCACTTAACCAATTGGGATACAGGCTAGTCGTATGAAAATTTTTTGCATTACACCAGGATAGGCAAAAAAGTTATGTTGATCAATGGTGGAGAGCCTTAGAGTTTGCGGTGGGAGACCATGTGTATTTGATGGTCTCGCCAGGCAAGGGACATTTGAGGTTCGAAGTGAAAGGGAAGCTAGCACCTCACTATGTAGGGTCGTTCGAGATACTTGAGAAAGCTGAATCGCTGGCCTATCAATTCACCTTGCCACCCCAGTTAGCCGGAGTACATAATGTGTTCCATGTGTCAAAGCTCCGGAAGTACAATCTAGATCAGGGTCACATCAATGATTGGAGCAGATTAGAGGTTGATGATGTGGCCACTTATGAGGAAAAAACGGTGGGAATCCTGGATAGGAAGATACAGTAGCTCCGGACCAAGGAGATTCCACTTCTCAAGGTAAAGTGGGTGGCGAAGGGAGACAAACAAATTACATGGGAGCGAGAGGACTAAATGCAGAATAACTTCCCTGATCTATTTAAGCAAAGTAATTCCCTAATTTTTTTTTAATTTCGAGGAAAAAATTTCTTTTAAGAGGGGTTGGTTGTGACACCTCACTAAAGTATTAAGACAAAGTACTGAACATATACCTAATATCTTGAGGAAATTGGAGACTTTGAACCCATAAAAACCCTTGTTGGCTTGATGACCCTCACCCTCTCTTTGATTTTGATGATTACAAATGATACTCTATGTCATCTAACATATTTGTTGAGCATGTTTCAGTTTTGGTATCATTTATCTGGCCTTGAAGGTTAAAAGAAATAGCCATCAATCATTTAGCGAAGGCAAAGACTGAGGTTCAAGATCAAGAACAATAAAGATAAAGACAAAAGAACACAGTCATGTGTGGGAAACCAAGTCAAGGACACAAGTCAACTGAAGACAAACGAAAGTCTACCAAAGATCAAAGAAAATGTATGTAACACTATTTATTTTATTTTCTTTAGATCCTCTTAAGTTGTAGGTCTCTTCTATGTTTGATTAGCCACTTGGTTTCTTGATCGTGTTTTCATCGAACTGTTTCATATTCGCTTTTTGATTTACCGATTTTACTATCTTTTCGGTTCATTACTCATGCAATCATAATCGAAAGTGTTTACTTATCGTATTCATTTCAAAATGAACGTATTGCATGTTTGTAAAGGTTTATCATGTGTAGCATTCAAGGAATGCACTCCTTCCCGAAGGAACTCACTCATCTCGGAGGAACTCACTCATTGACTTACTTTCATGAAAATTCATCTTTCTTGATTCATTTCATGTTTTGACTCTTGTTCCGAGTTTGAATTCTTTGATTTATCGACCATGGAACTTAGACATGATCAAGGATTACATTCTTGACATGTGTATGTTTCCCAAGAACCCGAGAGATGCATTCCATATTCAAGGAACACACTCCAGTAGAGAAAACTCCTTATTTTTGTCTAAGGCATGAAGGAACGAGTTCCAGCAATGTGGAACTAGTTCTAGGCAGAGGCAAAAATGATTAAAACTTTCAGGTCTTACGAAACGCATTCCAACAGGTTGAGCCAAAACCTATATTTTTTCTCTCGGGTCTTGTGGAACTAGTTCTAACAGAGTGGAACGTGTTCCAGCAGATTAAGTCAAAACCTGTATTTTTCTCTCGGGTCTCGTGGAACTAGTTTTAGCGCAATGGAACAAGTTCTAGCCCTGGAACGCACTCCACCTGGGTTGTTTCCATTTTTGTGTTTTTGCGAGTTTTAATCATGGGCCATTGATTTCACTTAATACATTTTTGAATAATATAATCTTGGTCGGCCATGATAGGTTTAGGGTTTTTAATGATGTTTTTCTATTTAAACATCAATTAAACCCTACTTTGAAACAAGAACTTTTATTATTATTTCTCCAAAACTTCATTTTTTGCAGTTGAGCTAAAAAAGAGGCAACCGCCATTGAAGAACTGTGAATTTCATGAAGTTACATTGATGCTTTGATCATTCACTGTTTACAAAAGTTTTTCACGATCACGAGTTTTATCACATACTTTATTTTTAGATCATTCTGAGGTAAAACCTTTTCGATTTTGATATCGTGTTGTGCATACTTTGATATCATGTGGTTGTGAAATCTTGAAGAGGTCATTACCAAGTCTGTAAGTTGTTGTTTTAAATTTGTTCCTTTGTTGAACAAATCTCTTTTGATTATTGGTTGTATTGTGAACGCTAGCTTGTTAGCTAGTTGGGAAGATTCCCTAATCGAGAATCGGTGATTGTAACAGGCTCGATCCTCACCCATGAATCAAGTGAGTAAAGAGTTTAAGAAATCCTGATTGGGGAGATCAAGTACTGTTGATAGGCTTATTGGGAAGCCGAACCACTATAAATCTTGTGTGCCTTCTGTTGGCCCAGATGTGTCCAAAAGGGGTTTGAATTGGACAATAACAGATTAATTCCTTTCTTTAAAATCAATTATTAATATTCAGCAGGTTATGACAGTCTATGCAATAAGAAAAAATATGCAATAGTACACACAAGATTTATAGTGGTTCGGCCTTGCCTACATCCAGTACCTAACCTCCTAGTTAGGATTTTGTTCAAACTCCACTACCTAATTCTATTACAGGTGAAAATCAAACCGTTACACCTTCTCAACTTATGGGTGTGAGAAAATCGTTACACCTTCTCCAATTACGGGTGTGAGAAAATCGTTATATCATGAGCAACACTTGCTCAAACCAAGTGACACACACAATCACTCAATAGTCTGAAATACAAGTATAGAGTTTTGAGTCCTTTACCAAGAATCAATGAAATACTTACAGAGTTTTCCTTGAACCCTAGTTGACACTGATTCAACATAATATGTATAATGAATATCGGCTGAAATACTAAAGGTTTCAAGCTCTTCTTTTCTTCGGTGGATTTGAAAAAGATTTATAATGAGAATCAATAAATTTCGAAGAAAAACGTATTAGAGTTTTCGCAAAATGATATGAGTTTTTACTTCAAAAATTATAGTAGAACTTTCAAAAGTTTTTGCATAGATAATTTCAAAGATGCTTAATTGTGTATATCAGTTGTTGTATGCTCAAAAGCTTGAAGTGCAGAATATATAAAGAACACTTAATCTCATTCTTCAAGAAAGTTTTTGGTGATCAAATCCATTTCCAATTAAATGGTCAAATTATTTCACGAAAATGGATTGATTAAGATAATGCAACAACACCTCAATCCACTGTGCTTTCACAAAAATAGAAACTTCAAAAAACAACACAGGCTGACATAGTTATCAATTTTTTGGCAATATTGTGCGAGCATCTTGATAGGGTGTTAGTGTCCTGACGCATAACACACAGATTTTTCATTTTTATTTTTGAGGGCGCTCCTAGACTGTGAGTGTCCAGGTGGACTTGAAGATTTTGAAATCTAGAAAACAATGACAGCGCTAATCCACGAGTAGCGTTCTAATGCGTTTAAAACACAAAAACCCCAAAAACGCATAAGCGCGCTGGCGCACGATCAACGTCCTGACGTTTCCTAGACGAGTAGCATCCTGACATGAATAGAACGCATTCCATCCTATACACCATCGGCATCCGGACCTTTCATCAGCGTCCTAACATGTTGGTTTACCACTAAGTGACTGGCGATGGCATGAGTATCCTAATGAGCTGTCAGCACCCTAATGGAGCACTGAAAACTGATTTTGATAATTTTCGATCTTTTCAAAGCTTGATTAATCAGTTTAATGCTCGATAAATTCGGATCAAACTAATCATTGAAAGATTCATCAAAAGTGATCAAAACCAATCGAAAAACAAATCGATCAAAAACATTTTCTTTTTGAAAATCATGCAAATATGCAAATATGCGTCATAAGTAATATCTTGCTAAGTCAAGTGACATCTGAGATTCTACAATCCTCATTGACTCTAAAAACATAAAGATTAAATCTCGAACGATCGTGGTCTTCAGTCTGAATACGATCTTGATAGCTCTTCCACCATGCATCGTCAAACTTGAGCAATCTTCATGCATAATTGGATGTGCAATATATATGCAATAATATCTTAATGAGAATATTGTTTGTAATCATCAAAATATATTTTCTTGTACGGGACATGAGGGTAATTAGATTAACACCTTCTTTGTTTACTGTTTTATTTATATTTCTGCTATATATTTGATTGTTTTATTAAGTGTTTGAGAAAGGGTCTGAAAAATTTGCCAACACCCAATTCACCCCCCTCTTGGTTGTCTATCAAGTGGTATCAGAGCGGGTTTTTTATTCAAAAGTCTCTAACAATTCTTTTGATATTATGGCAGGAAATGATGGTGTTAAAATTTCATTCAAGGAAGGATAGTCCACTCCTCGACCACCTCTATTTGAGGGTAACAACTACTTATATTTGAAAACACGTATGCGGTTCTATATAAGAGCGCAAGATGTGGAAATGTGTGAGTTTGTTATAAACGGTTACCAACCTCCTACTAAAGTTGAAGATTGTGTAACAGTTGCCAAGGCTATACATGAATGGCAAAGAGAGAGCAAATGAATGACCAAGCCATAAATATATTATTCTGCAGTTTATCTCTAAATGAGTTTAACCAAGTAAGTGTGTGTACCACAGCCAAAGAGATATGGGATAAGCTAAATGTCACCCACGAAGGTACCAAACAAGTCAAACAAACAAAGCTATGTATGCTTGAGGAAGCATATGAAACCGTCAAGGTAAAAGTGGGTAAAGGAATAGATGAAGCCATAAATAGGTTCACCAAGCTTAGCAATGAGATAAATAATCTTGGCGAAAGCTACCCTCAAGCCAAAATAGTGGGCAAGTTTCTAAGAGGATTGCCTAGAGAATGGGATCCAAAGGTGACAACTATAGAAGAAGCAAAGAACCTTTGATGAATTGTGTGGATCCTTGATGGTACATGAGATGAAGTTGAAAGACATAAAAAGGTGTGCCAAAGGAGGATAGCAAAATAAGGAAAAGTTTGGCTCTAAATATCTCCCAAGAATCTCTAGAGGAATCAGTTGTTGATGAAGATATGGATGATGAAGTGGCTATGCTTTCTAGAAGACTTAGCCAAATTGTAAGAAAAAGAGGAAAATGCGGGTTCAACTCAAAATTCCACAAGGGTAAGAAGTTTGGTGCAAAACCAAATGAACTTATATGTTTCGGATGCAACAAGCTAAGACATGAGAAGAGTGAGTGCCCGAACAAGAAGAGAAATACTTTCAACAGTAAAAGAAAAAAAAAGGTCCTTAAAACAACATGGGATGATTCTTCATCAACTGAGATCGAGTAAAAATTCGGCAATGAGAAAGCGGTATTGTGTTTAATGGTAAACACAAAAGTAAAACTTTCTGACCCTGAAAACTTTGATGATTTTGATGATTTAGTTGATGCTAATGATTTAGATTTTGTGAAGAGTCAACTAGACAAAGAATTTTGAAAAAATAAGAAGCTTAAAAAGGCTTTGATTACAACATTAGAAAAAATAGAGTCCCATCTTGAGACCAATGGTGCACTTCAAGTGAACCTAGAAAGCATCAGTGAGGAGAGAGGCACACTCAAAAAGAGTGAGAAAGATCTGACATCCATAGTGAGCAAGTTCACAAATGGACAGAAGATGTTTGACATGATGTTGAGTTCACAACGATGTGCATTCAACAAAGCCAGTCTAGGATATAATGTAGGGTCAAAACAAAAGACCTATGATCATTTGCTGACCAAAATACCTATTTGCCGTCAGTGTAATAGGCAAGGCCATACTGTTGTGAGATGTCCTATTAGAAACAAGAAGAAAGGAAATCTAGCATGGATTGAAAAATCTCTTTTGAATGATGCTAACCCAGAAGGACCCAAAGTTGTTTGGGTACCAAAATCAAAGATTTTTCGTGTGGTGTAAGATGGCTCCAAACATGACTCATGGTAACTTCATAGCGGGTGCTCAAAACACAAGACTGGTGATAGATCCAAATTTCTGAGCCTTGCATGCAAAGATGGAAGAGTTGTCACTTTCGGGGACAATATCAAAGGGAAGATCATCGACGTCAACAAAGTGGGTAATGAACTTGTAACCATTTTTTATGTTCTTTTTTTTTATGGCCCCAGAAGCATAACATCTTTAGTGTAAGCCAATTGTCTGACAATGGGTATATCGTTTTGTTTGAAGCAACTAGATGTATTGTAAAACATGATGATGGTAATATTGCTTTTGTTGCTTTTAGAAATAAAAATGTGTTTGTTATCAACTTTCATGATATTGATGATCGGAATGTTTCATGTTTAAGTGCTATTCAACACAATGATGCATGGTTGTGGCATAGGGGACTAGCACATATTGGAATGGATAACATCTCTAGGCTTGCCAAATTTGACCTTGCTCAAGACATTCCTAGAAGAGTGTACTTGAAAGATAGAGTATGCGAGCCTTGTCAACTTGGCAAACACACAAAATCCTTCTTCAAGAGCAAAAACAAGAACTCTATCTCTAGAACTTATCCACATGGATTTGTTGTGTCACGACCCATGACCTGTGACGTCATGACCGGCACAAAACCCCTGGTATATCCTCCCTCGATACCCCCAACGTCCTTTTCAGCCTCAACATAAACAACCTGCTAAACATATCCAATCCTCAAGCAACATAATCCATATCATAAACATCATCAAAATTTAAAACTTCAAAAATAATTACAACCCATCTAAGTGTTAAATATTTACAATAGGTGTTATCATGTACATAGTCTCAAAATACAATATGACATGAAACAACTAACACCTACATCACAAAAGACCACAGGAAGTGTTATGCAGTTAAGCCTTCCCCTGCCCCTTCCTATTTGAATTTGAAATGATAAGGAGGAGGTGTGAGATATAGCAAGCTTAATGAATGTTTTCTACAAGTGGTGATATATATTCATTTATACAAATAAGGCAGGAGATCATCAAAATAGTTCAAATAACATGATGAGATACAAATATCATATACATGCTGAAATATAATGCTTCCATGACAATAATCTATCAATGCATTTTCATTTTCAAACATGCAATATGCCATCCTATTCCACCTCCTCGGCAAGAAGTGATCAAGGTCCTAAGTTCGCAACACTCAACTCCCGATCCGACATCACATACTCGCATTCTATCAGGATTTCTGGGGTTGTGTAGCTATAGGACCAACCCACCGAAGACGCTTTTCATGCCTAGGCGATCCTATCTACACAAGCCATAAAATCTTCTGCTAGGTCCACAACTAGGGATCACAATCTATCACATGAGATTTCGTAAAATCTCATTTAATAGATGCACCTATTTGCTAACCCTTCATGCTTATGTTCAAATCCATTTCATGAATCATTAAAACATGAATTACACATAAATATCCATTCAAAACATTTCTTCTACTACAATGCCACATATAGAAACCAAATGCAAAGAAACACTCATAGTCGATTGGCTAGAGTAGCCAATCCAATTCCAACCAAAACAAGCACTAGGATGCCACCATTGATCCTTTAATGAAAAGCGCATCCAAACCATGTATTTAGCCCTCAATCGGCACAATTAGGGCACTTGGATCATCCACAAACTCTGCATACAATTTAGGTTCATACATCCATCAATAACAGTCCATACACATACCAAAATCCTTGATTTAAGCCCCAATTACATGCCAACACTTAACTCTAACATGGTTGCACCTATGTGCCAGCAATTACAACTCATTCAAGCCATAAAACCCCCAATTAAATCACATGCAATCCAAGAGAATGCCAAATACAGATTCAATCATCCAATCCACATCAATACCATGCATTCTTAATCTAATTAGACCATTAGACAAACAATCCAGCCCTAGGTAGCCACAAATACAACAATGCTCACCTAAGAAATCAAATCCCAGCACATTCCCAAAATATGAGAACCAAAACCCTCATAGCTGGACCAAATAAATGAGCATAAGTCCACCATAGCCATGCCTTGGTCAAAACCAACACTAGGGTGTGTTCAAGGACTCCAATATACACCACATAGGTGAGATGCAAGACCTAAGTCAAGCTTTAGCTATGAAACCTAGAACATGGTCTTAAACCCAGAAAATACAATAGCAAACACCCCTAAAAGAAACTATGTGATGTTACTCAACCACGGAAGCAAGATTAAACAGCTAAGAGGTGAAGATTTATACCTTGGAAACTCAAAATCCAAACCCTTGCTCAATCTCCTTCACATCCCCTTTTCTCTCTTTTCTCCAGCTGAAGAAAACCGAAGAACACTTGCGAATGAGAGAAAAATCGTGCCCATGGGTTTATAAGTGGAGCGGTGGCCTCACAAAAATTTAAAAAAAAGCTGCCCAGAACGTGAGGAGCGGGCTTTTTCCCACAAGGAGCTCGCTTCTCCCCTCAAGGAGCACATTTCTCCCTTTATTAAGAAAAATTTGTTCTCGGCCTGAGCAAGGAGGACGCTTCTTTGATGTACTGACAAAATGTAACTCTCGGTCACGCATGGAGCGCACTTCTCCTTGTCTAGAACATCCTACTTTCAGTTAACTAGTACGTACTCAATACACAACGAAGTTTTGCGTATGATAGGTCGATTCCTATGTAAAAACACGCTCCAGACGCGTTCCTAACATCCTCTAGCCCGTTTGGGCACAAGACATGGACCTAAGAAATTGATACCACGTAGAAATACACACACATAGGTGTATCCAGGTACTCTACAGGGTAAGATGACATCATTCTAAGGTATGGGCGTTACAATTCTCCCTAACTTAAGAGATTTTGTCCTTAAAATGAAATCAGGAGAATTAACCTTAGTCGGCAAAAAGATCGGAGAACTGCTCCCTCATCTGGTCCTCTCGCTCCCAGGTTTGCTCGTCGTTATTGCGGAATTGCAATTTGACTCTCACTAATGGGATCTCCTTATTCCTCAGTTTTTGAACCCGACGAGTCACAATCTAAATCGGCAACACCTCATAAGTCGTATCCTCCCCAACTTGCAGATGACTCACATCAAGCACATGAGTTGGATCAGGATAAGAGTTCTTCAGCGGATCATGATTGTACTTCTTCAACATTGACACATGGAATACATCATGAACATCCTCAAGTTGAGATGGTAGAGCCAATCGGTAAGCTAAAGGTCCAATCCTCTTAACAATCTAGAAAGGTCCAATAAATCTAGGAGCAAGTTTCCCTTTGACGCCGAACCTTGTCTGACCCTTTCATGGCGAGACCTTAAGTAGAACTTGGTCTCTCATGGCAAACTCAAGTTGCCAATGACGATTATCTTGCTAACTTTTCTGCCATTCCTGAGCCGTCTTCAGGCTCTTTCGAATCTGCTTAATCTTTTCTATCTGTTCAACAACTGTATCAGGGCCCTATAGTTGTGTATCTCCCACCTTGTACCAACAAGCTGCGGATCTACAGGGTCTCCCATATAGAGCCTCATACGGTGTCATACCGACACTCGCCTGATAACTATTGTTGTAAGCAAACTCACATAAGGCAAAGTGCTCACTCCAACCCCCACCGAACTCCAAATTGCAAGACCTAAACATATCCTTCAACATCTGAATCGCCCTCTCAGTCTGTCAATCAGTCTGAGGGTGAAATGTTGTACTGAGTCGGAGACGGGTACCAAATCGAGTCTGCAATGCCTGCCAAAACCTCGACGTGAATCGCGGATCTCTATCAGACACAATCAACAAGGGTGCCCCACACAGTCTCACGATCTTGCTCACATATAATTTGCTCAGTCTATCCACCGAGTCCCTGGTGCTTGGCGCCGCGGTGCCCAGTGTGCAAAATGCTTTTTTTGTGCATTTTTCACGCAATTCTTCTTGGCTTTTTGGCTGGCTTTTGGTCCACATATTGAGCATGTTCTTGACCTCGTTTTGGCTTTAAGTGCTCCTCATTAATCTCCTTATTCACCTACAAAACAAAACACAAAAACACAAATAAGTGATCTAAATTAATTAAGTATTAAAAGTCTAAATGCAAATATGTATTAACATGCAAAATGTGAGATTATCAATATGAAAATGCAACTAATGATTTAAGGAAAAATCCCTAAAAATTATGATTATTTACCTAAACTAATCTAATGCATGCCATTCATGAAAACACCTAAAACTAACCTCTAAAATTCAACAAAACACCTAAATGAATCGTAAAACTACAAAATATGCAAAAATACCTAAAAACTAACTAAATGCAACTAAAAACTATGAAATTAACATGTAAACTAACAACTAAAACTCAACTTATTAGTGCTCATAGGAAGGAATTGTGCAATCTTGGTCAATCTGTCGACCACAACCCAAATAAAATCAAATCTACCATGAGACTTTGACAATCCCATGATGAAATCCATCGTAATGTGCTCCCACTTCCACTCAGGTATGGGTAATGGCTGCATCAGTCTTCCAGGCTTTCAGTGTTTAGCTTTAACCTTATTGACACACCCCACATCTTTGCACGTACTCAGCTATACTCTTCTTCATCCCATGCTACCACACAGACTATTTCATGTCATGATACATCTGTTGGTGCACCCAAGAGGGGGTGGGTGTGATGGTCAAATTAAAACTTTTCCAATGACTTAGTGATATACATTGGTACATTGGAACTAAATGCACATACTAACCGAAGTAAAATGCATAACTTAAAACACACTAGAGTTTATAGTGGTTCGGCAAAACCTACGTCCACTACCTAATCTCCCGATTAGGATTTTCTCAATCCACTAACTGATTCTCTTACGAGTGAGAACCAAGCCGTTATACATGCCATTTTACAGGTTCAAGACAAACCTATCCTTTAGCGGGCTAAGGATGAATCGCATTTCCTTTTTTCGGGATGAGGAAAAACTCATGTTCTTTTTACGGGATAAGGAAGAACTATTTCTCTTTTACAGGTTCAAGAATAACCTATCCTTTTATAGGTTAAGGACGAACCTATCCTTTTACTAGATGAGGATGAACCGGTTCTCCTACTTACAGGTGATTAACCTTAACATGATTTCAACCATGAAATCATTAAGTGAATTACCATTACTTGGCCTGATTGGGTCAATCCAGAAACACACCAACATTACAACACAAACAAATAATGTTGGTTCTAACTGAGTAGAACACTTTTGAATTAAGCTCATGTGCATAACATTACAAAGATGTATAAGTTTGAATACGTAATGCTAAGAGACATGCACTTACAGTTCTTTACCTTTCAATGTTCGGTATTGCTCAAGTGTAGTTTCGAAAAGCGTGAATGATATGTAAATCAATTAAGTGCTTCTTCAAAAACATCATAATACCATTAAAACATTGAAGTTGAAAATCCAAGAAGTGAGGGCGCTACTAACTCGTAAGCGTCTTGACTTTTCTTTGCAACATATGCGAACCCTGAGGCGCTAATGCACAGTTAGCATCCTGCTTTGTTTAAAACAATTAAGTACATGAGGGCGTTACTTTTTCTAGTAGGCGTCCTACCTTTTAAAACATAAAACACAAGGATGCTACAACTATGTAAGTGTCATATCATTTCAAAATATTTGAAAACAAAACCAAGTCCGCTGAAGAACAATCAGCGTCCTGAAAGTTATTAAGTTGGTTTCCAAAGATGAGGGCGCTTCTATCTCGGTAGAATCCTGATACTTTGTCCAACTTATAACTATCAGCGTCCTCAAAGATAAATTCTTTGAAGAACTTAGAAATCTTTCAGTAAGCTGATGTTGAGTCAGCTTCCTGACAACTTCAACATGTGACAAAATGGAGATACCTACTTACAAGTAAGCGTCCTGATGAATCAATTCAATTCAACCTTGAATGTTATCGGCGTTCGAATGAACTATCAACGTCCTGACTTATCAAGTTCAGGAGAGCACTGCTAAATCATTAGCGTCCTAAAATACTCTTGAAACGTAGTTTTGATTCGCGATTAAAAATAAGATGAATGCTAATAACATTCAGGGACGTGCTAAATGATACTTCATCAAGTATACTCAGGGACGTGCTAAATGATGAACCGCTTAGGTTAACAATCTCCCCCTTTTTGGTGATGACAAACAAATCAAAAAATTAAGCGCTTTAAGCAAAACGATCAATGTTTTTCTTTTCCTTCATCTAATTCTCTTATTTTTCTTCTCCCCCTTTGTCATGATAAAAAAGGTGAAGAAAAGAGACTAAGAACTCCCCCTGTGACGTAGTAGAGTAGCGAAGCTCCCCTTTACATGGAGACTCCCCCTTACTTTGTGCATTCACCCTCAAGATGATTTATGACGACATGTCATAGTTAGGTACATGAGAATGCGTAACGTCTACAATACTTAGTCATGTGTGAAGTAGATCTTTATCTTTAAGCACAGTGAGAAATAGTTTGAGTTATTCATAGGCTGTAAGATTTTGAAACAATAGAGTAGTTGAGAATCGTAGTCATAGGGGATGAGAAAGAATTGCCAACAGTTGAATTCATAGAGAATTTTTATGTAGCACCCGTGCCTTTAGGTGACGTCATTTTGACCCATAGTGTACCCGTATACGTATTTGTATACGTATGTGTATATGTATTTTGATGCTCGAAGTACGTAAGTTCGAGTGTCTTTGCATGATTTTAGGTCATAAAGGGTACGCATGAAATTTCGGAACCATCGGAGACCCGTTCGACGTCAAAACATTTCAAAAACAGTGTTTTGGATCCAGTGGAGCTTTCTATTTCTGTCACAACTTACATCAATGGTCTGATCTCCTAGATCCGTTGTCTGATTGGGCTGACATTTTGTCAGCTCATTCTTATATGATAGATCTTCATTATGAACGGTCAAGATCTTAATTTGAGTTACCTAATTTGAGTTATAACGCCCAAAACACTGTTTCACGGATTCTAGGATTTTCTTACGCAGTTTTGATCAAACAGTTAGATGTCACAATCTCACCGTTGGATTGAGCCTAAAGTTTACCAGAATGTTTATAACTTACTCATTCAACGTTTGAACGGTCAAGATGTTAAACTCGTGCGTATTTTGTAAGCAATGGACTATCTAAGTGAAATTATTGTAACAGGAAATCTGGGTTTTTGACAATTTTGGCAACTTTTAGTTGTGGGCCTAAGCTTATCTATTTAAGCAACCAAAACGGGATTTTAGGCTCATTTGCTCATTTCTCAGCCAGAAAAGAAGGAAAGGTGCTGGAGAGGAGAAAAGGAGGGGAAAGTTAGGGTTTGGTGATTTCTTGCTCAAGAACACCTAAGGTTTGTATTTTTCCTCCATTTCTTCCTTGAATCTCCCTATTAGTTGCATGATAGTTTTATTTTGAGCATGAGGGTTTCATTTTGATGCATGCATTGTGATGAACCTTGGATGGGTGGAAGACCAAAGTTGGAGTTGAGTCTTGCATATCACATATGTGTGATTAGAGAGTGTAAGGAGTACACTAATGGTGAAAGCCCCAATTTCTAGCAAGAAATTGGAAGATTTAGTTCAAATGACCTAAACTTAGTTTATGGCCTTAGACTTTTTCAAAATGTTTGCATGTCAACTATGTTGATCTAGTGGCCATTGTGGATGATTCCATGTTGCAAGATCAGTAAAATTCATGGTTGAACATGGTGCCCTAGTGTAAAATTGGCAATAGGGCATATGTATGAAAATTTCCAGATTTGGGGCTTTTGATGCTCTTGATATAAAATCTGGAAAATTATGCAATGTAGGTCTAATTGGACATGATTAGAGTTGTTTGATGATTGAATTCAGTGGGTTCACATAATGAATACCCTAAGATTGACTAATTTTGATCTAGGCTAAGTATTTGGTAATTTTGCATGTAATTTGGGGATTTTGCCCAAATTGGGAGTTTTCACCCAAAGCAAGTCAATTTGTGAAATTGACTTGGGGATTGTTTAATTGGACCCAAATTAAGTAGAATCATGGGTTTAAAATGTTAGTACCTATGTTAAATTGATATGACTTAGTTCATTTTGACCTTATGTTTTATATTGGCCTAATTGGGGATTTTGACCAAGACTTAGTCAATTGATGAAATTGACTTGATGTATAGTCTAATTGACCCTAATTATAATTGAATTTCATGTATATTAGTGGTTGGATCATGGGATCACCCTATTACATTCAATTTAGGTCAATCTTAGTTTAATTGAGTCTAAATGATCAAGTTGGGCAATATGGAAATTGGCTCAATGGGGTAATCAATTTAGAATCTAATTGACTTTAGATTGGGTTTGAACATGGGGTTTTGACACACTTTATGACTGATTTTCAGTTGTGTGAACCATGTTATTTTCAGGTCTTGTGATTGATCTTGAACCCGTTTAGTCAATTGGAGAGTTTTGGCAATTGGATTGGCTAGACTTAGCCAATCAAGTGTGAGTGTTCTTTTACTTTTGGATTATTTATATGTGGCATTATAGTATAGAAATGTTTTAAATACTTATGTATGATGGTATGCATGTTTTAATATTCCATGAAATTCATTTGAGCATAATTCATTGGGATGACAATTTGGGTTGAGGCCCCTAGTTGGAATTTCCTCTTTTTGGGAATTCTCGTAAGTCTAGCGGCGATCCCAGTTGTGTACCTGGCAGAGGGTTTTATGCCTTGTGTATGGGTAGGTTTGTTTAAAATAATCCTACGTGCTGCACGACCCCATAAACCCTATTAGAATACGAGTATTGTGTGTGTGTTCGGGTGCTGTGTGTCGCGCACCAGGCCTTGAAACCCCCATACTCAGGAGGTGTTAGGATTGCATGAGCATGACTACAAAATGTTATGCATCGTCTTATGTATGACTTGATGCATTATGTTAGCATGTATGTAATATATTTCGTCATCATGATATTTCAACTGTTTTATGATCTTACCATGTTTTATAAATGCACGTATATGCCACTTGTAAATAACATTCACTGAGCTGGCTGTAGCTCACACCTCACCATCTTCTTTCAGGATCTGATAGAAAAGGAAAAGGGAAGGCTTGACTACGGAGCGTCCCTTATTTTTGTTTCATGTAGGTGTTGTACATTTAGTTTTGTATTTTGATAATTATGTACATGATAACACCTAGTAATTGTATATTTAACACATAGTTGGGATGTGTTGGGTTTTGTATCATTTTGAAGACTCTGGAATTTTATGTTTGTAAAACTTTGGAGAAGTAATATTTTATTTCATTATGATCATGATAGTTGGTTGTTAATGATGTACTTTCATTTCTTTTTTGGGATTCGTATATGTATTTTAGGCTGACGGGACGTCGGGTGTACCGACGGAGGGTATACTCGGAGGTTCCCGTGCCGGTCATGGTGTCACGTATAGTGGGTCGTGACATTTTAAATGTGGGCAATTATTCTCCTAGTGTTTGGCATAAGTGTAGATTTGATAATCAATCCAAGCCTAACACATATTATGCTTGTAAATAATCAAGCATAAGCATACTTATAGCATAGGCAAAATGATTTATGATTAAGCAAGGCCTAGCTAATATGATTCTAATAAGATGCAAAGTATATAATTTGAAGTACATGACATCTATTAGATATCAAAAATCACAATAAATTGACGCATACAAGATTTAATATTAAAGAATAACATCAATGTCATGAGAGAGTGAAAGTCGTGGACTTTACATTGAATAGGCATTTGAGGATATATAGGATGCAGAACAGAGCCTAAAGATATTGAATATATGCTAGATTTCATAGATATGATTCAAGCGATAACATACATTCATTCATATACTAGGCAAATGATTTCAATTGAAGCATAGCCTAGATTGGTTGATTCTAATGAAAAATGATTTTGAAGCGTATGCAATCATTAGAAATCAAATATTCAAGAAATTGATGCTTTAAATGATTTAAGATGAAGAGAATGCATCAAAATTAGGAATTCATGAAAAAGAGAATGCCAAAAGATAATGGATATGAGTAAAGGCAATTTTCTTTTCAAGAAATATAGGCATATCATAAAAAGTTGTGTGCATGGCCTATATTCATTTGCATATTCATGAGTCATGCATAGATATGATTTAAAGTAAACATGATCATGATATGAATTATCATAGGCATAAATAAATTGTTAAGCATAGCCTAGCTATATCAAATAATATGATCAAATACCACATGGAGTTCAAGATGAACAGATAATCAGATACTCACAAATAGATATTGTAGTTTATGGACAGATATCGATGAAAGATGTGATTAACTTGAAGAAAGATACCACAAAGATAATAACATCTAATCATTATAAGATTTCATCATGATACAATATATCTGGAAATATTCGAATCTACAATGAGCAAGACATCATTAGTATGATGAGAGATAATCATGTTCATGAAAGCAAAATAGTTATGCATCAGAAATAGTCAGAAATAATTTTGCAGACACAGACTCAGGCAAAATAGCAAAGTGTACACAGACAAGTTATCAGCAGTAACAGAGTAGCGAATTGTGCATAATTGATGTGTAAGTAAAACAAAGGATTAAACAGAGCATTCATACACATATTTAAGCATTCAAGAAATCCAATATTCAACCATAATATTAAGGCATAATCAATTAAGATGAAAAATAATAACTAGGAGGTGGAGTGTGCAGAACTATGTATGTTCGTGAAATAGAGAGCTAATTAGGACATACACATACACATCTAATTATAAGAGAATCAGTTGAGAAGAACTTCTGCTTAACCATTTGAAAGGAGTATTATTGAGGAGTTTTAAACAAAAATACAAACGATAGGTTATATACAGAAATTTTAAAAGGATTGGCTTGAAATGACGAGGCTTGCAGAAAGGTTTTTTTAATCATTCCTAGAAGAGTCCGTAGCAGAATCATCAAAGCAAAAACGAGAACTTCCGATGGAGGCTCTAGGTCCGGCAAATTTTGGGAGAGGCAGTGCAACAGGGACGACAACTCTCTTTCTTTCCAGATACATCAGCACAGGGTCGAGCCGCTTCACTTGGCTCATCGTATACACGGTGCTTTCGCGGACGATTTCCTTTAACTCTTCATGTGACTTCTCATTCTCCTCGAGAAGTGTCATCATTAGATTCCTCTGAAATTTAGCCATGTTATCAAGTTCTTTCATCTGGTTTTCATGCTCGCATAGCATGTCCAACACGACCTAAAAGCTGGAAGAGATTGTAACGCCCGTACCTTAGGATGATGTCATCATGACCTGTAGAGTACCCGTATACGTGTACGTATATATATTTGATGCTTATATGGGAATTATGTGTTCATTAAGTTGTTTAAATTAGGCTGACGGGACGCCGAGTGTATTGAGGGAAGATATACCCCGGGGGTTCCATGCCAATCATGACATCACTGGTTATGGGTCGTGACAGAGATGGAATCACTCAGTTTGGCGAACTGATCCTCAATCAGAGATGCAGCAGGAAGCGGTGGCAACAGTTCTTCAGAAAGAAGTAAAGACGCACGAATTCTCTTAGGAGAAGTATTCCTGACAAGGTCTTTATTAGATTTATCTAAGGAAGAGGGAGATAAGTGTTGGCTCAAATGTGTCCGAGAAGGGGGGTGAATTGGACACTTAGCAAATTTTAACCTTTCTTTTAATTGTGCAGAATAATGAAAGCAGATTAAACAAAGTATAGCAATGAGATACAATAAATGTAAATGGGACAATGCAAGCAAGATTTATAGTGGTTCGGTCGCGCCTACATCCACTACCTAACCTCCTCAGTTAGGATTTGTTCAAACTCCACTATAGACCTTTTTACGGGTAAAGATCAAAACGAAACACTTTCTCAACTTAAGGGTGTGAGAACTACCATTTCTCAACTTACGAGTGTGAGAGGAATGTTTCTCTACCTACAGGTGAGAGAGAACCTATTCTCAACTTACTGGTGTGAGAAGATCGCTTACAACTTTGTGCAGCACTTGCTCTAACTTAATGACTTACCCGTCACTACAATCTAATTACAGAATGAGATATGATTCCCTTTACTTAGAATCAAAGTGATACCTACAACGCTTTGGATTGAACCTTCTGTTTCCACAGATTCAGCGAAATATGTATGATGAAGTTTATGCTGAAAACAAGTTCAAAAAGCTTTTGTCTTCGTTAATGGGTTTTTAAAATAATGAATAAGAAGATCGATCAACCCAAAAGACTTGAAGTTTTTCTTTCAAAAGATCCTAAGATCAAGCACAAGTGAAAGGAAACTAACTTTTGAAAAGTGTTTTGGCGTAAACAAAAACTGTCAATACGTTTTGAATGAATATCAGTTTCGTATTTCATTTGTTAGTTTTTCTGCTCTGAGGCAGCACGTATATATAGGAATAACAGAAGCGCAATGGACTTGGTAATTTTGGCGCTCTAAGTTATTTCAAATATAACGTTAACATTCTTTCCAGAAATGGATCGATTCAACTTAATGCATATTACGGCGATAGCACCTGAATCATCTGATCCTTTCATGAAAGAGTAACGTTTTGACAAAGTTTTAGAATGTTTTAAAAAGTTATGAAAAGTTGTTGTACAATTATGAAAAGTTCTGAAACGTATTCGTACATTTCTGAAAAAGGTTAACAGAAAGGCAGTAATGTCAGAACAACAAAAATATCTTTTATGTCGTTTTGTTCCTTTAAGGGCGCTCATAGAACATCATCGTCCTACTGAACAATGAAGTGAGGGTGCTACCTCGCAGTAAGCGTCCTGCTTTGTTTTAAAAACGCAAAACATATGAGGGCGCTACTCAAGAGCAAGGGTCTTGAACAGTTAAAACAATAATCGTCCTAAAAGTTATTTAAGTTGATCCTAAAGACGAGGGCGCTCCTACACAAGTAGCGTCCTGATAATTCATTCAACTTATAACTTATCAGCGTCCTTAATGATAGAAATCACTTAAAAATAAAAGAAAATCTTTCAGTGAGCTGAAGCTAAATCAGCGTCTTGACACTCGCAAAGGTTGATAAGAGAAAGGTCACTACTAACAAGTAAGCGTCCTTATTAATCAGATCAATTCAACCTTGAGCATCTTAACATTTTATCAGCGTTCTGACTCATCAAGTTTAGGAGAGCGGTACTAAAACATTAGCGTCCTGAAAGACTTTTTAAAAGCGGTTTTTTGATTTCTCGATTAAAACACGATAAAACATAAGGTAGCCAGATTAAAATATGCATGCATGCATATTGCTAAATCACACGGCATAGAAGGTCCTACAACCTATCATAATCTAATCATACAAATAAACATCTTCAAACGATTGTGGTCTTCAAGAAGATCATTTAATACGTTCGCCATCATCATTGAATATTTGATACCTCCAAGTAAGATTAGATATGCCATTTGTGCAGTAATATTATGAACATAATGTAGTTTTGTAATCATCAAAATCTTTCATAATAGGGACATATTCTCATAAGGGACATGAGGATAATTGGTTCAACAATATGGACAGAGAGAAATCACTAGAAGAGGAAGAAGATGACTCTTCTCTAGCTCTTTTCTTGGAAGTAAGAATTTTGGATACCATTAGAGTTTTGGAGTAGGAGATGAAACGAAGAAGAAGAACACGAAACAATTTCACACTCAAAGTAGGAAGTGAAGTGAGAGGGAAACATAAGGAGCAAGCTCAAGGCATCGAAACAGGGTTTGCATTAAATGCAAGAATGACATAGAGTAATCCGCCGTTGTAAACATGAGTAATGAGGAAATAACTTGTTAAGAGTTTGAAGGAATAATTATCCCTAGGTGAACTGGACTTCAGATATTCAAAAAGATTTTAAGAGTTATCACAAAGGGTGGTTATAGCTAAGTGACAGAATGATCTTTTGGTTTTCTATCCTAAGACACGAAATACGAAGAACCTAAGACAAACTCTACGATTTGATTGTTTGGATCATTGGTTTTAGGCGGTTAGTCCTAAACACGTGAGTACCCGCTCTAATATCAATTGTTGGTGCACCCAAGAGGGGGTGAATTGGGGGGATGGTCAAATTAAAACTTTTCCAATGACTTAGTGATATATATTGGTACATTGTAACTAAATACACATACTAACCGAAGTAAAATGCATAACTTAAAACTCACTAGAATTTATAGTTGTTCGGCCAAGCCTACGTCCACTACCTAATTTCCCGATTAGGATTTTCTCAATCCACTAACTGATGTTGGCCCAGATATGTCCAAGAGGAAGGTGAATTGGACACTTAGACAATTTAAAAATAATTACAATAACAAACTTAAAGTGCGAAAATTAAATAAATATGCATAGTCGATTTATGGTGGTTCGGCTACTTTCCTACGTTTACTACGTAACCTCGTCAGTTAGGATTTTAAACCTTATCACTAAGGAATTCTCTTACAGGGTGAGAATCAAACCATTACACCTTTTCTCAACTTGCGGGTGTGAGAACAACTGTTACATTGCTCAACTTGCAGGCTTGAGACGAACCTATCCCAACTTATGGATGTGAGACAGACCTAAGCTTTCTCAACTTACCGGTGTGAGAACTACTGTTTCTCAATGTACGGGTGTGAGAAGACCGTTTCTCAACTTATAGGTGTGAGAAGACCTAACCTTGTTGAATATAAGAATATCAACTCAGTAGTTTATCTAACTACTATTACAACCTCAATATAGTATACAAGATATGAAATTGAGTACAACTGTATCCTATGAACTATCTCTCAAATTTCTCTTTCAGCAAGCATGATATAAGTTAAAACAGTGCTGAAAATTTGAGTGAAAATAGTTCAAACTTTCAAATAGATTTTCAGATAGAGATAGAAATTTAGCTCAGTATGAAAATCTTTTGAATAAGTAGAGTTTCAAAGAAAACACTTTAGAACCAAAATAACTTAAACTTTTTGAATCAGATGAAAATTCGAGTAACTTTCAAAAGTGTTTTGGCTTAGAGAATTTTTGGTGGTCTTAACAGATTGTTAAGTACTGGTATATATAGACTTGTAGAGATGAAGTTGTTGTTCATTTCAATTTGGATTTCAAATATGAATGTTTACTCACAACAGCTAGAATGTATCACGAAAATGGCAACTGCACATTTCATGATCATTCTGATTTTCTCCAGATTCACGAATAAGGAAAGTTTAAGAGACGTGGTTTATGAATTTGAGAATATCTCTTACAAATACAAAAAGTTGTTCTGGAAAGGTAGCGAAAAGGATGTATGTGTCAGAACAACAAAAGTATCATTTTTGCCATTTTCTTCCTTTGAGGGCGCTCAAAGAGCATCAGCATCCTACTGAACAATGAAATGAGGGCGCTACTGAGTCGTAAGTCTCCTGACTTACTTTGACAATTAAACGACTTAAATCATGAGGGCGCTACTCGATAGTTAGCGTCATGCTTTGTTTTAAAATCACTTAAACGCACAAGGGCACTACTAACAAGTAAGCGTCCTGAAATTTTAAAACAATCTTAAAACAATATTAAGTGCGCTGAAGGACAATAAGTGTCCTGATAGTTATTAAGTTGATTCTAAGAATGAGGGCGCTCCTATACAAGAAGCATCCTGATAGTTTATTCAACTTATAACTATTAGCGTCCTTATAGATAGAAATCAATAAGAAAAGAACTAAGAGAACTTTTAGCGAGCTGAAACTAAGTCAGCGTCCTGACTCTATCAAAAGTTGACTAAAGGGAGGCCGCTACTTTCAAGTAAGTGTTCTTATGAATTAGTTCAATTCAACCTTGAGCGCCATAATATTTTATCAGTGTCCTGACTCATCAAGTCCAGGAGGGCGCTACTAAAACATTAGCGTCTTGAAAAACTCTATGAAAATGATTTTTGATTTCTCGATTAAAGTTCGATAAAATATGATTGAAATCATGATATTTTCTGATCAAATCAAATACTTGAAAAATCATAGAAATATCTTTAATATGTGATGATCAAAATATGAAACAAATTAAATCTTGCAAAGAACAAATTGATCGATAGACTTTACATTCTAAGTACTGACAGAATCAAAACTTTACTTGTGATATCTAATGGGCTTGTAAGCATAGTTCATTCATCTTGATTCTTCATAAACCTGAAACACTTAACAAGATGATTAGATACACAAACTAGAGATATTTGGAATCATCAAAACATTCATGTCATGGGGTTCATTGAGATAACAACTAATTTTCTTACGGGTGAGAACCTAACCGTTATACATGCCCTTTTACAGGTTCAAGGCAAACCTATCCTTTTGCAGGGTAAGGATGAAACGTATTTCCTTTTTTCGGGATGAGGAACCTTTTACGGGATAAGGAATAACCGTTTTCCTTTTAGGGGATAAGGAAGAATCGTTTCTCTTTTACAGGTTCAAAGATAACCTATCATTTTATAGGTTAAGGACAAACCTATCCTTTTACAGGATGAGGATGAACCGGTTCTCCTACTTACAGGTGAGGATTAACCTTAACATGATTTCAACCATGAAATCATTAAGTGAATTACATTCACTTGACCTTGTTGTTTCAATCCAGAAACACACCAGTATTACAACACAAACTAATAATGTTGGTTCTAACTAAGTAGAAGACTTTATAATTAAGCTTATGTGCATAACATTACAAAGATGTATAAATTTGAATATGTAATGCTAAGAGACAAACACTTACAGTCCTTTACCTTTCAATGTTCGGTATTGCTCAAGTGTAGTTTCGAAAAGCGTGAATGATACGTAAATTAATTAAGTGCTTCTTCAAAAACATTATGATACCATTAAAACATTGAAGTTGAAAATGCAGGACTAGTGTAAATATACAGGCACAGACAGTTTTCAAAATAGATAAAATGTATAAGCATGAAAACTTCTGGTTCAGTACTTAGTAGTTAACACAACTACTGAGATAGTTCAATACAATACTTAATATATGAAATCAAGTACAATTGTATCTCTTATGAACTATTTCTCAAATTCCTTCATTAGCATGATTGAACTTAAGTATAAATCCAGGCTGAGAATTTGATTAGAAACCAGTTCAAAATACATTTTCAAAGATAGAATATAATTGAAGCTTAATATGAAAATCTTTTAACTAAGTAAAGTATCAGTGAAGAATACTTTGAAAACTTAGAACATTTGAAAACTTTTGAAAGATTGAACAACGACTAACATTCAAAAAGTTTTTGGCACAATAAAAATTATTGGCAAGTTGTTTGATTCAAAGTGTTGATATCTATAGACCTAGTAGATAATAGTCGTTAGACATTTGAAGTTCAAATACAATGTGAACGTTTACACACAATGGCTAGAATGTATCACAAAAATGGGAACTGCAATTTTCATGACCATTCTGGTTCCTTTCAGATTACATGAATAAGGAATGCCTTAGAAAACATGATTCGTGCATAAGAGAAAATCTCTGATAAATCTGAAAAACATTTTGCGCAAAGATCCATTTTGAAAAATTAGACTGATATAGTGTACTTGTTTGAACAGTGACGGTTGTTGAATTAGTGTCTTGATTTCATAATCAGCGTTCTGACGCATAATATCAACTTTGTCGTTTTGTTTCTTTAGAGCATTCATTATGTATAAGCGTCCAGCTGAACAATGAAGTGAGGGCACTACTAACTTGTAAGCGTCCTGACTTTCTTTGCGTCATAAGTGACTTTACCCTGAGGGCGCTAATGCACAGTTAGCGTCTTGCTTTGTTTTAAAACAATTAAGTACATGAGGGCGCTACTTTTTAGAGTAAGTGTCCTATCTTTTAAAACATAAAACACAAGGGCGCTACAACTATATAAGCGTCCTGTCATTTCAAAATATTTGAAAACAAAACCAAGTGTGCTGAAGGACAATCAACGTCCTGAAAGTTATTAAGTTGGTTCTCAAAGATGAGGGCGCTCTTATCCAGGTAGTGTCCTGATAGTTTATCCAACTTATAACTATCAACGTCCTCAAAGATAAATTCTTTGAAGAACTTAATAATCTTTCAATAAGCTGATGTTGAGTCAACGTCCTGACACTTTCAGAGGTTGAGTAAAGGGAGACAGCTACTTACAAGTAAGCGTCTTGATGAATCAGTTTAATTCAACCTTGAATGTTATCAACGTCCTAATGAACTATCAGCATCCTGACTTATAAAGTCCAGGAGAGCTATGCTAAATCATTAGCGTCCTTAAAAACTCTTGAAATGTAGTTTTGACTCGCGATTAAAAATACGATGAATGCGAATAAAAACTCTATAAATTTTAAATTAAACATAAAAAATTAAATCATTTGAAATACAGTAAAGCATATGATCAAAATATACAAATATGCAGGTAATTTGTGTATGATTTTGAAAAACATTTGAGCAAAATCGATTAGAGAAAGATATACCTTAAATACTGTGTAGTTCTCATATTTCTCATAATCTTTAAATCAAACTCTTCATTATGAGATCTTCGATGAACTTTGAGCTTGAGTTGAATTTCGTAAACGTTGATTGAATGATGTAGTCTTGGAGCACTTGAATGAATCGGTTGTGTGGTGTGATCTTGAAATCATGATATGATCTTTGAGGTTCTTCCATTGAAACGATCTTTGGCTTTTTGCTTTCCTGAGGTGCTGAGATAGGTTCTTGAATAAAGCTTGTTAGCACCGAAAGAGATTTCGTTTGTGATCATCCAAATATACTTCATCAAGTATACTTAGGGACGTGCTAAGTGATGAACCGCTTAGGTTAACAACATCTTGGTAGCCCCTGAATGAATGGTATACTGAGACATGTGTGCCTCCTGAAGTAACTCATCCCTCAATTCAGCATCATATGGAATCCATAGCCTCCCTCTAAAACGCAAGACACCATTTGACCCTCTCTGCCAATCGACCTGGTCAGTACTTGTGTAGTGCAAACCGCAAGCGTACGGTGTCAAGTTATAATATAAAATCGATGAGATATCAGGTTGTCGTCTGCTTGGTTTGACACTCACAGTAAATATTGTTTCACTAACCCAAACTTAAATCAAATTCGAGTGACTAAGTAAAATAAATAAACAATTAAATAACTAGAAAGTAAAATAAAAAAGTGCAATGTAAATAAGAGAAATAAATAGAAGAAACGTCTAGAGATTCAATCTCACCGCCCTCTCAACTATGCATGAATATGGGATTATCATCAACTCAATTTCCTTCTTTATAAGTCGAAAACCCTAATGTTACTAACTCCCTCTCTCAAGCACCAGTTAGAACATGCTATTAGAATCCTAGGTTTAACCCTTTCAATGAAAACCCAAAACCTTAACAACTCATTAAGATCTATGCTTCTCTTCAATGAATTCAAGGTATATTTCGATCTCCTCTCGGTCTCACGATCACCCAAGTTACATCTTCCTTGTTCCAACACCAAAAACCCCATCTCGGGCACCTATTTCAAGTCTAGAATCATCCAATCCTTGGCCAAGGGATTAAAAGCATTACACCCAGAAAAACATAAATAAACTGGAAACTTTATTGACAATAATCAAAACAATGAAACCTAAAACATAGTATCAAGTTTGGATTGATCTACACCTCTAAAAGTGTTGGAAATGCTTCAATGATCTTCAATCTTGCTCTTCTCCGCTTCCAACCCTAGCCGTCTTCGTTACTCTTCAAAATATTTTTCCTTTGATTTTTGTCCCCTTTTCCTCTTCATTACATTCTATTTAGAATCACGAGTTCATAGCAACAAAACACATCTAATTCGGAGTTGAATTGAGGAAGTTATGGTCGAAATATGCAAAATTGGAAAGTTTCTAAAAATAGTTGAGGCCCGGTGCTGTGGTGCCGGCATCCTGGTCCATTCGAGCACCCCTACACCACCTGGGTACCGCGGCGCCGACTGTGGACTCTGCGGAGCCCACACACTGGATTTTTGCACCCTTTTTTCCTCTTGCTTGTGGACTTAGCCAATTTTCCATGCCTTTTTGTCTTGATTTGCACATGTATCTTGCTTCCAACTTCCAAGTCCACTTTAGGTCCCTCAAAACACCTTCAAAACAACCCAAATCATGTGAGAATCATGATTTAATAATCTCAGGAACCAACTTATAAAAATCTAAACCGAAATACTGCAAACACACTAAAACTTGACAAAACTATCAAATAACCAATTTTGTGATAAATTAACCTAATATATGAACTAAATACCACAAAACACACCTAAAACATGCTCTAAAACATATACTAAATTCCTACTTATCAAATACCCCCAAACTTAGACTTTAATCATCCCGAGCAAAGAGAAAACAAAACAAAAACTCCAAATCAATCAATCATCTACCATCCTATTCTTAAACAAATTAAGGATTTGACCTGAAATATCATGCAAGATCATCATCATGGCCTCTAAGATCACATTAAAAGATTATAACTCATCAGAAGATTTCGAGAGTGTTAGAGATGTCTAGAATTTCAATCCAACTCCTCACCTAACCTCATCTACCATTCTCAATCACATCAGCACATAATCAATCTCATAAAACCATTCATGAAAGTCATAGACAAGTGCAAGCAAGTATGAAGTGTAAGTGATCTCAAATAAATATATATAAAGTGAATCCCATAGGAAAATATTTCATACCACTCTTCACTAATTTAGATCACATGCCATTTAGAATCAATAGGTCTTTCCTAGGTTGTAATGTATGGCCAAGATCCAAAGGTAGGGAAAAATTGGCAAAATT
This sequence comes from Paratinospora sagittata, assembly GCA_035771175.1. NCBI lineage: Eukaryota > Viridiplantae > Streptophyta > Magnoliopsida > Ranunculales > Menispermaceae > Paratinospora > Paratinospora sagittata. Next base: position 33,172,891 of record CM069590.1, read on the forward strand.
GAGGCTCAAAACACCCTAAGCATTTTGATCAATTCCTAACATCCACAACATTACATTTAGAACCAAAAGCCCAATTTCAGCACATATATCCTCTCTTTAAATATTCAAACTTTCCATTTCATTCCCCATTCTTTTGTTTGCTTGTTTTCATAAAATGTCACACCCCCAGACTTATTTCTTTTCACAATATGGGCATAACATCTTTTTTTTTCTTTTTTCTTTTCTTTTATACTCTTTTTCTCTTCTTTTTTTTATATATACTAGCAAATTTTGCATAATCCCAATATATTTTTCTTCATCAACCTCTTTTCATTCATTTTATTCTCACTTTCAACCCTAAAAAAGATAACACTCCAACATAATCAAAGTGTATAAGATGCATAGGTTGAAAAATAAGGATTTTAACATACAAGGCTCAAGTGAATTAATGCATAGGTAACAAAGAAAAGATCAATAAGCTCAACATGGGTGACTAAGGATATAATAAAAAACAAGGTAGGTTATATGGCCCAAACTTTTCCAAACATGGCCTAAATCATTTTTCTGATGGCATGCTCACTAGGATTTCGCCTCAAGTGATAATCAAACTTGTTCTAGGATCCATAAAGATCTAATATATAACTTTACTTACACAAATCTAATCCAAACAAGTCATGATTCCACAAAATCAACCACACTAGACATGTTTAGAATTTCCAACAAAACCAAGTTCAAAGTTGAATCAAGCACATAGACTTAAGATATCTCTCTACATTCTCTAGAGTCATGTTCATGTATATGTTCTCTTATCATTGGCCATTCAGAAAAATAAAATTAGAATCAAATCAGAATTTGTAAGATCGTAGGATATCTTAACCTAAAACTACCACATCTTTACCATGACGAATAAAAAATCAAAACTCTCCCCCCAAACATACAACAAGCATTGTCCTCAATGCTTCACAATAAAAAAAATAATCAGAGAACGAATGGGAATAAAAGAAAAAGAGGTTGAGAAAACCCCCTTTAACCCAACGGGTTGACTTCTCCACATAAGTGTTCCATCATTTCCATGTAGCTCGCACAAGGACCCCCAAACTTGATCTAGAACATGGGAAATAGATAACAAAAGACATGTCATTGGAAAAGGTAGATACTAAACAACTAATAAACCAAATAAATAAATAGAAACATAAAACATAAAAGAAACCGATGGGTTGCCTCCCAACAAATGCTTAGTTTAAAGTCCTCAGCTTGACTTTTTCTTCTCACTTAAACCGAGTATGTTTCCTTATTATTTTCAGCATCCTCCCGTGTTCCTCATTATTTAGTATTAATGACAGAATCACCAAACTTGTGCACTTCTCCCACAAAAATTCATACGATTGATCCATAAATTGAAACAAAAAGTCCGATGAAGCATCACTCCTATCTAATTAGAGGAATGTCATTAAAATACTCAATCGGTGCTTTCCAAACGTTTATGGATTGATTGTCAAGCACATCTAAATGGCTTTGAACATCATCAGTAACCTCCTCAACTTTAGCTTGTATCCCTTGGACAAATGGATCCTCAAAGACAAAAGCACACTTCGTGACATCCAAACACTCTTTCACCTTGGTAGGCACCACATCAAAATATGGCAGTTCCGTGCCAGTCATGACGTCACTGGTCGTGGGTCCTGACAACATTGGTATCAGAGAGAGTGTTTAGATTTAAAAACCTTAAAAAAAGAATAAAAGACTTATATGATATTATGTTTGCTTTTATGGGTATGATATTATGTTTGCTTTCAGAGATAACTCCCATGGATTGTGATCCTGATTGAATTTTTTCTTATTTGTGAATTTTAGATCTATAAGAGAGGGAATACAAGATCGACCATGAACCGTGATGAGAGGTTTAGGTAGATTGAGGCCTTACCAACTGCTCAGCAGGCTGCTTAGGCCCATATTCAACAGCAATAGACCCAGGTTTTGGCATTACTTGCCCAGGTGCAGGGCAATAGGCTGCCACAGCAAGGTGTTCTAGTTGGGGGAGCACAGTAGTGTTGGTATTGTTGTGGGAGGCAGGGCTGGACCAGCTGCGGTTCATGCTGAGGTCCACGCTAAGGCTGTGGGGATTGGAGAGTAGAAGACTGAGCAAGAAAGGCATGAGAAGGTCCTGAAGGCCTTTAGGATTAGAGGCTCGACTGTGTTTGCTGGAGGCCTCAGTATTGAGACTACTGAGAAATAGCTCAAGAGGATGGAGACCATCATCAGTGACATGCATGGTTCAGAGGCCGATAGGGTGAGATTGGCCAGATTCAAGCTTGTTGATATGGCTGATGATTGGTGGAAAAAACTGGACCGCATGGCTGATGAGATCCAAACTTGGACTAGGTTTAAGGAACTATTTTATGAGGAGTTCTATCTGAGGTTTGAGAGAGACCAGAGATGGGTCGAGTTCATGCACTTGACCTAGGGCAGTAAGACAGTGAGGGAGCATAAGTAAGAGTTTAACCAGCTGGCACTTTTTGCACCAAAGATGGTGTTGACTGATTATCTACGTACGTAGCGGATGGGGGGTGAATTTTGTGACCGTATTCGTCAGGGTTTGGCACTCGCTGGCGTGTAGACTTAAGCTTAAGCGATAATGCAGGCCGCTGATTTTAAGACTGCAAAGGTTAACTCTAAGATGAGGACACCAGTAGCAGTCCAGGCACCTGCAGCTCCTTCGGTTCAGGCACAACTGTCAGGGTCATAGGTTCAGTATTATGGTAAGAAGAACTGGAAGTACAAGAGGTTGAGGTATAGTGGCAGCAGGTACGAGGCATCAGTAGCCTCTGCTCCAGTGACAGTTGCACCACCAGCTGTAGGCCAGAGTGTTTACATTTTAGGCCGACCCAAGTAGCAGAGTTTTGCGAGGTATGGTGGACAACAAAAAGTCGAGACAAAGTCACATGTTGTATCTTCGGCACCCAGAGCGATGAGACTAGTAGTTTGTTTTGGTTGCGGAGTTCAGGGGCACAAGAGAAATCAATGTCCTTCGAGGGCGTCGATTGCTCAGTTTAGTCTTATGCCAATAGTTACCAGAGAGCAGGCCAGAGTAGTGACACAGGCAAATCCAGAGGCTAGCAAACAATTGATTAAAGGTATGATCAACATTTGTGATACCATGATGTATGTTTTGACTGATGCTGGCTCTGCTCTGTCATTTATATATGGTAGTGTGGTAGATAGATTGAGATTATCTCCCGTTAGGACTAGTACTGCTTTGATTTTGAGTATGGCGGTCGGGGTGAAGATTTACCCTACATGGTATGTGTGGGATGCGTAGTTAGATTCGAAGAACATGAGATGAATGTTGACCTAAGAGTCTTAGAATTCCTCGAGTTTGATGCCATATTGGGTATGGATTAACTGGTAGCATATCATGCTCATCCTAATTGCTTCGGCAAGAGGGTTGTCTTTTAGATACCCGGACAACCAGTCTTTGTTTATCGAGGCCATACTGCATCTAGACCACCTACCCAGGGTAGATTAGGCATCGGTGATGAGATTTCTATGATGGCCAGTATGAGGCCAGTGGATGATGTGGGACAAGGCGTTCAGCTAGCAGACATCCCTGTGGTCTATGAGTACCCAGAGGTTTTTCCTAATGAGTTACCTGGCTTACCACCTAAGCAAGAGGTAAACATTATCATTAAGCTAATGCCCGGGACGAGACCCATTTCCATTTCACCTTATCGAATGGCACCAAAAGAGTTGAATGAACTTAGAGCTCAACTAGATGAGCTGATGGGCAAAGGTTTCATTTCCCCTAGTATGCTTCCTTGGGGAGCACCTGTGTTGTTCGTCAAAAAGAATGATGAAAGTCTCAAATTGTGCATAGACTACCGTCAGCTGAACAAGGTGACGGTGAAAAACAAGTATCATCTTCCACGCATTGATGACGTTTTTGACCAACTGATTAGAGCTAAGTTCTTTTCGTAGATAGACTTGAGGTTTGGGTGCCATCAATTGAGGATTAGGGATGAGGATGTATCGAAGACTACTTTTTGGAAGAGATATGGACATTACGAGTTCTTGGTGATGCCCTTCGAGTTGACTAATTCACCGGCCATGTTCATGGACCTGATGCAGAGGGTATTCAGATCGGATCTCAACCAGTTTATTATTGTCTCCATTGATGATATCCTAGTCAACTCTAAGACAAGGGATGATCTTGAGTGTCACCTCAGAGTTACATTGTTGGAGCATAGGCTGCATGCAAAGCTTAGCAAGTGTGATTTCTGGATGACCGAGGTGAAATTCTTGGGTCATGTGGTTAGTGCGAAAAATAACTCAATTGATTCTACTAGGGTTGAGGCAATCATTGGTTGGCCAAGACCTACCACAGTGGCAGAGATTCATAGTTTTCTAGGTTTAGCTAGCTACTAAAGGAAGTTCGTGAAGGACTTTTCCACGATAGCCGCACCGTTGACTAAGTTGACTCAGAAGAATGTGGCCTTCACTTGGACGGATGCCTATGAGAAAGCTTTCAATGAGTAGAAAAAGAAGCTGACTACGACTCCAATTTTGATTCTTCCAAAGCTTGGAAAAAAGTTGGTGATTTTTACGGATACATCACTCTTGGGTCTAGGATGTGTGTTGATGTAGGAGGGTAGAGTGGTGGCATATGCCTCTAGGCAGCTAAAGGTACATGAGCACAATTACCCTGTGCATGATTTGGAGCTGGCTGCAATAGTTTTTGCACTGAAGCTATGGAGGCAGTACTTGTATGGTGAGAGGTTCACTTTATATTCGGATCATAAGAGTTCGAGCTATCTCTTCAATCAAAAGGAACTGAATATTCGGTAGAGGAGATGGCTTGAGTTGCTTAAGGATTATGATTTCTCTTTCGAGTATCATCTTCGCAAAGTCAATGTTGTGGCTGGCGCTTTGAGCCAGAAGCGAGCAGAGACTAGAGTGGTTGCTTTTCAGATTGCCCAACAATATGGCATTTACTTGAGAGAGTGACGATGATGAGTGTACTCTCGGATACACCACATAGTGAGATATGTGCTCAGATGCATGTGTAACTTGTTGATACCCATATTCAGAGGGTTAAGGATCTACAGGAACATAGTCTGGATTTTGATATGTACTGTAGATATGCAGACAATGTTGACTAGGTCGATTGGCAGAGAGGGTCAGATGATGTCTTGCGTTTCAAAGGGAGACTATGGATCCCATATGATGCTGGGTTGAGGGCTGAATTACTTCAGAAGGCACACAGGTCTCCATATACTATTTATCCAGGGGCTACCAAGATGTATTATGACATGAAAAGGTCTGTGTGGTGGCATGGGATGAAGAAGAGTATAGTTGAGTAAGTACAGAGATGTGGAGTGTGTCAGCAGGTTAAAGCCGAGCACCGAAAGCCTGGAGGATTGATGTAACCATTACCCATTCCTAAGTTGAAGTGGGAGCACATTACGATGGATTTCATCATGAGATTACCAAAGTCTCAGGGTTGATTTGATGCTATTTGGGTTGTGGTTGATAAATCGACCAAGACTGCACACTACCTTCCTATAAGAGCCAGAGACTTGGTGGATTGACTGAGCAGATTATATGTTAGAGAGATCGTGAGACTGCATGGGGCGCCTGTGCCGATCGTGTCAGATAGAGATCCACGGTTCACATTGAGGTTTTGGCAGGCATTGCAGACTCAATTCGGTTCTTGTCTCCAACTTAGTACAACATTTCACCCTCAAACGGATGGTCTGACCAAGAGAGTGATACAAATGTTGAAGGATATGCTCAGGTCTTGCAATTTAGAGTTCGGTGAGGGTTGGGGTGAACATTTGCCATTATGTGAGTTTGCTTACAATGATAGTTATCAGGCGAGCATCGGTATGGTACCATATGAGGCTTTTTATAGGAGACCCTGTAGATTACCAGCTTGTTGGTACGAGGTTGGCGATAAGCAGCTATGGGGCCCTGGTACAGTTGTTGAGCAGACGGAAAAGGTCAAGCTGATTTGACAGATACTAAAGTCGGCTCAGAACAAGAAAAAGTTATTATGATAATCGGCATAGGTCGTTAGAGTTTGCCAAAGGAGACTTAGTTTTGCTTAAAGTCTCGCCACAGAAAGGTCAGATGAGGTTCGGCGTCAAAGGGAAACCTTTCCCTAGATTTATTGGACTAGTAGCTTACCGGTTGGCTCTACCTTCTCAGCTCGAGGGTGTTCATGATGTATTCTATGTATCGATGCTGAGGAAGTACAATCATGATCCGTTGAAGAAGTCTTATCCTGATCCAACTCATGTGCTTGATGTGAGTCATCTGCAAATTGGGGAGGATACAACTCATGAGGAGTTGCTGATTCAGATTGTGGCTCGTCGGGTCCAGAAACTGAGGAATAAAGAGATCCCACTTGTGCGAGTCAAATGACAATTCCACGATAACGAAGAGCACACCTGGGAGCGCGAGGACCAAATGAGGGAGCAGTTCCCCGATCTTTTTGCCGACTGAGGTTAATTCTCTTGATTTCATTTTGAGGACAAAATTCCTTAAGTTTGGGAGAATTGTAATGCCCTGTACCCCAGGCTGACATCATCTTGGCATGTAGGATACTGAAATATATGTATTTATATGTGTATGACTCTTAGAAACCTCACATATTTTGCTGGTTCAGAATTCCCTAGGCTTAGAAGTCAAATGGACCCGATTCGGTAAGGTTCCAGTTGCCTGTACCTTAGGAATTAAAAAGGCCAAATTGACTATAACCTTAAGATACGTTCCACAGATAGCGATGCAGACCTCACGGTTACTTCCGAAACATGTTTTACCTAAAACAAATCATATAAGGTATGTCTTTTTGTGATTTCGAAATGGCCGAGAGCGGAACATCGAAAATTTTAAATATACATATATATGGAGAAAAGAAATTTTTGTCACCGATTACATCATTGGCCTCATCTCCTAGATTCGTGGTATGATTAAGCTAAAATTTTGGCAGATTATTCTTCTCTGATAGATCTTCATTATTGTCGATGGAGATCTTGATCGGAGTTGTTTACTGTGAGGTATAAGATTCCAAACACTACTACTCAGATTTACTGATTTTCTTGCGCAGTTTTGATCAAACGGTTGGATTCGCATGCCCACTGTTGGATTGAGGTGCACTTTTATCAGAAGGTTGGTAATTGACTCATAAAAGTTTTGAACGGTTAAGATGTTAAATTGGTGAGTCATTTGCAAGAAATTGATTATCTAAGTGTAAGTAATTGCAGTAGGAAAACTGTTTTTTTATTTATTTAAGTTTGTTTTACTTAAGTGTGGGCCCAACTTGTATTTTGGCTTTTATAAAACCACTTTAACGGCTCATTTGCTCATTTTTTGGTTTGAAAGGAAGGAAAAGAGGTAGAGAAGAGGAGAGAAGAAGAAAGCTAGGGTTTGGTGTGCTCTTGCTTGATTTTCTCCTAAGGTATGCATGATTCACATTCTTTCTTCCTAAAATCTCTTTGGTTTATGCATATGAGCTCCATTTTGATCTATGGAATGCCATGAGCCAAGGTTTGAAAGTGTTCCAAACCTGGGTTTTGCTTGCATGAACTCTTTTGAGCTTGTTAATGGTAGGAATGACTTTCCTAGACCTAGATCTACATCCATAGAGTGTTTTCCACACTCAAATCTCGGATTTGATGGGGTGGTGGAAGAACACTTTTCTGAGTTAGACCTTGCATGTTAGATATGTGATTTTAGGTGTTGTTGGGAACCCATAGATGGTGAAACCCCCAATTTCTAACAAGAAATTGGTGGGGTTGTTTGTATTTGACCTAGAACTAGAATATGGACTTAGGGTTTTCCAATTGATATGCATGTCAACTATGTTGATTCAATGGTTCATTTTAGATTAATGATGGTGTAATTTACTGATTTTGCATGTTGAAAACCCTATGTGTGGTGTAAATTTGGCTAAGGCCATGATTTGGGACTTTGCCCAAATTTAGGGCTTTTGGCCTAGACTAAGTCAATTAATTAAATTGACATGAAATTAATCAAAATAACCCAATTTGTGATAAAATGCATTGTATTAATGAAGGTTGGATCATGGTATCAACCTTAGGCATTCTCTTGGGTTGAAGGTGATCTAATTTGGATATTATGGTTTGATTGAGCTTTATGGTTAGCTCATTAGTAAAGCCATGTTAGAATCTAATGTTGGCTAGTAAATTGGGGCTTAATCATGGCTATTATCATGTTATTGGACTGATTTTGATGAATTAATGAACCTATGATTGTGCAGGGTTTGTTGTTGATCCAATTGTCCCCAATTGTGCCAATTGAAGGTTGAAGTGCTTAATTTGGTTGGATTTGGGATTGACTAGTCTAGCCAATCAATAGTGAGTGTTTCTTTACATTTGGTTTCTATATGTGGCATTGTGTATTATGTTGGTACACCCAAGAGGGGGGTGAATTGGGTGTGATGGTCAATTTTAAACTTTTCCAATGACTTAGTGATATACATTGGTACATTGGAACTAAATGCACATACTAACCGTAAAGTAAAATGCATAACTTAAAACACACTAGAATTTATAGTGGTTCGGCTAAGCCTACATTCACTACCTAATCTCCTGATTAGGATTTTCTCAATCCACTAACTGATTCTCTTACAGGTGAGAACCAAACCGTTATACATGCCCTTTTACAGGTTCAAGGTTAACATATCCTTTTGCAGGCTAAGGATGAACCTGTAGGACACCCAAGAGGGGGGTGAATTGGGTGTTTCGGCCAATTAAAATAATTATTAACTTATATTGCGTGTTCCTTAAATTATTTGATACATTTTATCAAATAGATCATATACAACAGTGAAATGCAGGAAATAAATGTAAAGAGACAAGCATTTTTATGTGGTTCAAAAATCCATTTCCTACCTCCACGCCTAGAAAAACCTTCTCTAGGATTTCACTATCTCGTATTCACTTCACGGGTGTGAATCAAACCGTTACAAAACCTTTTTACAAGTTCAAGGCAAACCTATCATTTTACATACTCAAGAAGAACCTACAACATCCTTTTGCGGGATAGGGATGAACCGAACTTTGATTCCAATCTTGGAATCTCAAGTGAACCACAATCACTTGACTTGATTTGTTCAATGCTAGAAACAAATCAAGGATAGTAACTAAGAAATGATTATCTTGTTCTAAACACTTAGAACAAGTACAATGAAGCACAAAGATATAAATAACCTCAAAAACAATAAGGATCAAGAGCGATTGTTCCTTACCGAACAAACCGCGAAATACTTACAGAGCACAATGGTTTCTTCCAGACTAAACAGCCACGAGTTTGAAAGTAATGCACAACTGAAAATAGTATGAAAAAAAATATCCTCGATTCGATCCAAAAACAAGTTATGTAATGAAGCTCGTGATTGTGATCGACTTTAACAAAAAGTGTATGATCAAAACCTCAATAGAAAATAATAAAGTGAATAGGTGGTTCTCCAATGGTGGCGGCTGCCTTCTTTTTGGCTCAGTTGCAAAGAAAGATATTGGAGAATGATAATAAAAGTTCTTGATGAAGAAACAAGAGTTAATGATTGTTTTTATAGCAAAACATGTTTCATAACCCTAAACCTATTATGAGTGGCTAGGATTAGAAGTTTTAATCTTGCATTAGTGAAATCAATGGCTCGCAATGGTTGCTCAAGTTTAAAACTTGAAAATGAGCAAATATAGAAAAAACATGCTGGAATGCGTTTCAGGACACCCGAGATAAAACAACATATTTCCATACTCTGGCTGAAACACGTTTCAGTGAGCCCGACGCAAAAACACATTAAAACGAGTTTTGAACAGCTGGAACGTGTTTCATTCAACTGAAACACGTTTCACCAGACCCAAGAGTTATGCACACTCTTTGCCTTGTACCTGAAACGTGTTTCTCCTTGCTGGAGTGCGTTCCAGCTTGTCCGAGGCAACTGAGACCTGTTTTTGCTATCGGAGTGCGTTCAACAAAGTAGGAATGCATTCCACGAGTTCGTGCGAAACATATACATGTCAATAATACCATTCTTGAACATGTTTAAGTTCTGTGATCGATAAAACGATGAAAACTATTCGGAACGCGATCAACTAGATTCAGAATGAAAATATCATGGAGTGAGTTCTTTGAAAATAAGCATACATGCGAGATTCATTTTCAAAGACATGCAATATGATCATTTTAAGATAAATATAATGAGAAAACATTTATGATCATGATTGAAAGAATAAATAACCGAAAAGTCATTAATTCAAGAAATCGAAAAACCAAATACGAAAAGTCTCAAGAAAAATCGATCAAACATGAGTGGCTGATCAAATAAGGAAGAAACCTACAACCTAAGAAAATCTAAAGCAACTACAAAATGAAATATTCTTACAGTCCATTTGCTTTGATCTCTGGTTGACTTCAGTTTGACTTAAACTTGTCTTCTGTTGACTTCAGCTTGACCATCCTTGATCTTAAACTTTAGTTTTGCCTTCCACTAAGTGGTCATTTGCTTGAGTCATTATTGGCCTTAATCTTGATCTTTGGTGTTGAAATATACTCAATACAACCATTAACACCATAGTTATATTGTTTGTTAGCATTAAAACACTTAGGAGAATTCTAAGTGAAAAACTACTTAGGCCAACAGAAGCGCATTTCCTTTTTTTGGTTTACGCCATAAGGAAGAACTGTTTCTCTTTTATAGGTTCAGAGATAACCTATCATTTTACAGGTTAAGGACGAACCTATCCTTTTATGGGATGAGGATGAACCGGTTTCCTATTTACAGGTGAGGATGAACCTTAACATGATTTCACCTTGAAATCATCAAGTTAACTACATTCACTTGTCCTGGTTGTTTCAATATAGAAACACACCAGCATTATAACACAATAATAATGTTTGTTCTAACTGAGTAGAACACTTTACAATTAAGTTCATGTGCATAGCATTACAGAGATATATATATTTGAATACGTAATGCTAGGAGACATACACTTCTAGTCTTTTCCCTTTCAATGTTCGGTATTGCTCAAGTGCAGTTTAGAAAAACGTGAATGATATGCAAATCAATTAAGTGCTTCTTCGAAAACATTATGATACCATTGAAACATTGAAGTTGAAAATGCAGGACCAGTGTAAATCATAGACACAGATAATTTTTAAAATAAATATAGTATATAAGCATGAAAACTTCTGGTTTAGTATTCAATAGTTAACACAACTACTGATATAGTTCAATACAGTACTTAAGATATGAAATCAAGTACAACTATATCTCTCATGAACTATTTCTCAAATTCTTTCATCAGCATGATTGAGGTTAAATATAAATCCAAACTGAGAATTTGAGTAGAAACCAGTTCAAAATAGATTTTCAAAGATAAAATATAATTGAAGTTCTGTTGACTAAGCAAAGTATCAGTGAAAAATACTTTGAAAACTTAGTACATTTAAAAAACATTTTGAAAGATTAAACATCGACTAACATTCAAAAAAAAATTGGCACAATAAAAATTATCAGCAAGTTGTTTGATTCAAAGTGTTGGTATGTATAGACCCAATAGATAATAACCGTTAGACATTTGAAATTCAAATACAATGTGAACGTTTACACACAACGACTAGAATGTTATATGAAAATGACAACTGTAATTTTCACTAACATTCTGGTTCTTTTCAGATTACATGAAAAATGAATGTTTTAAAAAAACTTAATTCATGTATCAGAGAAGATCTCTGATAAATTTAAAAAGGACTCTGTGGAAAGATTTGATCTAAAAAAGTAGACTAATATAGTGTACTTGTTAGAACAGTGACGGTTGTTGAATTAGCATCCTGATTTCGTAATCAGTGTCTTGACGCATAATATCAACTTGGTCGTTTTGTTCCTTGAGGGCGCTCATTATGTATAAGCATCTTACTGAACAATAAAGTGATGGCGCTACTAACTCGTAAGCGTCCTGACTTTCTTTGCGATATAAGTGACTTAACCTTGAGGGCACTAATGCACAGTTAGCATCCTGCTTTATTTTAAAAAAATTAAGTGCATGAGGGCGCTACTTTTCCGAGTAAGAGTCTTACCTTTTAAAACATAAAACACAACACGAGGGCGCTACAACTATGTAAGCGTCCTACCATATTTAAAGACATTTGAAGAACAATACTAAGTATGTTGAAGGACAATCAACGTCCTGAAAGTTATTAAGTTGATTCTCGAAGGTGAGGGCGCTCCTATCCAGGTAGCATCTTGATAGTTTATTCAACGTATAACTATCAACATCCTCAAAGATAAATTCTTTGAAGAACTTAGAAATCTTTCAGTAAGCTGATGCTGAGGTAGCGTCCAGACAACTTCAGAGGTTGACTAAAGGGAGGCCGCTACTTACAAGTAAGCGTCCTAATGAATCAACCTTGAATGTTATCAGCGGCGTCCTGAATTAACAAGTTCAGGAGAGCGCTGCTGAGTCATTAGCGTCCTGAAAGACTCTTGAAAAATAGTTTTGACTCACAATTAAAAATACGATGAATGCGAATAAAAACTCGGTAAATTTCAAATTAAACATAGAAAATTAAATCATTTGAAATACCGTAAAGCGTATGATTAAAACATGCAAATATGCAAGTCATTTGTGCACGGTTTTGAAAAACGTTTGAGCAATATCGATTAGAGAAAGATATACCTTCAATACTGTGTAATTCTCATGTTTCTCATAATCTCTAAATTCAACTCTTTATTACGAGATCTTCGATGTGAACTTCGCGTTAGAGTTGAAAGACTTGAACGTTGATCGAAAGATGTAGTCTTGAAGCTTGATCGAATCGTTTGTGAGATGTGATCTTGAAATCATGATGTGATCTTTGAGGTCCTTTGATTGAAACGATCTTGAACATTTGGTATGACCTTGAGTTCCTTGATTGAATCATTCTTTGACTTTTTACTTTCTTGAGGTGTTTAGATAGGTTCTTGAATAAAGCTCGTTAGCACCGAAAGAGATTTTGTTTGATCATCAAAATATACTTCATCAAGTATACTTAGGGACGTGCTAAGTAATGAACCGTTTAGGTTAACATATTATGCATGTTTTTAATGATTCATGAAAATGGATTTGAGCATAGTCTAGTTGGGTTAGCAATTGGGTGCATTTCCTAGTATCAAATTCTAGGGAATTCCATTGTGCTAGGTGGTGATCCCTAGTTGTGAACCTTGCAGAGGGTTTTATGGCTTGTATAGATAGGATCGCCTAGGCATGGTACTTGTCTTGGTGGGCTGATCCTATGGGCTACACAACCCCAGGAATCCTAATAGAGTACGAATAGGGAAGTTCAATCGGGCGGTGGATGTTGCGAACTCAGGCCCTTGTATTGTTTATTACTTAGGAGGTGTCTAGGATTGCATATGACATGTTTGGAAAATGAAATGCATTGTCTTGAATATTGACATGATGCATTATGTGTAACATGTATATATTCTTGTATATCGCCATGTTATTTAAATTGCTTTGATGAACTTTCGCCATGTTTTATCTAAATGCATGTATATTGCCACTTGTAGAAAATATTTACTGAGCTTGTTGTAGCTCACTCCTCATTCTTATCATTTAAGGTTTTGATAGGAAGGGGAAAGAGAAGGCCTAGCTGCGTAGAGCTTCCTGAGTTTTGGTGATTTAGGTGTTTAGTACATTCTTGTATTTTGGTATTATGTACTTAATAACATCTAATGTATATACTTAACACATACATGAGATGTATTTATGGTTAGGTATGGTTTTGTATATTTTGGACTTTAAGGAATTTTATAATTGGCATTTTGGAAGATGTATTATTAATGTTGTTTAATTATGTCTATGTTTTGATGGTAGATGTGGAATTATGTGTTCATTAGGTTGTTAGATGAGGCTGACGGAATACCGGGTGTATCAAGGAAGGATTTACCGGGGGGCTTCCGTGCCGGGCATTGTTAGCCCAAATATGTCCAAGAGGGGGTTGAATTGGACACTTAGCATATTTTAACCTTTCTTAAAAATGTGCGGAATAATAAAAGCAGATTAAAGAAAGTATAACAATCAAATACAACAAATGTAAATGAGACAATGCAAGCAAGATTTATAGTGGTTCGGCCGCGCCTACATCTACTACCTAACCTCCTTAGTTAGAATTTGTTCAAACTCTAGTGTGGACCTTCTTACGGGTGAAGATCAAACCGGTACACTTTCTCAACTTACGGGGGTGAGAACTATCGTTTCTCAACTTACAGGTGTGAGAGAACCGTTTCTCTACTTACAGGTGAGAGAGAACCTATTCTCAACTTACGAGTGTGAGAAAATCGGTTACAACTTTGAGTAACACTTGGTCTAACTCAGTGACTTGCCAGTCACCACAAACTGAATACAAGATGAGATATGATTCCCTTTACTCAGAATCAAAGTGATACTTACAAAGATTTGGATTGAACCTTCTGTTGTCACGACGCCCCTGACATAGCCTGACGTCATAACCGGCACAGTATACTATACACTATACATACCCGTATACAGTAGATAATATACTGTCAGCCTTCACATAGTCTCACAATCATTCCCAAAATTTTCAGAAATTTTGGCGGCATTTCGCCATGAAATGGACATTTCACAAAACCTGATATACCACAAATCAAATCATATGTACATATATATATATATATATATAATCATTCACAATGTCAACCATTCAGTCATTATATATAACCATTTCATCCATGTATACCATAATCCAAAATACCACCATTTCCATTCATTAATCAAACATTCCATTGTCCAAGTATATGTCATCGCCAAATATCTTAACAATCCAAAATAACCATTGATATCTTATTTTTCAAAAATAACCCCTCTAGATGGTAATACATATATAATATGTGTGATAAGTATATACATATCAAAATAAATAAAACAAGTAACCACTTCCTCCAAAGCATACGTACATCAACAAATGCTATGTCCTAATCAAGTCCTGATCACTCTCAATTTTTTTCCTTTTCCTTCTGATTTTGTACCTGAAATGGGGTGAGCAAACAACAGCTCAGTGAATATAGCTCTTGAAATGGCAATCGCATTCATTTAGAGAAACATGGCATATCAAATCGTTTAAATTAAAATATTTCAAAAGCACATATGCAACATTCACCAAAATAACATACATGCACACAATATAGAGTTTATGCTCATTCAATAAACCAGTGCATAGTTTCATAAAAAATTTACCATCTCCCTCCTTCAAGGCAAGATAGCGGGTCTAACCCTTGTATGGCCGTTATAAGGTAGCCACAACCTCTAATTACACAATTCACAGTCATTTTAAGGATCGCAACCCTTGTTAGGAAAGGCCTACTGACAATGAGGTTTCGCAAAACCTCATCCGAGTCTAATTCCTAACGAAATGACATTATTATAAGCTCCAAATGCTAAAAATCAGTTTGCATGATCAATAAAAACTCAATGCATTACATATAAAAATTACATGCATACAATCAAACATTTTATATGTATACAATGCCACACAAGAACCAAATCAAGAAAACTACACTCACAGTGGTTACATGAGGTTTCTAAGCCAATATATACACTCTAAAATCCAGCAACAATAACATCAAGGTTACTTGCATCATCAAATGTCCATCATAATTGCTTCCTCAAGAGCATTTATCCATGCACTTAATCTCTAAATTCAAACAGTGCAATTAGGTAATTCAAGCCATAGATCATCATGAGAATCAACTAAACACCATTTAAACTCACCAAAACAACATTACTAACACTCAAATTTCCCAGCTGGTTCAACAGTTAAGATGGGGTTATTTCACCATGAAAATGCAACATTTAAGCTAGATCTCAAAAACAAAGTACTCACATAAGCACATGGAAACATATGTCAATTTTATTAAAAATATAGAACATTCCTAAAATTATCATGTTCACATCGACAGGAGTAAAATCAGTCATTCTATCATTCTACTACCTTCAACAGGTATTTTATTGAGGTTTTACATGTTCGCGGAGGCATCCAAAGTCAATTTTACTCAAAAAAATCATATATTTAGCTACTGAAAGTATCAAAGCATATCCATGATCTTAACATCGAAATGTCCGAAATTGATAGATCTACCTTTCTACAGTCTCAAACCGGAGTTTCATCGAGTTTTAATGGAGTTTCAAAGGTTTCAAAGATCAAAGCTAAGAGTTCCAAAGGAATCCAAGATCAAATCTAACTTCTAATAGCTATAAAAACTACAAACTAATAAATAAATTCAATCTAACCATATATTTAAGGTCCCTACAACCTAGGAAGTGTTTTCCAACCTTCATAGCAGATTTTCATTCAAGTTAGGTCAAAACCCCAATTTTTGAAAATGCTGTAAAACGGCTCCCACAACGAAAAATTACTCCGAAAGAAACGTTACATCCAGCTTAGATATCAATTTCACGAAGAAATAGAGTAAAAAACAGTTACTGTAGGTCCCGATTCGGCGAAGATCCCGCGTTTACCATTGTTTTCTCTTCCTTATCTTCGTCCTGTTTCTTCTTCTCTTTTAGTTTTCTTTTCTCTCTTGTGCTACGTTGGAGAGTTAGAGAGATCAAAATTGAGATATTGAGAGATAAGATAAGTGAGAGAATGATAAATAATAGTTTATAATATTTTATAATATCAAGGTCATTTGTATCATCTTGGAATAATATCATCTTATAATCTAATGATTGTATGGCATTTAATAATACAATCTACTTAATTTATGTATATTTATACACATATACATTGAACTCCTACGTACGTGTACGCATACGTATACATATCCATCAACGTAGGTGTATAATTAAAACTACAGGGTGTTACATCTGTAGTCACAGATTCAGCAAAATATGTGTGATGAAGTTTATGCTGAAAACAGGTTTAAAAAGCTTTTGTCTTCTTTAATGAGTTTTTAAAATAATGATGATAAAGACTAATCAGCCCAGAAAGCTTTAAGTTTTTCTTTCAAAAGATCGTAAGATCAAACGCAAGTGAAAGAAGGCTAACTTTCAAAAAGTGTTTAGCACAAATGAAAACTCTTAATACCTTTTGAATGAATATTAGTTTCATATTTCATTAGTGATTTTTCTGCTTTAAGGCAGCACGTATATATAAGAATAACAAAGACGCAATGGACTTGGTAATTTTGGTGCTCTAAGTTATTTCAAATATAACGTTAACATTCTTTTCCAAAATGGATCGATTCAGCTTAATGCATATTACGGTGATAACACTTGAATCATCTGATCCTTTCATGAAAGAGGAATGTTCTGACGAAGTTTTTAGAACATTTAAAAAGTTCTGAAAAAGTTTTTATACGATTCTGAAAAAGTTCTGAAAAGTATTCATATGTTTCTGAAAAGGTTAACAGAAATAGCAGTAATGTCAGAACAACAAAAATATCTTTTCTATCGTTATGTTCCTTTGAGGGCGCATATAAAACATCAGCATCCTACTGAACAATGAAGTGAGGGCGCTACTGAATAGTAAGCGTTCTGACTTACTTTGACAATTAAACGACTTAATTAATGAGGGCGCTACTTCGCAGTGAGTGTCCTGCTTTGTTTTAAAACTTTTGACACACGAGGGCGTTACTCAAGAGTAAGCGTCCTGAGGTATTAAAAACTGTTTTAAAACAATGTTAAGTGCGCTGACGAACGGTAAGCGTCCTGAAAGTTATTTTAGTTGATTCTAAAGATGAGGGCGCTCCTACACAAGTAGCGTCCTGATAATTTATTCAACTTATAACTTATCAGCGTCCTTAAAGATAGAAATCACTTAAAGACAAAAAGGTCTTTCAGCGAGCTGAAACTAAGTCAGCGTCCTAACATTCTCAAAGGTTGATAAAGGAAAGGTCGCTATTACCATGTGAGCGTCCTTATTAATCAGATCAATTCGACCTTGAGCATCCTATCATTTTATCAGCGTCCTGACTCATCAAGTCCAGGAGGGCACTGATAAAATATTAGCGTCCTGAAAGACTTTTATAAAAGCTATTTGTAATTTCTCGATTGAAGCTTGATAAAACATAATGTAACCGGATTAAATCAAATATGCAACCGATCGATTAAAACATGAAAACATGCATATTGTTGAATCACATGAAATAGAAGGTCCTACAACCTATCTTAATCTAATCATACAACTAAAAACCTTCAAACGATCATGGTCTTCAAGAAGATCTTTAATATGTTCGCCATGCATAATTAAATCTTTGAAACCTTCAAGTAAGATTAGATATGCCATATGTGCAGTAATATCATAAACAAAATGTAGTTTTGTAATCATCAAAATCTTTCATAATAGGGACATATTCTCGTAAGGGACATGAGGATAATTGGTTCAACAATCTCCCCCTTTTTGATGATTTCAAACACTTTACTGTAGGCTTTAAAGCACGCTAATAAAATGATGTATGTATACATGAGATACAGTAAATGTTCCTTCTTTCATATGATATGAGTGCATTACTAAGGAATGTACAAGAAATATCACTAAGACTCCCCCTTAGTGTTAAACTCCCCCTGAGTTTATGATGCTTCAATGATATTACTTTCTCCCCCTTTTGAAATATCAAAAAGAATAAAGTAACATGAAATATATCTCCCCATATAGAGGCAAGCATCACACTAATATAGATCGGTCTCAGAGAACATCCCAAGCTCTCTGCGAATATGAACAACCTGGTATTTCAGTAAAGCTTTAGTAAATATGTCAGCCAGTTGTTCTTTGGTTCCAATATGAGATAATATAACTTCTCCATTTTGCACATGATCCCATAAAAAATGATGTCTTATTTAAATATGCTTGGTTCGAGAGTGCAATACATGATTATTAGATATGTTAATAGCACTAGTATTATCACACAAAATTTCAGCACATTGAGTAAGTATTTGATAATCCTGAAGTTGTTGTTTAATGTAAAGAACCTGAGAACAGCAACTGGCTGCAACATATTCTGCTTCAACTGTGGATAATGCCACGGAATGTTGTTTCTTGCAAAACCAAGAAATCAAAGAATTTCCAAGAAAGTGACAAAATCTGGAGGTATTTTTTCTATCAGTTAGACTACCAGCATAGTTGGAGTCTACATAACTTCTGAGATCAAAAGTAGTACCTTTAGAATACCAAATTCCTAAGTGTGTTGTGCCATTTATGTATCTGAATATTCGTTTGACACACTTTAAATGAGATTCTTTAGGTTCAGATTGAAATCTTGCACAAAGACAGACATTGAACATGATATCAGGTCGACTTATTGTTAAGTACAAGAGACTTCCAATCATACTTTATTAAAGTTTTGAATCAATTGATTTACCTTTTTCATCCTTATCTAATTTGATTGCAGAGGTACAGGGAGTATCAGTCGATTTCAAATTGTGCATTTGAGACTTTTTAACCATTTCCTTAGCGTACTTTGATTGGCTTATGAAGGTGTCTTTCGACATTTGTTTAATTTGTAAGCCGAGAAAGTATGTAAGTTCTACCATCATACTCATTTTAAATTCCTTCTGCATTAATCTTGAAAACTCATCACATAGTTCTTTGCTTGATGCACCAAAAATGATATCGTCCACATATATTTGAACAATAACCATATTATAATTGTGGTGTTTGACAAACAATGTTGGATCAAGTTTTCCTTTTTGAAACTTATGATCTAAAAAAAATGAACTCAGTTGATCATACCAAGCTCTTGGAGCTTGTCTTAATCCATATAAGGCTTTGTGGAGTTTGAACACATATTTCGGGTCTTGAGCATCCTCAAGCCCTGGAGGTTGTTCCACATATACCTCTTCGTTGATGTATCCATTTAGAAAAGCACTTTTTACATCCAGTTGGTATAAGGGAAAATCCTTGTAACAAGCATAGGCAAGTAACATTCTTATGGCCTCTAATCTTGCTATTGGGGCAAAGGCTTCTTCGAAGTCTATGCCTTTTTCTTGGTTGTACCCTTGTGCAACAAATCTAGCCTTATTACGACAATGATGCCTTGTTCATTCTTTTTGTTCCTAAAGATCCATTTGGTTCCAATAACAAATTGATGAAAAAGTCTAGGAACTAATTCCCATACTTTGTTTCGCACAAAGTGTCCTAGTTCTTGCATAACAAAAATCTAGTTTTCATCTTTCAGTGCATCTTCCACTTTAATTTGTTCAAATTGTGATACAAAAGCAACAAGCTCTTGATCTTTTTGAATTGAGGCTCTAGTAGATAAACTCTTTCGTGGATTTCCTAAAATTTGATCTTGGGAGAGACCTTGAAGCACTCTAGAGTTTTTAGAAGATTCTAAAGATGGTTTAGATTCAAGATTATAACATTGGTTGTCTTAGGTTCATCGTCATCAAAATTTAATTGCTTAAATTCATCCTCAAGACTTTTCTTATTAACACTTTTATCAAAGTTTACATGAATTGATTCTTCTACAGTTTGATTTGATTTGTTGAAGACTCTGTAGGCTCTACTGTGAGAAGATTATCCTAAGAACATTCCTATGTCTGATTTAAGTTCAAACTTATCTAGATTGTCTTTATCATTAAGAATAAAACATTTACATCCGAAAAACTCGGAAGTAACTGATGTTGGGTGCTCTACCCTTCCATAGTTCATATAGAGTTTTATTCAAATCTTTTCTAATCAGAACTCAGTTTATCACATAGCAGGCAGTGTTTATAGCTTCACCCCAAAATTGATTTGCAGTGTTATACTCATTGAGCATTGTTCCACACATCTCCTGCAAAGTTCTATTCTTTCTTTCAACTACACCATTTTGTTGTGATGTCCTAGGGGCTAATAGATGGTGAGTGTAACCTTGATTGTTACAAAATTCTTCGAGATTTTTATTGACAAATTCACTACCTCTATCACTTCTAATTGTATTGATTTTGTATCCCTTTTCATTTTTGACTCTTTTACAAAATTTTATAAATGTTTTTATGAGCTAATAGAAACACCCATGTGAATTGAGTAAAGTCATCAACAATCACAAACACATATTATTTACCACCTAAGCTTTGAGTTTTGGTTGGTTCGAAAAGATCCATGTGAATCAGTTCGAGAGCTCTAGAGGTTGATTGATGCCTCTTGCTTTTAAATGATGATCGGGTGTGCTTACCAAGTTGACATGGTTCACAAACCTTGTCATTTGAGTATGTTCCTATCGGAATACCCGTGTCCAAATCATGTTTAACAATTCTAGATATGTTGTCCATATTAACATGAGCTAATCTCCTATGCCATAGCCATGCATAATAACCAGAGATAGCACTTAAACATGTTACATTTTGTTTTTTCATGTCATTGAATTTTGTGCAATACACATTCTTAATTCTAGATGCCCTGAATGCAATAGTTTTATCAACATGTTTGACAATACACCTATTTGCCTCAAAAGAATGTGTATTGCACATAATTGACTTATGCTACAGAGATTATGTTTCAGCCTTTTAACATAAAGTACATCAGATATGGATAGAAAATTGTTACCAATAGTTCCAATGCCTTCAATATCACCTTTGTTATCGTCTCCGAAGGTGACCTTTCCTCCTTTCTTCCTTTCAAGGCTTAGAAAGTTAGATCTATCTCCAAACATGTGCCTTAAACAACCGCTGTCTAGATACCATATATCTTCGTTTTTGCACATCTACACAACATAAAATATTTTTGACTTTGGTACCCATGCTTGTTTGGGTCCATGCATGTTAGAATCAGTAAGAACGATTTTTTCAATCCATGCATAGTTTATTTTCTTTTTACGTAAGACATTGCATCTAAGTATTGTATGACCTCCCTATGACATTTGTTGCATATTGATCTTTTGGTCAGTACGGTATCGTACTCCTTTTGTTTAGACCCATGAGTATAGCCTAAGCGAGTCTTGTGATAAGTTGAGTTTTAGATAGTGTTTCACATGTTAATTTCATAGGTTTTTAGGTGCATTTAGTTAGTTTTTTGACATATTTGCATTAATTAGTTCATTTAGTGTTTTAGGTTTAATTAGATATTTTTTATAAGTTTTAGATGTAGTTTTAGTGGTTTTCATGAATAAAATACATTAGGCTAGTTTAGGAAAATAATCATGATTTGTAGGTATTTTTTCTAAAATCAATTGCATCGTTTACATATTAATTTTGTCACACTTTACAAGTTTATACCTAATTTCATATAGAATTATACATGTTAATACATACTTGCACATATTTAGATCATTTACTTTTGTTTTGTTTTGTAGGTAAATAAAGAGCCTAAAAGTGAGTTTGAATGTGGATCAAATGGTGACAAGACCATGTTGAAGAAGAGCACAAATGATGGAACAAAGATCTAGAGAAAAAGCCAGAAAAATCAGCTAAGTACAAATAGCCTAAAGAAGAGAAAATGCTCTCGGAGCGCTGTGGCGCTCTAAGAGAGGTTTGCGTGAGAGAAAGAAAAGCGAGAAGTAGCGTCGCAGCGCTACTTGCATGTGCGATAGAAATTTTGGGGGTTTGGTCTTTTTGCTAATTGGATAGGGTTTTAATCATTTTTATCTTAGATATTTTTGATAGAGAATAGAGAAAATAGAGTAGAGAGTAGAGAAAGCAAGGAAGAAATTAAAGAGAAAGAGGAGTTGCAGGTTCAAGCTTGAAGAAGAAGGGGGTTTTCTTTCTCTTGTGTTTCAGTTAGAACTTGTATTGTATGATTTCTTCTTTGAACATCTATCTTGTACTCATGATTTTGAATATGAGCTAAATATTTCTTTTAGAGGTGTTGATGGATCTATGTTGATACATATGGGTTGATTTTCATTATATTTGTGTTGTTGAGCAATTTGATTGGTTTTTTTTCAATTTTCTATACTTAATGCTTGCAACTTGCTGGCCACTTGTTGGATGCATTTAGATTTGAATTCTTACACACGAGAGAGGTGTTTTCGAGTTTGAACAAGTGAATTGAAACCTAAGGAGTTTGTATCGAGTCGAGAGACCTACAACCCCTTTGAAATTAGTTAAATTGAATCTTAGGTCCTAATGCATGCTTTAATTGTTAATTTACATTCGAGAGAGGGGATTAGCAATTGAAGCCTAGGTGTTTGAATTTGCATTCTAGAGAAGGGTTTAAACAATTTGGGATTCATGATTTATAAACTTAAGAATTGAATCAACAACACCATCTTTTGATACCCATATAGAACAACATAGTGAAATCAACTCTCTAACCATCTTTATCTATTGATTTTCTCTAAATCTCTGTTTAATTGCTTAATTTAGTTTCTAATTTCAGCTATTTTAATTTTCAGCACTATTAATCATCACATGTTGGCAGCTTAGATAAGATCAAAACCTTAGTAGTTTTAGGCATTTTTAATAGTTAATTTGACTATCTCTGTAGACACGATAACCAACTCACCATGGGTATCATAACTTGATATTTGTACGCTTGTGAATTTAAAATATTGCATCATCTTGTCGAATGCACATCTTTGTGATCCTAACATTATGTCAAATATATTTTGACCGTTTGTAAATTTAATCAATGTGCAGTTCAGGTCTTCCTTTTCCTTTCTAAGAGTTTCAGTTTCATTTTTTAGCTTCTTAATAACTTTCTTAAGTTGTTCATTACCTAGAGACAGTCCGTCTAGCTCTTCTTGTTGGAATTCAATTTCCTCAAGAGCTTCTTCCAGACTATGCTTAAGTTTTTCATTCTTCCTAATCTCTTTACTAAGTTTTGACTTAAGCTCCTGAAAATGAATGTTGAACTCATAAAGTTCGTTAGTAGGGTAAGTTTTTACCTCTGTGCTTGCCATTAAGCATAATGCAACAGTGTGATCTAAATCCACTTCTTCTTCGCTCGAGCTTGAATCATCCCATGTGGCTTTGAGAGCTTTCTTGTCTTTTCTGTAAGAGCTGGTGTTCTTTTAATATTTTGTGGGACATTTACTCTTTATATGACCTAGTTTGTTACAACTGTAACATATTAACTCTACAGGTTTAGACTCGGGTTTCTTTCCTTTGTGAAACCTTGAGTAAGAGTTATTCTTACTCTTTCTCCTAAGTAATTTGCTGAACTTTCTAGACAACATAGCCATGTCATCTTCTGAGACTGAATCATTTCCATAATCAGTTTCAAGATTGAGGGCAATAGATTTTTTTTTCCTCAACTTTGACCGGGCTCATCTTATCTTTTAACTTCATTTCATGAACCATCAATGAACTGCATAGTTCATCAAAAGTATATTCAGCTAGATTCTTGGCTTCTTCAATGGTTGTGGCCTTGAGTTCCCATGCTCTGGATAGGCCTCTTAGAAACTTTCTAACAATTTCTTCTTGGCCATAGAGTTTTCCTAGGTTCTTCATCTCATTGATGTTTGCTATTAACCGAGCAATAGCCTCAGCTATCGAATAAGTTTCCTTCATCCTATACGTCTCATATTTTTTAACTAACAGTTGGAGCTTTGCCTTTTAAACTTGCAAAGTTCCTTCGTGGGTGACCTCTAACTTATTCAAGATTTCTTTAGCGGTTTCACATGCACTAACTCTATTGAACTCTTCGACGGATAAACTGTAAAACAAAATGTTTACAGCTTGGTTATTCAATAGTTCTCTTTTCTTTTCTTTACAGCTTGGTAACAATGCCAACAATTTTAGTAGGCGTTGGACAGCCGTATGTCACAACATCCCACATCTCTAAATTTTGGGCTTTAAAGTAGTACCTAATCTTAGTTTTTCAGTGTGAATAGTTTTCTCCTCTGAACAGTGGTGGTCGGTTGGTGGAGTTTCCTTCACCTGAGATATAAGTACTTCTTTTGTTTTGTCCTACCATACTCAATCAAAGATGGTTAGATACTTTGACAGTTAACCTGCTCTGACACCAATTGTTGGCCCAGATATGTCCAAGAGGGGGGTGAATTAGAAACTTGACAGATTTTAACCTTTCTTAAAAATGTGCGAAATAATGAAAATAGATTAAACAAAGTATAGCAATCAAATACAACAAATATAAATGAGACAATGCAAGCAAGATTTATAGTGGTTCGACCGCACCTACATCTACTACCTAACCTCCTCAGTTAGGATTTGTTCAAACTCAACTATGGACCTTTTCACGGGGTGAAGATCAAACCGATAAACTTTCTCAACTTACGGGTGTGAGAGAACCGTTTCTCTACTTACAGGTGAGAGATAACCTATTCTCAACTTACGGGTGTGAGAAGACCGGTTACAACTTTGAGAAACATTTGTTCTAACTCAGTGACTTGCCAGTCACCACAAACTGAATACAAGATGAGATATGATTTTCTTTACTCAGAATCAAAGTGATACTTATAAAGCTATGGATTGAACCTTCTGTAGTCACAGATTCAGCAAAATATGTGTGATGAAGTTTATGCTGAAAACAGGTTCAAAGAGCTTTTGTCTTCTCTAATGGGTTTTCGAAATAATGATGATGAAGATCAATCAACCCAGAAGACTTTAAGTTTTTCTTTCAAAAGATCGAAAGATCAAGCACAAGTGAAAAAAGACTAACCTTCAAACAGTGTTTATGTAGCACCCTTACCTTTAGATGACGTCATTTTGACCCATAGTTTACTCGTATATATATTTGTATACGTATACGTATGCATATTTGTATACGTATATGTATGCATATTTGAAGCTCGAAGTGCGTAGGTTCGAGTGTCTTTGCATGATTTTATGTCATAGAGAGTGCGCATGAAGTTTCAAAACCATCGGAGACCCGTTCGACGTCGAAACATGTCGAAAATGGTGTTTTGGATCCAGTGGAGCTCGCTCCATGGAGGAAGAAATTTTTGTCACCGATTACATCAATGACTTCATCTCCTAGATCCGTGCTCCGATTGAGCTGAATTTTGCTTGGCTTATTCTTCTCTGATATATCTTCATTATGCACGGTGAAGATCTTGATCGGAGTTATCTACTATGAGTTATAAGACTCCAAATATTGTTTTATGGATTTGTGGATTTTCTTGCACAGTTTTGATCAAACGGATGGTTCTCACAACCCACCGTTGGATTGAGCCGAAATTTTACCAGAATGTTTGTAACTGACTCATACAAATTGTGACGGCTAAGATGTTATGTTGGACAGTAATTTGCAAGAAATGAATCATCTAATGGCAAGTAATTGCAGCAGGAAAGTCTGTTTTTTGGCAGATTTTTCAAACTTTTATGTGTGGGACCAAAAATGCAACAAAACCTCTATATAAGCCATATGAATGTGGTTTTCTTCATTTTTTCACTTTCAAGAAGGCTAGAGATATTGGGAAGGAGATAAAGAAGGAGAGAGGAGAAAAAGGGGTGAAGTTGTAGTCTTTTTGGTGATTTTTGCCCAAAAACACCCAAGGTAATCATTTCTTCCCCATTCTTTCTCATTTTTCTTCCTTCTATTACTTTACTTCATGCATGCAAACTGATTTTTGACCTAGGGTTTCCATGAATCCCAAAATTTTAGGGTCCTTGACCTAGGGTTTGCATGTATGGACCATTGTATGCTTGTTTTTCATGTTAATGACCTTCCCTAACCTCAATCAACACCTAAGGGGTATTTTCCATCTACAAATCCTGAAATTTAAGGGAGTGGTGGAAAACTAATCTTGGACTTGGGCTTTAATTTTGAGATATGTTAATCTAGATGGTATGGGGAGTCCATAAATTGAAAAATCCCCAATTTTCTAATAAGGAATTGGTGGGGTTTACTAGATTTAACCTAAACTAGAATTTTAGACCTAGGGTTTACTAAATTGCATGTGAATTATGATGAATGCATGGGTAATTGTGGATGTATGGCACTTCAAATTATTGATTTTGTTTAGTGGAAACCCTAGTGTAGAGATATTTTGACCTAGGCTATGTAAGTTGGCAAATCCCATGTGATTTGGGGATTTGCATGTGATTTGGGGATTTTGCCCAAATTGGGGATTTTGACTTAGACTTAGTCAATTAATGAAATTGACTTGATAAATAGTCTAATTGACCCTAATTGTGACTGAATGTCATGTATTCTAGTGGTTGGATCATAGGGATCAACCTATTACATTCAATTGGGCTAATTTTGGGTTAAATTGATATTAAATAGTAAATTTGAGCAATATGGAAATTGGCTCATGGGTTGACTATTGTAGAATCTAATTGGCTTTTGATTTGGGTTTGAACATGGGTTTTTCGCACACTTTATGGCTGATTTCATTTTGTGTAAACCATGTTATTTTTAGGATTTTGTGATTGATTTAAGAAACCTATATAGTCAATTGGAGACTTTAGTGCCTTGGGGTGAATTGTGGTTATTGGAATTGGAATTGCAAGTATGAGTGTTCTTTACTTTTGGATTTCTTTATATGTGGCATTCTATTACTTAAACTGATTTGAATTGATATATATAAGTGTTATGCATAGTTTAATATTCCATGAAATATATTTGAACATAGTCAGTTGGGATGGCAACTTGGGTTGAAGTTCCTAGTTGGGGTTTCCTTTTCGGGAATTCTCGTAAGTCTAGCGGCGATCCCAGTTGCGTACCTTGCAGATGATTTTATGGCTTGTGTATAGGTAGGTTAGCTTAGGCTAATCCTACGTGTTGAACGACCCTAGAAATCCTATTAGATTGTGTGTCGGATTGGGCTCTGTGTGTCGCGCACCAGGCTTTTGACCCCCTTTGTTCAGGAGGTGTTAGGATTGCATGTGCATGATTACAAATGATATACATTGTCTTATTCATGACATGATGCATTATGTTAGCATGTATGTAATCTTATTTCATCACCATGATACTTCAAATATTTTTATGATCTTACCATATTTTTATAAATGCACGTATATTGCTACTTGTAAATGTAACTCACTGAGCTTGTTGTAGCTCACACCTCATCCTTTTTTTTCAGGATCTGATAGGAAGGGTAAAGGGAAGGCTAGACTGCGGAGCATCCTTTGGGTTTTGTTGACGTAGGTGTTGTACATTTTCTTTTGTATTTTGATAATATGTACATGATAACACCTAGTATATGTATATTTAACACATAGTTGGGATGTGTTGGGTTTTGTATATCTTGTGGACTTAAGAAATTTTATTTTTGGTAAATTGGAGATGTATTATGTTTATTTCATCGTTGATTATATTTAGATGGATGCTTAATAAGATTGTGTTTCATTTTGGGATTCGTGTTGTATTAGGCTGACGGGACACCGGGTGTATCGATGGAGGGTATACGTTCTGTGCCGGTCATGATGTCACGTATAGTGGGTCGTGACAGTTTAGCACAAACGAAAACTGTTAATACGTTTTGAATGAATATCAGTTTCATATTTCATTAGTGGTTTTTATGCTCTAAGGCAGCACATATATATAGGAATAACAAAGACGCAATGGGCTTGGTAATTTTGGTTCTTTAAGTTATTTCAAATATAACGTTAACATTTTTTCCTGAAATGGATCGATTCAACTTAATGCATATTACAACTATAACACCTGAATCATCTGATCCTTTCACGAAAGAGGAATGTTCTGACAAAGTTTTTAGAACATTTAAAAAGTTCTGAAAAAGTTGTTGTACGATTCTGAAAAGTTCTGAAAAGTATTCGTACGTTTTTGAAAAGGTTAACAGAAATAGTAGTAATGTCAGAACAACAAAAATATATTTTCTGTCGTTTTGTTCCTTTGAGAGCGCTCATAGAACATCAGCATCCTACTGAACAATGAAGTGAGAGCGCTACTGAATAGTAAGCGTCCTCACTTACTTTGGCAATTAAACGACTTAATTAATGAGGGCCCTACTTCGCTGTGAGCGTCCTGCTTTGTTTTAAAACTTTTGACACACGAGGGTGCTACTCAAGAGTAAGCATCCTGAACTATTAAAAATATTTTTAAAATAATGTTAAGTGCGATGACGGACGGTAAGCGTCCTGAAAGTTATTTAAGTTGATTCTAAATATGAGGGCACTCCTACACAAGTAGCATCCTGATAATTTATTCAGCGTCCTTAAAGATAAAAATCACTTGAAGACAAAAAGATCATTCAGCGAGTTGAAACTAAGTTAGCATCCTGACATTCTCAAAGGTTGATAAGTCGCTATTACCAAGTGAGCATCCTGATTAATCAAATCAATTCAACCTTGAGTGTCCTATCATTTTATCAGCGTCCTGACTCATCAAGTCCAGGAGGGCGCTGCTAAAACATTAGCGCCCTGAAAGACTTTTATAAAAGTTGTTTCTAATTTCTTGATTAAAGCTTGATAAAACATAATGTAACCGGATTAAATCGAATATGCAACCGATTGATTAAAACATGCAAGCATGCATATTGCTGAATCACATGACATAGAAGGTCCTACAACCTATCATAATCCAAAACCATGACTAACACATCTAAATACCTAAAAATAAAACAAATCAAATAAAAAACACACTCAAACATATAATGAATCAAATTATAACTTATTGAACAAAAATAATGCATTAAAACTAACATAAACACATGACAATAATGTATGAAATGTCCTAAAACATGCCACAAATCCTATCTAAATATGTAACTATCAGACATGTGGGCTCTTGAGCACGATAAAGTTAAGCTTGCCAGGTTCAAGCTGATCAACAAGGAAAACAAATGGTGGGAAAGAATGGAGCGTACAGAGGGTGATATCCGGACTTGGACTTGATTCAAGGAGTTTTTCTTTGAAGAGTTCTATCCACGAGCCGAGAAGGATTAGCGTCGGATCCAGTTTTTGCACTTGACCCAAAGTAGCATGTCCGTCAGAGAGTATGAGCAAGAGTTCAAATGGTTGGCTCTCTTTGCTCCAGAGATGGTGTCTATGTATGAGCTGAGGATGCAGAGGATACAGGATGGTTTTCATGATCGTATTCGTCAGGGTTTGGCACTAGCTGGTGTGTAGACATATGTTCATGAGATGAGGTAGGCCGCAGATTTTGAGACTGTTGAAGCTAAGCCGCAATCCAGGCACCTACAACTCCTTCAGATTAGACATAGCAGTCAGGGTCAGAGGTTCACTTCTGTGGTAGGAAGAACCGGCGTAACAAGAGGCAGAGTTTTAGTGACAGTGGATATGAGGCATTTGTAGCCTCTGCTCTAGTGGCAGTAACACCACCACTTGTAGGCCAGAGTGTTCAGATTTTGGGCCGACCCCAGCAGCAGAGTACTGCGAGGTATGGTGGACAGCAGATAGCCGGGACAGAGTCACAAGTTGTATCATCGGCACCTAGAGCGCCGAGACCACTAGTTTGTTATGAATGCATGGTTCAGGGGCATAAGAGGTTTCAGTGTCCTCGGAGGACATCAATGGCCCAGAATAGTTCTATGCCAGTTGTTACCAGAGAGCAGGCCAGAGCAGTGACATAGGTAGATCCTAAGTCCAGCAAATTGTTGATTAAAGGTAGGATCAACATTTGTGATACCATGATGTATTTTTTGATTGATGGTGGCTCTACTTTGTCACTTATTTCTGGTTGTATGGTAGATAGATTGAGATTATCGCCTATCAGAATTGGTATTCCCTTGAGTTTAAGTACAGCAGCCGGAAAGAAGATTTACCCTAACATGGTATGTGTGGGATACATATTTAAATGCGAGGACCGTGTGATGACTGTTGACTTTAAAGTCTTAGAGTTCCTTGAGTTCGATGCCATTTTGGGAATGGATTGGCTGGCAGCGTATTACGCTCATCTTGATTTTTTCTGCAAGAGGGTTGTCTTTCAGATACTCGAAATACCAGTATTTGTTTATCGAGACACGACTGCATCTAGACCACCTACCCAGGGTAGATTGGCCACAAATGATGAAGTTGAGGTGATGGCCAGTATGAGGTTAGTGGATAATGTGGAGCAGAGCGTTCAGCTAGCAGACATCCCTGTGGTCTGTGAATACCCAAAGGCCTTTCCTAATGAGTTACTGGGGTTACCACCTAAAAGAGAAGTAGATTTTGTCATTTAGCTAATGCTCGGGACAAAACCCATTTCTATTCCACCTTATCGAACGGCACCAAAAGAGTTGAATGAACTCAGAGTTCAGTTAGATGAGTTGATGAGTTTGAGTTTCATTACCCTTAGTATGTCACCTTGGGGAGCACCTGTGTTGTTTGTTAAGAAGAAGGACAGGAGTCTCAGATTATGCATAGACTACTGTCAGCTGAACAAGGAGACTGTGAAGAACAAGTACCCTCTCCCACGCAATGATGACTTGTTTGACCAACTGTATGAGGCCAAGTTCTTTTCGAAGATAGACTTGAGGTCTGGGTGCTATCAGTTGAGGATTAAGGATGAGGATGTAATGAAGACTGCTTTTCGGATGAGATATGAACATTATGAGTTCTTAGTAATGCTCTTCGGGTTGACTAATGCACCGGCCATGTTGATGGACCTGATGCAGAGAGTATTCAAACTGTATCTCGACCAATTTATCATAATCTTCATTGATGATATCCTAGTATACTCTAAGACTAGGGAGGATCATGAGCAACACCTCAGAGTTACACTTCAAACATTGTTGGAGCGTAAGCAGTATGCCAAGCTCAGCAAGTGTGATTTTTGGATGACCGAGGTGAAATTCTTGGGTCATGTGGTTAGTACAGAAGGTATCTCAGTTGATTCTGCTAAGGTTGAGCCAATCATCAGTTGGCCAAGACCTACCATAGTGACAGAGATTCGTAGTTTCCTGGGTTTACCTGGTTATTAAAGGAAGTTCATGAAAAACTTTTCTGCGATAGTTGCACCGTTGACTAAGCTGACTTAGAAGAACGTAGCCTTCATATGGATGGATGCCTATGAGAAAGCTTTCAGTGAGTTGAAAAAGAAGCTGACTACTGCTCCAGTGTTGATTCTTCCAGAGCTTGGAAAAGAGCTGGTGATTTATGCATCACGCTTAGGTCTGGGATGCGTGTTGATGCAAGAGGGTACAGTGGTAGCTTACACATCTAGGCAGCTAAAGGTGCATGAGCATCATTACCTATGCGTGATTTGTTGCTAGCAGCTACAGTGTTTGCATTGAAGCTGAGGAGGCACTATCTTTATGGCGAGGGGTTCACTTTGTATTCGGATCATAAGATTTTGAAGTATCTCTTTGATCAGAAGGAATTAAATATGTGGCAGAAGAGGTGGCTTGAGTTGCTTAAGGATTATGATTTCTCTTTGGAGTATCATCTTGGGAAAGCCAATATTGTAGTTGATGCATTGAGCCAGAAGGGAGCAGAGACTAGAATGGTTTCTTTCTAGATGGCCTAGCAATGGCATTTACTTGAGAGAGTGACGATGATGAGTATACTCTCGGATACACCACGTACTGAGATATGTGCTCAGATGCACGTGCAGCTTGCTGATGCCCATGTTTAGAGGGTTAAAGATTTACAGGAACAGGATCCCGATTCTGATATGTACCGTAGATATGCAGACAGTAGTAATAAGTAGGAATTTAGTATATGTTTTAAAGCATGTTTTAGGTTTGTTTTATGGTATTTAGTTCATATATTAGGTTAGTTTATCATAAAATTGGTTATTTGATAGTTTTGTCAAGTTTTAGTGTGTTTGTAGTATTTCGGTTTGAGTTTTTATAGGTTGGTTCATGAGATTATTAAAGCATGATTCTCACATGATTTGGGTTGTTTTGAAGGTGTTTTGATGGACCTAAAGTTGACTTGGAAGTTGGAAGCAAGATACATGTGCAAATCAAGACAAAAAGGCATGGAAAATTGGCCAAGTCCACAAGCAGGAGGAAAAACAAGGTGCAAAAATCCAATGTGTGGGCGTTGCGCCATCCACAGTCGGCGCCGCAAAGCCGAGGTGGTGTAGGG
Organism: Paratinospora sagittata; assembly: GCA_035771175.1. NCBI lineage: Eukaryota > Viridiplantae > Streptophyta > Magnoliopsida > Ranunculales > Menispermaceae > Paratinospora > Paratinospora sagittata. The sequence continues at coordinate 33,205,719 of CM069590.1, forward strand.
GTGCTAGAATGGACCAGGGTGTGGGTGGCGCGGCGCCGAGCCTCGACTGTTTTTAGAAACTTTCCAGTTTTGCGTATTTCGGCCGTAACTTCCTCAATTCAACTCCGAATTGAACGTGGTTTGTTGCTATTGACTCGTGATTAAAAATAGAATGTAATGAAGAGGAAAAGGGGGCGAAAATCAGAGGAAAAAATATTGTGAAGAGCAAGGAAGACAGCTAGGGTTTCAAGCAGAGAAGAGCAAGATTGAAGATCATTGAAGAATCTCCAACACTTTTCCTTCCTTCTACTTGGTTTTTCTTGTTTTAGATTCATGTTCATCATATCATTTCATGGTTTCATATCTTTATTCATGAACTAAATCCTCTATTTAGAGGTGTAGATCAATTCAAACTTGATACTATGCTTTTGGCTTTATTGTTTTGATTATTGTCAATAAAGTGTCCAGTTTATTTATGTTTTTCTGGGTGTAATGCTTTTAATCCCTTGGCTAAGGATTGGATGATTCTAGACTTGAACTAGGTGCCCGAGAGGGGGTATTTTGGGTTGGAACAAGGAAGATATAACCTGGGTGATCATGAGACCAAGAGGAGATCAAAATATACCTTGAAGTCATTGAAGAGAACCATAGATCTTAATGAGTTGTTAAGGTTTTGGGTTTTCATCGAAAGAGTTAAACCTAGGATTCTAATAGTATGTTCTAATTGGTGCTCAAGAGAAGGAGTTAGTAACGTTAGGGTTTTCGACTTATAAACAAGGAAATTAAGTTGATGATAATCCCATATTCATGCATAGTTGAGAGGGCGGTGAGATTGAACCTCTAGACGTTTCTTCTATTGATTTCTCTAATTTACATTGCACTGCTTTAGTTTACTTTCTAGTTATTTAATTGTTTATTTATTTCACTTAATCACTCAAATTTGATTTTCTAAATAAAGTTAGGGTTAGCGAAAGGATATTTAGTGTGAGTGTCAAACCTAGAGGATGACAACCTGATATCTCATCAGTTTTGAATTATAACTTGACACCGTACGCTTGTAGTTTGCACGTAAGAAGTTTTTGGCACCGTTGTCGGGGACATGTTGGGTGATTTCTACTATCAAGTAGAGGACGAGTCTTCCTTGGAGGACATGTTGAGCTCATTCATGATGAAGATAAGGGCTTCACTCAGAACCTTGAAGTGCAAATGGGGCAACTAGTTCAGACATAAATGCCCAACAACGTGGTTCATTGCCTAGTACTCCCGAGGTGAACCCGAACGAGCAATACAATGTCAACACATTAAGCGGTGAAGAAGAAGCATGTTCTAGAAGTTTCCAAGGAGAAGCATGAAGAACCCAAGTCAGAAAGGAGGCAAAAATTGGCTAAGTCCACAAAATAACACAAATTTCAACGTTCTAGGCTCCGCGCTAGGCACGGCGTTGCGGCGTCGTCACTGTTCATGAAATAGTGTTTTTAGCAATTTTTACACACTTTCTAATTCGGATTTTGGACGACTTGGGGGGCTTATAATATATCAAAATTTAGGTTTTTCAAGAGGAAGACATTGGAAAAGAGAAGGGAGATGGCTAGAGCGAAGTGGAGAAGAGATCAACATTGAAAACCGTTGAAAATCTCTACAACACTCTAGTTTTCTTTCTTTTGTTCGGATTCATGTGTAAACCATTTTTGATTGTTTTCATCTCTTTAGTTTTGAACTAAACCTCTTTTCTAGAGGTGTAGATTGATCCAAACTTGAGATTATGTCTTAGATTTTATTGTTATTTATTCTTAATGAAAGTTCTTAGTTTATTTATACTTTTATGAGCGTAATGCTTTTGATCCCTTGATCAAGGATTGACCGATCATAGACTCAAGGTTGATGCTTCAAAAGAGGGTACCTTGGGTCGGAATATGGAGAGTATAGCCTAGGTTATCGTGAAACTCACAAGGAGATCGAGACCCTTTGAAGTCGTTAGGAGGAAATCATAGAACTTAGTGAGATGTTGTTGTCTTTGGTTTTCATCGAAAGAGTTAAACCAAAGCAACAAGAATATGCTCTAATCAATGCTTCAAAAGAGGGGATTAGAAAGGTTAGGATTTATGATTTATAGGCTAAGGACTGGATTTAATAATAATATATTTATATAGACATAGTTGAGAGTGAGGTGACATTGAACCTTTAGACAAGTCCATCACTATTTTCCTATTTGATTTACATTGCTTGTTAGTTAGTATTTAATTGCTTTAATTGCTACTTTAATCACTCCATCATTCAATTTTGATTTTTTCGATAAAATTACGGTTAAAACATGATAGATAGTGTAGTAGATATCACTGAGGACGATACCCGATTTCTCATCGGAATATATTATAACTTGGCAACCATTCACTTGCAGTTTTGCACGCAACAATGTCACTAAAAATGGTCTTCATCCTCGTCAACCATCCCTCAGCTAACTCTAAGTCCAAACCCCTTGGAAACTCAACTGGATTCCTATTCTCGAAGGGTTTCATGACTTTCTCATTGCTGTCCTTCTCCGCTTTCTCATCCTCAGTCTCCCCCTCTACATCATACTGAATCCCAGTTGGTCCGGCCTGATCCCCTACTGTTGCTGCTACACTACTGTGCTCTGCAGCTGCTGCTACATCACCCTATGGAGTGCCCTAACACCTAGTGTACTGCTTAGTAACTCAAGAATCTGAGCCTATTGCTGCTGAGTGGCTTCTAAGACTGCCTCAATACACCTAAGGCATTCCTCTCGATCCATGGCTAACTCTATTCTTCCCTTTTCTTTGAAATTTTTTTCAACAAGGGAAACATATCAGTTACTTAAACCAGGAAAAGGTTATCCTTAAGATAACTACCCATAATCATACTCATAAACAGAGAATATATCACCATATAAGTCTTTTATTATATTTAAGGTTTTTAAACCTAAACACTCACTCTGATACCAAACTTGTCACGACCCACGACTTGTGACGTTATGACCGGCACAGAACCTCGTGTATATCCTTCCTCGATACCCCCGGCATCCTGTTTAGCCTCAACATAAACAACCTACTAAAAATATCTAATCCTCAAGCAACATAATCCATATCATAAACATCATCAAAATTTAAAACTTCCAAACTAATTTCAACTCATCTAAGTGTTAAATATTTACAATAGGTGTTATCATGTACATAGTCTCAAAATACAATATGACATGAAACAACTAACACCTACATCACAATAGACCACAGAAAGTGCTCCGCAGTTAAGTCTTCCCCTTCCCCTTCCTATCTGAACCTGAAATGATAAGGAGGAGGTGCGAGCTACAACAAGCTCAGTGAATGTTTCCTACAACTAGCAATATATATACATTTATACAAATAAGGCATTGATCGTGAATATTTGTTATTCACAAGTGCACGAATTATCAAGTTATAATACCGAGATGAGTCGGGTTATCGTCCTCAGAGAAAAGTATTTTTACTAATATAAATGTCCAAAACTATTATGATATTAATTTTGTCTAGGTGATCAAAATGGGTGATTTTATGTGCTAGAATATAAATTGAACAAATTAAAATGAATTAATGCAAAATTAATTCAAAATGGGTATAAATCACTGAATGAAAGTTCTAAAGGATTGAAATCATTATATTTTATTTTATGAGTTTCAAAAGATTGTGTTATTGATTTAAATAATGAATTTATAAATCATGAATCCTATCCCAATCAAACCCCTCTCTCGAGTGTAAATTGAAAATCTATACTTAACCTATGTATTCCCTCTTTCGAGTGTAAATCAACACATCAAGCATGCCTTAAGATTTGTGATTCATGTTATCCCATTTCAAAGGTTTCGTAGGTCTCTCGACTCAATAATACTAACTTAGGTCACAAATTCCCACATCCGATTTGATAACACCTCTCTCGAGTGTAAGAAATCAAATCTAACTACACTCAACTAGTGGCCAGCAAATTGAAGGCATTATGCATATGAATTTGCAAATAAATTCATAAACCAATTCAATAACACAAAAATAAGCATTAACCCATAACATCAAATATAAATCATTCAAACCTCAAGATTAATAATTTAGCTCATATTCATGTTCATGGATACAAGATGAAAATAAATAAAACAATGAAGGAAAACATTTCAAGACATAAGAAATTAAAATTAAAGGTTAGAATTCCCCTTTGTCGGTGGATTAATCTTCTTTTTCTCCTTGGTTCCTTCAAGCCTCCAATCCAAAACCTTTTCTCCTCTTGCTTTCTTGCCTCCTTTTTCACACCCTAAACCTAATTCTCAACCTTGATAATGATAATAAAACAACCTTAAAATGTGTTTTACACTAAACTGGGTCTAAAAACGAAATGGGCAAAAATCCAAAATATGAAAAAAATGTTGTTCAAAATTGCATAGCTGAGCGTCGCGGCGCTGCTTCACTGTTCATGGAGCAAATTCCTCCTTCTTCGAGCGTCGCGGCGCTGCTTCATTGCTTGTAGACTTAGACGATTTTTCCATTTTTTTACACACTTCTTGCACATGTTTTGCACATGATCTTGACTTCTTTTACACACCATATGGACCTTGTTTCAACCCACTTTTGAGCTCTTTATTTACCTACAAAACAAAGTATAAACAAATGTAAATTCAATGCAATTAATCAAAGTATTAACTAAAATGCAATGTACTCAAAACATGTGACTTCTATGATATTAACATGTATCAAAAAGTCATTTATTCATGATAAAAACCTAAGATAAAACCTAAATGCATCTAAAACAACTAAGTATACTAATTATATAAAAACACCTAAAAACTAACTAAATGAACCTAAAAATCTATCAAATTAACATGCGAATTAACTACTAAAACTCAACTTATCAAATTCTTCCAAACTTAGACTTTGATCGTCCCGAGCAAAGAGAAAAATGAAAGTTGATCAAACAAACTTCTCACATATTCCAAAATGAACAAAGATTTAACTTGCAAAAATGGGTTTTCATGATCTCAAAGACAACATACATTCCATACAACAAAACTCAGGGAAAACTTCGAAAGTTTAAACTTGTTGTCTAGAATTTCAATTTGCAGAACAATGCATTCTCTTCTGTCCTCATTGACAAACAAGCACAAGAAATTATTCACATGACCACTCATAAATTATACAGACCAATGCAAGCAAGATAAAAATATAATCTCAACAAAACAAAACATGAACTTCATATGCTTGCTTTTCACACTTCTCTCCACTAATGTAGGACTCACACCAATTAAGATCAATAGGACTTTGTTAGTTTGTAATATAAGGCTAAGGTTAAGGGTTTGATAACATAGATAAAATGAATCTCAATGCACCCAAAACATCTTTTATACATAGCACCTTTTAAACATCTCATGCCTTACAAAATGAATCATCACATCACCCTTTACATTCCCCCAAACTTATTCAATTCACTCATTGATAAAGAACTGTACTTTTTCTTTTCATTATTTTTCTTCTTCATCTTTCTTTTTCTTCTTTTTCACATATTTTGAACCATTTTGAATCTTTTCTCATCATTTTCACATACATTCTCATTCCATAGCACATTTACACATAAATTCCAATGAAAATGACCCAACCCATTATAATTTATCTACTTCAAAGAGTTAAGGGTGCAAGGGTGAAAAATAGGAGAATATCAATCAAAGGCCTTGGCTAATCAATTTGTGTGACAAAGAACATTATATAAAGCTTAAAATAGGGTAACTAGGGATAATTCACAGCTAGGTGGGTTTTATATCTCAAACTGTCCAAAAGTGGCCTAAATCATATCTCTCATGGTGTGATTCCTAGGATTTCGCCTCAAGAAGAGATCAAGCAAGTTATAGAGTTCAGTTTGGAAAGTGAGATTCAATGAAGCTTAACTTGCAAAATCTCAATTTAAATAGCAAGTGGGACTCATGATCCTAATTTTATACTCAGAAGTGAACAAAAGTTTCCAATAAACATGGCAAAGCAAATCAAGCACATAGACTTAAGAGTACTTTCTAATTTTCCACAGATCATGTTCAAAACCAAGTGCTAATCTTTTCATAGATCATACATACAAGATCTAATCAAATCAAAGTTCATAACGGAACATGGATTTATTCATGATCAAAACTCAAAAATTTAAATTTTCACAAAAAATGCACTCAACTTTCACTAAGACATAGAATTCAAACTCTCCCCCAAACTTAAACTAAGCATTGTCCTCAATGCAAAACAACTACAAAACAAGATAAAGAGATAAAGGATAACGAAACTCCCTAAACCACTTGGGTAGAGGCTTCCACAATGATTCTCCTTCTCTTATTGTTGATGAGGACTTCCAAATTTGAATGAGTACTTGGGGAATGACATAGAGAGATGTTTTAGTGAAAGGTAAACACTCAACTTCTATACTACAATGACTAAAAATAAACAAAAGCATAAACAAAACCGGTTGGGTTGCCTCCCAACAAGCGCTTGTTTATAGTCATTAGCTAGACTTTCTCTTCTTTCTTCACTTTGGTTCACGAAGTAATAGCACATCCTCGCTTTGAACGTTTTTGCCATAATAGTGCTTTACTCTTTGGTAATTGACCCAAAATTTGCTTGCATCCTTTTGGCATTGCAACTCCACCACTCCTTAAGGAAAGACATTGACAACTTGAAATGGGCCCGACCATCTTGATTTATGCTTCCCGGGAAACAGTTTCAACCGGGAGTTGTAGAGAAGTACTTGTTGGCCAGGTAGGAATTCTCTCTTCAAAATCATCTTGTCATGCCATGACTTAGTCTTCTCCTTATAGTTTTTTGCATTCTCATAGGCTTTATTTCTGAATTCCTCCATTTCATTCAATTGGAGCAATCTTTGAGTACCCGAAGCCTTCAAGTCAAAGTTCAACTTCTTCACCACCCAAAATGCTCTATGTTCAAGCTCAACGGGAAGATGGCAAGGCTTTCCAAACACCAAACAGTAGGGGGACATCCCAATTGGAGTTTTGTAGGCCGTACAATACGCCCACAATGCATCATCTAACTTTGTGGCCCAATCCTTTCTGTTGATGTTTACTGTCTTCTCCAGAATTTGCTTCACCTCCCTATTTGAGATTTTGCCAAGGCCATTTGATTGTGGATGGTAGGGAAAGGCAATTTTGTGCTTGACTCCATACTTGGTAAGGAGTGAATTGAATAATTTTTTGTAGAAGTGTGACCCTTCATCACTAATGATTGCTCTAGGGGTACTAAATCTAGTTAATATGTTCTTCTGAAGAAACTGGAGTACTACCCTAGCATCATTAGTCTTTGTAGCTATGGCTTCCACCCACTTTGATACGTAGTCCACTGCCAACAAAATGTAGGTCTTGCCAAAAGAAAATGGGAATGGTTCCATGAAATCGATACCCCACACATCAAACAACTCAACTTCCATGATAGGAGTCATGGGAAGTTCTTGTCTCCTAGAGATGTTGTCAAGCCTCTGGCACCTATTACAAGTCTTGACAAAGGTGTAGCAATCCCGAAAGATAGTAGGCCAGTAGAATCCGCGTTGTAGCACCTTGAATGTCGTTGGTGTAGCGCCGAAATCACCACCATATGGAGATGAATGACACTCATGAATTATGGCTTGAGTCTCTGTCTCCGGAACACATCTCCTTACAACTTGATCATTGCATTGCTTGAACAATAAGGGATCATTCCACATGTAAAACTTCATGTCATTCATGAACTTTTTCTTTTTGGCATAAGACAAATTTGGAGATAACACTCCACTAACTTTGTAATTGAAAAAATCTGCAGACCATAGAAGATTGGCCTTCACTCCATAAAGTTGTTCATCCGGGAAGAGTTCATGAATTGGACATTCATCTTCTTTTTCTTCATGTTGCAGCCTTGATAAGTGATCTGCAACCACATTTTCACTCCCCTTCTTATCCTTGATCTCAAGATCAACTTCTTGGAGTAGTAATATCCATCTTATCAGTCTGGGCTTGGCATCTTTCTTGGCAAACAAGTACCGTATAGCCGCATGGTCAGTATTAGCCGCATGGTCAGTATAAACAATCAACTTCGACCCAACTATATAGGATCATAACTTGTCACAAGCAAACACAACTGCAAGTAGTTCTTTTCCATTGTTGTGTAGTTTTGTTGGGCATCATCAAGAGTACGACTTGCATAGTAGATTACCCGAAACAACTTCTCTCTTTTTTGGCCTAGCACCGCCCCAACGGCATAGTCGCTCACATCACCATGATCTCAAAGGGCTCTTCCTAATTAGGTACCACCATGATAGGAGTTGAAATAAGGGCTTGCTGAAGATGATCAAATGCCTTCACACATTCTGCACTGAATACAAAGGGTGCCTCCTTCTCAAGTAGGTTGCATAAGGGCTTGGTTATCTTCGAGAAGTCCTTGATAAACCTTCTGTAGAAACCCGCAGACCTAAGAAGCTTCTAATTCCTTTGACATTGATTGGGTGAGTGAGCTTCTTAATGGTCACAATCTTGGCTCTATCAACTTCTAACCCCTGTGAAGACACTCTGTGGCCAAGTACAATCCCCTCTTGGACCATAAAATGGCATTTCTCCCAGTTAAGTAACAAATTTTTATCTTCACATCTTTTCAACACAAAGGCAAGATTCTTCAAACAATGATCAAATGAAGAGCCAAAGACTGAAAAGTCATCTATAAACACCTCTATACTATCCTCCACCATGTCAGCAAAAATTGCCATCATACACCTCTGAAAGGTTGCTCGAGCATTACACAAACCAAATGGCATACGTCTGAACGCAAATGTACCATAGGGACAAGTGAAGCTTGTCTTTTCTTGATCTTCTGGAATTATGACAATTTGATTGTAGCCTGAGTACCCATCAAGAAAATAGTAGTACTGGAGCCTTGCAAGTCTGTCTAACATCTGATCAATGAAAGGAAGGGGAAAATGATTCTTCCTTGTAGCCTTGTTCAACTTCCTGTAGTCAATGCAAACTCTCCACTCAGTTACTGTTCTTGTAGAGATTAACTCATCATTCTCATTCTTGACCACTGTGATGCCACCCTTTTTTGGTACAACCTGAACTGGGCTCATCTATAAGCAGTCAAAGATGGCATAGATGATTCTTGCCTTGAGCAATTTGAGGATTTTTGCTTTCACAACTTCCTTCATGGCTGAGTTCAGTCTTCTTTGGTGCTTCACTGTAGGCTTGTACAACTCTTCCATCAAAATCTTGTGCATGCAGATGGTAGGACTGATACCCTTGATATATGCAATGAACCATAGCTAGGCCGATCTGACGGGACCTGAGAAGAGTACATACACGAAAGTCCGTACATGGATTGGGTTTGGCCATTGCCCCCGGAATAATGCCAATCTGACCCATCTTAACACAGCTCAGTGAGATCAAGAAGGGTAAAATAGACTTACATGCATAATAAAAAGTACAGAACAACAATTACCAAATAGTTATGCACAACAATACAATCAATCAATGAATGGTGACTGCATAGTCTCACAGGCTAGGCACAATGCACTCGCAATGTGAGCCGAGGTGTCAATGCAACATGAAGCAACTGAGAGATTTCATGAGTTCTAGAACTAACCAGTGACAGAGCTACCTCATGGTACAACGTAACAACATAGCAAATCATGGGTACAATGTCCAATTACCTTAATCATGGCCCAACGTAACGGCATAACACCCATGATTAATATATATAACATTTATGATAATCCATGGTCCAACGTAACGGCATAACACCCATGATTATGAATTTAACATTATGATAGATAGCCTCATGCATAAAGTAAATCATGGTAACATATATGATGCATGATTCTAAGTAATTTATCATTAAACAAGTAAGAAATACAAACTTAGCATTCTTTCCCCACCTTAACACACTTGTAGTGGCTCAACGGTTCACTCTAACTTCTTTAAGTATGTAGGGACGCAGGTGAGCTCATAGTGTTGGGAGAAAGAGAGAGAGAGAGCGGAGGAACGGCGGGGTGAAATGAGGGGGGCACCCCTTATTTATAGGGGCGGCCCCATGGGGCCCGTCCCCCTTGGGACTGGCCCCCCCATTGGGACAGTCTCTTCCTTGGAGCCGTCCCACTATAGGGGTCTATCTTTTTCCTCCGGGAGAGCCCTTAGGGTTACTTTCATGGTTGAAAATAAATCTATATGGTTTTCCGACAAATAAATTAGTTTTACAGTAGAAAAGTAAAGGGTGTTATATATAATGCATCCATGACAATAATCTATCAATGCATTTCCATTTTCAAACATGCAATATGACATCCTATTCCACCTCTTGAGTAAGAAGCGATCAAGGGCCTAAGCTCGTGACACTTAGTGCCCGATCTGACATCACACACTCGCATTCTATCAGGATTCCTGGGGTTGTGCAGCTAATAGGATCAACCCACCGAAGACACTTTTCATGCCTAGGCGATCCAATCTACACAATCCATAAAATCCTCTATTAGGTCCACAACTAGGGATCACAAACTAGCACATGAGATTTCCTAAAATCCCAGCTAGCAAATGCACCTATTTGCTAACCCTTCATGCTTATGTTCAAATCCATTTCATGAATAATTAAAACATGCATTACACACAAATATCCATTCCAAACATTTCTTATACTACAATGCCACATATAGAAACCAAATACAAAGAAACACTCACAGTCAATTGGCTGGACTAGCCAATCCAATTCCAACTAAAACAAGCACTAGGATGCCACCATTGATCCTTTAATGAAAAACAACATCCAAACCATGTAATTAACCCTCAATTGGCACAATTAGGACACTTGGATCATCCAAAAACCTTGCATACAATTTAGGTTCATACATCCATCAATAACAGTCCATACACATGCCAAAAATCATGATTTAAGCCGCAATTATATGCCAACACTTAACTCTAACATGGTTGCACCTATGTGCCAGCAATTACAGCTCATTCAAGCCACAAAACCCCCAATTAAATCACATGCAACCAAGAGAATGCCAAATACTGATTCAATCATCCAACTCACATCAATACCATGCATTCTCAATCTAATTAGACCATTAGACAAACAATCCAGCCCTAGGTAGCCACAAATACATCAATGCTCACCTAAGAAATCAAATCCGAGCTCATTCCCAAAATATGAGAACCAAAACCCTCATAGATGGACCAAATAAATGAGCATAAGTCCACCATAGCCATGCCTTGATCAAACCCAACACTAGGGTGTGTTCAAGGACTCCAATGTACACCACATAGGTGACATGCAAGACCTAAGTCAAGTTCTAGCTATGAAACCCAAAACATGGTCTCAAACCCAGAAAATACAGTAGCAAACACCCCCAAAACAAACTATGTGATGCTATTCAACCGTGGAAGCAAGATTAAACAACTAAGAAGTGAAGATTTATACCTTGGAAGCTCAAAATCCAAACCCTTGCTCAATCTCCTTCGACTCCCTTTTGTCTTTTCTCTCCAGCTAAAGAAAACCAAACAACACTTGCAAATGAGAAAAAAATCGTACCCATGGGTTTATGAGTGGGGTGGTGGCCCCATATAAATTGTTTAAAAAACTGCCCAGAACGTGAGGAGCGCGCTTCTTCGATGTACTGAGAAAATGTAACTCTCGGTCACGTAAGGAGTGCGCTTCTCCCTGTCTAGAACATCCTATTTTCACTTAACCACTACATACTCAATACACAATGGAATTTCGCATATGATAGGCCGATTCCTATGCAAAAACACACTTCGGATGAGTTTCTAACATCCTCTCGCCCATTTGGGAACAAGACATGGACCTATGAAATTGAAACCACGTACAAACACACGCACATACGAGTATCCGAGTACTCTACGGATTAAGATGACATCATCCTAAGGTACAAGTGTTACATGTTCGGACTCACACATACCCATAGCTTAGGTGGAAAATCATATTGCTTCATTATTGCGGATGATTTTACTAGATTTACGTGGGTCTACTTTCTTGCTCATAAACATGAGGTGTTTGATGTGTTTGTACAATTTTGTTCTCATGTTGAAAATGAGAAGGGTTATAAGATTACTATTATTCGAAGTGAACGGGGTGGAGAGTTTGTTAACAAAAATCTTGAGGATTTCTGTAACAAACAAGGATACACTCATCACCTTTCAGCCCCCAGAATTTCTAAACAAAATGGAGTTGTTCAAAGGAAGAATTGAACCCTTCAAGAGATGTGCGGGACCATGTTATGTGAGTATAACGTGGAAAAATATTTTTGGGTTGAAGCCATAAACACTACTTGTTATGTAATGAATAAAACCATGATTGGGAAGAAAATAAATAAAACACAATATGAATTGTGGAAGGGTAGAAAACCCAACATTAGTCACTTTAGAGTGTTTTGATGCAAATGTTTTAACTTGAATGATAAGGAAAATTTAGATAAATTTGATCCCAAATCTGATATAGGAATATTTTAGGTTACTCTATGCATAACAAAGCCTACAAAGTGTTCAACAAGACCTCAAAAATAGTAGAGGAATCTATTCATTTAAAATTTTATGAGGTTGATCCTAGAGCATCCCTAGAAAAGGAATTTGAGAAAATTAGCCTTGATGATGATAAAGATGAAATTTCACCTAAACAACCTGAAGATCAGATGGTTAGTGAGGAAAATAGTGTTCAACCCATTTTGGAAGCTCCTAAAAACTCTAGGTTACTCATAGATCATCCAACATATCAAATTATGGGTGATCTAGCCCCATGAGTAACTACTAGAGCATCCCAAATCGAGATCAAGGGCATGTAGCCTTTATGTCCCAGATAGAGCCAACTAAGGTTGAGAAAGCCTTAGGTGATGAATTTTGGATTTTGGCTATGCAAGAGGAATTAGGACACTTTGTAAGAAACAAAGTGTGAAAACTTGTTCTTAGACCTACTCACCAATCAATTATAGGAACTAAAGGGTCTTTATGAATAAGAAAAATGAACAAGGAGAAATAGTCAGAAATAAGACAAGATTGGTTGCACAAGGGAACAACCAACAAGAAGGAATAGACTATGAGGAGGCATTCGCACCTGTAGCAAAACTAGAGGCAATACGAATGCTACTAGCCTATGCTTGTTACAAGGATTTTTCACTATACCAGATGGATGTTAAAAGTGCATTTATAAATGGCTTTATAAATGAAGAAGTATATGTGGAACAACCTCTTGGTTTTGAGGACTTTAAAAAACTAAATCAGGTTTATCATTTTCACAAAGCCTTGTATGGACTCAAACAGGCACCTAGAGCATGGTATGATAGGCTTAGCACTTTCCTATTAGATCACCAGTTTAAGAATAGAAAGCTTGACTCCACCTTGTTCATCATGACCAAAGAAGAGGATATGCTCTTAGTACAGATCTATGTTGATGATTCTCTTCAATTATGACAAGTGAGTTTGGGATGAGTATGATGAGAGAGTTAAATTACTTCCTTGGCCTGCAAATTAAACAAATGAAGAATGGAACATTCTTGAGCTAGTCGAAGTATGCAAGGCATATGATAAAAAAGTTCAAGTTTAAAAACTTGAAGACTATTGATATACCTTGTAGCTCATCTATCAAAATGGATAAAGATGTATCCTGGAAGTCGATTGATGCAAAGATGTATCGAGGCATGATAGGTAGTATCACGACCCATTATACGTGACATCATGACCGGCACGGAAACCTCCGAGTATACCCTCCGTCGGTACACCCGACGTCCCGTCAACCTAAAATACATATACGAATCCCCAAGAAGAAATAAAAGTACTTCCTTAACAACCAACTAACATGATCACAATGAAATAAAATATTACTTCTCCAAATTTTTACAAATATAAAATTCAATAGTCTTCAAAATGAAACAAAACCCAACACATCCTAACTATGTGTTAAATATACAATTATGAGGTGTTATCATGCACATAATTATCAAAATACAAAACTAAATGTACAACACCTACATGAAACAAAAACAAGGGACTGCTCCGCAGTCAAGCCTTCCCTTTTCCTTTTCTATCAGATCCTGAAAGAAGATGGTGAGGTGTGATCTACAGCCAGCTCAGTGAATGTTATTTACAAGTGGCATATACGTGCATTTATAAAACATGGTAAGATCATAAAACAGTTGAAATATCATGAAGACAAAATAGATTACATACATGCTAACATAATGGATCAAGTCATACATAAGACGATGCATAACATTTGTAGTCATGCTCATGCAATCCTAACACCTCCTGAGTACGGGGGTTCAAGGCTAGTGCGCTACACACAGTACTTGAACACACACAATACTCGTATCCTAATAGGATTTCTGGGGTTGTGCAACACGTAAGATTAGCCTAAACTAACCTACCCATACACAAGCCATAAAACCCTATACCAGGTACACAACTGGGATCGCCGCTAGACTTACGAGAATTCCCAAAAAGAGAAAATTTCAACTAGAACCTCAACCCAAATTATCATCCCAATGAATTATGCTCAAATGTATTTCATGGAATATTAAAACATGCATACCATCATACAAGGCATTTAAAACATTTCTATACTACAATGCCACATATAAATAATCCCAAAGTAAAAGAACACTCACACTTGATTGGCAAAGTCTAGCCAATCCAATCGCCAAAACTCTCCAATTGACTAAACGGGTTCAAGATCAATCACAAGACCTAGAAATAACATGGTTCACACAACTGAAAATCAGTCATAAAGTGTGTCAAAACCCCATGTTCAAACCCAATCTAAAGTCAATTAGATTCTAAATTGATTACCCCCTTGGGCCAATTTCCATATTGCCCAACTTGATCATTTAGACTTAATTAAACTAAGATTGACCTAAATTGAATGTAATAGGGCGACCCCATGATCCAACCACTAATATACATGAAATTCAATTATAATTAGGGTCAATTAGACTATACATCAAGTCAATTTCATCAATATACTAAGTCTTGGTCAAAATCCCCAATTAAGCCAATATAAAACATAAGGTCAAAATTAACTAAGTCATATCAATTTAACATAGGTTCTAACATTTTAAACCCATGATTCTACTCAATTTGGGTCCAATTAAACAATCCCCAAGTCAATTTCATAAATTGACTTGCTTTGGGTGAAAACTCCCAATTTGGGCAAAATCCCCAAATTACATGCAAAATTGCCAAAGTACATGAAAAATGCCAAATACTTAGCCTAGATCAAAATTAGTCAACCTTAGGGTGTCCATTATGAGAACCCACTGAATTCTATCATCAACGACCCTAATCATGCCCAAAAAGACCTACATTGCATAATTTTTCAAATTTTCTATCAAGAGCATCAAAAGCCCCAAATCTGGAAATTTTCTTACATAGGTCATATTGCCAATTTTTACACTAGGCCACCATACATAGCCACAAATTTACTGATCTAACAACATGGTTTCATTCACAATGCCTCCTAGAACAACATAGTTGACATGCATGACTTTTGGAAAAGCCTAAGGCCATGAACCAAACAATGACCATTTAGACTAAACCATATGATTTCACCATTAAAATCTCAAGCTAAATACATGAATCAGTCCCTAACACTGATCAAACCGTCATACATGGCATGCAAAGCTTAAGTCAAAGTCTAGTTCAACGAACCAATACTAGGTCATTTGTACTACACCCTACCAATTTCTTGTTAGAAATTGGGGTTTTTGCCTTTAGAGGGTTCCCAACACACTCTAAAACCACATATCAAACATGCAAAGCATTTGGACAACATTTGATTTTCACTTCCCCTTCAAATCTGGGTTTCATACAATGCATGCATCAAAACAACACTAGTATGCATGAACCAAAGAGATTGAAGGAAGAACAATGAGGGAAAACATGCAAACCTTAGGGATTTTGAGCAAAATCCACCAACCCTAGGTTTCCTCTTCTTTTCTCCTCTCTAGCTCCTTTCTCTCTTTTCTGGCTGAGAAATGAGCAAATGAGCCTAAAATTACGTTTTGGTTGCTTAAATAGACAAGCTTGGGCCCACAACTAAAAGTTGTCAAAACTATCAAAAAATCAATTTTCCTGTTGCAATACTTTCACTTAGATAGTCAAGTTATTGCAACATACCTACCGATGTAGCATCTTAACCGTCCATAAGTTGCATGAGTAAGTTACCAACATTATGGTAAACTTTCAACGCAATCCAACGGTGGGATTACAAGACCTAACTGTTTGATCAAAACTGAGTAAGACAATCCGAAAATCCGTGAAACAGTGTTTGGAGTCTTATAACTCATAGTAGGTAACTCCGATCAAGCTCTTCCCGTTCATAATGAAGATCTATCACATAAGAATGAGCTGACAAAATTTCAGCTCAATCGGACCACGTATCTAGCAGATCCAACTATTGATGTAATTTGTGACAGAAATTTCTTCCTCCATGGAGCAAGCTCCACTGGATCCAAAACACCGTTTTCGACATGTTTTGACGTCGAACGGGTCTCCGATGGTTGCAAAACTTCATGCGCACTCTTTATGACGTAAAACCATGCAAAGACACTCAAACTTACGTGCTTCGAGCATCAAAATATATATACATACGTATACAAATACATGTACGGGTACACTATGGGTCAAAATGATGTCACCCAAAGGCACGGGTGCTACAACTCTCCCCAACTTAGGAATATTTTTGTCCTCAAAAATAAAAGCAAGAAAACTAACCTCAGTAGGTAAAGAGGTTGGGGAACTGCTCCCTTACCTGGTCCTCGCGCTCCCAGGTTTGCTCTTCATTATCGTGGAATTGTCATCTGACTTGCACAAACGGGATTTCCTTATTTCTTAATTTCTTGACCCTACGAGCCACAATCTGAATAGGCAACTCCTCATAAGTCGTATCCTCCCCAACTTGCAGATGACTCACATCAAGCACATGAGCTGGATTGGGATAAGACTCCTTCAATGGATCGTCATTAAACTTCCTCAACATCGATACATGGAATACATCATGAACACTGTGGCGACCCCGCGCCCCGGACCACCAACCCCACAGGGAATGGCATGCGGAATGCCGGGGCGGGACGCCCGGCGTAGGCATCTCCGACCACTCCTCAACTCCCGTGAGGTGGTTGAGACCCTACAAGCCTTATCTCAAACAACGACATAATATCAAAAGGTACTAAACAAAACTACCCACTGTATTAATCATCAAAGACGAGATAATCCATAAAAATGAACCATAAATAAAATCATAATTCCTACAGTCCATTAAAAATTGACATACACATAAAGTCCAAAATTGTGGGTACAAATAAAAAAAACCGTCATGTGCCCACATGGTCTATCTAGCAAGTCCCAACTCACCCATACTAAAATGTGGTAAGTATTATAATTACATAATCCAAAATATAATACTTCATAATATAAAACACAATTCAATCAAAATGCCTCTCAACTCACATAGAGGACTTGGATTCTCACGCAGGCAAGGCCCTCAAGATATGACTACTCCCTTGCCCTTATTCGGGACAGAAGGACCTGAAAGAGGAAAATGAGGGTGAGCCAACGATGCCCAGTGAATAGAATTCAAATATGCTATCAATACTCATCAATAAAAACCATGTATGCATGTCAATGTGTAGCATGATTAAAAGCTCATAACATATAGATATCAAGCATTTATAATAAGTTCGATGCAAGTAAAAGTTTATCAATTTGGATCCACATTCCACATGCCTTGGGTTACTAGTCCACGTCTATTTCGCCGTGCCGTTGATCCCAATCATGTTTACTTGGGTTACTAGTCCACGTCTATTTCACCGTGCCGTTGATCCCAATCATTTCCTTCTTAAAACCCTCCTATGAAAAGGTCAAGTCCCCCTATTAGCCAGATAGATGGGCCCAACCAAAGTCATAAGGTTTTCTCAAATCAATGCATCATTCAAAACATTAGAACACATTCATGCTTTCAACATACAATATATATAAGTGATATGATGACATAAATGATATAATCATAAGTGAAGCCTACTCACAACCAAGCCTCGCGAGAGTATTTAATCACACACGACCACCAAACCGAATCAACCCAATCAAGATCCTGAAACATACATCAATATCCTACCATACATCAATTTCTATGCTCAATTACATAGACATTACAAATCAACCCTAAATCAGCCCACATATAATTAATAGGCCTAAATCCCATTTAATCCCATCATTCAACTCAAATCACATGACTTAGGCCTCTAATGCATAGTTCTCATTCATAAACCATTCTATTAATCAAAAATACTGATTTTCAATTCCTTAGGCATAAACATGTCCAAATTTGGGTCACTTGATCACAAGTAGGCCTAACCCATGATATGGTCACAACCACCAAATCAGTAGCATAATCAACCCTAATCATGCTTAATTAAACATAAGTTGCATCAATTCAATGATTCTAAGCCAAAAGCATCAAAAGCCCTAAAATATGAAATTTTCCATACTTAGGCCATATTGTCGATTTACACTAGGTCGCCATGTTCAGCCATGTATATCACTGATTTTGCATCATGGGTTCATCCACAATGGCAACTAGGTCAACATAGTTGACATGCAAGCTATTTGGAAAGGTCTAAGTTCATATTCTAAATGTAGGTCTAATACAAACAACCCTACCAATTCTTCACATGTATTATTCTGTTCAGATGTATCAATCTACCAACAGAAATATGTAATCACAAAATCAACCGTACAGATTGAAGTATGTGAAGAAACAAACCTTCTGTCCAAATATCAGCCCAATCCAACGGTGGACCGAAAAGATATGTATCTTTGATGAGCAAGTGTCTAATCAGACAGTTTCTCCTTTCCTGCTGCAAATACCCAAACTCAGATGGCTATATCACACAAAATAATTAACGTATAAATATTTCCACCGTTCAGAATACAGAAATATCTGTTGTAAACTACATACTCAAATTTTATATCCATCCAACGGTACGTTGAGGAGATCTATAAGTTTTACCGAAACGGAACGAGAAACCCAGAAATTCCGACCAGCTTTGTTTCAGAGGTTATATCTCTTAGCACAAGCTTCGAATTACGATCTCCACCGTTCAGAATGTATAAATATCAGTTATAAACTACATACCCAAATTTGATAACCATCTAACGGTAGATTTAGGAGGTCTATAAGTTTGAGCGAAACAGTGCGAGAAATCCAGACTTTCCGGCCAGCTTTGTTTGAGAGGTTAGATCTCTCAGAAGAAACCTCTGATCAAGATCTCCACCGACCAGAATGAAGAACCATAAGCTACGAACGTGCTGACAAAATTTGAGCTCAATCTGACCGAAAATTCCAAAGATCCACTTCTTTGATGAAAATCTCGCAGGGTTCTTACTCCTGCAACTCTCTCCTTCTTTCTCTTCTTCTTTCCTTTCTCTTCTTTTCTTTCTCTTCTTCTTTCTTTTCTCTCCACTCACCTCTTTCTAGCACTTCCTTGATTCCCTCCTTGATTCTCTCCTTGATTCTCTCCTTGTTTTCCTCTCCTTGGTTCCCTCCACTCATTCTAGCACTTCCTTGAAGAAGACAAGTGGGCATTGGACACTTGTCCACTTTCATGCACCAACCTTCACATGTGTTGGTCTCATACTACCCATACCAACCACATGTATTTTAAATGTCCAATCCATTTAATACACCAAATCTTCAATTTCATTTATCCTTTTATTCCATCAATCCTAACCCATATCAATTCATGGTTTAATGAGCCCATGCATAAATAATAACATATGCATTAAACTTTAATTTAACATGACTCATATACAATTTATGATACATATATTTATATATATTATCAAGCATTAACTATACAAACATTAAACAATCATCAAACAAACACCAAACATATCAAGGCAACACATAGAGTTTGGGCAAAATACAATTGGGTTATGGGCTAGATGAAATAATTTTCGGGGCGTCACAAACACCCTCGAGCTGAGAAGGTAGAGCCAACCTGTACGCTACTGGTCCAATCCTCTCAACAATCCAGAATGGCCCAATAAACCTAGGGGCAAGTTTCCCACTGACACCGAACCTCATCTGACCTTTGAGTGGCGAGACCTTAAGGAAAACTAGATCTCCCACTGCAAACTCTAACAGCCGATGCTGATTATCATAATAACTTTTTTTGCCTGTCCTGAGCTAACTTCAGCCTCTGCCGAATCAGCTTAACTTTCTCAGTCTGCTCAACAACTGCATCAGGGCCCCATAACTGCGTATCACCCACCTCGTACCAACAAGCTAGAGATCTACAGGGTCTTCCATACAAAGCCTCATACGGTGCCATAACGATGCTAGCCTGATAACTGTTGTTGTAAGAAAATTCACACAAGGGAAAATGCTCACCCCAACCACCACCGAACTCTAAAATGCAAGACCTGAGCATATCTTCCAGCATCTGAATCACTCTCTCGGACTGACTGTCCGTCTGAGGACGAAATGTTGTACTGAGTCAGAGGCGGGTCCCAAATCGAGTCTGCAAGGCCTGCCAAAATCTCGATGTAAATCGTGGATCTCGATCCGACACGATAGACAAGGGCACTCCATGCAATCTCACGATCTCTCTCACATATAATCTGCTCAGTCTATCCACAGAGTCCCTGGCGCTCATAGGAAGGAAGTGTGCACTCTTGGTCAATCTATCGACCACAACAGAAATGGCATCAAATCTGCCCTAAGACCTCGGCAATCCCATGACGAAATCCATCATGATGTGTTCCCATTTCCACTCGGGTATGGGCAATGGTTGCATTTGACCTCCAGGCTTCCGGTTTTCAGCCTTAACCTGCTGGCACACCTCACATCTTTGCACATACTCAGCAATACTCTTCTTCATCCCGTGCCACCATACATATCTCTTCATATCATGGTACATCTTGGTAGCCCCTGGATGAACAGTATACTGAGATCTGTGAGTTCTCGAAGTATCTCAGCACGCAACTCAGCATCATATGGGATCCATAGTCTCCCTCTATACCGCAAGACATCATCTGGACCAATCTGCCAATCGGCCTGGTCAACATTGTCTGCATATCCACGGTACATGTCATAATCTGGATAATGTTCCTGTAAATATCTAACCCGCGGAATATGGGCATCTGCAAGCTGCACGCGCATCTGAGCACATGTCTTAGTAAGTGGTGCGTTCGAGAGTATACACATCATAGTCACTCTTTCAAGTAAATGCCATTGTTGGGCCATATGAAGAGCAACCACCTGAGTCCCAGCTCGCCTACGGCTCAAAGCATCAGCCACAACATTGGCTTTGCCAGGATGATATTCCAAAGAGAAATCATAATCCTTTAGTAACTCGAGTCATCTCCTCTGCCACATATTCAGCTCCTTCTGATCAAAAAGGTACTTCAAACTCTTGTGATCAGAAAACAAAGTGAACCTCTCACCATAAAGGTAGTGCCTCCATAGCTTCAGTGCAAATACAATAGCGACCAGCTCCAAATCATGCACAGGGTATTTGTGCTCATGCACCTTAAGTTGTCTAGATGCATATGCAACCACTCGACCCTCCTGCATCAGTACACATCCCAGGCCTAAGAGTGATGCATCGGTATAAATCACCAACTCTTTCCCAGGCTCTGGAAGAATTAACACTGGAGTTGTAGTCAACCTATTTTTTAACTCACTGAAAGCTCTCTCACAGGCATCCGACCACGTGAAGACCACGTTCTTCTGAGTCAGCTTAGTCATCGGCGCGGATATCATGGAAAAGTCTTTCACGAACTTCCTGCAATAGCTAGCCAAACCCAGAAAGCTACGAATCTCTCTCACTTTGGTAGGTCTTGGCCAATTAATGATTGCCTCATCCTTAGCAAAATCAACAGAAATACCCTCTGCACTAACCACATGACCCAAGAATTTCACCTCAGTCATCCAGAAATCACACTTGCTCAGCTTGGCATACAACCTATGCTCCAACAATGTCTGCAAGGTAACTCTAAGATGACGCTCATGATCCTCTCTTGTCTTAGAATAGACTAGGATATCATCGATGAAGACTATAATGAACTGGTCAAGGTACAGCTTGAACACTCCCTGCATCAGATCCATGAACGTAGCTGGTGCATTAGTCAACCCGAAGGGCATCACCAGAAACTCGTAATGTCCATACCTCATCCGAAAAGCAGTCTTCGGCACATCCTCATTTCTCATCCTCAACTGATGGTACCCAGACCTCAAGTCAATCTTCGAAAAGAACTTGGCCCCAATCAATTGGTCAAACAAGTCATCAATACGAGGAAGTGGATATTTGTTCTTCACAGTCATCTTATTCAGTTGACGGTAGTCTATACACAAACGAAGACTCCCATCTTTCTTCTTGATGAACAACACAGGTGCTCCCCAAGGTGACATGCTAGGGGAAATAAATCCCTTGTCCATCAGCTCATCAAGTTGTGCTCTGAGTTCATTCAACTCTTTCAGTGCCATACGATACGGTGGAATGAAAATGGGTTTAGTCCCGAGCTTCAACTCAATGATAAAGTCTACCTCTCACCTAGGCGGCAAGCCAGGTAACTCATCAGGAAAGACCTCTGGGTACTCACAGACTATAAGAATGTCTGCTAGCTGAATACCCTGACGTCAAACTCGCCATCGTAGTAAGCTCTTCATCAGTGGCTAATCTACCTTGGGTAGGTGGTCTCGATGCAGTCCTGCCTCGAAAGACGAAGACGGGCTCTCCGGGTATCTGAAAGACAACCCTCTTGCCGAAGCAATCAATGTGAGCGTGATACGCTGCCAGCCAATCCATACCCAAAATGGCATCAAACTCTACGAACTCTAAGACTCTAAGGTCAACAGACATCTCATGGTCCTTGAATCTCACAATGCATCCCACACATACCATATTAGGGTAAATTCTCTCACCGGCCGCCGTACTCAAAATCAACGGCGTACTAGTCCTACCAGTAGACAATCTCAATCTATCTACTACACCACCAAAAATAAATGACAGAATAGAACCAGCATCAATCAAGACATGCATCAAATAATTACAAATGCTGATTGTACCTTCTATTAGTTGCTTGCTAGCATCAGGATCTGGCTGCGTAACAGCTCTGGCCTACTCTTTGGTAGGTGCAGATGTATGACTAAACTAACCAAAAGGAATCCTCTGTGGACATTGGTTCCTCTTATGCCCTGGAGCCTTGCAACCATAACAC
The DNA here is from genome assembly GCA_035771175.1 of Paratinospora sagittata. NCBI lineage: Eukaryota > Viridiplantae > Streptophyta > Magnoliopsida > Ranunculales > Menispermaceae > Paratinospora > Paratinospora sagittata. The sequence goes on from CM069590.1 coordinate 33,228,952, forward strand.
ACAATTAGCCTCGGTACTCTAGGTGCACCGGATCTGACAAAACTCTGTTGCTACTGCTGGGATCGACAACACTCTGGCCCGCAGTTGGTGGTACCACTGATACTGGAGCAGAGGCTACAGATGCCACATATCCACTGCTGCTGAATCTTGGCCTCTTATTACGTCGGCCTCTCCTGTCACTGAAATACTGTGCCTCTGACCCTGCCTGCTGAGTTTGAACTGTAGGAGCTGAGGTTGCCTGGACTGTTGCAGGTAACCTCATACGAGAAATGGCCTCTACGGCCTCAAAATCTGTGGCCCGCCCCACAGTTTACGCATAGGTCTGCACGCCAGCCAGTGCCAAACCCTGACGGATACGGTCTCTGAAACCGTCTCGTATCCTCTGCATCCTCAACTCATCGGTAGAAACCATCTCTTGAACGAAGAGTGCCAACCTGTTGAACTCTTGCTCGTATTCTCTCACAGACATGTTGCCCTGGGTCAGATGTAGAAACTAGATTCGACGTTGATCCCTCTCGGCCCGTGGATAGAACTCTACAAAGAACAACTCCTTGAATCTAGTCCAAGTCCGAACCTCGCCCTCGAGCCTCTCCACCCGTTCCCACCATTTGTTAGCCTTGTCAATCAGCTTAAACATGGCAAACTTGACCTTATCATGCTCAAGCGCCCTCATATCACTGAAAATGGTCTCCAAACGAGTCAACCATCCCTCAACAAGCTCTAAATCAAGACCTCCCGGAAACTCAACATGATTCCGATTCTTGAAAGCTTTCATAACCCTTTCATAGCGGTCCTTCTCTGCCCGCTCAGCCTCAGTCTCCCCAGCTACGACATGCTGGACCCCAGCTGGTCCTGCATGTTCTACCTGATCCCCTACTACTGTTGCCACACTACTGTGCTCTACAACCGCTACTACCTCATCCTGCAGTGGTGGCCTAACACCCTGCGTACGGCCTAGCAACTCGAGAATCTGGGCTTGCTGCTGCTGAGTGGCCTCTAAGACTGCCTCTATACGCCTAAGGCGTTCCTCTGGGTCCATGGTTGATCCTGTTTTTTCTTCTCTTGTAAATATCTAAAATTCACAATAAGGAAGAGCTCAATCAGGATCACAATCCAAGAAAAGTTACCCCCTAAGATAACTACCCATAATCATACTCATAAAGGCAATCATAATATCTTATAAGTTTTTTATTCTTTTAAGGATTTTAAACCTAAAACACTCGCTCTGATACCACAGCTGTCACGACCCACTATACGTGACATCATGACCGGCACGGAAACCTCCGAGTATGCCCTCCGTCGATACACCCGACTTCCCATCAGCCAAAAATACATATACGAATCCCCAAGAAGAAATAAAAGTACTTCCTTAACAACCAACTACCATCACAATGAAATCAAATATTACTTCTCCAAATTTTTACAAATATAAAATTCTAGAGTCTTCAAAATGATACAAAACCCAACACATCCCAACTATGTGTTAAATATACAATTACGAGGTGTTATCATATACATAATTATCAAAATACAAAACTAAATGTACAACACCTACATGAAACAAAAATAAGGGACGCTCTGCAGTCAAGCCTTCCCTTTTCCTTTTCTATCAGATCCTGAGAGAAGATGGTGAGGTGTGAGCTACAACCAGCTTAGTAAATGTTATTTACAAGAGGCATATACGTGCATTTAAAAAACATGGTAAGATCATAAAACAGTTGAAATATCATGATGACGAAATAGATTACATACATGCTAACATAATGGATCAAGTCATACATAAGACGATGCATAACATTTGTAGTCATGCTCATGCAATCCTAACACCTCCTTAGTACTGGGGTTCAAGGCTGGTGCGCTACACACAGTACTTAAACACACACACAATACTTGAACACACACACAATACTCATATCCTAAAAGGATTTCTGGGGTTGTGCAGCACGTAAGATTAGCCTAAACTAACCTACCCATACACAAGCCATAAAACCCTCTACCAGGTACACAACTGGGATCGCCGCTAGACTTGCGAGAATTCCTAAAAAGAGAAAATTCCAACTAGGAGCCTCAACCCAAATTATCATCCCAATGAATTATGCTCAAATGTATTTCATGGAATATTAAAACATGCATACCATCATACAAGGCATTTAAAACATTTCTATACTACAATGCCACATATAAATAATCCAAAAGTAAAAGAACACTCACACTTGATTAGCTAAGTCTAGCCAATCCAATCGCCAAAACTCTCCAATTGACTAAACGGGTTCAAGATCAATCACAAGACCTGAAAATAACATGGTTCACACAACTGAAAATCAGTCATAAAGTGTGTCAAAACCACATGTTCAAACCCAATCTAAAGTCAATTAGATTCTAAATTGATTACCCTCTTGAGCCAATTTCCATATTGCCCAACTTGATCATTTAGACTCAATTAAACTAAGATTGACCTAAATTGAATGTAAATTGAATGTAATAGAGGGTTCCCAACACACTCTAAACCCACATATCAAACATGCAAAGCATTTGGACGACGATTGATTTCCTCTACCCCTTCAAATCTGGGTTTCATACAATGCATGAATCAAAACAACACTAGTATGCATGAACCAAAGAGATTGAAGGAAGAACAATGAGGGAAAACATGCAAACCTTAGGGATTTTGAGCAAAATCCACCAACCCTAGGTTTCCTCTTCTTTTCTCCTCTCCAGCTCCTTTCTCTCTTTTCTGGATGAGAAATGAGCAAATGAGCCTAAAATTACGTTTTGGTTGCTTAAATAGACAAGCTTGGGCCCACAACTAAAAGTTGTCAAAAACTATCAAAAAACCAGTTTTCCTGTTGCAATACTTTCATTTAGATAGTCAATTTCTTGCAACATAACCACCAGTTTAACATCTTAACTGTCCATAAGTTGAATGAGTAAGTTACCAACAGTCTGGTAAACTTTCAACTCAATCCAACGGTGGAATTACGAGTGTTAATTGTTTGATCAAAACTGCGTAAGAAAATCCGAAAATCCGTGAGACAGTGTTTGGAGTCTTATAACTCCTAGTAGGTAACTCTGATCAAGCTCTTCACCGATCATAATGAAGATCTATCATATAAGAATGAGCTGACAAAATTTCAGCTTAATCGGACCACGGATCTAGGAGATCAAACCATTGATGTAATTTATGACAGAAATTTCTTCCTCCATGGAACAAGCTCCACTGGATCCAAAACACCGTTTTCGACATGTTTTGACTTCGAACGAGTCTCCGATGGTTCTGAAACTTCATGCGCACTCTTTATGACCTAAAATCATGCAAAGACACTCGAACTTACGTGCTTCGAGCATCAAAATACATATATACATACGTATACGGGTACACTATGGGTCAAAATGACGTCACTTAAAGGCACGGGTGCTACAGGTAGCTTGTTGTATATAATAACATGTCGACTGGATATCATGTTTAGTGTATGCTTCTGCACTAGATTTAAATCTGATCAAAAGGAATCCCACTTAAAGTGTGTTAAAAGAATATTCAGACACATTAGTGGAACTACATATATGGGAATTTGGTACAATAAAGGTACTTCATTCGATCTGCGTAGCTTTGTTGATTCCGATTATGCTGGAAGTTTAGTTGATAAAAAATGTACATCCGGTTTCTACCATTTCCTAGGAAATTCGTTAATTTTTTGGTTCGGTAAGAAACAACATTCTGTGGCTTTATCAACTACTGAAGCATAGTACGTGGCAACCGACAGTTGTTGCGCTCAGGTTTTATATATGAAGCAGCAACTATTAGATTACCAAATCCATACCGATTGTGTAGATATCTTTTGTGATAGCACCAATGCGATTAATATCTCCAAAAGTCCTGTGTTACACTCAAGAACAAAATATATCTAGATTCGGCATCACTTCCTTCGTGATCACGTGCAGAAAGGAGACGTCAAGCTGACTCATATCGGTACCAATGATCAGTTAGTCAATATATTCACGAAACCACTGCCTAAGGATCATTTTGCATTAATTCGATGTGAACTAGGCATGTTTAGTGAATCGAATTTATGATTGTGCGTATGTTACAATTTGATACATTAAGTGCGCAAATCATGAGATGGTCATAGTATGATCCCAACTGTTATATTTTTCTAAAATCATTTGAAATGTGTGCACGACACCTCTTCTAGTAATAAAAAAGAAAAAGAAAAAAGGAAAGAGTGGGTGGAACGTGTTCCACACTGATGGAACGCGCTCCACCTGGACTAAGAGCACCTTCACACATGAGAGGTGCCTGGAACGCGTTCCAGATAGCTGAAAGTTGGCATTTCGAGTATAAGACCCCTCTTACATCCATTTGCTTCTTATTAACTCTAGAACACGTTTCTCACTTTCACCTAATTCCATACTTGCATTCCATCATTCTCCGGCATGCGAAGTCCATTTTCTTCTCACAAATAGGCGTTGGAAAGCTTGTGAAACCCTCTACGATCATTCTCCTAACATTTTCTTCCTCTTTGATCCTCTCCTAGTTGCAAAACACTTGAAGAGTCGAATTCTCTACATCTTGCAAGACAAGTGTTTGAGCAAATGCCAAGGAGAAATCCTGCGCGCATAGAACCGCGTGCTGCACCACCACTGCCTATGCTTTAACCAATTTCTCCAAAAGTGCTTCTACGTAAAATCTCTCTGGGTGTCTGTGAACTTATGTTCGTGATCTACTGCAAGTGTACAGTGTCAACGATGTAGTAATAATCCAATTAGATCAAGTATCGACCATAGGGAATTGTTACTCTATCAATTATCATTTCACATATTTCAAACTTTATTTAGACAATGAAATGGAGATATTAAATGAATTAAAATGTTGGAAATTAAATGGCATTAAAGCAATTGAAATTAAAGAGAATTCAATAAGGGAATAGATCTAGAGATTTAATTTCACTTAGTTTGCAAATCAAGATTAATTGGGGTTATTCATCATTAAATTCATCTCCAAGTTTATAAATCAAATCCAATGTTTATCAATCCCCTATCTCGAGTGTCGGATCGAAACCTAAAAGTGGAATTGAGTCTCGACCTCTCAATAAAGACCCAATTCCCAATTATGCATTAAGTTTTAGGGATTTCTCAATGATCTCACAAGATCCTATAAACCTCTCGATTCTATAGCAATCTCATGTCATAATTCTCATTTTTCAACCTAAAGAATCCTCTCTCGAGTGCTGCCCCTTAGGTCTAGGTTCAATCAATTTATGGCCAGTAAATCAAAAGCATTAAACATAAAGAATCATGAATAAACTTGAGAAATTGCATTAATAATGAATAAAATCCACAATCAATCCATTAAAATCAAGCTAAGATCAATTTAATCTCTAGATAATAGAATTAGTTCATGGACATGATTACAAGAGAGAAATTGAAAGACAAAATCATCAAGATAAATTGTAATTGGAAGAAAAGTGAGAAAAACCCCTTCTTTTTCTTCAAGAATTTCTTTGCAACTTTCCTTTTTCAACCTCTTCTCTTGCTTTCCTCCTTCAACTCCTCTAATGTATTCTAAAATTAGTAAAATGTCAGATCCCCTCTAATTAACCCTAAAGTGAGCTTATATACATCATTTGTTCAAAAAGACCAAAAAGGACCAAAAGTGCCAAAAATAGGACAAAATTGCACACAGGAAGTTTTGTATTAGCGTCGCGGTGCTAATGCAAAACCCATATTATTTCTCGGGGCGCCGCGGCACAACACTAAAAACCAATTTTTTTCTTCTTCTGGGCGTTGCGGCACCCATAAGCTATTTCTTTTTCTGCTTCTTGGTTCTTCTTGGGCACTTCTTTCTCCACTTTTTCATCACTTCATGCACTTGATTTTCCCAGAATCTTGGCCTCATCTTTGGCTTCATTTGCACCTCCTTTAAGTTCCTTGTACTCCTACAAAACACTACAAAACACACAAATAAGTGATCTACACTAATCAAATCATCAACAACTATATGCAGGTATGTATGTATTGACATGTATCATGCAAGTATGTATGTATTAACATGTATCAACCATGGTTTATTCATGAAGAAAAGCATCTAAAGTCCTAAGTTAACACCTAAATGAGCCTAAAACCTCTAAGCATGCATTTCATGCACAAATACCTAAAAGCTAAGCGAACGCACCTAAAAATTTAACAAAAGTGACATGCAAAACACTAACCAAAACTCAACTTATCAACTTCGCATTCTTTTGTTGTGTGCAAACCACAAGCGCACAGTGTCAAGTTATAAATATCAATGAATATCTGGTGTATCGTACTCAGGATTGAATACTACACTAATTATCACGTTTACTAACCCCAACTTTATATAGAAGATCAAATGCGAGAGTTCAATTGAAAGAAATAATTAAATCAATTAAAAACTAACAAAGCAATATGAAATAGGTATGAAATCAATGGGTGAATAGTATAGAGGTTCGATTTCACCTCACTCTCTACTATGCCTATATATATATATATATATATATGTTATTAATTAAATTCTTTCATTTATAAGTCGAAAACCCTAACTTTTCTAATTCCCTCTTTCGAGCACCACTTAAAACATATTCTTAGAACTTTGGTTTTACTCTTTCGATGAAAACCTAAAATCCTAGCAACTCATAAGGCTCTATGGTTTTCTTCTATGACTTCAAAGGATCTCGATCTCCTTTCGATCTCATGATAGCCTAAGTTATATTTTTCTTGTTCTTATCCAAAGTACCCTCTTTTGGAGCATCTACTTTAGATCTTCAGTCATCCAATCAGTGATCAAGAGATTAAAAGCATTAAATCCAAAAAAATATAAATAAACTAGAAATATGGCATAGCCTTGAGTTTGGATTTATCTACCCTCTAGAAAGAGGATTTAGTTCATAACTATCGACATAAACACAGAAAATAATGTTATGAACATGAATCTAAACAATGAAAACAAACTAGAATGATAGAGAAAGTGTTGGAGAATCTCTTCTTCGTTTCGAACTCGATCTTCTCCTTTGCTTCGCATTAGTCGTCTTGCTTTCTTCTCTACTCTATGATGCCTTAGAAACCCTAAACAATGAAGTATATATAGGTACAAGCCAATAGGAACTCGAAATAGGAAGTCCCAAGTCGAATAAGGAAATCCTAAAAAAGTTGTTATTTCCCACACAGTCTCGGCACCGCGGCGCCCAGTTTCGACCTCTTAACATCTTCACCTCCATCAATCAGTGCTGCGGCGCCTAGTTACAGGTTTGGTGGTGGTGTTTGCTTCGTGGACTTAGCCAATTTTTCACTCCTTTGACTTGCATGCGTTATGTATCTTCATTCTAACTTCTTATAACTTGACTTCATCATCCAAATTCACTTTCAACACATCCAAACACCTACAAAACAAAGAAAAACTAATGAGTAACACACTCAAATAATCAAATTAACCAACTTATAAAATTAAAAGCCGAAATAAAAGCAATATATACTAAAACATAACTAAACTAACAAATAGACCAAAACTAAGACAAAACTACCAAACTAATGCATAAATCATCCTAAAACTCATCTAAAGCATACTCAAAACATATCTAAATATTCAACTTATCAAATACCCCAAAACTTAGGACTTTGATCACCCCGAGCAAAGGGAAAACAAAACTAAAATTCAACTAACAAACCCAACATCATATTCTTAAACAAATTAAAACTTGATTTGAAAAACAGTATGGATACCATCATCATGGCCTCTAAGATCACATTAAAAAGATAATAACTCATTGGAAAACTTCAAGAATGTTAGAGATGTCTAGAATTTGAATCCAACCTTTTACCTAGCCTCATCTTCCATTCTTAAATATATACATACATAGTCAATCTCATAAAACCACTCATGAATTTCATAAACAAGTACAGGCAAGTATAGAGTACATATGATCTTAAAGTATATATATATATATATATATATATATATATATATTAAATGAATTCCATAGGCAAGTCTTCCACACCACTCTCCACTAATGTAGATCACATACCATTCAGAATTAATAGGTCTTCCATAGGTTGTAATGTCATGCCAAGGTTCAAAGGTAGGGAAAAATAGAAAAATTTAAGCTCAAAACACCCCAAACACGTTGATCATTTCCACATCCAAAACATTACATATGGAACCAAAGAAAACCCGAATGAAAACTTATACCCAACTTCGAATATTCAACTTCTTTCACTTGATCCCCATTTTTTATTGTTTGCTTTCATTCATATTTTCAAAGAACAACTACACCCCCAAACTTGTTTCTTTTCAACACATAGGCATAACATGCTTTTCTTTATTTTTCTCATTCATTATTTTCATTTCATTTTTTTTAAATAAAGTTCACAAAATAAGCAAACTTCCAAACCCAATAATGCTTCCCTTCATCACCTTCCTTTCTTCCTTTCATTCCCACATTCAACCCTCTAAAACATAAACACTCCAACATAATCAAAGTGTAAAGGTGCATAGGGTGACAAACAAAAAATTAGACATTTAGGCTCAAGCTAATCATTTCATAAGTAACAAAGAAAATATTAAAAGGCTCAAAATGGGTGGTTATGGTATAATTCAAATATAGGTAGGCTTTATGGCTCAAACTGTCAAATCATGGCCTTAATCATTTTCTTCATGGCATGCTCTCTAGGATTTTGCCTCATGTGGTGATCAAACATGTTTTAGAATTCATAGAGATCTAAAAATATAACTTACTTGCAAAAGTCCAATCAAAACAAGTCATGATTCCACAATCAAAACAATGTTAAACATGTAGAGAATTTGAAACAAAACCAAGCTAAAAGTTGAATTAAGCACACTGACTTAGAATTTACTTTCTACATTTCCCTAGAGTCATGTTCAAACGAATGCTTTCTTATCATCGGCCATTCATAAAAAGATAGAATCAAATCTAAATTTGTGAAAGAATATGACATCCTAATATAACTTAAAATTAACACACATCCTTACCATGACAAGAAAAAAAATAAAAAATTTTCTCTAACTCTCCCCCCAAACATAAAACAAGCATTGTCCTCAATGCTTCACAAGAAACATAAAATAAAAGAATAGATGGAAATAAAGTCATAGAAGTTGTGAAACCCCCTTAACCCCATAGGCTGAAGTCTCCACACAAGTACTCCATTCTCCTGTCCATGTAGCTTGAAGGAGGACTCCCCTCCCCACCAAAAACTTGAGTTTGAACCTGGGAAGGAAATAAAAGAAATAAATTAAACAATGGTACGGAAAACAACTACAAACTAAATGAAACAAAATAACTCAAAAATAAATAAATAAAAATCCTAAAACCGATCGGTTGCGACCCTACAAGCGCTTAGTTTAAAGTCCTCAACCTAATTATCTTCTTTGTCTCAACTAGGATCATCAAGGTATACCCTCTCCTCATGCTCATCCTCCTGCCCATAGTAGTGCTTCACCCTTTGGCAATTGAATCGAAAAAATAGAGCCCTCACTGCTGCGTAACTCCACGATTCCATATGGAAACACCTTTTCAATAACATGAGGACCCGACCACCTCGACTTCAACTTGCCCGAAAACAATGTCAACCTTGAATTATATAAGAGTACTTGTTATCCTGGTTTGAAGTCATGCTTCAATATCAGCTTGAAATGCTATTTCTTTGTTATTTCTTTGTAGATCTTGGCATTCTCATATGCATCTCGGCGGAATTCCTATTACTCATTTAGTTGAAGTAGTTGTTGGTCACCGGATGCCTTTAAATCAAAATTCAGCTTCTTTGTTGCCCAAAATGCACGGTGCTCCAACTCAATTGCTAGGTGACATGCTTTCCCGAACACCAAATGAAACAAAAACATTGCAAAAGGTGTCTTAAAAGCAGTCCGGTAAGCCCAGAAAACATCATCTAGCTTTAAAGCCTAGTCTTTCCTTTTGATGTTGATAGTTTTCTCCAAGATTTGGTTTACTTCCCAGCTACTAATTTTGGCTTGGCCATAACTTTGAGGATGGTTGGCAAGGGAAATGTCACACCCTGCCTCATTGATTCAGCGCAAGATGCGATAGTTAAGGCTTTGAGTGCTCAAACCACTCGATCAGAGTTGCACATACAGAAGCATAGTAGCCCGCATCAACAAAAATACAATGGAAACTATTAAGGAAAATACTATTATATTGAAAACATAGAGTTTGTTAATTATTACATTCCTTGGTAGCAAAAAGACAACAAAATAACAAAATAAGAGTAGTCAAAAGAGAGGCGCTTAGAAGCCTGGAACCACCACCACCATAGCTAGACCGATCTGACAGGACCTGGGGAGAGTACACACAGAAAAGTCCCTACATGGCCCAGGTTTGGCCATAACCCCCAGAATAAATCCACCCTGACCCATCTTAATTCCCTAGAAAGATTAGTAACGGGATGAGCTCAACAACTTAGTGAGATCAAGCAGGGTAAACAAGTCTTACAAGCATAATAACAAGTACAGAACAACAACCATAAGAAAGTTATGCCACAACAATAGAATCAAGCAATGATATGAATGAAATGTGGTCACATGGCATCATAGGCCAGGCACCATGCACTCGCAACCTGTGACCCGAGGCACCAATACAATATCCAGCAACTGAGAGGCCTCATGAGTTTCAGTCCTAACCAGTAACAATGTCACCTCCGGGTCCAACGTAACAACATAGCACCCAATAATACATTTATGATAATCCATGGTCCAGCGCAATGGCATAGCACCCATGATTATGAATTTTTCATTTATGATAGATAGCCTCATGCATGAAGTAAAATATAGTAACAAATATGATGCATGAGGCTATGTAATTCATTATTAAACAAGTCAGAAATGTAAACTTAGCTTTCATTCCCCACCTTAACACACTTGTAGACCATTTGCTTCTAACATCTTGAAGTGTGCAGGGACGCAGGAGAGTGAAAAAGGAACGAAGGAAAGAGAAAAGAGCGAGGGCTCGACAAGGAAGACTGAGTGAGGACCGACCTCCTTTAGGGCTGGCCCCTGATGAGGACGGTTCTTTCCTTGGGACCGTCCCACTATGGGGGTCTATTTTTTTCTCCGAAGGAGGTCTTTAAGGCTACTTTCACTTGTTGAAATTACATCTGTAGGGTTTTCAAGCAGTTAAATTAGTTTTATAGTACAAAAGTGGAGGGTGTTACAGCCTACCCTCCTTAAAAGAATTTTGTCCTCAAAATTTAAGTAAGGTAAGATTTTTTTGGAAAACATTTTGGTATGTAAGTAAAATACTTGCTACTCATCATATGAAATGTCAATGATATCAATGTTTGTATTCCTTTCCGCTCGGCTTGGAGACTTTGTATGGCGCTGGTTGCGCGGATTGTTTGGCCCGCGTACTACACTTTGAGCAGTAGAATCTCCAGAGTGAGCAGGGGTAGGAAAATGGACTGAATCAGACTTCATTCTTTCCTGATTTGATAACTCAGGAAGAGAAGGTGGCTTTGGTATTCGTCGTGGTGGTCGTGGAAGAAAACTCGATCTTTGAGATGGTGGCCTAACACGCCTGCCTAATTGAGCTGGTGATTGTCGGGTCTGCAAATTAGATGGTCCAACTTATTCTGGTGCCGAAATCTGTGGAAACCTAGGAAAATTTGGAACCAGATTCCACGTTGGCATAGTGCGGGGGTTCTAGAAAGAGGGCAATGGTTGTCGTATTGATTTTCGTGGGGTCTGGTGAACTCGTAAACCCACTTGACCCATACCTGTAATATTTTCATCTTTCGGGTCAAATATTCCCAAACTTGATGGATAATGTCCGGTTGGGTTGTGTATTGGGGTCTGGACTCATGACACATCACTAGACTTTGATTTCTTAGGATATGTAGACTGGGAGTAATAGTCAGATGAAGGACTCCAGTCTGAAGGGATTGAGCTCATTTCATCATCTTCTTCAATACCCATATTTGTATCCTGATTCCAATTATAGCTATGTTCGGATGGGTCAGAGCTGTAATTTGTTGAATCACCAGACATCTGTGCCAGACACAAAACAAGAAACCCAAGAGCATAGAATAAGAACAAGAAATATTTTATTATTATGTAAACATGCAATTGCTAAACAAACAAATGAGGGTATTTTTGCTTAATCTCTTATTCCAATTCCCACATTGCTTCTTCTACTTCGTGATGGTTTCAGAGGACTTTTACTAAAGGAATGCTCTTGTTTCTCAAGTCTTGTGTCTTTCTGTCCAAGATTTGCATAAGATATTCTTTATACTTATTTCCTTTTTCAATTTCAACTTCAAGAGACAGTATGATGTGTGAAGGATCGTGAAGATATTTTATGAGCATGGATACATGAAAAATGTTGCGCAAATTGGACATGGATTGTGGTAAAGACAGTGTCACACCCTGGGTTGCACAGCGTGCCCCCTACCCAGGTGTGGGCGCACCCCCTCGGGGCGAACGCCTAAGCCATTATGGATCCATAATATTGTCACATCTAGCCGAATTCGCGATACTCAACAGGGCCCTAGTAACGGACTAGATCATTTACCCCCACTATTCATGAATAGTGAAGGGCCTCCCCCCAAGTCAAACTCGTAACCTCCCCTTTAAGAGGTTAGATTTCGCACTTGGAGTAGCCACTGAACCATTGGCTCAGTGGTTACTCAGAATGCGAAATTAGACTCCTTATAGGGAGGTCTCGTGTGACGCCCCGAAAATTATTTCATCTAGCCCATAACCCAATTGCACTTTGCCCAAACTCTATGCGTTGCCTTGATATGTTTGGTGTTTGTTTGATGGTTGCTTAATGTTTGTATAGTTGATGCTTGATAATGTATATAAATATGTGTATCATAAATTGTATATGGGTCATGTTAAATTAAAGTATAATGCATATGTTATTATTTATGCATGGGCCCATTAAACCATGAATTGATATGGGTTAGGATTGATTGAATAAAAGGATAAATGAGAATAAAAATTTGGTGTATTAAATGGATTGGACATTTAAAATACATGGAAGCATGAGATTGGTTAAAGTACATGTGGTTGGTATGGGTAGTATGAGACCAACACATGTGAAGGTTGGTGCATGAAAGTGGACAAGTGTCCCATGCCCACTTCTCTTCTTCAAGGAAGTGCTAGAATGAGTGGAGGGAATCAAGGTGGGAATCAAGGAAGTGCTAGAAAGACGTGAGTGGTGAGAAAGGAAAAAAAAAATAAAATAAAAGAAGAGAAAGGAAAGAAGAAGAGAAAGAAAGATGGAGTTGCAGGAGAAAAATCTCTGTGACGTTTTCATCAAAGAGCTGGATCTTTGGAATATATGGTCAGATTGAGGTCAAATTTTGTCAGCAAGTTCGTAGCTTATGGTTATTCATTCTGGTCGGTGGAGATCTTGATCAGAGGTTTTGTCTAAGAGATCTAACATCTCAAACAAAGCTGGTCGGAAAGTCAAGATTTCTCGCGCCGTTTCGTTCAAACTTCTAGATCTCCTTAATCTACCGTTGGATGGATATACAATTTGGGTAAGTAGTGTAAAACTGATATTTCTGCATTCTGTACGGTGAAGATCTTTATTAGAGGTTTCGTCTGAGAGATATAACCTCTCAAACAAAGCTAGTCAGAGATTCTGGATTTCTCGTGGTGTTTCGCTCAAACTTGTAGATCTCAAAAATCTACCGTTGGATGGATATCAAATTTGGGTATGTAGTTTATAGCTTATATCTCTATATTATGAACAGTGGAGATGTTTATATATTCAGTATTTTGTGTGATCTAGTCATCTGAGTTTGAGTATTTGCAGCAGGAAAGGAGAAATTGTCTTATTAGAGACTTGTTCATCAAAGATACTTATCTTTTCGGTCCACCGTTGGATTGGGCTGATATTTGGACAGAAGGTTTGTTTCTTCACATACTTCAATCTGTAGGGTGATTACATATTTCTATTGGTAGATTGATACATCTGAACAGAATATTAAATGAAGAATTGGTAGGGTTGCTTGTATTAGACCTAAATTTAGAATATATGAACTAGGACCTTTCCAAATAGCTTGCATGTCAACTATGTTGACATAGTTGCCATTGTTGATGAACCCATGATGCAAAATCTGTGATATACATGGCTGAACATGGTGACCTAGTGTAAATCGGCAATATGGCCTAAGTATGAAAAATTTCATATTTTGGGGCTTTTGATGCTTTTGGCCTAGAATCATTGAATTGATGCAACTTATGTTTAATTAAGCATGATTAGGGTTGATTATGCTACTGATTTGGTGGTTGTAACCATATCATGGGTTAGGCCTACTTGTAATCAAGTGACCCAATTTGGGCATGTTTATGCCTAAGGAATTGAAAATCAGTATTTTTGATTAATAGAATGGTTTATGACTGAGAACTATGCATTAGAGGCCTAAGTCATGTGATTTGAGTTGAATGATGGGATTAGATGGGATTTAGGCCTATTGTCTATATGTGGGTTGATTTAGGGTTGATGTGTAATGTTTATGTGATTGAGCATAGAAATTGATGTATGGTAGGATATTGATGAATGTTTCAGGATCTTGATTGGGTTGATTCGGTTTGGTGGTCATGTGTGGTTAAATACTCTCGCGACGCTTGGTTATGAGTAGACTTCATTTATGATTATATCTTTTATGTCATCATATCACTTATATATATTGTATGTTGAAAGCATGAATGTGTTCTAATGTTTTGAATGATGCATTGATTTGAGAAAACCTTATGACTTTGGTTGAGCCCATCTATCTGGCTAATAGGAGGACTTAACATTGTCATAGGAGGGTTTTAGGAAAGGAAATGATTGGGGTCAACGGTACGGTGAAATAGACGTGCACTAGTAACCCCAAATAAAACATGATTGGGATCAACGGTACGGTGAAATAGACGTGCACTAGTAACCCAATGCATGTGGAATGTGGATCCAAATTGATAAGCTTTTACTTGCATCGAACTTATTATAAATGCTTGATATCTATATGTTATGAGCTTTTAATCATGCTACACATTGACATGCATACATGATATTTATTGATGAGTATTGATAGCATATTTGAATTCTATTCACTGGGCACAATTGGCTCACCCTCATTTTCCTCTTTCAGGTCCTTCTGTCCCGAATAAGGGCAAAGGAGTAGTGATATCTTGAGGGCCTTGCCTGCGAAAGAATCCAAGGCCTCGATGTGAGTTGAGAGGCATTTTGATTGAACTGTGTTTTAAATTATGAAGTATTATATTTTGGATTATGTAATTATAATACTTACCACATTGTAGTATGGGTGAGTTGGGACTTGTTAGATAGACCATGTGGGCATATGACGATTTTTATTTGTACCCACAATTTTGGACTTTATGTGTATGTCAATTTTAATGGACTGTAGGGATTATGATTTTATTTGTGGTTCATTTTTATGGATTATCTCTTGTCTTTGATGAGTAATATGGTGGGTAGTTTTGTTTAGTACCTTTTGAGATTATGTCGTTGTTTGAGATAAGGCTCGTAGGGTCTCAACCACCTCACGGGAGTTGAGGAGTGGTCGGAGATGCCTACGCCGGGCGTCCCGGCCCGGCATTCCGCACGCCATTTCCTGCGAGGTTGGTGGTCCGGGGTGCGGGGTCGCCACAGTTGGTATCAGAGCCAGGTTTTAATGGTTCAGTGGCTACTAGGAATGCAAAATCTAACTCCTTAAAGGAGGTATTGAGTTCGATTCCTAGGGAGGCCCTGCACTATTCATGAATAGTGGCAGACAAATAATCGTTTCGATGTAGACCAGCTGCGGTTGGGTTGCTACATGGTGATATGACAATATTGTGAGATACGGGGCTGGCGTTCTCCACTGCTGTGGTGCGCCCGCGTTCTGGCTGCGGCCAGGGCGTGGCATCTCGAGTTCGATTCTGAGGGAGGCCCTTTACTATTCATGAATAGTGGGGGTAAATGATCTAGTCCGTTACTAGGGCCCTGTTGGGTATCGCGAATTCGACTAGATGTGACAATATTATGGATCCATAATGGCTTTGGCGTTCGCCCCAAGGGGGTGCGCCCACACCTGGGTAGGGGGCACGCTGTGCAACCCAGGGTGTGACAGACAGGCGGTAAGCCGATCAAAAATTGAAAATGGTCTGATAACCCTTGGAGATAACTTTCTTTTGACTCCAAATCTATTAACACTTTTAAACGGTTGGATTTTAGAAGAACAGGGTCACCAGTTTTAAATTCTAGAGGCTTTCGTCGCTTGTCTGCGTAGCTTTTGTGTCTACTTTGGGCGGTACAGAGTCATTCTTTAACAAGCTTTATTTTTTCAATGGTTTCTCGTATGAGATCAGGACCAAGTTGTAGTCGATCAGACATGTTTACCCAACACAAAGGTGATCTATGTGGTATTCTGTACAGTGCTTGGTACGAAGCCATTTTAATGCTTGCTTGATAACTATTATTATACACGAGCTTTGCTAAATGCAAGTACTTTGTCCACCCGTAGTTAAAATATAAGACATAACAACGTAGCATGTTTTCCAGAATTTGTAAAAGCCGCTCAGACTGTTCATCCATCTAGGGATGAAAGGCAGTACTCATGAGAATCTTTGTACCTAGTCTGGCGTGAAAGCTTTGCCAGAACTTGGATGTATATCTAGGGTCTCGATCATAGATGATGGTGAGAGGGATCCCATGCAATATGATGATCTCTCGTTCATAGACTTCCGCTAGCTTGGTTGGGGTATCAATAAATCTAACTAGTATAAAATGTGCAGCTTTAGTTAGCCTACCAACAATTACCCAGACGATGTCCTGGCCCTTGACATTTTTAGGTAGTGCGGATACAAAATGCATGGCAATATTATCCCATTTTCATTCCCCTATGGGAAGTGGTTGTAATTGACCAATGGGGAGTCTGCGATCGACCTTTACTTGTTGACAAGTAAGGCACTTGGCCACGAATTCTGCTATGGCCTTTTTTATTCCATTAAACCAGAATTTCCTCTTCATGTCCTTATACATTTTGTCTCCTCCTGGATGCATGCGAAACTTAGATTTGTTGCACTCATTCATTATGTCCCGCTAAGCTCTAAGTCTTGAGCTATACACAATCGCCCTTATATAATACCACACCATCAGAAGTCAGAGACCATTGATGCGGAGCTTTGTTTTGCAGAATGAGCTCCTTCATCTTTATAAGCTCATCATCTTTGACTTGTGCACTAGATATTCTTCTAATGAGGTCACAGTGGGTAGTGAACTGGGCAAGTCTTGTGATGCCCCGAAAATTATTTCATCTAGCCCATAACCCAATTGCATTTTGCCCAAACTCTATGTGTTGCCTTGATATGTTTGGTGTTTGTTTGATGGTTGTTTAATGTTTGTATAGTTGATGCTTGATAATGTATATAAATATGTGTATCATAAATTGTATATGGGTCATGTTAAATTAAAGTATAATACATATGTTATTATTTATGCATGGGCCCATTAAACCATGAATTGATATGGGTTAGGATTGATTGAATAAAAGGATAAATGAGAATGAAAATTTGGTGTATTAAATGGATTGAACATTTAAAATACATGGAAGCATGAGATTGGTTAAAATACATATGGTTGGTATGGGTAGTATGAGACCAACACATGTGAAGGTTGGTGCATGAAAGTGGACAAGTGTCCCATGCCCACTTCTAGAATCCAAGAATGTGCTAGAAAATGAGGTAAGTGGAGGAGAGAATCCAAGAATGTGCTAGAAAGTGAGGTGAGTGGAGGAGGGAATCAAGGAAGTGCTAGAAAGAGGTGAGTGGAGAGAAAGGAAAGAAGAAGAGAAAGAAAAGAAGAGAAAGAAAAGAAGAGAAAGGAAAGAAGAAGAGAAAGAAGGAGAGAGTTGCAGGAGGAAGATCCCTACGACGTTTTCATCAAAGAGGTGGATCTTTTGAATCTATGGTCCGATTGAGCTCAAAATTTGTCAGCAAGTTCATCACTTATGGTTATTCATTCTGGTCAGTGGAGATCTTGATCAGAGGTTTCGTCTAAGAGATCTAACCTCTCAAACAAGGCTGGTCGGAAAGTCTGGATTTCTCGCACCGTTTTGGTCGAACATATAGATCTCCTTAATCTACCGTTGGATGGATATAAACTTTGGGTATGTCGTTTACAACGGATAGTTCTGCATTCTGAACGGTCGAGATCTTGATTTAGGGTTTCTTCTGAGAGATCTAATCTCTGAAACAAAGCTAGTCAGAGATTCTGGATTTCTCGTGGTGTTTCGGTCAAACTTGTAGATCTCATAAATCTACCGTTGGATGGATATAAAATTTGGGTATGTAGTTTATAGCTTATATCTCTATATTATGAACGGTGGAGATGTTTATATTTTCAGTATTTTGTGTGATATAGTCATCTGAGTTTGAGTATTAGCAGCAGGAAAGGAGAAATTGTCTTATTAGAGACTTGTTCATCAAAGATTCATATCTTTTCGGTCCACCGTTGGATTGGGCTGATATTTGGACAGAAGGTTTTTTTCTTCACATACTTCAATCTGTACGGTTGATTTTGTGATTACATATTTCTGTTGGTATATTGATACATCTGAACAGAATAGTAAATGAAGAATTGGTGGGGTTGCTTGTATTAGACCTAAATTTAGAATATGAACTTAGACCTTTCCAAATAGCTTGCATGTCAACTATGTTGACCTAGTTGCCATTGTTGATGAACCCATGATGCAAAATCAGTGATATACATGGCTGAACATGGTGACCTAGTGTAAATCGACAATATGGCCTAAGTATGGAAAATTTCATATTTTAGGGCTTTTGATGCTTTTGGCCTAGAATCATTGAATTGATGCAACTTATGTTTAATTAAGCATGATTAGGGTTGATTATGCTACTGATTTGGTGGTTGTGACCATATCATGGGTTAGGCCTACTTGTGATCAAGTGACCCAATTTGGGCATGTTTATGCCTAAAGGAATTGAAAATCAGTATTTTTGATTAATAGAATGGTTTATGTATGAGAACTATGCATTAGAGGCCTAAGTCATGTGATTTGAGTTGAATGATGGGATTAGATGAGATTTAGGCCTATTGTTTATATGTGGGCTGATTTAGGGTTGATGTGTAATGTCTATGTGATTGAGCATAGAAATTGATGTATGGTAGGATATTGATGAATGTTTCAGGATCTTGATTTGGGTTGATTCGGTTTGGTGATCGTGTGTGGTTAAGTACTCTCGCGAGGCTTGGTTATGAGTAGACTTCATTTATGATTATATCTTTTATGTCATCATATCACTTTTATATTGTATGTTGAAAGCATGAATGTGTCCTAATGTTTTGAATGATGCATTGATTTGAGAAAACCTTATGACTTTGGTTGGGCCCATCTATCTGGCTAATAGGAGGACTTAACCTTGTCATAGGAGGGTTTTAGAAAAGGAAGAGATTGGGGTCAAGGGTACGGTGAAATAGACGTGCACTAGTAACCCAAAATAAACATGATTGGGATCAACGGTACGGTGAAATAGACGTGCACTAGTAACCCAATGCATGTGGAATGTGGATCCAAATTGATAAGCTTTTACTTGCATCGAACTTATTATAAATGCTTGATATTTATATGTTATGAGCTTTTAATCATGCTTCACATTGACATGCATACATGATATTTATTGATGAGTATTGATAGCATATTTGAATTCTATTCACTGGGCATCGTTGGCTCACCCTCATTTTCCTCTTTCAGGTCCTTCTGTCCCGAATAAGGGCAAAGGAGTAGTTATATCTTGAGGGCCTTGCCTGCGAGAGAACCCAAAGCCTCGATGTGAGTTGAGAGGCATTTTGATTGAATTGTGTTTTAAATTATGAAGTATTATATTTTGGATTATGTAATTATAATACTTACCACATTGTAGTATGGGTGAGTTGGGACTTGTTGGATAGACCATGTGGGCATATGACGGTTTTTATTTGTACCCACAATTTTGGACTTTATGTGTATGTCAATTTTAATGGACTGTAGGGATTATGATTTTATTTATGGATCATTTTTATGGACTATCTCTTGTCTTGGATGATTAATACGATGGGTAATTTTGTTTAGTACCTTTTGATATTATGTCGTTGTTTGAGATAAGGCTCGTAGGGTCTCAACCACCTCACGGGAGTTGAGGAGTGGTCGGAGATGACTACGCCGGGCGTCCCGTCTCGGCATTCCGCACGCCATTCCCTGAGGGGTTGGTGGTCCGGGGTGCAGGGCCGCCACAAGTCTAACTGTATTTTCATCGTTCCATAACTACAAATTATACCTTTCCACCTTGTATGACAGCCTGCCCATTTCAAAATTCACCGTATAGGCGGAGACATATGACTTTCTGCTAAGGGCATCAACCACTACATTGGCTTTACCCGGATGATATTTAAGTTCAAAGTCATAGTCTTTGATGAAGTTGAGTCATCGCCTTTGTCGAAGATTTAAGTCTTTCTGAGTATAGATATACTGAAAACTTTTGTGGTCAGAGAAGACTTCAAATCGTTCGCCGTACAAGTAATATCGCCAAAATCTTAAGGCAAACACTATTGCCACAAGGTCTAAGTCATGAGTCAGATAATTAACCTCATGAATTTTTAATTATCGAGAGGCATAGGCCACTACACGATCTTCCTGCATTAGCACAACTCCAAGTCCTTGAAGCAATGCATCCGTGTATAGTGTGAAGCCAATCCCATCCTTTGGAGTGGTCAGAACAAGTGTTGAAGCAGCCTTTTCTTGAATTCTTGAAAGGTGATTCCCAGGCTTCACTCCAAATAAAATGCGTGTCCTTTCGGGTTAATCGAGTGAGTGGTTCAGCGAGTTTGGAAAAATCTTTGATGAACCGTCTATAATATTCGGTTAATCCGAGAAAGCTCCTATTTCTGTGACATCGGTAGGTTGTTTCCAACTAAGTATCGTTTCTACCTTGACTTAGTCTACTTCGATGCCATCATGGGACACGACATGACCAAGGAACTTAACATTATTTATCCAGAATTCACACTTGCTTAGTTTGGCATACAACTGGTGTTGTTAAAGGGTGCTAAGTACAGTTTGCAAGTGTGTCTCATGGAGTTCCTCTGTGGGGGGAGTATATCAGTATGTCGTCAACAAATACAACGACAAAACGATCCAAGTATGGTCTGAAAATCCAATTCATTAAATCCATGAACGCCTCAGGTGCATTTGATAGGCCAAATGGCATTACAGTGAATTCTTAATGACCATATCTGGTTCGAAAAGCTATTTTTGGGATGTCTTCTTCCTTAACCCAGAGTTGGTGATACCCCGAGCGAAGGTTGATTTTTTAAAAGAATCTCACTCCTCTTAACTGATAGAACAGATCTTTAATTCAAGGTAACGCGTATTTGTTCTTAATAGTGACTTTGTTCAGCTTTCTATAGTCAATGCAAAGTTGAAGTGAATCGTCATTTTTCTTGACAAAAAGAACTGGAGCACCCCATGGTGACGTGCTCTTTCTCATAAACCTCAACTTTTCCAATTCCCTTAACTGCTTATCTAGTTCCACTAATTCTACATTAGGCATACAATAAGGTAGAATGTAGACAGGTTAAGTATCAAGAATCAACTTAATTTCGAAGTCAAATTCCCGAGAAGGAGGATGTCCTGGAAGTTCATCTAAGAATACCCTTGGATATTCATGAACAATTGGAATATCTTTCAAATTGGGAGGATGACTTGACACCATATTTTCTTCATCCTGATCAAGTATCGAAAGAGCCTGCATCTGAGATCTTATGAGGGACACAGTAGAATGATGAACGTGTCCACGGACCCCTTGGATTTTCAGGTTATCTCCATTAGGCAGTGTCAGTCAAACTTACTTTTTCTAACAATCTATTTGAGCATGTAAAGGTGTTAACCAATCCATACCCAAGATACTATCAAAGTTAGTGAAATTCATTACTAGGAGGTCCGCTACCAGACGATGATCCAATATTTGAAATTTGCAATTGGAACATATTTGATTTATTTTTGTACCCGGTCCTATTGGTGTTGACCTAAGCGGTTCATGACTTAGCTCGTCCCTAAGTATACTTGATGAAGTATATTTTGATGATCACAAACGAAATCTCTTTCGGTGCTAACGAGCTTTAATCAAAAACCTATCTCAGCACCTTAGGAAAGAAAAAAGCCAAAAACTGATTCGATGAAGGAACTCAAGGTCATATTAGACGTTCAAGATCGTTTCAATCAAAGGACCTCAAAGATCATACCATGATTTCAAGATCACAATACTCGAACAATTCAATCAAGCTTCAAGACTACATCATTTGATCCATGTTCACGAAATTCAACTCAAGCTCGAAGTTCATCGAAGATCTCATAATGAAGAGTTAGATTTAAAGATTACGAGAAATATGAGAAATACATAATATTTAAGGTATATCTTTCTCTAATCGATATTGCTCAAACGTTTTTCAAAACCTTGGATATATCACTTGCATATTTTCATATTTTGATCATACACTTTACGGTATTTCAAATGATTTAATTTTTTATGTTTAATTTGAAATTTATTGAGTTTTTATTTGCATTTATCGTATTTTTAATCGCGAGTCAAAATTATGTTTCAAGAGTCTTTCAGGAAGCTAATGATTTAGCAACACTTTACTAAACTTGATAAGTCAGGACGCTGATAGTTCATTAGGACGCTGATAACATTCAAGGTTAAATTGAACTGATTCATCAGGACGCTTACTTATAACTAGCTGCCTCTCTTTAGTCAACCTCTGAAGTTGTTAGGACGTTGACTCAGCATCAGAAGTTGTCAGGACGTTGACTCAGTATCAGCTTACTGAAAGATTTCTAAGTTCTTTAAAGAAATTATCTTTGAGGACGCTGATAGTTATAAGTTGGATAAACTATCAGGACGTTACCTGGATAGGAGACCCCTCATCTCTGGGAACCAACTTAATAACTTTCAGGACACTGATTGTCCTTCAGCGCACTTGGTTTTGTTTTCAAATATTTTGAAATGACAGGACACTTACATAGTTGTAGCGCCCTTGTGTTTTATGTTTTAAAAGGTAGGACGCTTACTCGGAAGCCCTCATGTACTTCATTGTTTTAAGACAAAGTAGGACACTAACTATGTATTAATGCCCTCAAGGTTAAGTCACTTATGTTGCAAAGAAAGTCAGGACGCTTACGAGTTAGTAGCGCCCTCACTTCATTGTTCAGCAGGACGCTTATACGTGGTGAGGGCCCTTAAGGAACAAAACGACAAAGTTGATATTATGCATCAGGACGCTGATTACAGAAACAGGATGTTAATTCATCAACCGTCACTATTTTATCAAGTACACTATATCAGTCTACTTTTTCAGAACAAATCTTTGCACAAATTTTCTTTTAGATTTATCAGAGATCTTCTCTGATACATGAATCAAGTTTTTCTAAAACTTTCCTTATTCATGTAATCTGAAAAGAATCAGAATGTTAGTAAAAATTGCAGTTGCCATTTTCATATAACATTCTAGCCGTTGTGTGTAAACGTTCACATTGTATTTGAAATTCAAATGTCTAACGGCTATTATCTAATAGGTCTATAAATACTAACACTTTGAATCAAACAATTCGCCAATAATTTTTAATGTGCCAAAAACCTTTTGAATGTTAGTCGTTGTTCAATCTTTCAAAAGTTTTCAAATGCTCAAAGTTTTCAAAGTATTCTTCACTGATACTTTACTTAGTAAAAATATTTTCATATTAAGCTTCAATTATACTCTATTTTTGAAAATCTATTGTGAATTGGTTTCTACTCAAATTCTCAGCCTTGATTTATACTTAACTTCAATCATGTTGATGAAGGAATTTGAGAAATAGTTCATAAGAGATACAGTTGTACTTGATTTCATATCTTAAGTATTGTATTGAACTATCTCAATAGTTGTGTTAACTACTGAATACTGAACCAGAAGTTTTCATGCTTATATATTTTTATCTATTTTGATCATGCTTATATATTTTATTTATTTTGAAAACTATCTGAGTCTATGTTTTACACTGGTCTTGCATTTTCAACTTCAATGTTTCAATGGTATCATAATGTTTTCGAAGAAGCACTTAATTGATTTACAAATCATTCACGCTTTTCAAAATTGCACTTGAGCAATATCGAACATTGAAAGGTAAATGACTGTAAGTGTACGTCTCTTAGCATTACATATTTAAATTTATACATCTTTGTAATGCTATGCACATGAGCTTAATTATAAAGTGTTCTACTCAGTTAGAACCAACATTATTAGTTTGTGTTGTAATGCTGGTGTGTTTCTAGATTGAAACAACCAAGACAAGTGAATGTAGTTCACTTGATGATTTCAAGGTGAAATCATGTTAAGGTTCATCCTTACCTGTAAGTAGGAATACCGGTTCATCCTCATCTTGTAAAATGATAGGTTATCTCTGAACCTATAAAAGAGAAACGATCCTTCCTTATCCCGTAAAAGGAAAATGGTTCTTCCTTATCTGGTAAAAGGAACATGGATTTTTTATCATCCCAGAAAAAGGAAATGGGGTTCATCCTTAACCTGCAAAACAATAGGTTTGCCTTGAACCTGTAAAAGGGCATGTATAATGGTTTGGTTCTCACCCGTAAGAGAATCAGTTAATGAATTGAGAAAATCCTAATCGGGAGATTAGGTAGTGGACGTAGGCTTGGCCGAACCACTATAAATTCTAGTGTGTTTTAAGTTATGCATTTTACTTTACGGTTAGTATGTGCATTTAGTTCCAATCTACCAATGTGTTGGTCCACCCAAGCGGGGGTGCGTGACGCCCCGAAAATTATTTCATCTAGCCCATAACCCAATTGCATTTTGCCCAAACTCTGTGTTGCCTTGATATGTTTGGTGTTTATTTTATGGTTGTTTAATGTTTGTATATTTGATGCTTGATAATGTATATAAATATGTGCATTATAAATTGTATATGGGTCATGTTAAATTAAAGTATAATGCATATGCTATTATTTATGCATGGGACCATTAAACCACGAATTGATATGGGTTAGGATTGATTGAATAAAAGGATAAATGAGAATGAAAATTTGGTGTATTAGATGGATTGGACATTTAAAATACATGGAAGCATGAGATTGGTTAAAGTACATGTGGTTGGTATGGGTAGTATGAGACCAACACATGTCAAGTTGGTGCATGAAAATAGACAAGTATCCCATGCCCCATTTCTCCTCTCCAACACATGTCAAGGTTGGTGCATGAGAGTGGACAAGTGTCCCATGCCCTACTTCTCTTCCCCAAGGAAGTTCTAGAGGGTAAGATGAGTGGAGAGAAAGGAAAAAAAGAAGAGAAAGAAAAGAAAAAGAGAAAGAAAGAGGGAGTTGCTTTGAGGGAAGTTTCAGCAACGTTTTCATCAAAGATCTAGATCTTGGGAATATATGGTCAGATTGAGCTCAAACTATGTCACCAAGTTCGTAGCTTATGGGTATTCATTCTGGTCGGTGGAGATCTCGATTGGAGTTTTCGTCTGAGAGATATAACCTCCCAAACAAAGCTGGTCGGAAAGTCTGGATTTCTCGCTTAGTTTATATCAAACTAATAGATCTCCTAAATCTACCGTTGGATGGATATGATATTTGAGAAGGTGGTTTGTAACTGAGATTTATGCATTATGAAAAGTAGAGATGTTGGTGGGTCAAGTATTTTGTGTGATATAGTCATCTGAGTTCGAGTATTTGCAGCAGGAAAGGAGAAATTGTCTGATTAGAGACTTGTTAATCAAAGTGGCTAATCTTTTCGGTCCACCGTTGGATTGAACTGATTTTTTGACAGAAGGTTTTTCTTACAATACTTCAATCTGTACGGTTAATGTTGTTATTAAATATTTCTGTTGGTACCTTGATACATTTGAACATAATATTAAATGAAAAAATTGGTAGGGTTGTTTGTATTAGACCTAAATTTAGAATATGAATTTAGACCTTTCCAAATAGCTTGCATGTCAACTATGTTGACCTAGTTGCCATTGTTGATGAACCCATGATGCAAAATCAGTGATATACATGGCTGAACATGGTGACCTAATGTAAATAGGCAATATGGCCTAAGTATAGAAAATTTCATATTGTAGGGCTTTTGATGCTTTTGGCCTAGAATCATTGAATTGATGCAGTTTATGTTTAATTAAGCACGATTAGGGTTGATTATGCTACTGATTTGGTGGTTGTGACCATATCATGGGTTAGGCCTACTTGTGATCAAATGACCTAATTTGGACAAGTTTGTGCCTAAGGAATTGAAAATCAGTATTTTTGATTAATTAAATGGTTTATGAATGAGAACTTCGCATTAGAGGCCTAAGTCACGTGATTTCAGTTGAATGATGGGATTAGAGGGAATTTATGCCTATTGTCTATATGTGGGCTGATTTAGGGTTGATGTGTAATGTCTATGTGATTGAGCATAGAAATTGATGTATGGTTGGATATTGATGAATGTTTCAGGACCTTGATTGGGTTGATTCGGTTTGGTGTCCGTGTGTGGTTAGATACTCTCGCAAGGCTTGGTTGTGAGTAGACTTCATTTACGATTATATCTTTTATGTCATCATATCACTTATATATATTGTATGTTGAAAGCATGAATGTGTCCTAATGTTTTCAATGATGCATTGATTTGAGAAAACCTTATGACTTTGGTTGGGCCCATCTATCTGGCAAATAGGGGGACTTAACCTTGTCATAGGAGGGTTTTAAAAAGTAAATATTTGGGGATGAGAACGGTACGGTGAAATAGACGTGCAATAGTAACCCCAATGCATGTGGAATGTGAATCAAAATTGATAAGCTTTTACTTGCATCGAACTTATTATAAATGCTTGATATCTCTATGTTATTAGCTTTTAATCATGTTACACATTGACATGCATACATGATATTTATTAATGAGTATTGATAGCATATTTGAATTCTATTCACTGGGCATCGATGGCTCACTCTCATTTTCCTCTTTCAGGTCCTTCTGTCCCCAATAAGGGCAAAGGAGTAGTCATATCTTGAGGGCCTTGCCGGCGTGAGAATTCAAGGCCTCGATGTGAGTTGAGAGGCATTTCGATTGAACTGTGTTTTAAATTTTGATGTATTATATTTTGGACTATGTAATTAAAACACTTACCACATTGTAGTATGGGTGAGTTGGACGTGTTAGATAGACCATGTGGGCATATGACGTTTTTTTTTTGTACCCATAGTTTTGGACTTTATGTGTATGTCCATCATGATGGACTGTAGGGATTATGGTTTTATTAATGGTTCATTTTTATGGATTATCTCTTGTCTTGGATGATTAATACGGTTGGTAGTTTTGTTTAGTACCTTTTATATTATGCCGTTGTTTGGGATAAGGCTCGTAGGGTATCAACCACCTTACGGGGATTGAGGAGTGGTTGGAGATGCCTACGTCGGGCGTCCCGCCTCGGCATTCCACACGCCATTCCTAGCGGGGTTGGTGGTCCGGGGTGCGGGGTCACCACAGGGTGAATTGGGTGCGATGGTCAATTTTAAAATTATCTTCCAATAACTTAGTTATTTACATGAGTGTATTGGAATTGGATAGATGAACTATATGAAAAGACTAAAATGCAAAAGTGAGACACACGATTTATAGTGGTTCGGCCGCTCCTACGTCTACTACCTAACTTCCTCAGTTAGGATTTTAACCATATCACTAAGGGATTCTCTTACGGGTGAGAACCAAACCGTTACAACTGCCCTTTTACAGGTTAAAGGTAAACCTATTCTTTTACGGGCTAAGGATGAATCGTTTCTCTTTTACAGGGAAGAGATAGCCTATCTTTTTATGGGATGAGGATGATCCGGTTCTCTTTTAAAGGCTGAGAGATAGCCTATCCTTTTTAAGGTTAAGGACACACCTATTTTTTTGAGGGATCAGGATGAACCGATTTCTCTTTTACATGGTTAGAGATGACATTTCATGATTTCAATCCTGAAATCATTAAGTGAACTTCATTCACATGTCCTGATTGTTTCAGTTCAGAAACACACCAGCATTACAACACTAAAGATGTTGGTTGGTTCTAACGTAGTTGAACACTTTACAATAGAGCTCAGTACTTTGCATTACAAAGATATGAAATATGAAATAGGTAATGCTAAGAGGAGATACACTTACAGTCTTTTACCTTCCAATGTTCTGTATTGCTCAAGTGTAGTTTGAAAAGCATGAATGATATGGTATGAAGATCAGTGCTTCTTCGAAAATAATATAATAGCGTAAAACGTTGAAGTTGAAAATCGAAGGACTAGTGTATACATAGACACATATAGTTTTCAAAATAGATATAAAATATACGTATGAAAACTTTTGGTTCTCTGATTAGTAGTTAATCAACTACTGATGATAGTTCGATACAGTACTTAAGATGTGAAATTAAGTGCAGCTGTATCTCTTGAACTATTCCTCAAATTCTTTCTTCAGCAATGATGATACCAAGTATGAATAAGTACTTAGAATTTGAGTTGATACCAAATCAAATGTATTTTCAAATATATATATACAAATTAAGTCTCGGTTTGAAAATCATTTGAAAACTGATAAGTATCCGTAAAAAACATTTGAAAGTTATAACGTTGAAAATATTTTAACACAGACTAACTTTCAAAAAGTGTTGGCACAACTTGGCAAGTTGTTCGATCCTAAGTGCTGGTATTTATGTACTTAGTGGGACATTGCCGTTAGACATTTGAAGTTCAAATAATATGTTTATACACAACAGCTAGAATGTTATATGAAAATGGCAACTGCAATTTTTACTAACATTCTAGTTCTTTTCAGATTTCATGAAAGAGGAAAGTTTTAGAAAAACTTATTTCATGTATTAGAGAAGGTCTCTGATAAGTATGAAAAGGATTTTGTGCAAAGGTCTGTTCTAAAAAAGTAAACTTACGTAGTGTACTTGTTCGAACAGTGACGGTTGTTAAATTAGCGTCCTGATTCCGTAATTAGTGTCCTAACGCATAATATCAACAATGTCGTTTTGTTCCTTGTGGGCACTTACTACGTATAAGCATCTTGCTGAACACTTAAGTGAGGGCACTACTTACTCGTAAGCGTCCAGACTTACTTTGACACTTAAATGACTTAACCTTGAGGGCGCTAATGCACAGTTAGCGTTCTGCTATGTTTTAAAACAACTAAGTACTTGAGGGCGCTACTATCCAAGTAAGTGTCCTGCCTTTAAAACATAAAACAAAACATGAGGGCGCTACAACTATGTTAGCGTCCTACCAGTTAAAAACATCAAACATATCATGAGGGTGCTACAATAATGTAAGCGTCCTACCGATTAAAAACATTTTAAATAAGACACAAGCACGGTGAAGAACAATCTGCATCGTGAAAGTTAATAAGTTGATTCCCAAAGGTGAAGGCGCTTCTATCTAGAAAATGTCCTCATAGATTGTTCAACTTATAACTATCAGAGTCCTTAAAGAAACATTCTTTGAAGAACTTAAGACATCTTTCAGTGAGCTGATGCTGAGTCAGCTTCCTGACAACTTCAGAGGTTGACTAATAAAGGAGGTCGCTACTATACAAGTACGCGTTCTGATAAATCAGTTCAATTCAACCTTGAACTTTATCAGCGTTCTAATAAACTATCAGCGTCCTGACTTATAAAGTTCAAGAGAGCGCTGCTAACTCATTAGCCTTCTGAAAGATTCGTTAAGAATAGTTTTGACTCGCGATAAAATATTTGATAAATGCAAATGAAAACTCGGTAGATTTCAAAATAAATATATAGTATTAGATCATTTGAAATACCGTAAAAACATTAAATCAAAACATGCAGATTAGCAAAACATATGTAGATGATTTATGCATGGTTTTGAAAAACATTTTGAGCAATAACGATTAGAAAAAGATATACTTAAAATACTTTGTGTATTTCTCATTTCCCATAACCGTTAAATCCAACTCTTCATTATGAGATCTTCAATAAGGGCATTGTTGAGTTGAATGTCTTGAACGTTGATCGAGAGATGTAGACTTGAAGCTTGATCGAATTGCTCAAGTGAAGTGATCTTGAAATCATGATGTGACCGTTGAAGTCCTTTCGATTGAAACAAACGTGACCGTTGGATGTGATCTTGAGTTCCTTGATCGAGTCCTTCCTAGGCTTTTTGCTTTCCTCTGGTGCTTTGATGAAATCTTGATACATGCACGTTTAGCACCGAAAAGTACTTTGTTTGTGATCATCAAAATATACTTTATCACAGTATATTTAGGGACGAGCTAAGTGATGAACCGCATAGGTTAATAATCTCCCCCTTTTTGATGATGACAAACAAATCGAAAAATTAAAAGCATAAGCAAAAAGATTAATGTAAAGTTATTTTCCCCCATCTATTCCTCTTATTTTTCTTCTCCCCCTTTGATATCATCAAAAAGTGAAGAAAAGAGACTAAGATCTCCCCTTATGACTTAGTAAAGTAGCGAAGCTCCCCCTTACATGAAGACTCCCCCTTACTTTGTGCATTCACCTCAAGATGATTTATGACAACGTGTCATAGTTAGGTACGTGAGAATGCGTAAGGTCTACTATGCTGGTAGTCACGAGAGAAACATATCTTATTTTGAAGCACATAGAGAAATAGTTTGTCTAATTCATAAGCTAAAATATTTGAAATAATAGCAAAGCCGAGAATCGTAGTCAGAGGGAATGAAAAAGAATTGCCGAAAGATGAACTCATAAAGATTTTTAATCGTGGGCAATTATTCTCCTTAGTGTTTGGCATAAATATAAATTTGATAATTAAACCTGACCAAACACAGAGTATGCTTTAAGATCTGTAAATAAACACGCATAAGCATTCTTATAGCATAGGCAGAGAGATTTATGATTAAACAAGGCCTAGCTATTATGATTCTAATAAGATGCAGAATATATAGTTGAAGGGCATGGCATCTATTAGATATCAAAAATCACAGTCAGTTGATACATACAAGATATAATATTAAAGAGCAACATCAATGACATGTGAAATGAAAAATTATAAACTTTCCATAGTTTAGACATATGAAGATATTTACGATGAATATCAACGTCTAAACATACTGAATATATGCTGAAATTCATAGATATCATTCAAGCAACAACATACATTCATTATCCTATTCTAGGCATAAAATTTCAATTTAAGCATGGCCTAGAATGATTGATACACTGATTCTAATGAGAAAGGCATTTGGAAGGGTATGTGCTCATTAGATATCAGATATCCATGAATTTGATGCTAACATGTTATGGTATGAAGCAGATGCATCAAAGTCAAGTGATCATAGAAAAGATAATGCCAAGAGATAGTAAGCACAAGTGTAGGCAAAAATCTTTTCAAGATATAGGCGTATGATATGAAATTGTATACATGGAATATATTTATTTGCAGAAACATGAATCACGTAGATAAGATTTTCTAAGATTAGAGTGAACTAGCATAGGTAGAAATAGATTGTTAAAGCATAGCCTAGCTATTGTGTACCTGATCAATTAGATAATCAGATATCACAAGTTCAAAATGAGCATAAATAATCATGATATAGTATAAGATACAAGATAGGTCTAATCATGATATTTATCAGACAGTCACAGATAAGCATATCAGGTACTCAAGATATATGTGACCAATCAAGAAAGATGTCACCAATAAACTGATACATGCATTAGATATAGTAAGATTTCATCATGATGCAGTTTATCAGGAAATATGAACAAGATAACATTAGTATGATGACAGATAATCATGTTCATGAAAGCAGCATAGATATGCAACAGAAATATTCAGAAATCTTACAAACATAGAAGCAGGCATATCAGAGCATAAATCAAGCAGATTGTGAACGGTGACTAGTGTGTGCAACATATGAATATGAAATATATCATTCACACAAATTCAGGTAGATCAGTCATTCAAATATAGTAAAGCATTAAAATATGAATGAGAGATAGAAAGATAGCTTAATGAACTACTTTTTGGTAAATTAAAAAGGGAAGCAGCCATTAAACATTGCATTGAGTTTTCAAGGTCTAGAAGACCATCTTAACATGAGGTTTTAAAGATTACAACCGAAAGATAGACAGATCAACCGACAAACAGGAACAGGGAGCAGTGGAAGTCAACCTTGATGAGGAGAGCCTTGAGCATCACGAGATCGAGGTACTGCTGATCTCGGCAGATGAGGCGGCAGGTCATCCATTTTTGCACTCATGTGTTCGATATGTTCTAGAACAGGATCAAGCCTTCTGATCTGGCTCATAGCAAAGGCGAAACTCCCATTGATTGCATCTTCAAGAACAACTTCAAATTTGTTCACCTTTTTTAGAAGAGTAAACAACATGTCCTTCCGAAATCTGGTTACTCTCTCAAGCATTTTTAACCTCTTTTCCTGTTTGAAAAGAAGCTCAACAACCAACTGAAAATTAGCAGAGTTGGACTCGTAAGATTGGCTTAAGAGATTCTTGATTGAAGATTCTCCAAGATTGGCATGGTATGGCTTTGCGATTCATCCCTGGGGAAACCTGGAGGAGGCTTGGAGACAGTTTTTGGATATCTACATCCATCGGCAACTTCAACCAAATCGTCGGAAAAGGAAGACAAAGAAAAACCACTTGAATAAGAAGATTCTTCTCGTGGACGCTTTTGGGATGCTAGGTTTACGGATGCCATTGGAGAGAATGAGAAGACGAGATGACAAGGTATTTCACTGCAGATGGTGCAAGTGAAGACGAAATGTAGATTTTTATAAAATCATCACAAAGGCTGTCTTGCATTAAATGCGATATGGCGTGCAAAAGCGAGTTGACATCATCGAGATGATTACATAGCGAATGCGATAATTGAAAAACGTAGATCGCCGATGTGACAACTAAGGTTTCTAATTCTAAGACGCGAGAAACCTAAGACGAACCCTAAATTGACCAAAGGATCTAGACTCTAGGTTGTTAGACCAGATTTTAGTGAACCCGCTCTGAAACCAATTTTTGGTCCACTCAAGAGGGGGGTGAATTGGGTGCGATGGTCAAATTTAAAATTATCTTCCAATAACTTAGTGATTTACATGAGTGTATTGAAATTGGATAAATGAACTAAATGAAGAGACTAAAATGCAAAAGTGAGACACACGATTTATAGTGCTTCGGCCGCTCCTACGTCTACTACCGAACCTCTTCAGTTAGGATTTTAACCTTATCACTAAGGGATTCTCTTACGGGTGAGAACCAAACCATTACAACTGCCCTTTTACGCGTTAAAGGCAAACCTATTCTTTTACAGGATAAGGATGAACCATTTCTCTTTTACAGGGAAGAGATAGCCTATCTTTTTATGGGATGAGGATGAACTGGTTCTCTTTTGAAGGCTGAGAGATAACCTATCCTTTTTAGGAATAAGGACACGCCTATCCTTTTGAGGGATCAGGATGAACCAGTTTCTCTTTTACAGGTTTAGAGATAACCTTTCATGACTTCAATCTTAAAATCATTAAGTGAACTTCATTCATTGTCTTGGTTGTTTCAGTCCAGAAACACACCAACATTACAACACTAAAGATGTTGGTTGGTTCTAACGTAGTAGAACACTTTACAATAGAGCGCGGTACATAGCATTACAAAGATATGGAATATGGAATAGGTAATGCTAAGAGAAGATACACTTACAGTCCTTTACCTTCCAATGTTCGGTATTGCTCAACTGTAGTTTCGAAAAGCATGAATGATGTATTATGAAGATCAGTGCTTCTTCGAAAATAATATAATACATTAAAACATTGAAGCTGAAAATCGAAGGACTAGTGTATACATAGACACAAATAGTTTTCAAAATAGATATAAAATATAGGTACGAAAACTTCTGGTTCTCTGATCAGTAGTTAACCAACTACTGATGATAGTTCGATACAATACTTAAGATGTCAAATTAAGTACAGCTGTATCTCTTGAACTATTCCTCAATTTTTTTTTCAGCAATGATGATACCAAGTATGAATAAGTGTTGAGAATATGAGTTGATACCAGATCAAATGGATTTTCAAAGATATATATAAATTAATTCTTGGTTTGAAAATCATTTGAAAACAGATAAGTATCAATAAAACACATTTGAAAGTTATAACGACGAAAATATTTTGACACAGACTAACTTTCAAAAAGTGTTGGCACAACACAAAGTGATTGGCAAGTTGTTTGATCCTAAGTGCTGGTATTTATAAACTTAGTGGGACATTGTCGTTAGACATTTGAAGTTCAAATAATATGAACTTTTACAAACAACGGCTAGAATGTTATATGAAAATGACAACTGTAATTTTTACTAACATTCTGGTTCTTTTAAAATTTCAGGATAGAAGAAAGTTTTAGAAAAACTTATTTCACCTATCAGAGAAGGTCTTTGATAAGTCTGAAAAGGACTCTGTGCAAAGGTCTGTTCTGAAAAAGTAAACTTACGTAGTGTACTTGTTCGAACAGTGATGATTGTTGAATTAGCGTCCTGATTCTGTAATCAGTGTCGTAACGCATAATATCAACAATGTCTTTTTGTTCCTTGAGGGCGCTTATTACGTATAAGCGTCCTGCTGAACACTTAAGTGAGGGCACTACTTACTCGTAAGCGTCCTGACTTACTTTGACACTTAAATGACTTAACCTTGAGGGTGCTAATGCACAGTTAGCATCCTACTATATTTTAAAACAACTAGGTGCATGAGGCTGCTACTATCTGAGTAAACGTCCTACCTTTAAAACATAAAACAAAACATGAGGGCGCTACAACTATGTAAGCGTCCTACAAGTTAAAAACATAAAACAAATCCAGAAAACGTCCTCATAGGTGAAGGCGCTTCTATCCAAAAAATGTCCTCATAGATTGTTCAACTTATAACTATCAGCGTCCTCAAAGAAACATTCTTTGAAGAACTTAAGACATCTTTCAGTGAGCTAATGCTGAGTCAGCTTCCTGACAAATTCAAAGGTTGACTAATAAAGGAGGCCGCTACTATACAAGTGAGCGTCTTGATAAATCTGTTCAATTCAACCTTGAACGTTATCAGCATTTGAATGAACTATCAGCATCCTGACTTATAAAGTTCAGGAGAGTGTTGCTAACTCATTAGCCTTCTAAAAGATTCTTTAAAAACAATTTTGACTAACGATAAATTATACGATAAATGCGAATGAAAACTCGGTAGATTCCAAAAATATATATATAGTATTAGATCATTTGAAATACCATAAAAACATTAGATCAAAACATGCAGATTAGCAAAACATATGTAGATGATTTATGCATGGTTTTGAAAAACATTTTGAGCAATAATTATTAGAGAAAGATATATCTTAAATACTTTGTGTATTTATCATTTCTCATAACCTTTAAATCCAACTCTTCATTATGAGATTTTCAATAAGAGCATTGCTGAGTTGAATGCCTTGAACTTTGATCGAGAGATGTTGACTTGAAGCTTGATCGAATCATTCGAGTAAAGTGATCTTGAAATCCTGATGTGATCGTTGAAGTCCTTTTGAATTAAACAAACTTGACCGTTGAATGTGATCTTGAGTTCCTTGATCGAGTCCTTCCTAGGCTTTTTACTTTCCTCAAGTGCTTTGATGAAATCTTGATACACGCACGTTTAGCATCAAAAAGTACTTTGTTTGTGATCATCAAAATATACTTTATCACAGTATATTTAGGGACGAGCTAAGTGATGAACCGCATAGGTTAACACAATGTATATCACTAAGTCATTAAAAAGGTTTTATATTGACCGTCTCACCAAATTCACCTCCCTCTTGGGTGCACCAACAATTGGTTTCAGGGAGGGTTCTCTGAATATTTGGTCTAACAACCTAGGGTCTAGTTCATTTGGTCAATTCATATAGGATTCGTCTTAGGTATCTTTCATTTCTTCAGGATAGAAAATCCTAGAAGCCATACCGACACTCTTTCTCAACCGCCTCTGTAATCATTATTTACCACTATTTAGAATTCGTAACTCTCATTTGTGTCCACTTAAGATAAGTAATTTATTTCATGTTTATCCTTCCGCCTTCTCCTGAATATTTTATTCCTTTTGTACTCATTTCTCCATCGTCAGCTCGTACAATCACGCCACCCTGCATTTAATGCATGACTGCCCTTTGAGACGTTTAAAGGAAGCTTTTACGTTTCATCTTCACTTGCAACATCTGCAGTGAAACACCCAAGTCCCATCATTTTCTCTACCAACATCCATGGCCTCTAGAACCCCTGTATCTCATAAACACACCAGGGAAGAATCATTGTCTTCCTTGAGTGGATTTTTTCTATCTTCTTTGTCTAATGACTCTGTCAAAGAAATTTGATGTTTATGTCTTCCAGACCTGACTTTGTGCCTCCTCCAAATCGCAGTAGAAAATCATCTCCACCTCCTGTTGAACAAGTGCCACCCCATCTCGTCCACGGAGAACCTTCGGTTGAGGATCTCCTAGCCCAACTGTTCGAAACCAACTCATTAAGCTTCCAACCGGTTATAGATTTTCTCTGCGTACAAGAACGCAAATTGAAAGAGCTTGAGAAGGTATCTAGGCATTAGAAAGATCTGATGATGATCCTCCTTAAGAAATTGGACAAAACTCAAGCCGAGCTACACCAGGATATTAGAGGAAGTTCCGCCTACACCATGAGCCAGATGGAAAGGCTTGGTCCTGTGCTTGCCTACATTGAGAAGAAGGGTGCAAGCATAGATGACTTGCCTCGTCTGCAGAGATCTGCCACGATTCGATCTTGTGATGCTCAGGGCACTTCTCGCCAAGCTTGATGATGTCCACTCTCTGCCTATTGTCTGCCAATCATCTGCCTGCCTATTATCTAAAAATTTTCATTTTGTTGTTTTAATTTTTTGTATATATTAAATAGGTCCTCCTAACCTTTCAAAATTTAATACAAGAAATTTTAAGATTAGCTTTATATTAATGTCTTATATATGCTTAACCGTATGTGACTGCTCTGTTTTAATCTTCCAGTTCACTTACACAATTTTTTTGCACATCTCACTACTTAGTTGCTGATTGCTTGTTTACACTTTGCTAGTTTGCCTTAGTCTGCGTCTGCAAAAATATTTCTGATCCATAACTATTTTGCTTTCATGAACATGATTATCTGTCATCATACTAATGATGTCTTGCTCATTTTGTTTCGAATATTTTCTGATAAATTGTATCATGATGAAATCTTATTATGACTAATGCTATTATCTTTGTGGTATCTTTCTTAAGGTTAATCACATCTTTCATCGATATCTGTTCGTAATCTGCATCATCTACATTGTGAGTATCTAATTATAATATGTGATTATCTGATGTTGAATGAATATCATGTTTTTATGCTTATCGTGCATCTTATGTGGCATTTGACTGTATCACTTGATATTCTTAATAGCTAGGCTATGCTTAACAATTTATTTCTACCAACGCTAACTCGTATCATGATCATGTTTACTTTAATCATATCTATGCATGACTCATGAATATGCAAATGAATATAAGCCATGTACACAACTTTATATCCTACGCCTATATCGCTTAAAGAGAAAATTGCCTATACTCATGATTATCATCTTTTGGCATTCTCTTTTTATGGTTTCCTGACTTTGAGGCATTTTCTGTTGGTACACCCAAGAGGGAGGTGAATTGGGTGTCATGGCCGTTATTAATCTTTTCTAATTTCTTATGAGATTCCTTAACTCAATTGGGTACAATGCATAAATAAATCTAATGAGCAAAAAGTAAAGTACACAAGCATTTATAGTGGTTCGGCTGGGCCTACATCCACTACCTAATCTTTCAATTAGGATTTGAAACATTACTAAGTCATCTTCTTACGGGTGAAGATCAAACCGGTACACTTTCTCAACTTACGAGTGTGAGAACTACCGTTTATCCTTTTTCCGGGCTAAGGAAGAACCCTTGTTCCTTTTGCGGGCTAAGGAAGAACCCAGACATCATTTTCAAGAGAAAGGATGAAACTATTCTTGATTTCAACATTGGAATCACAAGTGATATTAAATCACTTTACTTGGTTTGTTTTAAACCATGAAACAATCCAAAAGACTGAAAACAGTGAATCTAATGTTTGTTCTAAGTGATTAGAACAATTACAATGCAGCTCATAAATTCAAATACCAAAATACAAGATATGGAAATTTAAGCTCAAGGTGAATAGAGACCTTACAATTATTTATACCTTTCTTGCAACCATATTTGCTCAAGAGAATGTAAGCTCAGTATGAAAACGTTCTGAGTATGTAAAGTCTCAAAGAAAACTAATGTGAAAACAGATCGACTCAAACGTTTTCTTGACCAAAAAATTCGGCTGTCTTTCGAAAAGTGTTTTAGCTCAAAAAATTTTCGGTGCTTAACAAATTGATAAGTGTCTGTATTTATAAACTTGTAGAGATGCAGTTGTTGTTCATTTGAATTTGAATTTCAAATATGAACGTTTACTCACAACAACTAGAATATACCACGAAAATGGCAACTGCATAATTCATGAATATTTTATTTTTCTCCAGATACACGAATAAGGAAAGTTTTAGAAGACGTGGTTCGTGAATCAGAAAATATCTCTTACAAATACAAAATATTGATTTTGTACAAAAAGTCATTCTGAAAAGGTGGCGAGAAATACGTACATGTCAGAACAGTAAAAATATAATTTTGTTCCTTTCAGGGCGCTCATAGAATATCAACGTCCTACTGAACAATGAAGTGAGGGCGCTACTAAGTAGTAAGCGTCCTGCTTGCTTTGATAATTAAACGACTTAAAGCATGAGGGAGCTACCTCGCAGTAAGCGTCCTGCTTTGTTTTAAAAAGCAAAACATATGAGGGCGCAACTCAAGAATAAGCGTCCTGAACTATTAAAAGCGGTTTTACAACAATGTTTAAGCGCGCTGACGAACGGTGAGCGTCCTGAAAGTTACTTAAGTTGACTCTAAAGATGAGGGCGCTCCTACACAAGTAGCGTCTTGATAATTCATTCAACTTATAACTTATTAGTGTCCTTAAAGATAGAAATCAATTAAAGATAAAAAGATCTTTCAACGAACTGAAACCAAGCCAACATCTTGACATTATCAAAGGTTGATAAAAGAAAGGTCACTACTAACGAGTAAGTGTCCTTATTAAATAGTTCAACTCAACCTTGAGCGTCCTAACATTTTATCAGCGTCTTGACTCATCAAGTCCAGGAGGGCGCTGCTAAAACATTAGCGTCCTGAAAGACTTTATAAAAGTGTTTTTTGATTTCTCAATTAAAACTAGATAAAACGTCATTGTTTCTTTTAATCAAATTAAATGCTTTAGAAATCAACAATTAACCAATCAAACAAGATTTTGATAAAAATCAAAACAATTTTGATTATTTTGAAAAACTTTGTAGAAATATTATTTTAATCAAAACTAATGCAAATATGATTCAAACTAGTTTAAAAACATAGATCAAACATTTTGAATACTTGAAAATTATTTTTAAAGAATACTTAATGCATAAATGAGTTTTATCAAAACTATGTATATGTGAAGTATTAATGCATGAAGTTCAGAAAGATTGAGCAATAGGAAATGCAAGAAGGTTATATCCTAATTCTAGACACATAAAGACTCTCAACCTTTTTGTCTTCATTCCTTCAAGTTGTCCAAGCTTTAAGTATGGTTGATCCTTTGCTTGAGAGACTCCTTGAACTTGAAGACTTAGATCTTGTATTGGCTCTTTTCCATCTTTAGGTGCTGAAATATACTAGATAGAAACATTAGCACCATTTGTTATATTGTTTGTAAGCATCAAAACACTTAGGAGAAAAACTAAGTGCAAAACCACTTGGATAAACATTTTCTTCATCTTACATCATATAAGCATCAAATTCTTAAATGTTTGCTTTCTAATGGTTGCATATGCTTCAAAATCATTTTTCATTATAATCAACCAATCTAAGCTATGCTTCGATTGAAATTATTTGCCTAGTATATAAAAATGTATATATGTTGCTATAAGTATGCTTATGCTTTGCATCTTATGAGAATCATAATAGCTAGACCTTGCTTAATCATATATCACTTTACCTAAGCTATAAGTATGCTTATGCTTGATTATTTACAAATTTTTAAGCATATTATGTGTTAGGCTTGGATTGATTATCAAATCTATACTTATGCCAAACACCAGGAGAATAATTGCCCACGTTTAAAAATTCTCTATGAATTCATCTTTCAGCAATTCTTTCTCATCCCCTATGACTACGATTCTCGGCTACGCTATTATTTCATAATCTTCTAGCCTATGAATAAGTCAAACTATTTCTCAATGTGCTCAAAGATAAGATCTACTTCTCACATGACTAAGTATTGTAGACCTTACACATTCTCTTGTGCCTAACTATGACACGTCGTCATAAATCATCTTGAGGGTGAATGCACAAAGTAAGGGGGAGTTTCGCTACTCTACTACGTCACGATACAGGGAGAGATCATAGTCTCTTTTCTTCACCTTTTTTATCATGTCAAAGGGGGAGAAGAAAAATAAGAAAATTAGATTGGAAAAGAAAAACATTGATCTTTTTGCTTAACCGTTTAATGTTTTGATTTGTTTGCTATCATAAGAAAGGGGGAGATTGTTGACCAACGCGGTTCATCACTTAGCTTGTCCCTAAGTATACTTGATGAAGTATATTTTAATGATCACAAACGAAATCTCTTTCGGCGCTAACGAGCCTTAATCAAAAACCTATCTAGGCACCTCAGGAAAACTAAAAGCCAAAGAATGATTCGATCAAGGAACTCAAGGTCATATTAGACGTTCAAGATCGTTTCAATCAAAGGACCTCAAAGATCATATCATTATTTCAAGATCACACCACTGGAACGATTCGATCAAGCTTCAAGACTACATCATTCGATCAACGTTCACGGAATTCAACTCAAGCTCGAAGTTTATCGAAGATCTCTTAATGAAGAGTTGGATTTAAAAATTATGAGAAATATGAGAAATACATAGTATTTAAGGTATATCTTTTTCTAATCGATATTGCTCAAACATTTTTCAAAACCATGCACAAATCACTTGCATATTTTCATAGTTTTCTCCCTTTAGTCAACCTCTGAAGTTGTCAGGATGTTGACTCAACATCAGCTTATTGAAAGATTTCTAAGTTCTTTAAAGAAATTATCATTGAGGACGCTAATAGTTATAAGTTGGATAAACTATCAAGACGCTACCCGGTTAGGAGTGCCCTCATCTTTGGGAACCAACTTAATAACTTTCAGGACGCTGATTGTCCTTCAACGCACTTGGTTTTGTTTTCAAATATTTTGAAATGACAGAACGCTTACATAGTTGTAGCGCCCTTGTGTTTTTTTTTTTAAAAGGTAGGACGCTTAATCGGAAAAGTAGCACCCTCATGTACTTAATTATTTTAAGACAAAGCAGGACGCTAACTATGCATTAGTGCCCTCAGGGTTAAGTCACTTATGTTGAAAGGAAAGTCAGGACGTTTACGAGT
Organism: Paratinospora sagittata; assembly: GCA_035771175.1. Lineage (NCBI taxonomy): Eukaryota > Viridiplantae > Streptophyta > Magnoliopsida > Ranunculales > Menispermaceae > Paratinospora > Paratinospora sagittata. Next base: position 33,270,577 of record CM069590.1, read on the forward strand.
TAGTAGCGCCCTCACTTCATTGTTCAGCAGGATGCTTATGCATAATGAGCGCCCTCAAGGAACAAAACGAAAAACTTGATATTATGTGTTAGGAGGCTGATTACAGAAGCAGAACGCTAATTCAACAACCGTCACTGTTCTATCAAGTACACTATATCAGTCTACTTTTTCAGATTAGATCTTTGCACAAAATTCTTTTAAGATTTATTAGAGATCTTCTCTGATATATGAATCAAGTTTTTCTAAAACTTTCCTTATTCATGTAATCTAAAAAGAATCAGAGTGTTCGTGAAAATTACAGTTGCCATTTTCATATGACATTCTAGCTGTTGTGCGTAAACGTTCACATTGTATTTGAAATTCAAATGTCTAATGACTATTATGTACTAGGTCTATAAATACCAACACTTTGAATCAAACAACTTGTCGATAATTTTTATTGTGCCAAAACCTTTTTGAATGTTAGTCATTGTTCAATCTTTCAAAAGTTTTCAAATGTTTTAAGTTTTGAAAGTATTCTTCACTGATACTTTACTTTGTAAAAAAAATTTCATATTGAGCTTTAATTATACTCTATCTTTGAAAATCTATTTTGAACTGGTTTCTACTCAAATTCTAGCCTGGATTTTTGCTTAACTTCAATCATGTTGATGAAGTAATTTGAGAAATAGTTCATAAGAGATACAATTGTACTTGATTTCATATCTTAAGTACTGTATTGAACTATCTCAGTAGTTGTGTTAACTACTAAATACTGAGCCAGAAGTTTTCATGCTTATATATTTTATCTATTTTGAAAATTATCTGTCTATGTTTACACTGGTCCTGCATTTTCAACTTCATTGTTTCAATGGTATCATAATGTTTTCGAAGAAGCTCTTAATTGATTTACATATCATTCACGCTTTACGAAACTACACTTGAGCAATACCAAACATTGAAAGGTAAAAGACTGTAAGTGTATGTCTCTTAGCATTACATATTCAAATTTATACATTTTTGTAATGCTATGCACATGAGCTTAATTATAAACTGTTCTACTCAGTTAGAACCAACATTATTAGTTTGTGTTGTAATGTTGGTGTGTTTCTAGATTGAAATAACCAGGACAAGTGAATGTAGTTCACTTGATGATTTCAAGGTGAAATCATGTTAAGGTCCATCCTCACCTGTAAGTAGGAATACCGGTTCATCCTCATCCCCTAAAAGGATAGGTTCGTCCTTAACTTGTAAAAGAATAGATTATCTCTGAACCTGTAAAAGAGAAACGGTTCTTCCTTATCCCGTAAAAGGAACATGGGTTTTTCTTCATCCCCAAAAAAGGAAATGCGGTTCATCCTTAGCCCGCAAAAGGATAGGTTTGCCTTGAACCTGTAAAAGGGCATGTATAACGGTTTGGTTCTCACCCATAAGAGAGTCAGTTACTGAATAGGGAAAATCCTAATCGGGAGATTAGGTAGTGGACATAGGCTTGGCCGAACCTCTATAAATTCTGTGTGTTTTAAGTTATGCATTTTACTTTACGGTTAGTATGTACATTTAGTTCCAATGTACCAATGTATATCACTAAGTCATTAGAAAAGTTTTAAATTGACTGTCTCACCCAATTCACCCCCCTCTTGGGTGCACTAACAATTGGTGTAGGTACCCGAAATGTAACGGAAGTAGCCTTTGGTTGGAGTCCTAATTTTTGGACTACTTGGGTAGCAATAAAATAATGCGTAGAACCCGAATCGAATAAGACATGTACCAACATGTTAAAGAAAACAAAGGTACCTTCCACCACATTATTTCCAAGCGTCGGTTGTTCAACCACAGTGTAGGTGTGTCCTTGCTGCTGCTTGGGTGGTGGTGGAACTATCAGGGCTGCTTGCTGAACTGGAGCAGCTGGGGCCCTGGGTTGGCCAGGGGCTGGTATAGGATAAATTTTTGAAGGTGGCCCACCTGGCCACACTTGAAGCACATACGATCTCAATCTTGTGGTTGTTGATTAGGAGGAGGTAGGGGAAATCGCTAATTATTTCCATTTCTTTGGCCTGCTTGATTTATGCGATTACGAGGGTTCCTTTGGAGAGTTTGCTGGGCAGGAGCAAGTGGAACAAACTGGAGCTGAGGGTTTTGGGGGTTTCCCATGCTGGGGTGAGCGTTTTGATTTAGTTGGTAAGGTTTTTTCTTACCAGACTGTTATACTGGCGCAATCACTTACTTTCCCCGGTTTCGTCTTTGTTCTTGCTCATAATTTATTGCCATGTTCACAAATTTTCTAAAGTTATCAAGCTCTAGAAAGGAAAGGGCCGGCCTAATGTCGGGCCTCAATCGGTTGAAAAACTTTTCAGCTTTGTCCTTCTCAGTGGTGATAGTAAAGAGAGAGAAAATTGAGAGTTCCGTGAACTTGGCTGCATATTCCCAAACTGTCATACTTCCTTGAAAGAGTTTTGCGAATTCCCGTCTCTTCTTTCTCTTGATAGCATTTGGGAAATATTCATTCAATTTGACTGGTATAAAATGTCTAGCTTAGGTTAGCCTATCAACAATCACCCAGACAGTATCCTGACCCTTGACGTTTTTGGGTAGTGCGGATACAAAATCCATGGCAATATTATCCCACTTTCATTCCCCTATGGGAATTGGTTGTAACAGACAAGAGGGAAGTCTTCGATATGCCTTTACTTATTGACAAGTAAGACACTTGGCCATGAATTCTGTTATGGCCTTTTTCATTCCATTAAACCAGAATTTCGTCTTCATGTCCTTATACATTTTGTCTCCTCTTGGATGCATCAAAAACTTAGATTTGTGGCACTCATTCATTATGTCCCGCCTAAGCTTTAGTTCCTAAGCTATACACAGTCGCCCTTTATATAACACCACACTATTGAAAGTGAGAGTCCGTTGATGCGGAGCTTTATTTTGTAGAATGAGCTCCTTCATCTTCATAAGCTCATCATCTTTGGCTTGTGCAGCGGTTATTTTCCTAATGAGTTCAGAGAGGGTAGTGAACTAGGCAAGTCTAACTGTATTTCCATCATTCTAGAACTGCAAATTATACTTTTCAAGCTCATATGACAGTTTGCCCATTTCGAAGTTCACTGTACAAGCCGAGACATATGCCTTTCTGCTAAGGGCATCAACTACTATATTGGCTTTACCCGGATGATATTTAAGTTCAAAGTCATAGTCTTTGATGAAGTTGAGTCATCATCTTTGTCTAAGATTTAAGTCTTTCTGTGTATAGATATACTGAAGACTTTTGTGGTCAGAAAAGACTTCAAATCGTTCTTCGTACAAGTAATGTCACCATAATTTTAAGGCAAACACTACTTCTACAAGTTCTAAGTCACGAGTTAGATAATTGACTTCATGAGTTTTCAATTGTCGAGAGGCATAGACCACTACACGATCTTCTTACATTAGCACAACTCCAAGTTCTTGAAGCGACACATATGTGTATAGGGTAAAGCCAAGCCCATCTTTTGGAGTGGTCAAGATGGGTGCTGAAGTCAGCCTTTTCTTGAGTTCTTGAAAGGTTGATTCACAGGCTTCACTCCAGATAAAACGTGTGTCTTTTGGGGTTAATCAGGTGAGTGGTTCAACAAGTTTGGAAAAATCTCTGATGAACCGTCTGGAATATCCGACTAATCCGAGAAAGCTCCTAATTTTTGTGACTTTGGTAGGTTGTTTCCAACTAAGAACAACTTCTACCTTGGCTAGATCTACTTCGATTCCATCATGGGACACAACATTACTGAGGAACTTAACTGTATTCATCCAAAACTCACACTTGCTGAGTTTGGCGTATAATTGTGTTGTTGAAGGGTGCTAAACACAGTTCGTTAAATCCATGAATGCAAAAAGTGCATTTGATAGGCTGAATGGCGTTACAGTGAATTCGTAATGACCATATCTGGTTCGGAAAGCTATTTTTGGGATGCCATCTTCCTTTACCCGGAGTTGGTGATACCCCGAGGAAAGGTCAATTTTTGAAAATAATCTTTCTCTTCTTAACTGATCGAACAAATCTTCAATTCGAGGTAGCGAGTATCTGTTCTTAATAGTGACTTTGTTCAGCTTTCTATAGTCGATGCAGAGTCGAAGTAAACCGTCCTTTTTCTTGACAAAAAGAACTGGAGCACCCCATGGTGAAGTGTTCTTTCTTGTAAACCCCAACTTTTCCAATTCCTTTAACTGTTTATTCAGTTCTACTAACTTTACATTAGTCACACGGTAAGGCGGAATGTAGACAGGTTCAATACCAAGAATCAATTTAATTTCGAAGTCAAATTCCTGAGGATGAGGGAGCCCTAGAAGTTCATCTAAGAATACAGTTGGATATTCTCGAACAACCAGAATATCTTTAAAACTGGGAGGATGACTGGACACTATATTTTCTTCATCCTGATCAAGTATCAAAAGAGTTTGCATCTAAAATCTTATGAGGGACATAGTAGAATGATGAACGTGTCCACGGACCCCTTGATTTTCAGGTTATCTCCATTAGGCAGTGTCAGTCAAACTTGTTTTTCTGACAATCTATATGAGCATGTAAAGGTGTTAACCAATCCATACCCAAGATAATATCAACGTCGGTGAAATCCATTACTAAGAGGTCCGCTAACAGATGATGATCCAATATTCTAAGTTCACAATTGGAACATATTGATTTATTTCAGTACCCGGTCCTACTGGCGTGGATATCCGGATTGTAACAGGAGTAGCCTTTGGTTGGAGTCCTAATTTATGGACTACATGGGTAGAAATAAAAGAATGCGTAGAACCCGAATCGAATAAGACATGTACCAACATGTTAAAGAAAACAAAAGTACCTTCCATCACGTTATTTTCAGGCATTGGTTGTTCAACAACAGCGTACGCGTGTCCTTGCTGCCTGGGGCCTTGTTGTTGTCTGGGTTGTGGTGGAACTATCAGGGCTACTTGCTGAATTGGTGCAGCTAGGGCTTTGGGTTGGCCAGGGGCTGGTAGAGGACAATTCTTTCGAAGTGGCCCACCTGGCCACACTTGAAGCACATACGATCTCAATCTTGTGGTTGTTGATTCGGGGGAGGTAGGGGAAATCGCCGATTATTTCCATTTCTTTGGCCTGCTTGATTTTGGTGATTACGAGGGTTGCTTTGGAAAGTTTGTTGGGCTGGAGCAGGAGGAGCGAACTGGAGCTAAGGGTTTTGGGGGTTGCCCGTGCTGGGGCGAGTGTTTTGACTTGGTTGGTAAGGCCTCTTCCTACCAAACTGTTGTACTAGCGCAATGATTCGCTTTCCCCAATTTCACCTCTGTTCCTGGTCAAGTTTTTCCTGCTCATAATTTATAGCCATGTTCACCAATTTTCTAAAATTATCAAGCTCTAGAAAGGCAAGGGCCTACCTGATGTCGGGCCTCAATCCGTTGAAAAACTTTTCGGCTGTGTCTCTGCAACACCCTCAACTTTTTCTACTGTAAAACTAATTTAACTGCCTGAAATCCCCCTAGATGTACTTGCAACAAGTGAAAGTAGCCTTAAAATCCCTCATTCGGAGAAAATATAGACCCCCTTGTTATCTTTCTGTTTTCTTTTTGCTATCGAGGAATGTACTAATTAAAAAACTCTATGTTTTCAATATAATACTATTTTCCTTAATAGTTTTCATTGTATTATTGTTGATGTGGGCCACTATGCTTCTGTATGTGAAACTCTGATCGAGTGGTTTGAGCACTCAACGCCTTAACTGTCGCATCTCGCTCTGAATCAATGAGGCAGGGTGTGACAGTTATTATGGTATCAGAGCATGGTCTCGGAAGTCGCTCGCCCTTATTTTTTAAATAATACAAATTATAATAAATATATATATATATATACTATTTATAATATCTACATATTTATTATAAAATAAAATAAAATTTCTTGGACCAGTTACCAGACCGCTGGCCGTCCCCCTTATTTTTTACCCCCTTTATCTTCTTCTATAAATAGAGAAAGAAGAGGGGAGTTCCTTCACTCACCCTCCTCGCCTCTCTTGTCTTCCTTCTTTTTTAGATCTATATCTCTTTCCTACAACATATCTTTTATTCCTTTCCAAATTTCGTCTTAAAAAATAAACAACTTGATGCAGCGAAGAACAAAGAAGCTCAAGAAGAATGTTGAAGGTGAAAGTTCTCAGCCTCCTCGACTGAGATCTTTCTCTTCAATTCCAGTCCAGACTGGAAGACTAGTAATTTTACCAGAAGCATACTACCCTATGCTCCACAAAAAACTTGCATCCTTAGGTTGGACACCAATCATTAATCTTGAAAGGTGCATTTTTTGATCTTCTGTTGCCTCGTTTTATGAAAATTTGACCGTTAAAAACTAGGATACATTCACCATCACTACAAAGGTGAATGGTATTGATATAACCCTCACATTGAAAATTTTGTCAGAAATTTTAGAAATCCCTGAGAAAGGGCCACTTTGTGATATTTACACGTCCAAAGGCAAGGTAAGTGTGAACCCAAGCTCTCGAAATATGTTTAAGTGTCTTGCTTCTCAGCCTGACTTCACTGTCACTAGGATTTTCACCAATGAAATCAAAGAGCAATATAATCCTCTTATTCAAGTAATCATGTCAAACATTTTGCCCCAACCTGGTAAAAGGTCTATTATCACTCATTCTCAATGCTTTTTGGCATACTGTGGTGAGGGAAATTGTGGCGACCCACACCCCAGACCGCCATCCCCCATGGATCAGTGTGTGAAAATGCTGGGGTGGGACCACGACCACCTAAAATCATCCCATGAGATGATCGGGACCCTACAAGCCTCAACCAAACTCTCACATAGAGTCCCAAACATTTTTATTTTATTTTCTTTTTTTTAAACATCCACATCAATCACCTAATAGACTTAACATATCTAATATCAATGGCATACCCACAATTCAAATGAGAATGATCTCCTAAGACATAACACGAAGATCATAATAGTCCTCAAATAAACATACAACCATTGATCATAAGATTTCCAACATGAATCCAAAATGGTCTAAGGCAACATGCCTAGACCCATCATCAAATTTAAATCCAAAATATACAACCAAATACATCAAATCCAAGGCCACATGGCCAATATACATCACACAACCACAATCCCTCTCACCATCTAGGTTTAACAAGGTTATATTTATTACATATGTATCAAAATAATCAAAACCATACACATATGTAATTAAAGACATCAAACCATACATAAGAGTCCTAGCTTGGCAGTGGCTATCTCTCAAGCGATCACAACGTTCTTGCCCTTATCTAAAGGACCTAAAAGGAGAGTGAGAGTGTGAGCCAACGGTGCCCAGTGAATATAATTCAATCATGCCATTTATATTCATCAATAAACATCATGTATGCATGTTAATGTGCGGTATGATTAAAAGCTCATAACATATAGCTATCAAGCAGTTATAATAAGTTTGATGCAAGTAAAAAACCAATTGTTTTCTGGATCCACATTTCATATGCATTGGAGTTACTAGTGTACCGTTCCCAGACCCAATCATATTTTCATACTAAAACCCTCTTATGACAAGGTTAAGTCTCCCTATTAGCCAGATAGATGACTCAAACCAAGGTCGTAAGGTTTTATTCCAAAACATGCATCATTCAAACCATTAGAATATGTTTCATGCTTTTAGACATACAAGAAATAAGTAATATGATGATATAAAAGATTTAAACATGATTGAAGTCTACTCACAACCAAGCCTCGCGAGAGTACTTAACCACACACGGCCTACATGAATCCCAATGCAAAACAAGATCATGTAAACCATAGATTCATGCACATGTATCTGTTATCATGACCATCCATACATAGACACACTAATCATGATCAATTCCTAATCCAACAAGTTCATGTGCATCTAATTTCCACCATGAGTCTCCCATCTCATGATCAACCTCGACATCCGTGTTAAGCCACATATAAGGCTAATTCCCAAAAACTAAGACAATCACTTAGTTTAGGTCAATCAATCATAACACAAGTCTAAACCATTCAAAACCATGCAAGATTGATTATAAACAAGTAAATTCCTCAATTCAAATCAATACATGGCATATGACCCAATTAGGGGAAAATCCCTACAATAGGCATAGAGCCAAATTGCACTAAGTCATACCAAATTAACATAGGTTCAAACATTCTAAACCCATTATTCCACTCAATTTAGGTCCAATAGATAATCCCCAAAGTCAATTTGATCAATTGACTTGGTTTAGGTCAAAAGCCCCAATTTGGGCAAAACCCCCAAAATCAAGCCCTAGGCCGATTTTACACTACAACTAGGGTTTCCGATGGATAAAAATACTGAACACCACCATTAATAAACCAAAATCAGTCATTTATTCAACATAGTTGACATGCAAGTCCAATGGAAATCTCTAAGTTTGATTTCTAGGGTTTAGGCCTTTTACACTAGATCCACTAATTTCTTGTTAGAAATTGGGGAAAATGGTACCATTGGGTTCCAAATCCACTAAGGAACCCAAATCTATCCCATATACCACGGCCCTAAGGGTTTCCAACAAAACCCTAAACTCTTGCACCACCAAAAACGTGGTGAAGTTCATGCAAAATGCATTCCATGTGTAGATCTAGGTCAAGGAAGGTTGCTTATATCATAAACAAGCTCCCGAAGAGCAAAAATCAACCAAACTTAGGTTAGGGAACACCCAAAACCGTGACCCATGGAGAAAACTACACCATTAGAAAGCTTACTCTCACCTTCAATGGTGATTTCATGGAGAAAAATGGAGAAAAACACCTACTTTGGGGTGTAAATAGTGAAGATTTCCCTTTGAAACCCTAGCTTTCCTCCCTTCTTCCTTCTCCAATTCATTCTTGGCACATATGGAAAGAGTAGCCTTTCCCCTCTTTTTATACACTAAAAATGGCCATTTTTGACCAAAAAACGTGCCCAGAAAATGGATCAGTGTCCTCCTAATAAGTGCAGAAGCGTCCTCCCAGCGCATGAGCGTCATCCCTTTCACCCAAAACACTCATTTTTCATTTCGCTACTACGCGCTCAATACACATCAAAATTTCGTGTATGGCCACTCGTTTTCTATGTAAAAATGCATTTCAGACTCATTTATAATATCCCTTGGTCCATTTGATGCACCAATAATTAATTATCATATGATCAACACGTATACACAACATATTTCTAATATAATTGTCATATTTACCATGTGTTGAGATACAACCTTCCTATATGTCAAAGGTGCATTAAATGAGAAAATTTAATGAAGTCTTTTCAACAAGTGTCAAGTCAAGATGATGACTTGATCAATAAGTTACTTATGTGAAGCTTCTCCAACAAGCCACTTACAATAGTATTAATATGGCAAATGATATTAATAACAATAATAACACCACCAATAATACTTTCTATAATAACACCACCACCACTAATAATACGTTCTTTTATATAAACAATAATCACACATCAAACACACAAACATACACACCAAGGCGAGCACATAGAGTTTAGGCAAAATGCAAATGGGTTATGGGCTAGATGAAATGATTTGTAGGGCGCTACAAAAATTCATGTTCATCTTCCTTTTATCATCTTGCGCCATATGACACATTGCACTTGGGAATGGACCTGTCTTCCAAATGGAGCACTACTAAACAAAGTGTTCCGTCATTTTGGAGTTTTTCCTAGCCCAACCGAGATTACATCTCCCTTGTGCGGTGACATCACCGAAACCATGTTGAACTCGAGTGGAACCAAGGGAAGTCTCGTGGTTAAGAGGCGAGGAAATGTGCCAACTGAATGGGAAGATTTTAAAAAAATAGAGGTCGACACATCTCCAGAAGATCTCTAAGACTTTAACCTTGATTTCTCTGATATTTCGAAAGAGGAGGCAGATTATCCTACGGAAGAATATTTTTCTCCATCAAATACACAAGAAACCAATATTGTCTCCCAACAACAACTTGTGGATCAAATGAGAGAAATGATGCTGGCAACCGAGGAGCGAATGATGAAAAACATGAGAGACCAGTTTGATGAATACAATTGCAGCCTTAGAGAAAATAAATAAGCTATCGACTCACAGCTCAAGTGGCGCGAGGAATGCCACCTCGCAGTACCAAGGATCACTTCTTCATTTTCAGGTGAGAGAGAATTTGGACAGTCGTCCCAACAAGCACATGATTCGTCAGTGAATCTGAATCTCAACCTTGGGGCCTCTCAATATCCTAACCCAGCATTTGTTGGGCAAGTCATGAAAACTCTTATATACTCTCTCAACATGGAAGAGTCAGTATCTCAATTCTCCTCTAAACGTTTTGATTTCGTACCTCCTCAATAGTTTTTCTCTCGATGAATCTAAAGCTTTAAATTTTGTATTTAGTTGTTGAGGTAATCTTGTAGTAGTTTAAAGTACTTAGAAGAAATTTTACCCATCCTTGTAGTGGTTTGAATAGTTGGTAAAAATTTGTTAAAAAAAAAAAAAAAAACTTCATGTCGGATTCTTAGCTCATGATATGCTAAAAGTTATGTGATGTTGTGTGCTAGACTATTTGTGGTAGACCCACTCGTCTGGTGGATGTCTGCACTATTAGTGGGTTTTACGTGGTATGGGACACAACAAACTCACACAAATACTGACGAAAAACTCAAGACGAGGTAACCTACAGACCTGCTGTGTAGCAGTTTATTGCGGAAGGTCGACTTACCATCAGTATCGTCAAGCTCACATGGAATGGGTCGTGAGAACTCGATGGATAATAAGTGGTAGACGGCTTCTCACAGGAATCTGCAAAAAGACCGCACACAAATCGCCTTGACTGGACCACGTCCCTTATCACAAAATTCATGTGAAATGGGACGTATGAATTTGGACGATAATAGAAATCGTCAAGTCTTTGTGATAGGTGAGCATAGTATAAAAAAGTGTAAAAGATTTGCGACGTATAGATATAGGTGACAATACGAGGAAAAGGTTGTAAAAGTATCAATGGCATGTACTGATGTTAAAAAACATAGCTATTTTGACAATTACACAAGAAATTTTCAAAGTGTTTTGAAAACGCAAATACTCCAATAATAGTTTTTTGAAAAAAAATTAAAATCACACTTTTGGTTTTGTTTTGGACCCACCTAAAAGTGCAATGCCACGATGTTTTAAGGCTCCTCATCTTCCTTATTACCTAGCCTAGAAATCTAAGAGGTTTAAACCTATGAAATGTCACTCAAGAACCACGCATGTGCACTGCATCACGAATCGAACCTCCCTTCTTCCTCAAAACTTAGATCGCAAATCTTGTGCTAATATCAAGCCAATCTGCAGACAATGCCGGTTCAAATAAGAAGTCAGCATGACCCTAGCTCCTCTCAATAATCGTCTGTGTTTATACAGCCGCAAGAGGACGTTGGATCTGAACCTACTCCCCCTACCTCAGAATAAGCGACAGACAACAACACTAATGCCCCGACAGCTGAAAAAGTTGTTACAACTCCTTCCAATGGAATAGACGTACCTTTTAGCATGGAACAATTTTTCCAAGGCTTTACTAAATACATGAAGGCTTCAATGAGAGGTTCAATCCAGAGTGTTGCTGATCATCAAACTGCGATCCCCCAACCGCAATTGGAATCGGCTAAGCGAAAGATGGATCAAATGACTAGTCAAATTACGAAGTACAAAAGACTACAGCCCATCACTTTTGATGAAAAGCCCGACTCCTACAAAGCCTACAAGTGGCTAAAAGAAACTCGAAAGGAGCTCGAGGCAATGATAGCATCTGAAGGAAGAAATACTCCCCTTGTTGTTTACTAGTTAGTTGGAATGCCAACTCCTGGTGGAAAACAGTTAAGGAAGACCCTCAAGTAAATGCCAGTACCATGACATGGCAAAAATTTGAAGAAGAATTTATCGATGAATATTTCCCAAATGCTATCAAGAGAAAGAAGAGATAGGAATTCACAAAACTCTTTCAAGGAAATATGACAGTTCGGGAATATGCAGCCAAGTTCATGAAACTTTCAATTTTTTCTCTCTTTACCATCACCACTGAGAGGAACAAAGCCAAAAAGTTTTTTAACGGATTGAGGCCGACATTAGGTAGGCCTTGCCTTTCTAGAGCTTGATAACTTTAGAAAATTGGTGAACATGACTATAAATTATGAGCAGGAACAGAGGAGAAACTGGGGAAAGCGAGTCATTGCGCCAGTACAACAGTCCGGTAGGAAGAGACCTTACCAACCAAATCAAAACGCTCCCCCCAGCATGAGTAACCCCCAAAATCCTCAGCTCCAGCTCGCTCCACCTGCTCTAGCCCAGCAAACTTTCCAAAGGAACCCTCGTAATCTCCAAAATCAAGCAGGCCAAATAAATGGAAATAATCGGTGGTTTCCCCTACCTCCTCCGAATCAACAACCACATGATCGAGATCGTATGTGTTTCAAGTGTGGCCAGGTGGGCCACATTCAAAAAAATTGCCCTCTACTAACCCCTGGCCAACCCAGAGCCCCAGCTGCACCAGTTCAGCAAGCAGACCTGATAATTTCACCACCACCAAGATAACAACAAGGCCCTAGGCAGCAGAGACACGCTTACGTTGTGGTTGAACAACCGATGCTTGAAAATAACGTGGTGGAAGGTACCTTTATTTTCTTTAACATGTTGGTACATGTCTTATTCGATTTGGGTTCTACGCATTCTTTTATTACAACCCAAGTTGTCCAAAAATTAGGACTCCAACCAAAGGCTACTCCCGTTACAATCTGGGTATCCACGCAAATAGCACTGGGTACGAAAATGAATCAAATATGTTCCAATTGTGAACTTAGAATATTGGATCATCATCTAGTAGCGGACCTCCTAGTAATGGATTTCACTGACTTTGATATTATCTTGGGTATGGATTGGTTAACACCTTTACATGCTCAAATAGATTGTCAGAAGAAGCAAGTTCGACTAACACTGCCTAATGGAGATAACTTGAAAATCCAAGGGGTTCATGGACACGTTCATCATTCTACCATGTCCCTCATAAGATCTCAAATGCAAGCTCTTTCGATACTTGATCAGGATGAAAAAATATGGCATCCAGTCATCCTTCCAATTTGAAAGATATTCCAGTTGTTCGTGAATATCCAAGGGTATTCTTAGAAGAACTTCCAGGACTCCCTCCTCTTTGGGAATTTGACTTCGAAATTAAGTTGATTCCTGGTACTGAACGTGTCTACATTCCACCTTACCGTATGCCTAATGTAGAATTAATGGAACTTGATAAGCAGTTAAAGGGGTTAGAAAAGTTGGGGTTTATAAGAAAGAGCAGGTCATCATGGGGTGCTCCAGTTTTTTTCGTCAAGAAAAAGGATGATTCATTTCGACTCTGCATCGACTATATAAAGATGAACAAAGTTACTATTAAGAACAAATATCCGTTACCTCGTATAGAAGATCTGTTTGATCAGTTAAGAGGAGCAAGATTCTTTTAAAAAATCGACCTTCGCTCGGGGTATCACTAACTCTAGGTTAAGGAAGAAGACATTCCAAAAATAGCTTTTCGAACCAGATATTGTCATTACGAATTCACTATAATGACATTTGGCCTATCAAATGCACCTGCAAAATTCATGGATTTAATGAACGCCATTTTCAGACCATACCTGGATTGTTTTGTTGTATTTTTTGACTACATATTGATATGCTCCCCCCACAGAGGAACTCCATGAGACACACTTGAGAACTGTACTCAGCACCTTTCGGCAGCACCAATTATACACCAAACTAAGCAAGTGTGAATTCTGGATGAATAAGGTTAAGTTCCGCGGTCACGTCATGTCCCATGATGGCCTCGAAGTAGACCCAACCAAGGTAGAAGCGGTACTTAGTTGGAAACAACTTACCAATATCACAGAAATTAGGAGCTTCCTTGGATTAGCCGGATATTATAGACAGTTCATCAAAGATTATTCCAAACTTGTTAAACCACTCACTCCATTAACCTGAAAGGACACGCGTTTTATTTGGAGTGAAGCCTGTGAATTAGCCTTTCAAGAACTCAAGAAAAGGCTAACTTCAGCACATGTTCTAACCACTCCAAAGGATGGGATTGGCTTCACACTATATGCGGATGCGTTGCTTCAAGGACTTGGAGCTGTGTTAATGCAAGAAGATTGTGTAGTGGCCTACGCCTCTCGAAAATTGAAAATTCATGAGGTCAATAATCCGACTTATGACATAGAACTCGCGGTAGTAGTATTTGCCTAAAAAAATTGGCGACATTACTTGTACAGAGAACGATTTGAAGTCTTCTCCGACCTCAAAAGTCTTCAGTATATCTATACTCAGAAAGACTTAAATCTTCGACAAAGGAGATGGCTCGAGTTCATCAAAGACAATGACTTTGAACTTAAATACCATCCGGGTAAAGCCAATGTAGTGGCTGATGCCCTTAGTAGAAAGTCATATGTCTCCACCTGTACGGTAAATTTTGAAATGGACAAGCTGTCATACGAGCTAGAAAAATATAATTTGCAACTCTGGAATGATGGAAATACAATTACACTTGCCCAGTTCAGTACCCACTCTGACCTCATTAGGAGAATATCCACTGCACAAGCCAAAGATGATTAGCTTGTAAAGATGAAGGAGCTCGTTTTCCAAAACAAAGCTCCACATCAATGGTCTCTCACTTCTGATGGTGTGATGTTATATAAATGGCGATTGTGTATAACTCAGGACCTAGAGCTTAGGTGGGACATAATGAATGAGTGCCACAAATCTAAGTTCTCCATGCATCCAAGAGGAGAAAAAATGTATAAGGACATGAAGAGGCAATTCTGGTTTAAGGGAATGAAAAAGGCCATAGCAGAATTCGTAGCCAAGTGCCTTACTTGTCAACAAGTAAAGGTCGATGGCAGACTCCCCTCTGGTTTGTTAAAACCACTTCCCATAGGAGAATGGAAATGGGATAATATTGCCATGGATTTCCGAAAACGTCAAGGGTCAGGACATCGTCTGGGTAATTGTTGATAGGCTAACTAAAACTGCACATTTTATACCAGTTAAATTTACCGATACTCCAGCCAAGTTTGCTGAAATCTATAAACGAGAGATCATCAAATTACATGGGATCCCTCTCACCATCATCTGTGATCGAGACCCTAGATTCTCATCCAAGTACTAGCAAAGCTTTCACGCCATACTAGGTATAAAGATTCTCATGAGTACTGCCTTTCATCCCTAGATGGATGGACAGTTTAAGCAGCTTATACAAATTCTAGAAGACATGCTACGCTGTTATGTCTTAGATTTTAATGATGGGTGGAAAAAGTACCTGCATTTAGCAGAGTTTGCGTATAATAACAGTTATCAGAAAAGCATTAAGATGGCTCCATATGAAAAATTGTACAGAAGACCATGTAGATCACCTTGTATTGGGTAGAGATGTCTGATCGACTACAGCTTGGTCCTGATCTCATACGAGAAACCACTGAAAAAATAAAGCTCGTTAAAGAATGACTTCGTACGGCCCAAAGCAGACACAAAAGCTACAAAGATAAGCGACGAAAGCCTCTAGAAATTAAAGTTGGCGACTTTATTCTTCTTAAGGTCCAGTCGTTTGAAAGTATGAAAAGATTTGGAGTCAAAGGAAAGTTGTCTCCAAGGTTTATCTAACCATTTCAAATTATTGATCGAGTCGGCAAATCTGCTTACCATCTGTCTTTACCACAATCTATGTCCAAAGTGCACAACGTTTTTCATGTATCCATGCTCAGGAAATATCTTCACGATCCTTCACACATCATACCGTCTCTTGAAGATGAAATCAAAGAAGGAAATAAGTATAAAGAATGTCCTGCACAAATCTTGGATAGAAAGACGCAAGACTTGAGAAACAAGAGCATTCTTTTAGTAAAAATTCTCCGAAACCATCACGGAGTAGAAAAAGCAACGTGGGAATTGGAACAAGAGATCAAGCAAAAATACCCTAATTTGTTTGTTTAGCAACTGCATGCGTACATAATAATAAAATATTTCTTGTACTTATTCTATGCTCTTGGATTTCTTGATTTGTCTCTGGCACAGATGTCTAGTGATTCAACAAATTACGGCTCTGACCCATTTGAACATAGTTATCATTCGAATAAGGATACAGATATGGGTATTGAAGAAGATGATGAAATGAGCTCAATCCCTTCAGACTGCAGTCCTTCCACTGACTATTACTACCAGTCTACATCTCCTATGAGATCACAGTCTACTGATGTGCCACGAGTTCAAACCCCTATGCACAACCCAACCGGACATTATCCATCACATTTAGGAATATCTGACCCGAAAGATGAAAATATTACAGGTATGCGTCAAGAGGTATGAGTCTGCCAGACCCCATGAAAATCAGTACAACAACCATTGCCTTCTTTTCAGAACCCTTGCACTACGCCAACGTGGAATTCAGTTCCAGTTTTTCCCAGGATTCCACAGATTTCAACACCAGATGAAGCTGGACCATCTAATTGGCAGACCCGCCACAACGACCAGGTTTTCTTCCACGACCAACACGACGAATACCAACGCCACCTTCTCTTCCCGAGTTATCAGTGTTGAACCAATTATCCTCATGTCCCTTACAAGAATATGTCCCCAATATAAAAATATTTTTATGATATTACTGCACATATGGCATATCTAATCTTACTTAAAGGTTTCAAAGAATCAATGGTGCATGGTGAACGTATTAAAGATCTTCTTGAAACCATGATCATTTAAAGATGTTCGGTTGTATGATTAGATTATGATATTTTGTAAGACTGTCTATGTCATATGATTCAGTGATATGTATGCCTGCATGTTTTTAATCGATCATTTGCATATTCGATTTAAACCGGTTACATTATGTTTTATCGAGCTTTAATCGAGAAATCAAAAACTCTTTTTATAAAGTTTTTCAGGACACTAATATTTTAGCAGCTCCCTCCTAGACTTGATGAGTTAGGACACTGATAAAATATAAGGATGCTCAAGGTTGAATTGAACTGATTAATAAGGACGCTTACTTGTAAGTAGCGACTTTTCTTTTATCAACCTTTGAGAATGTCAGGACGCTAACTTAGTTTCAGCTCGCTGAAAGTTCTTTTTGTTTTCAAGTGATTTCAATATTTACGAATGCTGATACTTCTATGACCTTTTCCCCATATTGTGATTGCCTACATCTATATGTTGCAAATCTTTACACTTGTTTATACTATGCTCACCTATCACCAAGACCTGACGATTCCTATTATCCTACAAATTCATACCTCCCATTTTGCATGAATTTGGTGATAAGGGATGTGGTCTAGTCAAGGGGTCCTTCGAGTTCTCACTTCCCATTCCATGTGAACTTGACGATACTGATAGTAAGTTGGCCTTCCGCAATGAACTGCTACACAACAGGTCCGTAGGTTACCTCGTCTCAAGTTTTTCGTCAGTATTTGTGTGAGTTTTTTGTTTCCCACACCACGTCAAACCCATTAATAGTGAAGAAATCCACCGGACGAGTAGGCCTACCACAAATAGTCTAGCACACAACATCACATAACTTTTAGCATATCATGAGCTGAGAATTCGACATGAAGTTTTTTTTTTTTTTTACAAAGTTTTGCAAATTATTAAAATCGTTACAAGGATGTTTAAAATTTCGTCAAAATACTTCAACCTACTACGAAGCTAATTTAAACTAGTAGCAAGACAATTTCAACAACTAAATACGAAATTTAAAACTTCTGATTTATCGAGGAAAAACTATTGGGGAGGTACGAAATCAAAATGTTCAAAGGGAAATTGAGATACATTCCATGCTGGGAGAGTATATAGGAGTTTCCATGACTTGCCAAACAAATGCTGGGTTAGGAAACTGAGAGGCCCCAAGGTTGAGATTCAGATTCACTGATGAATCTTGTGCTTGTTGGGACGACTGTCCAGATGCTCCCTCACCTGAAAACGGAGAAGCCATCCTGGGTACTGCGAAGTGGCATTCCTCGCGCCACTTGAGCAGTGAGTCAATAGCCACCTAATTTTCTCTGAGGCTGCGATTATATTCTTCAAACTGGTCTCTCATGTTTTTCATCATTTGCTCTTCGATTGCCAGCATCATCTCTCTCATTTAATCCACAAGCTGTTGTTGGGTGCCATTATTGGTTTCTTGTGTATTGCGTGGAGAAAAATATTCTTCTGTAGGAGGGTCTGTCTCTTCTTCCGGTGTATTAGAGAAATCAAGGTTAAAGTCTTAGAGGTCTTCTAGGGAGTGTCGACCTCTATTTCATGAAAATCTTCCCATTCAGTTGGCACATTTCCTCGCTTTCTAGCCGCGAGAATTCCCTTGGTTCTACTCGAGTTCTATACAGTTTCGGTGATGTCACCGTATAAGGGAGATGTTATGTCAGTTGGGCTAGGAAAAACTCTGAAATGATGGAGACCTTTGTTTAGTAATGCTCCGTATCGAAGACAGGTTTGTTCCCGAGTGCAATGTGCCATATGGCGTAAGATGATAAAATGAAGATTCACATGAATTTCTTTTACCAAATAGTATGCCAAAAAGCATTGAGGATGAGTGGTGGTAGACCTTTTACCGGGTTGGGAAAAAATGTTTGACATGATTACTTGAATAAGAGGGTTATATTGCTTTTTAATGTCTTTGGTAAAAATCCTGGTGACAGCGAAGTCAGGCTGGGAAGCAAGACACCTAAACATATTTTGAGAGCTTGGGACAGCACTTACCCTGCCTCTAGATGTGTAAATATTGCAGAGTGGTCCTCTCTCAAGGATTCCTAAAATATCTGACAATATTTCAGATGTGAGGGTTATATCAATCCCATTCACCCTTGTAGTAATGGTGAAAGTATCCTAGTTTTTGACCGTCAAATTTTCGTAAAATGAGACCACAAAAGACTGAAAAACGCACCTTTCTGGATTTATGATCGGTGTCCAACCTAAAGCAGCAAGTTTGTCGTGAAGCATGAGGTAGTATTCTTCTGGTAAAATTACTAGTCTTCCAGTCTGGACTGGAATTAAAGATAAAGATCTTAGTCAAGGAGGCTGAGAACTTTCACCTTCAACATTCTTTTTAGGCTTCTTTGGTCTTTGCTCCATGAAGTTTTTTTTTGAAGATGAAATTTGGAGAGAAATAGAAAGTATGGAGTAGAAAAGAGGTGTAGATCTAGGAAAGAAGGAAAACAAAGGAGGTGAGGAGGGTGAGTGAAGGAACTCCCCTTCACCTTTTTATTTATAGAAAAATATTTGGGGGGTTGCTCAAAAAAAACAAGGGGCCGGCCCCATCTGGCCGGCAACCGATCCAGGTAGAATTTTTTTTTTAACTAATATTTGTATTATTTAAAAATAAGGGTGAGCAGTCTCCAAAACCATGCTCTGACACCATAATAATTGTCACACCTCACCTCCTTGATTCAACATGAGATGCGACAGTTAATGTGTCGAGTGCTCAAGCCACTCGATCAGAGTTGCACATACAGAA
Organism: Paratinospora sagittata; assembly: GCA_035771175.1. Taxonomy (NCBI): domain Eukaryota; kingdom Viridiplantae; phylum Streptophyta; class Magnoliopsida; order Ranunculales; family Menispermaceae; genus Paratinospora; species Paratinospora sagittata. The sequence goes on from CM069590.1 coordinate 33,290,081, forward strand.
GCATAGCGGCCGACATCAATAATAATAATACAACGAAAACTATTAAGGAAAATACTATTATATTGAAAACATAGAGTTTGTTAATTATTACATTCCTTTATAACAAAAAGACAGAAGAAATATAACAAGGGCGAAGCTTCTACAAAAGTACCAAAATAACAAAAGAGGAGTAGTCAAAAGAGAGGCATCTAGAAGCCTGAAACCACCACCACCATAGCTAGACGGATCTAACAGGACCTAGGAAGAGTATATATAGAAAAGTCCCTACATGGACCGGGTTTGGCCATAGCCCTCGGAATAATTCCAACCTGACCCATCTTAATTCCCTAGAAAGATTAGCAACGGGGTGAGCTCAAGAACTCAGTGAGATCAAGCACGGTAAACAAGTCTTATATGCATAATAATAAGTACAGAATAACAGTCATCAGAAAGTTATGCCACAACAATACAATCAAGCAATGATATGAATGAAATGTGGTCACACGACATCACAGGCCAGACACCATGCACTCACAACCTGTGACTCGAGGCACCGATACAATATCCAGCAACTTAGAGGTCTCATGAGTTCCAGTGCTAACCACTGACAGTGTCACCTTCGGTTCCAGCGTAACAGCATGGCACCAAATAATATATATATTTGTAATAATCGATGGTCCAACGTAACGATATAACACCCATGGTTATGAATTTAACATTTATGATAGATAGCCTCATGCATGAAGTAAAACATGGTAACAGATATGATGCATGATACTATGTAATTCATTATTAAACAAGTAAGGAATTCAAACCTAGCCTTCATTACCCACCTTAACACATTTGTGGTGATATAACATTTTCTTCTAACTTCTTGAAGTGTGCAGGGCGCAGGAGAGTGCAAAGGGTCGAGGGAAAGAGAAAAGAGCAAGGGGGCCGGCGAGGAGAAATGAGGAGGGCCACCCCTTATTTATAGGGGTGGCCCCCAATGGGGACGGTCCCTTTCTTGGGACCGTCTCACTATAAGGGTTCATACTTTCTCCAGGAGAGTCCTTTAAGGCTACTTTCACTTGTTGGAATTTCATCTGTAGGGTTTTCGGGCAATTAAATTAGTTTTACGGTAGAAAAAGTGGAGGGTATTACTAATGCCCCAAGGATAAGTAAGAGATCGATCTGCCAATTGTAAGGAGATAGTAGTAGGCTTCACCTCGCCAAGCCCCAATTTCTTGAAAATAGAGAGTGACATTAAGTTAATACTTGCACCTAAATCACATAAAGCTTTATTAAAGTTTAAAGTACCAATGGTGCAAGGAATAGTAAAACTCTCTGGATCTTTCAACTTTTGAGGTAACTTCTTTTGTAGTATGGCACTACACTCCTCCGTTAGCTTCACCATCTCGTAATCTTCCAAGTTCCTCTTCTTTGTCATAACATCCTTCATAAACTTCACATAATTTGACATTTGTTCCAATTCATCTGCAAAAAAGATGTTAATATGAATTTTCTTAAAAATCTCAAGAAACTTGGCGAATTGCTCATCAAGCTTCTTCTTTTGAAAACGTTGAGGAAAAGGAATTGGTGTTTTCAGAATATGAGGATTATTCGAAAATGTTATAGAACCTGGCATATATGGCCTCTCATAAGGTTTTTCCTCCACGAACGACTCATTCATATCTTCATTTAACTTAGCCTCTTTGTTAGGCTCTTCTTTCTCATCACTAGATGGTGGTGGAGATGCAATGTGTTGGCTATTAGAATCAACCCCCTTTACCTCTTTTCCACTTCTCAACGTGATGGCTTTACATTGCTCCTTCGAATTCATTTCAGTGTTACTAGGAAGTGAACCACGTTGTTGGGCCTTCATTGCTGATGCAAGTTGCCCCATTTGAACTTCCAAATACTTGATTGAAGCTTTTGTTTCCATCATGAACGGACTCAATAGATCTTCTAAGGACGACTTCTTTTCTTGAGCTTGGTTGTAGAAACCCGATAGAGGTTGCAACACATTTCTATTATTCGCATAGGAGAAGTTCTCATGATTCCTTATACCAGGGTGATATTGATTTTGTAGACGTTGGTTACCCCTATAGTTTTATCCCTGGTAATTAATGAATTGAACTTGCTCTTTTTGTATGTCACTCCTCGAGTATCCCATATTCATAACCACCGCCTTTTCAATCGAAGGTTGGCCACTTTTAGTAGATAATGTAGCGAGTTGGTGGGCAAAGTTGGACATTTGTGCTGACAATGATGTAATAAGGTCCACTTCATGAATACCAGATACTTTCTTAACTATTGACCTTTCACTCGAGACTTCATAGGAGTTTGTAGCCATTTCTTCCAACATGTTAAGTGCCTCAGTAGCCACCTTAGTCAAAAGAGAACCACCGACTGCTGCATCAACCAACGTCCTTGTAGAGAAAATCATTCTATTGTAGAACAACTGTATTTGTAGCCAATCTTGAAACCCATGTTGAGGACATTTCCCCAATAGCTCCATGAATCTCTCTCATGCCTCATATAATGATTCAGACTCTTGTTATGATTCAGACTCTTGTTAGTTAAACTGCCCGATTTCAGCTCTCAATTGGGCGGTTTTGGCAGGTGGGAAAAGTTTTTGTAGGAACTTTTGCACCATGTTTTGCCAAGTTGTTATACTTCCAGGTTGCAAAAATTGCAATCATGCCCATGTCTTGTCCCGTAGAGAAAATGGAAACAATCTCAGCCGAATAATGCCTTCACTATCCCAGTTCATCTTCACTGTGTCACACATCTCCAAAAATGTAGTAATTGGATCGTAAGATCTTCAATTGGAGACCCCCCATATTGGTGTCGTTGTATCATAGATATCAATGTCAGTTTCAGTTCAAAATTGTTCGCATTGATGACTGGCTTGAAGTAGTTGATACAATAAATTTAGATTCGCAAGTGTATGAATATCAAGTTATAATACCCATGGTGAGTGGGTAATCGTATCCATAGGGAGGTGATTTTACTAATCTTAATGCTCAATTCTACAATGCCTTTGATACTATCTAGGTGATCAAAGTGGAGTGAATTAATAGATAAAATGCAAATTAAACAAAATCTAAGAAAACAATGCAAATTAAATGAAAATTGGAGAGAAATCAATAGATTTATAGTACTAGAGTTTAGATCTCACTGTGTTGTCTCTCATGATTTCTAATAATAGTGTTAATGAATTAATTTCTAAAATTTAGAAATCCTGAATCCTTTTTCATTCGACCCTCTCCCGAGTGATAGCTTAAATATCTACTCTCGATCTACTGATTCCCTCTCCCGAGTGACAAACCTTTAAATCAAGAATGTCTTAGGTTCTATGATTCATTTTAATAAATTTCAGAGGATTTTGTAGGTCTCCCGACTCGATACTCTACCCTAGGTTACAATTTCCTTACTCGATTCAATAACACCTCTCCTGAGTGTAAGAAACCAAATCTAAGTTCATTCAAAGAGTGATCAGCAATTTGAAAACATTAAGCATGGAGAATCACAAATAAACCCAAAAGATTGCTCAAAAGCACATAAACAATGTCTAAATCACAAGATCCAACAAAGCTAAATCAAAACTCTAGATTATCTATTTAGTTCACAAACCAATCCATGGATACAAGATAGAGATTCAAATAGGAAATCATTGAAAAAAATTGAATTAGGAAAGAAATTAGAAAAACCCCCTTCAAGAGTGAGATCTCATTTTTCTTCTTCTTCTCCAACCTGCAACTCCCTCTTCTTCTTGTCTCTTCTCTTGTTCCTCTTTCTCTTCTCTAAACCAAACTAAAAACCTAATTACTTGTAAAAAACTCTCTAAAATGTATCTAATGCTTCCTCATTCCCTAAAACAAACCCTAAAATGAGCTTATATACAAGGAGTGAAAATACCAAAATGGGCAACAATCCCCAAACAAATAAAAAAACAACTTAAAGTGAACAGTAACGACAAACATTCCAAGTGCATTTTTATGCACTTGGTATTTTAGCCATTTTTTGGGCTTTTCTTCTCTTCTCTTTGTCCATCTTTTGCACCCTTCTTGTACTTTTTCATCACCCCTCTTTAGCTTTAATTGTTCCTCATTAAGCTCCTTATTCACCTACAAAAAAAATACAAGAAACACAAGTAAATGATCTATATTAATTAAACACAAATCCATCTTTTGCACCCTTCTTGTACACTAATTATCACGTTTACTAGAAATATTTTCTAGTTTCTCCTTCGCCTAGCCAAGCGAAGGAGAAGAAAGCAAGATGGCTAGTGCCAAGCGAAGGAGAAGATCAAGAAGTAATCTTTTCTAGTTTCTCCTTCGCTGGTGCCAAGCGAAGGAGAAGATCAAGAAGTATGTGTTGTAAACACTCAAGAACAGCTTGATCAAGCACTCTAGAAATCCTTTCTAGTTTCCCAAAGGTTTTTAAATGATTAGGAGAACTTTTCGAAAGGCTGAATCATAGATTCAAATGAAGTGAACTTTTGCATCAAAAGGTGTTTTAAATGGCTCAAGAACTTGTTCAAAACTTGGAAATAGAGAGAACAAAGATTCGACACAAGTTCTAAAAATTTTGCAAAAGTTGCGCTTAAATGAGCAAAATGGGGTATTTATAAAGAAATACCTCCCGAGGCACAAGAACGCGTTCCTTAGATAAGTTGCGCGTCTCTGCTTTGAAATTTGAAAAGTTTCAAATTTCCCTCCAATGCAAGAGTGCGTTCCTCCATTTGTTCATCGGACATAGGAGCGAAGTTCTTCAATTAGAAACACGATTTCTATGGAAATTCCTCTTTTGCCCTTTTCTGTAGGAGCGTGTTCCTGGTAAGAGGAGCACATTCCTTAAACCCTGATCTAAAAATCAGGATTTTAGAACAAAGGCACAGAAGTGCGTTCCTTCAATAAGGAGCGCGTTGCTATTTCACTGTGTCACTCTCGGGTGAAAAACCTAGGAGCTCGTTCCTTGACATAGTTCAAGGAATTTCTCACATTTGAATACAAGAGCGCGTTCCTTGACATTCAAAGCGATAGAAACATGATTTTTAAGTCCAGGACTGTTCAAAACAAGTTAAACACTTAAACCAACTTTAAAGACATTTTGAACATGTGTTAAAACACAGTGAATGGAGAGGAACCACGTGTAAAACACTCGATAAATACATATAAACCAAAATGATCAAAGCATACGATAAAACACACGTGAACTGGATGAAATCTATGAAAAGTTGGTAACGCAAGTGTGGGAACCCCGCACCCCGGACCACCAACCCCGCAGGGAATGGCGTGAGGAATGCCGGCGTAGGCATCTCCAACCACTTCTCAACCTCCGTGAGGTGGTTGAGACCCTACGAGCCTTATCCCAAAGAACGACATAATATAAAAATGTACTAAACAAAAGTATCAACCGTATTAATCATCCAAGACAAGAGATACTCCATAAAACTTTGCCGTAAATAAAACCGTCATAATCCCTACAGTTCATCAAGATTGACATACACCTAAAGTCCAAAACTATGGGTACAAAAAAAAACCTCATATGCCCACATGGTCTATCTAACAAGTCCCAACTCACCCATACTACAATGTGGTAAGTGTTATAATTACATTGTCCAAAATATAATACATCATAATTTAAAACACAGTTCAATCAAAATGCCTCTCAACTCACATCGAGGCCTTGGATTCTCTCGCAGGCAAGGCCCTCAAGATATGACTACTCCTTTGCCCTTATTTGGGACAGAAGGACCTGAAAGAGGAATATGAGGGTGAGCCAACGATGCCCAGTGAATAGAATTCAAATATGCTATCAATACTCATCAATAAATAACATGTATGCATGTCAATGTGTAGCATGATTAAAAGCTCATAACATATAGATATCAAGCATTTATAATAAGTTCGATGCAAGTAAAAGCTTATCAATTTGGATCCACATTCCACATGCATTGGGGTTACAAGTGCACGTCTATTTCACCGTACCGTTGACCCCAATCATGTTTATTTGGGGTTACTAGTGCACGTCTATTTCACCGTACCGTTTTCATCCCCAAATATTTCCTTTTTAAAACCCTCCTATGACAAGGTTAAGTCCCCCTATTAGCCAGATAGATGGGCCCAACCAAAGTCATAAGGTTTTCTCAAATCAATGCATCATTCAAAACATTAGAACACATTCATGCTTTCAACATACAATATATATAAGTGATATGATGACATAAAAGATATAATCATAAATGAAGTCTACTCACAACCAAGCCTCGCGAGAGTATCTAACCACACACGGACACCAAACCGAATCAATCCAATCAAGGTCCTGAAATATTCATCAATATCCAACCATACATCAATTTCTATGCTCAATCACATAGACATTACACATCAACCCTAAATCAGCCCACATATAGACAATAGGCCTAAATCCCATCTAATCCCACCATTCAACTCAAATCACATGACTTAGGCCTCTAATGCATAGTTCTCATTCATAAACCATTCTATTAATCAAAAATACTGATTTTCAATTCCTTAGGCATAAACATGCTCAAATTGGGCCATTTGATCACAAGTAGGCATAACTCATAATATGGTCACAACCACCAAATCAGTAGCATAATCAACCCTAATCATGTTTAATTAAACATAAGTTGCATCAATTCAATGATTCTAGGCCAAAAGCATCAAAAGCCCTAAAATATGAATTTTTTCATACTTAGGCCATATTGCCGATTTACACTAGGTCACCATGTTCAGCCTTGTATATCACTGATTTTGCATCATGGGTTCATCAACAATGGCAACTAGGTCAACATAGTTGAAATGCAAGCTATTTGGAAAGGTCTAAGTTCATATTCTAAATTTAGGTCTAATACAAGCAACCCTACCAATTCTTCATTTAATATTCTGTTCAGATGTATCAATCTACCAACAGAAATATGTAATCACAAAATCAACCGTACAGATTGAAGTATGTTAAGGCACAAACCTTCACTCCAAAAATCAGCTCAATCCAACGGTGGACAGAAACGATAAACCACTTTGATGAACAAGTCTCTAATCAGATAATTTCTCCTTTCCTGCTGCAAATACTCAAACTCAGATGACTATATCACACAACATACTTAAGCCATAAACATCTCCACCGTTAATAATGCTGAAAGATCAGTTGTACACCACATACCCAAATATCATATCCATCCAACGGTAGATTTAGGATGTCTATTAGTTTGATCAAAACTGCATGAGAAATCCAGACTTTTCGACCAGCTTTGTTTGAGAGGTTATATCTCTTAGATGAAAACTCCAATCACGATCGCCACCGACCAGAATGAATACCATATGATACGAACTTGTTGACAAATTTTGAGCTCAATCCGAGCATATAGGACCAAGATCTGACTCTTTGATGAAAACGTTGCTGAGACTTTCCTCAAAACAACTCTTTCTTTCTTTCTCTTCTTCTTTCCTTTCGCTTCTTTTTTCCTTTCTCTCCACTCATCTCACCCTCTAGGACTTCTTTGGGGAAGAGAAGTAGGGCATGGGACACTTGTCCACTCTCATGCACCAACCTTGACATGTGTTGGAGAGGAGAAATGGGGCATGGGACACTTGTCCATTTTCATGCACCAACTTGACATGTATTAGAGAAGAGAAATGGGGCATGGGACACTTGTCCATTCTCATGCACCAACTTGACATGTGTTGGTCTCATGCACCAACTTGACTTGTGTTGGAGAAGAGAAATGGGGCATGAGACACTTGTCCATTTTCATGCACCAACTTGACATGTATTGGAGAAGAGAAATGGGGCATGGGACACTTGTCCATTCTCATGCACCAACTTGACATGTGTTGGTCTCATGCACCAACTTGACATGTGTTGGAGAAAATAAATGGGGCATGGGACACTTGTCCATTATCATGCATCAACTTGACATGTGTTGGTCTCATGCACCAACTTGACATGTGTTGGAGAAGAGAAATGGGGTATGGGACACTTGTCCATTCTCATGCACCAATTTGACATGTGTTGGTCTCATACTACCCATACCAACCACATGTACTTTAACCAATCTTATGCTTCCATGTATTTTAAATGCCCAATCCATCTAATACACCAAATATTTTATTCTCATTTATCCTTTTATTCAATCAATCCTAACCCATATCAATTCATGGTTTAATGGGCCCATGCATAAATAATAACATATGCATTATACATTAATTTAACATGACCCATATACAATTTATAATGCACATATTTATATACATTACCAAGCATCAAATATACAAACATTAAACAACCATCAAACAAACACCAAACATATCAAGGCAACACATAGAGTTTGGGCAAAATGCAATTGGGTTATGGGCTAGATGAAATAATTTTCGGGGCGTCACAGTAAGTGCATGATAAACAATAATATAGATATACAAGAATAACAACCTAATCTATATTATTGCATGATAAACAAGATAATGTACGTGCATGCATGATCAACATAAATGATATAATACGTGCATGATTATCAAATAACCTATATGCAAGTATAATAATGATGTGTACATGATTTTGAAAAGATGCAAATTAATATTATGGTTGGAACAAGTAAAGATTACTCTACAACACTAAAATTCTAGACAAAAGATTACAAACTTGGAGCTCTTGAATCTTTGCGCTTTCATGTTCCATCCACATGCTTTGACATGATAGTTGAATCCATCTGATATAGCTAGTTAGCACTGAAACAACTCAGTCAAAGATATTAGTATCGTGATTATATTGTTTGTTAGCATCAAAACACTTAGGAGAATACTAAGTGGAAAACCACTTATGTCAACAGCTATTTTCCGCATAGTCCCGGCGCCGTTACGCCCAGTTACGGGTTTGGTGGTGGTGTTTGCTTCGTGGACTTAGCCAATTTTTCACTCCTTTGACTTGCATGTTTTATGTATCTTCATTCTAACTTCTTGTAACTTGATTCCATCATCCAAATTCTCTTTCAACACATCCAAACACCTACAAAACAAAGAAAAACTAATGAGTAACACACTTAGACAATCAAATTAACCAACTTATAAAATTAAAAATTGAAATAAAGCAATATATACTAAAACATAACTAAACTAACAAATAGACCAAAACTAAGACAAACCAACCAAACTAATGCATAAGTCATCCTAAAACTCATCTAAAACATACTCAAAACATATCTAAATATTCAACTTATCATCTTTGACCGGGCATACGTACCCATTCGTCCGTTGTTCAATGATCTCGGTTGGACGACATTTCTTCAGTTCACCGCTCCATGGTATGAACCACTAGTCCAAGCTCTTTACTCCGGTCTAATGCAAGATGCTAATGAAATGCTTTGATATACATATAGGCATCACAAGCATGTCATTAGCCACCACATTGTCATTTCCTTGCAGCGATTTGAAGAATTTTTTGAGTTGCTGCAAGGTGATCCTTATGCTTTGGATCATCGTGGTAATGTTAGATTTTTGAATTTTGATGCTTTTGAAACCTTAAATAATTTCTCCAAGATGAAGGTGTTTACCACATATCCGAAAAAGTACTCAAACACCGTCTTCTCCTTCATGCCCCACTTGTTTCACAATATAATCCCTGGTGTTATCCTTCCGAGGAAAACCAGTTGAAGCAATGTTACAAAGATCGATCTCTTTCTTATTTGGGCAATTACTTCCGGTACAAGGGTGAATCTCTCTCACATCCTAGTACATCACATAGCGACTACCATGGCTCACTCACGTGCTTTACAATATGCGATGCACCTCACTCCGTTATTCAAGTATGTGGGCATCATTCTCTCCATTATTTAGCCAGTGCGTCATGTTCAGCCGCGAGAGGTTGTCAATGAGGGTACCCTGTGTAGTATGGGCTTCTACTATGTTTGTTGCTTGTTGAGATGGCATACTCCCAAACAAGTACCAGTGGGAGAAAGTTAAGGGTATTTTGAGTCTTCTCATTTGAGTGACCTGTCATCGGATGAGATGGAGGATGTGGTTCTTGAAGAATCCTATGATTGTGATAAAACTGATTCGAGTAGCTCCTCATAAGACTCTGGTGATGACCCTCCTAGAGATGAAGTTGGTTGTAGTTAGCCAGCTCCATCTGATGTTGCCAGCTTCTTTGATTTTGTGAGTATCCACCAGCAACTTCGTGAGATTCATGATTCTCAGACCACCACGCTTGCTACTATCAAGTTTGATCACACTGCGGTTAAGGATACAGTAATTGGTGTGACATAGTGCCACAAACCGAACCATCTGCTCCATCGCACAACCTGACTGTTCCTTGAAAACTGCAAGTATACAATATCAGATTGTAGTAATAACCAATGAAGATTGGGTTGTCGTCCTCTAGGATTGCACACCTTACCAAATACCGTTTTCACTAATTTCTAACCTTATCTAGCTAACCAAATTATAGAATTGCAAATAATTACACAACAAATAAAACTAATTAAAAGGAATGAATTATGGGAAATACCAATATACAAAAATCTAGAGAATCAACTTCACACAACCTTCAATTATGTAATTTAAACATGCTTATTATCAAATCAAATTCCTAGTTTATAAGTCAAAACCTTTGCGTCTATAATTCCCTCTCTCAAGTGTTGAATTAGATCGTATTGTCAAGAATACGGTTTGATCTCTCGATAAAACCTGTTTTCTTAACAACCCGTTAAACTTCATGATTTTCCTATAACTTAAAGAGGTATCGTAAATCTCTCGATTCTACAATAATCTCGGGTCATAAATCCCTTATTCCAACCTAGGAACCCTTCTCTCGAGTGTCGCTTCCCAAGTCTAGGTTCAATTAATCAGTGGCCAAAAGATTAAAGGCATGAAGCATTGAGAATTATGAATAACCTATGAAAATTGCATTGATAATAAACAAAATCTAAAATTAAACCATAATCTCTAGTTTAGGATCCATCTCCTCTCTAGAACAATAAATTAGTTCATACTTTGGATGAAAAGAACACAATACATGGAGAAAAACTCAATAATAGACATGAATAACCAACTAAAACTCCTGGAACTTGAATCTTCTTCCTTGTTTCCAACATTGAATCTTCGTGTTCCTCGTCTCCTAGCCGTCTTTTTCTCTTCTCCAATCTATTCGCCCCGAAAAACCCTAAATTTTGATATATATTAAGCCCCCCAAAGTTGTCCAATCATCATTCAAAAGTCCTCGCATAAGTTGCTAAAAACGCAACTTATGACCCAGTTAATGTCGTGGCGCTCAAAATGCTTTCTTTTTTTCTTTTTTAGTTCCACCACCACGGCGTCGCGGTGCTCAGAACGTCATTTCTGGCCTGATTTTTGTAGACTTGGCCAATTTTTTGCCTCTTTTCGACTTGGGTTCTTCATGCTTCTCTTTTGCACTTTCTTGTACATGTTTTCATCATCCAAATCTATGCCTAACACATCCAAACACCTACAAAACAAAGCAAATCAAGTTAATAACATACTCAAATATGAATTAAATCAAATCATAAACTAATAAACCAAAATAATGCATGAAAACCAATTTATTTATAAACTATCGAATGCATTAAAACTAACACAAACACATCAAACTAATACATAAAATGTCCTAAAACACACCTAAAACATGCTCTAAAACCAATCTAAATATGCAACTTAACACTGTCCATCTCTCAAGATGAAATATTTAATATTTTGGAGAGTCATTCGGGTTCCTCTCAGATTCGTAGGGAGTGATCGATCCTTTTTGATATTTCAAAAGGGGGAGAATTTTTGGGGATTATTTTTAGCTGTCATGCTTAGAGGAATTGACTAAGGGGGAGTAGACAGGATTCAGCGGGGAGAGATTTTGTTTTGACAAACTTTCTTTTTTGGATGACTGTACTCTGATATTGATCACAATTTTTAACTTTATTCTGTTGTATAACTTTAACATCATGCTATGATGCTTCACATTAAAATGTTTACCATTGCATGATTGATTGCTTATATGTTACTGTGTGTATTGCAATTATCAATTCATCAAGATTTTCATTGTTTCAATCACGACAAAAGTAAAATGTTTGAGATCATAAAAAAAGGGAGAGATTGTTGGCTTGATGACCCTCACTCTCTTTGATTTTGATGATTACAAACGATACTCTATGTGATCTAACATATTTGTTGAGCATGTTTCAGTTTTGGTATCATTTATTTGGCCTTGAAGGCTAAAAGAAATAGTTATCAATCATTTAGTGAAGACCAAGACTAAGGTTCAAGATTAAGAATAATAAAGACAGACAAGAGAAAGTTCTCTTGAAACCAAGTCAAGAACACAAGTAAACTGAAGACAAATGGAAGTCAACCAAAGTCAACCGAAGATCAAAACACATGGATGTAACACTATTTATTATATTTTCTTTAGATCCTCTTAGGTTGTAGGTTTCTTCTATGTTTAATCAGCCACTTGGTTTCTTGATCGTGTTTTCACCGAACCGTTTCATATTGCTTTTTGATTTATCGATTTTACTATCTTTTCGGTTCATTACTCATGCAATCATAATAAAAAATGTTTTCTCATCGTATTCATTTCAAAATGAGCATTTTGCATGTTTGTGAAAATGAGTTTATCATATGTGTAACATTCAAGGAATGCACTCCGTCCCGAAGAGACTCACTCCTTCTTGGAGGAACTCATTCCTTGACTTACTTTTGATGAAAATTTGTCTTTCCAGATTCATTTCATGTTTTGACTCTTGTTTCGAGTTTAAATTATTTGATTTATCGACCATGGAACTTAGACATGATCAAGGATTACATCCTTGACATGTGTATGTTTCCCAAGAAGCTAAGGAGTGCCTTCCTTCTTCAAGGATCGCACTCCAGCAGAGAAAACTCCATATTTTCATGAGGTTACATTGATGCTTTGATCATTCACTGTTTACAAAAGTTATTCACGATCACAAGTTTCACTTACTTGATTTTTAGATCATTTTGAGGTAAAACCTTTTTTAATTTTATTTCGTTCTGTGCATACTTTGATATCCTATGGCTGTGAAATATTGAAGAGGTTATTACCAAGTCTGTAAGTTGTTGTTTTAAATTTGGTCCTTTGTTGAACAAATCTCTTTTGATTATTGGTTGTATTTTGAAAGCTAGCTAATTAGCTAGTTGGGAAGATTCCATAACAGGGAATCGATGATTGTAACCGGTTCGATCCTCCTCCTTGAAGTAGGATCCAATGAGTAAAGAGTTTTGGAAATCCTTATGGAGGAGATCAGGTAGTGGAGGTAGGCTTATTGGGAAGCCAAACCATTACAAATCTAGTGTGCCTTCTTTCTTTACTGTTTCATTTATATTTTTGCTATTTATTTGATTTTTTTATTAAGTGTTTGAGAAAGGTCTTGAAAAATCCCAACAACCAATTAATCCCCCTCTTTGGTGTCTATCAACCCTAAATTTACTAATTTGGGGACTCAAATGAATTTTAAATGAGGTAGTTACAACCTTAGAGAAGCCAAATTTTAGTATCAAACACTATCCATAAAGTATCGAGACTTGGAAACAATGAGAAATGGGGAAGAAACATGCAACAACCCAAGGGAAAAGAGAAGAAATGTGTTTCCCACAGTGGAAACGCGTTTCATAGTGTTTCCTCAAAAACCATCCGAGAGCAGTTTTAATCAATGATTTTGAAAACGTGTTTCTGCTTCTAAGGAAGGCGTTCTAAACCCGATTTTTGCTCCATTTTTTACCTTTCCAACATTCTCTAATGGAAATAACCTTTGAGGGGAAAATTGGGGAGTGCTCTTGGGAGATCCATGAGAGTTTCAAAGGGTGGTTTAGAGCTTCTCAACGCCAAATCTAAGAGATTAAAGGTATAATCTCTCACTTTCCTTAGTGGATTTCCTTTGATTTTTAAATTTCTTGTTCAATAAGTTACTATGCTATTGTTAGAATTTTGAGTTGGAATGGGTTCCTTAGTATTTAATGGGGTTTTTTGTTACACCCAAAAATAGACAAAAGAAAACAAACAAAAAACCAAGGAAAGACCGGAAACCAAATAGAAAAATTGAGCACAACCCGATTAAGGACCTCCAGCAGCAACCTAAAGAAATGTTTATCAAGCTGCGGCCGAGGCCCCCCCGCCCCCTCTCAGCCACGAACCGAGGGGCCTCGGCCATAGTCAATGTCTTCTTCTCGGACATGGCAAAGGGCAACCTTCGGTTCCATCCGAAGGCATTTCACATGCTTAGCCAAGGCCACTCCTGACAATGGCCAAAGAACCCTTCCCGACACATAAATTGCAACTTGGATGCCGCACATAATAGATCCTGAGATAGACTTATAAACCAACTCTTGATCAGAAAAGGCACAAATCACTCCCACTGATGTAACACGAAATTAAATGCAAAGAACACCCCCTTCTCACTATAAAAAAGGACTTCATTCTTCAGAAATGTGTATGCTCTAAGCCTCCACCTCTCTACACTTCTATTTTTCATCCTACATATTCTAACTTAAACATCGGAGTGGTTTTGGTGGCGTCCACCTGGTGTCACAATCTTTTGCAGATTCGGAGTGAGGCGATCCCACAGGGAGACTTTGGTGGAGGAGCAAACAAAGTTCATACTTAGTCAGCCAGCATCACCCCTCGGACGAACGTAGGAGATTTTTGGCTATAACATTTGGTGTCGTCTGTGGGGAACAACATTCAAAGTGTAACGCCCCGAAATCATTTCATCTAGCCCATAACCAATTTGTACTTTGCCCAAACTCTATGTGTTTTCCTTGTTGTGTTTGGTTGTCTGTTTGATGTTTGATGTGTGATTATAGCTTATAAAAAAAAAGTATTATTGATGGTGTTATTATTTTTATTAATATCATTCGCCATATTAATAATATTGCGAGTGGCTTGTTGGAGAAGCTACATATAAATAACTTGTTGAACAAGTCATCATCTTGACTTATGGCTTATTAAAAGGACCACATTAAATGTCTTCATTTAATGCACCTTTTTCATATAGGGGAAGGTTGTACCTCAGCACATGGTAAATATGACAATTATATTGGAATATGTTGTGTATATGTGTTGATTTTATAATAATTAATTATTGGTGCGTTAAATTGACCTAGAGATATTAGAAATGAGTCCGAAACATATTTTTACATAGAGATCGGCTGGTCATACTCAAAATTCCGATGAGTATTGAGCACGTAGTGAAGAAACGAAGTTTAGGTGCTCTTGGTAAGGGAGTAGCGTGCTCATCACTTTTCTGGGCACGATTTTTTGTGAAAAATGGTCAATTTTCAGTGTTTTAAAGGGGGGCCAAAGGTTTCTACTTTTGCCATATGACTTAAGGACGAATTGGAGAAGGAAGAAGAGAGGAAAACTAGGGTTTCCGAAGGAAATCTTCACCATCTACACCCTAAGGTAAGTGTTTTTCTCCATTTCTTTCCATGAAATCACCATTGAAGGTGAGGGTAAGCTTTCTAATGGTGTAGTTTTCTCTATGGGTCACGGTTTTGGGTGTTCCCTAACCTAGGGTTAACTAATTTTTTCCTTTTCTGAGCTTGTTTATGATAGAAACAACCTTTTATGACCTAGATCTACATCTAATGTGCATTCTGCAAGCACTTCACAACGTTTTTTGTTGGTGCATGGGTTAGGGTTTTGCTGGAAACCCTTAGGGCCGAGATGCATGTTAGGGATTTGGGTTCCTAGGTTGATTTGGAACCCAGTGACTTCCCCAATTTCCAGCAAGAAATTGGTGGAGTTAAGTGTAATGGCCCAAAACCTAGAAAATGAACTTAGGGTTTTCCATTGAACTTGCATATCAACTACGTTGAATAAATGAGCATTGTTGATGTATCCTTGTTGGTCAATCAGTGATTATCATGGCTGAACGTGATGACTTAGTGTAAAATTGGCCTAGGGCTTAATTTTGGGACATTACCCAAAATTAGGGCTTTTGACCCAAATCAAGTCAATTGATCAAATTGACTTGGGAATTGTCTAATTGAACCCTAATTGAGTTTGAATATGGGTTTATGATGGTTAGACTTGTATGAGAATTGAATGAGTTAGTTTAATTTGACTTTATGCCCTATTGTAGAGACTTTCCCAAAATTGGGGCATATGCCATGTATTGGCTTAAACTGGGAATTTGTATTGATTATGATCAAACCTTTTGTGGATTTATCTTCTGTCTTGAATTATTATGGATGGTAGAATAGTACATGTTTATCAGGTTATGTTTCGGGTTTGTCTTAGACTCGTAGGGCCTCAACTGCCTCGGTTGTGTTGTGGGGAGGTTGGAGGTGCCTACGCCGGGTGTCCAGCCTCGGCGTTCCTCACGCCGCCCCTTGTGGGGTTGGTGGTCCAGGGTGTGGGGTCTCCACCATTGGTATCAAAGCCCATGTTTACTAAGTTTGGTCTAGAAGTTGAACTTAGACAACTTGGACCTAGGACTTGAGTGAGAGCTTTAGGTGATTAAAAAGCTTAAAAGACTAACTTAAAAAGCCTTAGTATCTTATATTTTGTGTGCATTATATGATATGGGTAGTTATGAGGCTTTGTTTATATTTTAAATTCTCTTATGTGTGATGGTTGCCCATATTCCTACTTCTCAGTGTCATGAGGAGGAGCAGGAGATTGAGCCAGCCACACACAGAGCCATCCAATGAAGTCCAGATGAGGAGAATGAAGGAGATTGTTCAGGCACAGGGCCGCTTGATGGCAGCCCAGACTACACAGATACAGGTGTTAGTGCAACAGATCGAGGTTGTTACTTGACAGACACCTCAGACAATGCCTCAAGAGGTGGGTACTAGTGGAGCTGAGGCTGCCGGGACTAATGGGGTTGCAGTAGCAACTGAGCCTCGGGTGGTTGTACCTCAGCCTATGCCTGCACCTACTCCTATTGTTGTGGAGAACCCCACTGATCGGCAGATCAGACTGTTAGAGAAGTTCATGAAATTGAAGCCTAAGGAATTTACTGGTGGGGTTGATTTGAAGAAAGCTGAGGATGAGGAGTCTTAGGTCTTATGTGCTGCTCACACACTTGAGAGTGATGCAGAGGATTGGTAGCTTTCTATACTGGACACACAGGGGACAGTGAAAAGTTAGGACACCTTTCAACGGTTGTTCTTACAGGCCTACGTAATAGAGACTGAGAAGCAAGCAAAACAAATCAAGTTTTTAAATCTTGTACATGGTAGCATGCCAGTCAGAGAGTGCGAGCTCAAGTTTAGGCAGCTCGCGATTTATGCTCCCGGGTTGATTCAAACACCGAGTTATAAGATTATGAGGTTCTCCTTGAACCTAAGGCCAGCGATCCGTCAGGCCTTGTCTGTGACGAAGATGACTGATTTTTCCACAGTGCTCCAGAGGGCCAAAAAGTATGAGCTGGCTGAGCGAGTTAATGGTATGTCTACACAGGCAGCTCAGAGTGTGTAGACTTCGCAGACAGAGTCTGGGGGACAGTTTCAGACTCCATGAAAGAAGGGCAACCGGAGGAAAAATATGAAGTTTTATAAGGGAGCACAGTTCGAGGGTGTGAGGCATCCCAGATCCAAATTGGCGTGATGGCCACACCAGTGGTTTCCTCTCCTACCCCAATTTTTTCCCAGGCACCGAATGCGTCGAGACCCCCATTTCCACAGACTGTTGGCTGAGGTAGAGGCAGACGCCGTGGAAGCTATGTGACGACATCTCAAACTGGATCATCTGTGCCCAGGGCTCCATTTGTTTGTTATTAGTGTGGATAGGCTAGGCATAGGAAATCAGATTGTCTGAACCTTCTGAGGGCTCAGGGATTTGGTCAATAATTGAGTGCCAAAGAGATAGCAAAGGCAGCTACTAAAACAAACCCGACAGCATCCAGGACCTTGGTAGAAGGTATTCTTATTATTTGTGGTGCTTCTATGCATGTGTTATTCGATTAATGATTTTGAAATGCCTGTGGACCTTAGAGTCCTTGCGTTTTTAGAGTTTGATGCGATTCTAGGGATGGATTGGCTCACGAGTTATCATGCAGTTGTTGATTGTTTCGTGAAAAGAGTCATTTTCTAAATCCCCAGACACCCAGTGTTTACACTACATGGTAAAGCTTCTGACCACACAATCATGAGAGGTAGATTTTTGACTAATGGAGATAGGGAAATTTTGGCTGAGTTAGCGCCTGATGAGGGGGAGACTAGTGAGGTGATACTTGAGGATATTGCCATTGTTAGGGACTTTCCAAATATATTCCCTACGGATCTTCCCAGATTTCCACCGAAGTGGGAGATTGACTTTATCATTGAACTAGTCCTTGAAACGAAGCCTATTTTCATAGCACCATATATAAATGCTCCAGCAGAGTTGAGAGAGTTGTAGAAACAACTTGAGGAGTTGTTGGCTAAGGGCTTTATTTCCCCAAGTGTGTCACCCTGGGGAGCTCCAACTCTTTTTGTGAAAAAGAAAGATGGGAGCTTGCGGTTGTGCATCGATTATCGGTAGTTGAACAGGGTGACTATCAAGAACAAGTATCCTTTTCCATGGATTGATGACTTGTTTGATCAATTGAGGGGAGCGAGGTATTTCTCGAAGATTGATTTGCGCTCTAGTGACTGAGATCAGAAGCTTTTGTGGGTTAGCTAGTTATTACAGGAGATTCGTTCAAGGATTCTCCAAGATAGCTACACCTATGACTAGGCTCACCCAAAAAGATGTGTCCTTTCTATGGGTTGATGAGTATGAGAATGTCTTTTTAGAGCTGAAGAAAAGATTGACATTTGCGCCGGTGTTGATTTTGCCAGAGCCTGGTTAGGAGTTGGTTATCTACACTGATGCCTCTCTTATTGGCTTGGGTTGTGTGTTGCTGACTTAGAACTGGCCGCAGTTGTATTTGCTCTGAAGATTTGGATGAATTATCTCTATGGTGAGATATTCACTTTGTATTCTGACCACAAGAGCCTAAAGTACTTGTTCTCTCAGAAGGAATTGAACATGAGGTAGAGAAGGTGGTTAGAACTCCTAAAGGACTATGATTTCACATTGGAATACCACCCTGGTAAAGCCAATGTAATGGCTGATGCGTTAAGCAGGAAGCGGGTAGAGACAGTTATGGTAGTGCGCCAGCTGTCTAGGAGTGGAGACTACTTGAGGCGGCTACAGTGATGAGTATATGTGCTACCCCTTCGGATCGGGTTGTGATATGTGCTCAGATGAGGGCTCAGCCTACACAGGTCTAGGAGGTTATTGAGTAGTAGAGATCAGATGTTGATTATGTGATGTACAAGTCTTGGGTTGAGAGCAACGATTATGTTGATTGGCACGTGTCATCCGATGATGCCTTGAGGTTTAGGGGACATTTATGGGTTCCCGCAGATCCATGGCTGAGACAGAGTGTGCTTCAGGAGGCTCACAGATCTTATTATGCTATTCATCCTGGCGGAACCAAGATGTATCATGATATGAAAAGGATGTATTGGTGGCCCGACATGAAAAGAGAAATAGCTCAGTTTATTCAGAGGTGTGAGATCTGTCAGAGAGTCAAAGCTAAGCATCAGAGGCCTGGAGGGTAGATGCAACCACTTGCCATCCCTGAGTAAAAGTGGGAGCATGTCACTATGGATATTGTTGTAGGACTACCCAACACCCTGAGGAAACATAATGCTATTTGGGTCATAGTTGATCGCTTGACCAAGTCCGCTCACTTCTTACCAGTGAACATTAAGGATTCTATGGACAAGCTTAGCAGGTTGTATATGCGGGAGATAGTCAGATTACATGGGGTGTCAGTTTTGATTGTATCAGAGGGATCTGAGATATACGTCAGTATTATGGCAGGGGTTGCATAGGCAGCTCGGCACTAGGCTAGATCTCAGTACCGTTTTTCACCCTCAGATGGATGGCCAGTCCGAGAGGTTGATATCAATATTGGAGGATATGCTGACTGGGACGAGTACATACATTTGTGTGAGTTCGCGTACAACAACAGTTATCAGTTCAGTATTGGCATGGCTCCCTATGAGGCATTGTACGGCTGACCTTGTAAATCTCTGGTCTATTGGACGGAGGTAAGGGATGTTGCGGTGATGGGACCAGAGTTTGTACAAGAACACACAGAAAATATTAAGCGAATCAAGCATAATATGAAGGTAGCTCAAGACAGGCAGAAAAGTTATGCTGATGCCAAGCGGAAGGTCATAGAGTTTGAGGTGGGTAACCAAGTTCTGTTGAAGGTCTCTCCTAAAAAGGGCTAGACTATTGGGATAAAAGGCAAGCTCGCTCTATTGGGTCGTTCGAGGTTTTAGAAAGAATTGGCTTCATTGCTTACCGACTGGCCTTGCCACCTCAGCTTGCAGCAGTCCATAATGTCTTTCATGTATCAATGTTGAGAGTGTACAAGATGATTTTGATCACGTCTTGGGTTGGAGAAACATTGAGCTGAGGCAGGATGAGACTTATGATGAGGAACCTATTAAGATACTTGACCGGAAGGTACAAAGGTTGGGTAACCGCGAGATTCCGGTGGTCAAGGTGAGATGGCAGTTCCATAGCGAGAAACAGGTTACTTGGGAGCGCAAGGACTACATGATGGAGCACTTTGCCGAATTCGTGGGCTTAGGTAACTTTTTAACCTTAAAACTTTGAGGACGAAGTTCCTTCTAAGGTGGGTGTGATGTAATGCCCCGAAATCATTTCATCTTGCCCATAACCCATTTGCACTTGCACTTTGCCCAAACTCTATGTGTTTGCCTTGTTGTGTTATTTTTGTGTTTGATTTTGATTTGTGATTATAGCTTATATAAAAAAAAGTATTATTAATGGTGTTATTATTTTTATTAATATCATTTGCCATATTATTACTATAGTGAGTGGCTTGTTGGAGAAGCTACATATAAGTAACTTGTTGAACAAGTCATCATCTTGACTTGTGACTTGTTGAAAAAACCACATTAAATGTTTTCATTTAATGCACTTTTTTCATTTATGGGAAGGTTGTATCTCAACACATGGTAAATATGACAATTATATTGGAATATGTTGTGTGTATGTGTTGATTTTATGATAATTAATTATTGGTGCGTCAAATGGACCTGGGGATATTAGAAATGAGTCTGAAATGCATTTTTACATAGAAATCGACTGGTCAGACTTGAAATTCCGATGAATATTGAGCGCGTAGTGAAGAAACGAAGTTTAGGTGCTCTTTGTGAGGGAGTAGCGCGCTCATCACTTTTCTCGGCACGATTGTTTTGTGAAAAATAGCCAATTTTTCGTTGTTTTAAAGGGGGGGAAAGGTTGCTACTTTGCCCATATGACTTAAGGACGAATTGGAGAAGGAAGAAGAGAGGAAAACTAGGGTTTCAAAGGGGAATCTTCACCATCTACACCTTAGGTAAGTGTTTTTCTTCATTTGTTTCCATGAAATCCCCATTGAAGGTGAGGGTAAGCTTTCTAATGGTGTGGCTTTCTCCATGGGTAATAGTTATGGGTGTTCCCAAACCTAGGGTTGACTGATTTTTTGCTCTTTTGAGCTTGTTTATTATAAAAACAACCCTCTATGACCTAGATCTACACCCAATGTGCATTTTGCAAGCACTTCACCACATTTTCGGTTGGTGCATGGGTTAGGGTTTTGTTGGAAACCCTTAGGGCCGAGATGCATGTTAGGGATTTGGGTTCTTAGGTTGATTTGGAACCCAGTGGCACCATTTTCCCCAATTTCTAGCAAGAAATTGTTGGAGTTAAGTGTAGTTGTCACACCCTGGGTTGCACAGCGTGCCCCCTACCCAAGTGTGGGCGCACCCCCTCGGGGCGAACGCCTAAGCCATTATGGATCCATAATATTGTCACATCTAGCCGAATTCGCGATACCCAACAGAGCCCTAGTAAGGGAGTAGATCATATCCCCCACTATTCATGAATAGTGAAGGGCCTCCCCCCAAGTCGAACTCGTAACCTCCCCTTTAAGAGGTTAGATTTCGCACTTGGAGTAACCACTATTCATGAATAGTGGGGGTAAATGATCTACTCCGTTACTAGGGCCCTGTTGGGTATTGCGAATTCGGCTAGATGTGACAATATTATGGATCCATAATGGCTTAGGCGTTCGCCCCGAGGGGGTGCGCCCACACCTGGGTAGGGGGCACGCTGTGCAACCCAGGGTGTGCAAAAAGGCCTCATGATTAAAAGGCCTCAATGTGTAGCATGATTAAAAGCTCATAACATATAGATATCAAGCATTTATAATAAGTTCGATGCAAGTAAAAGCTTATCAATTTGGATCCACATTCCACATGCATTGGGTTACTAGTGCACGTCTATTTCATCGTACCGTTGACCCCAATCATTTCCTTTCCTAAAACCCTCCTATGACAAGGTTAAGTCCTCCTATTAGCCAGATAGATGGGCCCAACCAAAGTCATAAGGTTTTCTCAAATCAATGCATCATTAAAAACATTAGAACACATTCATGCTTTCAACATACAATATATATAAGTGATATGATGACATAAAAGATATAATCATAAATGAAGTCTACTCACAACCAAGCCTCGCGAGAGTATTTAACCACACACGACCACCAAACCGAATCAACCCAATCAAGATCCTGAAACATTCATCAATATCCTACCATACATCAATTTCTATGCTCAATCACATAGACATTACACATCAACCCTAAATCAGCCCGCATATAGACAATAGGCCTAAATCCCATTTAATCCCATCAATCAACTCAAATCACATGACTTAGGCCTCTAATGCATAGTTCTCATACATAAACCATTCTATTAATCAAAAATACTGATTTTCAATTCCTTAGGCATAAACATGCCCAAATTGGGTCACTTGATCACAAGTAGGCATAACCCATGATATGGTCACAACCACCAAATCAGTAGGATAATCAACCCTAATCATGCTTAATTAAACATAAGTTGCATCAATTCAATGATTTTAGGCCAAAAGCATCAAAAGCCCTAAAATATGAAATTTTCCATACTTAGGCCATATTGTCGATTTACACTAGGTCACCATGTTCAGCCATGTATATCACTGATTTTGCATCATGGGTTCATCAACAATGGCAACTAGGTCAACATAGTTGACATGCAAGCTATTTGGAAAGGTCTAAGTTCATATTCTAAATTTGGGTCTACTACAAGCAACCCTACCAATTCTTCATTTAATATTTTGTTCAGATGTATCAATCTACCAACAGAAATATGTAATCAGAAAATCAACCGTACAGATTGAAGTATGTGAAGAAACAAACCTTCTGTCCAAATATCAGCCCAATCCAACGGTGGACCGAAAAGATAAGTATCTTTGATGAACAAGTCTCTAATCTGACAATTTCTCCTTTCCTGCTGCAAATACTCAAACTCCGATGACTATATCACACAATATAATTAACTCATAAACATCTCCACAGTTTAGAATGCAGAAATATCAGTTGTAAACTACATACCCAAATTTGATATCCATCCAACGGTAGATTGAGGAGATCTATAAGTTTGAGCGAAACGGCGCGAGAAATCCAAACTTTCTGACCAGCTTTGTTTGAGAGGTTAGATCTCTTAGACGAAACCTTAATGAAGATCTCCACCGTTCAGAATATATAAATATCGGTTTTAAACTACATACCCAAATTTGATATCCATCCAACGGTAGCTTGAGGAGATCTATAAGTTTGAGCGAAACGGCGCGAGAAATCCAGACTTTCCGACCAGCTTTGTTTGAGAGGTTAGATCTCTTAGACGAAACCTCTGATCAAGATCTCCACCGACCAGAATGAATAACCATAAGCTACGAACTTGCTGACAAATGTTGAGCTCAATCTGACCATATATCCCAGAGATCCAGCACTTTGATGAAAACATCGCAGAGATCTTCCTTCTGCAACTCCCTCTTTCTTTCTCTTCTTCTTTCCTTTCTCTTCTTTTCTTTTATTTTTTTCCTTTCTCTCCACTCACCTCTCTTTCTAGCAGTTCTTTGATTCCCTCCACTCACCTCACTTTCTAGCACATTCTTGGATAAGAGAAGTGGGCATGGGACACTTGTCCACTTTCATGCATCAACCTTCACATGTGTTGGTCTCATACTACCCATACCAACCACATGTACTTTAACCAATCTCATGCTTCCATGTATTTTAAATGTCCAATCCATTTAATACACCAAATTTTCATTCTCATTTATCCTTTTATTCAATCAATCCTAACCCATATCAATTCATGGTTTAATGGACCCACGCATAAATAATAACATATGCATTATACTTTAATTTAACATGACCCATATACAATTTATAATACTCATATTTATATACATTATCAAGCATCAACCATACAAACATTAAACAACCATCAAACAAACACCAACCATATCAAGGCAACACATAGAGTTTGGGCAAAGTGCAATTGGTTTATGGGCTAGATGAAATAATTTTCGGGGCTCACAGTAGTGGCCCTAAACCTAGAAAATGAACTTAGGGTTTTCCATTGAACTTGCATATAAACTATGTTGAATAAATGAGCATTGTTTATGTATCCTTGTTGCTAAATCAGTGATTATCATGGCTGAACATGATGACTTAGTGTAAAATTGGCCTAGGGCTTAATTTTGGAACTTTGCCCAAAATTGGGTCTTTTGACCAAAATCAAGTCAGTTGATCAAATTGACTTGAAAATTGTCTAATTGAATCCTAATTGAGTTTGAATATGGGTTTATGATGGTTAGACTTGTATGGGAATTGAATGAGTTAGTTCAATTTGACTCTATGCCCTATTGTAGAGACTTTTCCCAAATTGGGGCATATGCCTTGTATTGGCTTAAATTGGGAATTTCTATTGATTGTGATCAAACTTTTTGTGGATTTATCTTTTGTCTTGAATTATTATTAATGGTAGAATAGTACATGTTTATCAGGTTATGTTTTGGGTTTGTCTTAGGCTCGTAGGGCCTCAACCGCCTCGGTTGTGTTGTGGGGAGGTTGGAGGTGCCTACTGATAAGTTGAGTTTTATACATAGTAATTTGTGGGATTTTTATTAATTTTTTAGAAGCATTTTCCCAATTTCAAGGTATTTTTGACATATTTTGCATATTTTGTGTCTTTGGTTCATTTTAGTAATTTTAATGAGTTGTATAGGTGAGTTTTAGTGGTTTTCATGAATAAAATGCATTAGGTTAGTTTAAGAAAACAAATATGATTGTTAGGAATTTTTTCTAAAATTATTAGTGTCATTTTCAAGTTATCATGTTTCATATTGCATTTTTAGTACATAGTTGCATTTCGAGTTCTAGCATGTGATTAGTATGATGGATTTACTTGCTTTTGTGTGATGTTTTGTATGTGAATAAGAGCTTTAAAGTGTGGTGAAATGAGGTTAAAACGATGAAGAAAAGTTGCCAAGAACATGTGCAAGAAGTATACAAGGAAGTGTACAAGAATGAAGAATAAACAAGAAGAAAAAAATAGAAAAATACTGTTCTTGGCGCTGTAGCCCTTGGGAGGGCGTTGCAACGCCCAAAACATGAGAAAATTAGTATTAAATTTTACCTCAGAGCGCTGCAGCGCTACCCTCTCGAGTGTTGCAGCGCTACTGCGCATTTTTGGATTTTTCATCCTTGTATTTTGGCAATTTCGACAATTCAAGTCTTAGGCGAAGTAGGGAATATTATATAACATTTTTTAGGGTTTTTCGAGGGGAACAGACTTAAGAAGAGAACAAGGCGGCTCAGAGGTGAGGAACGCGAAGATTCCACTTGGAAACAAGGAGAAGATTCAAGTCCCAGGATTTTGAGTTTGCTATTCAATGTTTATTATTGAGTGTTTCTCCATATCTTGTGTTGTTTCCATTCAAACTATGAACTAGTTTTGTTTTATAGAGAGGAGATGGATCTTAACTTGAATATTATGGTTTAATATTAGATTTTGTTTATTATCAATAAAATTTCCATAGTTTATTCATGATTTCATATTCTTAATGCTTTCGGTTTCTTGGCCACAAATCGAATGAGTTTAGACTTGGGAAGAGGTACTCGAAAGAGAGTTTTCTAGGTTGGAACCAGGGGATTATGACATGAAATCGTTGTAGAATCCAAAGGTTTACAAGGTTTCATAAAGTTGTAGGAAAATCATAGAGTTTATTGGGTTGTTAGGAATTAGGGTTTTATAGAGATCGAATCTTCATCTTAATGATACGTTCAAATTCGGCACTCGAGAGAGGGAATTAGAGACGAGAGGATTTTGACTTATAGACTAGGAAATTGATTTGGTGATAAGCATGTCTAAATTACGTAATTGAAGGGTTAGGTGAAATCGATTATCTAGATATTCTCGTATATATTGATCTTTCTCACAATTCGTTCACTTTAATTAGTTTTATTTGTTAGTTAAATATTTGAATCCCTACAATTTGATTGCTAGATAAAGTTAGAAATTAGTGAAAATGGTAATTGGTGAGGTAAACAATTCCAGAGGACGACAACCCAATCTTCATCGGTTATTACTACTATCTGTCACCGTACGCTTGCGGTTTTCAGTGAACAAGTTTTTGGCACCGTTGCCAGGGATTGATTCACTTTAGTTTCATCAATATCGTTGGTAATTGATTTTGATTTTAATCTAGTATTTTTTCTGAAATTCTCTAAATTTTTTTCTCTGTTTTTTATTTGAAGGATTGATTGAAGTTTATGTGACGATCTAGAAGTGCTGAACTAGTACCGTTAGATCCTGAGAATGAGCTTACTTTGGGACAGAGGCGAAGAGAAAGAAGAGTAGAATAAGAGGCCATGGAGCCAGAAAATAATCTTCTTCTTCGGGACTACTTCAACCCCGTCATTCATGACAACTACTCCGGGATCGTGAGAGCACCCATTGCAGCCAACAATTTCGAAATGATGTCAGAGTTAATCACAATGGTTCAGCAACATCAATTTCGAAATGAAGTCGGCGTTAATCACAATGGTTCAGCAACATCAGTACGGGGGCTCTCCAATAGAAGATCTGATGACCCATATACAACCATTCTGGGAGAAGTGCAATACAGTCAAGTTGAATGGCGTGGCTGAAGATGTGGTTTGACTGAGATTGTTCCCATTCACTTTGAGGGACAAGGCTAAGTCATGGTTGCAAGGCTTGCAACCTGGGAGTGTTGCCACATGGGACGAGTTGATACGAAAATTTCTTCAAAAGATTTTCCCACCAGAAAAGACAGCTCAACTACGAGTAAAGATTGGTCAGTTTAAGCAATTGGACACTGAGTCACTCTACAAGGCGTGGGAATGGTTTAAGGAGTGTCCACAACACGACTTCAAATATTTTATAATGGGATGACTGTTTCCACGCGTACTTTGGTAGATGTCGCAGCTAGTGGCACTATTATGAGTAAGACGGCTGAGAGAGCTCTTAATTTCTTGGAAGAGATGGCTTCCAATACATACAAAACTCTTAGTGAGAGATCTTTGGCGAGAAAAGTTGCTGGAGTGCTTGTGCTTGATCCGATGTCTAAAATTTCGGCACAGTTAGCCACATTGTCTAACCAAATAGCATCGATTCAAAGTGCACAACAACCATCCATTAAGAGTGTAGCGGCAACAAGTATGGGATACTTGGTCGAGGAACCATTAAAGAGCAAGTAAACTACTTGAATAACCGGGGATACAACTATAGGAGCAATGTCAAGTTCCAAACCAATATCACCCGGGGATAAAGAATCATGAAAATTTCTCATATTCCAACACTAGGAATGTTCTGAACCCACCACCTGGTATATCTATGCCATCACAAGATAAGAAACCTTCATTATAGGAGCTTTTTAGTGAGTATATAGAAAAATCTAAGGCAAAGCAAGATAGGGTTGATTCAAGGATTGATAGCTTGGAAGCCTCCATGAAAAATATGGAGTTGCAAATTGGGCAACTTGCTTCAGCCATAAGTGCCCAACAAAGAGGCTCTTTCCCGAGTAACATAGAGATGAACCCAAATGAGCAATGTATGGCCATCAAACTAAGAAGTGGTAAAGAAGTTGAAAGCGGTTCTCCACTACCTATTCCCTCTTCATCATCTATACCATCGTCGCCATCACCACCTATGCAAGAAAAAGTACAAGAGGAGAAAAGTTTGAATAATAGCAAAGAAGTTGTCATTGAGACAGAGAAAGAGGCAAAGAAGAATGACTGTGTTCTGGGTCGTATCACTTTTCCGGACAACCCACCTACTCTTAAACCTCCCTTGCCTTTTCCCCAACGTTTTGCAAAGAAGAAATTGGATGATCAGTTTGCAAAATTCTTAGACATTTTCAAGATAATTAACATCAACATTCCTTTTGCAGATGCACTGGAGCAGATGCCTAATTATGCAAGATTCTTGAAGGAAGCGATGATGAAAAGGAGAAAGTTAGAAGAATTTGAAACAGTCAAGCTCACAGAGGAATGTAGTGCCATCATACAGAAGAAGTTGCCCCAGAAACTCAAGGATCCAGGGAGTTTTACTATCCCTTGTGTCACTGGTTCTTCTTCTTTTGATAATGTGTTATGTGATTTAGGTGCTAGCATTAACTTAATGCCTCTGCACATTTTCAGGAAGCTTGGACTTGGTGAGGTAAAACCCACCACAATCTCATTGCAACTGGCGGACCGATCAATCACCTATCCTTGGGGGATTATGGAAGATGTGCTTGTGAAGGTGGACAAATTCATCTTCCCAGTGGATTTTGTAGTGCTGGATATGGAAGAGGAGGAAGATGTTCCTCTTATACCTGGGAGACCGTTCCTTGCCACCTGGCGAGCTTTAATAGACGTAGAGCTTGGTGAGCTTACTTTGAGGGTGAATAAAGAAAAAGTGATGTTCAACATTTATAATACCCCCAAAGCTCCTGAGAAGAAGAATAGTTGCCACCGGATTGATGTGAAGGGAAGAAGTGGAGAGTGTTCTCTCAAGGTTTATGACAAACCTACAAAGAAAGATGCCTTGGAGAGCTATAAGCAGAATTTGGAGAGTTTAGATGACCCACCTCCTTTAGTGTGGACGAACCCCTATTGGCTACCACATGCAGAAGACGATCAATTGCACCATCATTTAGAGGAGGTCAAGAAAAAAAATGGCTATCTCCTTTGGCCAAGAGGAACCAGTTAAAGGAACACTTCGGCAAGGACCCAACCAATGTCAAGGCAGTACTTCATGATGAGCCACCTTGATGAGAAAAGTGAAAGTCTAGCTAATGACTATAAAGAAGCGCTTGTTGGGAGGCAACCTAACCGGTTTGTTTTTATGTTTTGTTTCTTTTTAATAATTGTAGTTAGATGTTTAGTTTTTGTTTTTCACTAATGGTATACATTTTTGTCCTTTCTCAGGTTTTGATTCAAGTTTGGGGGTCCTCATAGTTGCCAAAAGTAAGAGCCATTGTGGAGCCTTCTACCCATATGGGCTAGGGAGTTTCATTGCTATTCTCTTTTTATCTTGCTTTCTATATGTGGATGTTTTTGCATTGAGGACAATACATATTTTAAGTTTGGGGGGCATTTGAGCTTTTTGGTGTCGTTAGTGAGAATTTTAAAAACTTTTGTGAGAAATTTTTGTGAAAATTTTTGTTTTTATACATTTTGATCAATGAATAATTCCATATTCCATTATGAGCTTTGATTTGATTTGATCTTGTATGGATGATCTAGGATAGGATTTGCACTCATTTTTAGTAAAACCCTTGGAAAACTAGATTGTACTTTTTAGTCTGTGTACTTGATCTACTTAGCCATGTTTATTGGACATTCTCATTGACTTTTGAGCATGAAATTAGGACCATGAGTTCCACTTGTTCGCTTAAATCGAGATTATGCAAGTTAAGTACCTTTAGATCTCATTTTTAAACTGAACTCTATAACTTGTTTGATCTCTTCTTGAGGCGAAATCCTACGAATCACACCAAGAAAGATATGATTTAGGCCATTTTTGGATAGATTGAGCCATAAAGCCTACCTAACTATTATATTACCCCTAGTCACCCTATTTTGAGCCATTTACCCTGTTTATTGTCACCAAAATTGATTAGCCAAGGCCTGTGATTAAATTTTCCTTGTTTTTACCTAAGCACTCTTAACTCCTTGAAAAATGTGAGTTGTGTTTGGTTTGAGTATTTTTGCATGGGAAACTATGTGAATATTGGCTTTGGAATGAAAAAGTATGAGAAGGTGATAAAAAAAGGTTCAAAATGTGTGTTTCATGTGAAAAAGAAAAGAAAGAAAAAAATGAAGAATGAAAAGAATAAAAAGAAAAGAAAATTCAAGTTTCTTCATCTATGTATGGAAATGACTTAAGTTTGGGGGTGTATATGTGGGTAATGTGAATGAAAAATGTGAAAAATCTAGTTTTGGATAATATGTGGTTTTGGTTCATGTGTAAGGCATGGGATGTGTGCAAAATATATGTATCGAAGATGTTTTGGGTGTATTGAACTTAAATTTTATCCATTTTGACATACCTTTAACCCTTGGCCTTACATTACAAGCTTAACTTGTATTCTAGAGAGGAGATGGATCTTAACTTGAATATTATGGTTTAATATTATATTTTGTTTATTATCAATAAAATTTCCATAGTTTATTCATGATTTCATATTCTTAATGCTTTCGGTTTCTTGGCCACAAATCGAATGAGCTTAGACTTGGGAAGAGGTACTCGAGAGAGGGTTTTCTAGGTTGGAACCAAGGGATTATGACATGAAATCGTTGTAGAATCCAAAGGTTTACAATGTTTCATAAAGTTATAGGAAAATCACAAAGTTTAATGTGTTGTTAGGAATTAGGGTTTTATCGAGAGATTGAATCATAATCTTAACGATACGTTCTAATTCGGCACTCGAAAGAGGGAATTAGAGACGAGAGGATTTTGACTTATAGACTAGGAAATTGATTTGGTGATAAGCATGTCTAAATTACAAAATTGAAGGGTTAGGTGAAATCGTTTCTCTAAATATTCTCGTATATGTTGATCTTTCTCACAATTCGTTCAGTTTAATTAGTTTTATTTGTTAGTTAAATATTTGAATCCCCACAATTTGATTGCTAGATAAAGTTAGAAATTAGTGAAAATGGGAATTGGTGAGGTAAACAATCCCAGAGGACGACAACCCGATCTTCATCGGTTATTACTACTATCGTTCACCGTACACTTACGATTTTCAGTGAACACCTACGACGGCCGTCCCGCCCCGGCGTTCCGCACGCCGCCCCCCGTGGGGTTGGTGGTCCGGGGTGTGGGGTCGCCACACAAAGTCTGTTGTCCGAACACCATGAGTGAGAGTAACATCCAACCCCCTCAGGAGGATGCTGCAAACCAAGAACCAGTTCGCCAACTCCGTCGCAGGAGACCCCTTAGGGTATTGAGCCACCCAACTCTAACTTGGGAGCATTGAACAAGGGATGTGAATGGTGGTTAAGAAACTCAACAGAATGGCAGGGATCCTAGAGTGGATCGAGTAAGCCCATCATGCGATGCCTGCGAGAGGTGAATCCTTAGTGGTTGAAAACGAGTGTTGAGACGAAAACGTTGTGAAGCCCGCATGAAACCTGACAGAACAAGATGAACAAAGTCATCTGGGCCTAGTAATCATGGAACAGTCTTCCACCTCCCGCATCCAAGAGTCAAGTAACAAGAAGTTTCCCCCAATGACATCGAAGATCAGTAGTGGTACGTGTAGGAGCAGATCTCGACCTTGGTTAACGTACAAAGGGGTATGTTTAACGCAGGGGCTGCGAACACCACCCGTCAACTAGACCCCACGACAATGAGGACAAGGGAATTAGCTTTAGACTATCCAAGTTGTGGAGGGATCAAGACCTTTGTCATCTATAAACGGGATCTTAGGGGAAGCGGAATTGCCCTTCGTGTATGAGATCCAAAATGCTACCCTACCCGACAGGATTAAAATTCCCTAGAAGGACTTATACGACGGGAATAAGGATCTGGTCAATCACTTGACCAAGTATAACTCATTGATGAAGTTGTACGGAGTAATTGATCAGACCCTTTGTTTGACTTTCCAGCACACTTTGACCGACGCAAGTGATGCTTGCAAAACGCAAGTGTACTGTTGCCAAGTTATAATATAAACTGATGAGAATCGGGTATCGTCCTCAGGGTTTAAATTACTACACTAATTATATCGTTCCTAGCCCTAATTTTATCTAGAAAACCAGATTATGATGATCAGTGAACTAAATAATAATTAAACTAAAGCACTAATTAAAATAGCAATTTATCATAATTTTTGTGGAGAAAAATCAATATTAAAAGCATCTAAAGATTAGATTTCACCTAATTATCAATTATGCAATTTTAGACATGATTGTTATCAAATCCTTATTCAAGTTAATAAGTCAAAATCCTCTAATTTCTAACACCCTCTGTCGAATGCCGCGATAGAATCTATTTCCAAAACACTAGTTTTGATCTATCAATAAAAACCAATACATTAGCAATGCATTAAGGCTTGTGATTTTCCTACAACTTCATAAGACATCGCATATATGTCGATACTATGACCATCCCATGTCATATTTCTCATATTCGAACCTAGATAGCCCTCTATCGAGTGCCGCCCCCCAAGTCTATGATCATTCGATCCGTGGCCAAGAAATCAAAAGCATTAAGCATGGAGAAATATAAATAAACTATAAATAATTCATTGATAATAAATAAAAACTAATGTTATTACATAATCTCTAATATAGGATCCATCTCATCTCTAGACTAACAAGTTAGTTCATAACTTGGAATAACAAAAACCAAAATATGTAGAGAAACAAGAAAATAAACATAAAAACCCAAACTAATTGCTATTAAACTTATAAAATCCTCCTTGTCTCCAAGTCATCTTCTAGGCGTTCCCTTGCTCCTAGCTGCTGTTTTCTCTTCTCTAGTGTATTCTCCTCGAAAAACCCTAAATTTTGATATATAATACTCCCCAAAGTCATTTGGAGTTCGAATTGGAAAGTAGGGAAAAATCCCAAAATAACTTGCTAAAATCGCAAGTTTTTTTTCCTTTAGCGCTGCGACGCTCATTTCCAGCGACGCAGCACTCAGAACCACAACTTCTTTTCTTTTCTTTTTTTTTGTTTCACCACCCCAACGCCGTGACGCTCACTTTCAGCGCCGTGGCGCTCAGAACATTGCAATTCGCCTGATTTATTGTGGACTTAGCCAATTTTTTCCTCTTCTCGACTTTGGTTCTTCTTGCTTCTCTCTTGCACTTTCTTGTACATATGTTCATCATTCAAAACCATGACTAACATATCTAAATACCTACAAAACAAAGCAAATCAAATTAATAACACACTAAAATATGAAATGGATCAAATCATAAACTAATAAACCAAATTAATGCCAAATTATCCTAAAATAATAATTGCATCAAAACTAACATAAACACATGAACTAATGCATAAAATGTCCTAAACCACACCTAAATAATTCTCTAAAACCTATCTAAATATGCAACTATCAGCAACCTTGAGTTGTTTTCAATGGCTACTGCCCATATTTGAGTTGTTTTCGACCAGCTCGGACAATTGTTCATAAACCAGTTAGTGGGGCTTCACGAGACGAGGAAACCCTCCACGCACCTTCTGTCGGTCAAGTAAGGGAAAAATGAGCCCCTTAAGGACTACATAGCATTCGCGCATGAAGCATCCCAGGTGGAAGGATATTAGCCCAACGTGAGGCTGACAGCTATAATGGTGGGACTTCTAGCAAGCAGATTCTAGTGGTCTTTAGCCAAGAGCCTAGCTAGAAGCTATGAAGAGTTTCTCATCCGAGAGAAGAAGCACATGAACAACGAAGAGATGAAGACAGCGAGGGATGTCCAAACAAAAGACGAGACACCCTCAAAGAAAAAAAAAAGAGAAAAAAGATAAAAGAAAGGCCTAGAGAACACCGGGTGCCCACAAGGAGAACTCCGTTCTCAACGGGTTAGGTTGGCATACACCCCGCTCACCGTCCCCTGTCGAGTAGGTCCTTACAAAGGAAGAATGTCAAAACTTAATACGGCTTTCACACCCTATGAGAGCAGAAACAGAATGAAGAAATCGGATGAAGTACTGCAAGTACCACCGTGACCACGGTCATAATACCACTGATTGCTATGACCTAAAGGACCAAATCAAAGACTTGATCAACCGAGGAGAGTTGAGGGAATATGCCACGAACGAGGCAACCCCTCCGGCACATAGAGACATGCCTCCCCGACCCCCATTATGGGAGGATTAGTCTTGGGCGGCGATTCGAATAGGGCAAGGAAAACATACGACCATAAGGCATAAAACCCACCCCTCGACTCACATTTCATTTTTAGCACGAGGAAACAACCTCGAAATGACCCGCACATCATCACGTTCACTGATGACGACGTCTGCGAACTCCAATTCACACACCCAGACACCCTGGTCGTGACTTTGGACATTGCCAAAAATAAGGTTCTCAAACTATTGATCGACGGAGAACGTTCAGCGGACATATTGTTTAGCTCAGCCTTCAAGCGCATGAGCATAAAGGACTCGTGCCTACAACCGTCGATAAAGCCCCTGATTGGGTTTACCGGCCACTTTGTTAACCCTGAGGGAATGATCACTTTACCTCTGATGGTAGGAGAGTTCCCATTTCAATCTATGGTGATGATCGATTGTTTGGTGGTAGACTGCCCCTCCAATTCAATGAGATCATCGGACGCCCGACCTTCAACGCATTAAAAGCAGTAGCATCGCATACCATCTAACCATGAAGCTCGCCGTAGGAGAAGGGACTAGGATCGTGCGAGGTGATCGAAAGGATTCAATTGAATGTTATGCATTCGCTCTTCTTAAAGTGTGACTGACCGATGACAGAGGGGCGACACCACAAAGGGCCCAAGAAGACTTGAACAAGGTAGACCTTTAAAAACCGAAGGTTGTTTTCTACGTTCGGTGCAATGTACTCAGGGCCAAATAAGAAAAAACTCGAATAAGGCCCGGTGATGTATATGAGAAAATTAATAAATAAACTATGAATGATATTTTGAAATTCTAAATAAAGTACTTGTTGGCCCAGATGTGTCCAAAAGGGGGGTGAATTGGACAATGACAGAATCCTTTCTTTAAAAAATAGTTAATAATATTCAACAGGTTATGGCAGTATTCAGAGAACATGCAACAAGAAACAATATGTAATAGTACACAAAGGATTTATAGTAGTTCAGCCTCGCCTACATCCACTACCTAACCTCCCAGTTAGGATTTTGTTCAAACTCTATTACCTGATCTCTTACGGGTGAGAATCAAACTGTTACACCTTCTAAACTTATGAGTATGAGAAAACTGTTATAACATGAGAAATACTTGCTCAAACCAAGTGACACACACAGTTACTTAATAATCTGAAATACAAGTATAGAGTTTTGATTCCTTTACCAAGAATCAACGAAATACTTACTGAGCTTTCCTTGAACCCTAGTTGACACTGATTCAACAGAAAATGTATTATGAAGATCGGTTGAAATACTGAAGGTTCCAAGCTATTCTTTTCTTCAATAGATTTGAGAAAGTTTTGTAATGAGAATCAATAAATCCCAAAGAGAAATGTATCAGAGTTTTCGCAAAATGATCAGAGTTTTTACTGCGAAAATGATAGTAGAACTTTCAATTTTTTTTTCGCTCAGATAATTTCATAGATACTCAGTTGTATATATCAGTTGTTCTATATGCTCAAAAACTTGAAGTGCAGTATGTATAGATAGCACTTAATCTCGGTCTTCAAGAAAGTTTTTGGCGCTCAAATCCATTTAAAATCAAACATTCAAATTGTTTTACGGAAATGGATTGATTTAGATAGTGCAAAAACACCTGAATCCTCTGTGCTTTCACAAAATAAAAAGCTCGGAAAATAGCACATGTTGGCACAGTTATCAGCTTTTTGACAGTATTGTGTGAGCGTCCTGACGCAGAACACACCGTTTTGTCGTTTCTGCCTTTGAGGGCGCTCCTAGAGTGTGAGCATCTTGATGGACTTGAAGATTTTAAAAACCAGAAAACAATGAGGGCGCTAATTTGCTAGTAGCGTCTTGATGCGTGTTAAACACAAAAATCCCAGAAATATGTAAGTGCGCTAACGCACAATCAACGTCATGACGTATCATTTGGTTGGTTCTATGAGGGTACTCCTCGACGAGTAGCGTCCTGACATGAATAGAACACATTCCAACTATCACGACCCATGACCAGTGATGTCATGACCGGCACGGAACCCCCGGTGTCCCGTCAGCCTCATATAAACAACCTAATAAACATAAATCTCATACAAGCATCAAACTATATGGACGTAATCTATTCATTAAGATAATTACATCTTCCAAAAATGAAAACCATAAAAGTCCATAAGTCCAAAATATACAAAACATACATAACCATAAATACAACCCATCTATGTGTTAAGTATACATATAATAGGTGTTATTAATTGCATATTTTCCAAAATACAAAAATGTACAAACACCTACATCACCAAAAATACAAGTAGCGCTCCAAATTCAAGCCTTCCCCTTCCCCTACTTATCTGAACCTCAAATGATAAGAATGAGGAGTGAGCTACAACAAGCTCAGTGAATGTTTTCTACAAGTCAAAATGACGTCATCCTAGGGTACGGGCTTTACACCAACCTATACACCATCAGCATCCTAACATTCTATTAGAGTCCTAACATGCTGGCTCCTCACTAAGTGATTGACCATCACATGAGCGTCTTGATGAGCTGTTAGCGCCCTGATGGAGCACTGAAAACTGATTTTTGATTTTTGATATTTTTTGATCTTTTCAAAGCTCGATTAATCGGTTTAAAGCTCGATAAATTTGGATCAAACTAATCATTGAAAGATTCATCAAAAGTGATAAAAAACAAACAAAAATCCTTCAAAAACAAATTGATCAAAATGTTTTCCTTTTGAAACTCATGCAAATATGCAAATATGCATCATAAGTAGTGTCTGCTGAATCAAGTGACATTAGAGATTTTACAACCCTAAATGACTCTAAAAACATAAAGATTAAATCTCGAACGATCGTGGTTTTCAGTCTG
Organism: Paratinospora sagittata; assembly: GCA_035771175.1. Lineage (NCBI taxonomy): Eukaryota > Viridiplantae > Streptophyta > Magnoliopsida > Ranunculales > Menispermaceae > Paratinospora > Paratinospora sagittata. Next base: position 33,327,161 of record CM069590.1, read on the forward strand.
AAAATTGTCTTGATAGCTCTTTCACCATGCATCATCGAACTTGAGCAATCTTCATGCATAATTGAATGTGCAATATATATGCAATAATATCTTAATGAGAATGTGGTTTGTAATCATCAAAATATCTTTTCTTGTACGGGACATGAGGGCAACTAGATTAACAGTATTGTGCCCAATACACGTATCGAATAGCAAAGGTCGTAAGCCCAATGTGAGCTATACACGTATCAAAATAGCAAAGGCCATAGGCCTAACGTGAGCTATAAACGCATCAATAACAAAGGTTGTAGGCCCAACATGAACTATACACGTATCAAATAGAAAAGGCCATAGGCCCAATATAAGCTACGCGTGCATCGAGTAACAGAGATAACGAGCGGCTTAAGCGAACAAAACTTATAAGGCCCGCGAATCATGCCGATAAAAGAGCTGCAGAACCTATTCCTTCATATGCACCAGATAACAATAAAAATGAGGGTAGAAAAGTAAGACGATCAAAGGGGCTTGACCGCAACTTAGCCAAACTGCCCCCCGAGAAGACAAGGCAACAATAGATCTCTACAAGAAAAAAGAACCAAGAACAAATAGTGGAGAGACAAGCCATCCCCAGCAACAACTAAAAGGATACAAAGGTAAGAGTACAGAAACACATAGTTAAACATGTCCACATACATATAGAGACTATCTTATACAAACAAGCATGAAGTTTAGATTCATAATCCAATGGTGTCAACATTAAAAACACCATTAAAAGTCGTTAGTAAAGTTAGGGCCACAAACATTCAACCCTCCAACCAAAGTTAACACATAATCCAAGTAAAGCAATGACCAAAACAATGAAAAATATTAGCCTATATCCTTAAGGTCCCTAAGTGTGGCTACCCCGACCACTATCCCCTACGAGATAGCATGCAAAATGTCGGGGCTGGATGCTCGGTGTAAGTATCTCCAACCATCCCATTCCATTCATGGAATGATCGAGACCCTACAAGTCGTAGTACAATATCAAACACCTATAGGTACCTGTGACAGTTCTATTATCCACAACTAAAATCCATAACAATCCACAATAAAAGAACTACAAAATACAAGATGTTCATATCACGTAGTCCATCAACCTCAAAAGTCCAACATGCATAAGTCTAAGGCCACAAGGCCATCACCATAGTGTTTATACATCCTCACAACTAAGTTATCCATGTGGGTTAGGAGTTATAAGTGTGTACTTAAGTGCTCAAAATAACAAAGTCAAGTACATATGTCATACATATCTACAACGTATACAAAACACTCATTCCACACTCACATCCACAAATCTTAACTCTGCAGTGGCTAGATCCTCAAGCAGTGATAACTCTCTTACCTTTGTCTAAGGGACCTTGAAAAGGGAAATAGAGTGAGCCAACTATGTCTAATGAATAGCCTTCAAATATGCCATTAGTTACTCATCGATATAAGAACTATGTATGCACGAATGATGTTCATGAATATACAAAACATACAATACATAACACAAGAAGCATCCATAATACCATTATGCAAGTTAAATCCATTCACATTTCTTTGTTCTAGTTCAAGCTTCCGCTATATTAACCAACAAATCAGTCCTCCCATGTCAGGGTATAGCTTCCTCTCAAAGATCATCCATCACACATAATGATCCTCCCTGGCGAGGCGTTAAGACAACTTAAAGCCATTTGGGGTACTACAGGACATAGAACATTGAAAATCCCACCTGTGGAAGGTCCTACCGTGCCTCTAGAAAACCTAGCCTCATCTAGAGAGCCAATGAATACCAAACCACAGGGTTTTACACACATGCAGTTTCACAATAAACCAATTCATGATTTTCAGCATACACATATAATTTGATAAGATGACATAGAAGATATACATAAGGAACAACTACTCACAACCAAGCCACGCAAGCAATGCTATCCACACATGGTATCCAACACACTATCAAATCCAATTAAGATCCTGTAAAACATGTCAATGCACATATACATATCAATTCATGGTCAACACACACAACTAATATCCAATTTCCCAACATAGCCAATTAGGCCCATACACATTCTAATCCAATCATAAATCTCAATTGCCATGTCACAGGCACCACATATGCCCAATATTATGATGCAAGCCCGTCACTTAGGCCTAGGTCTCTACATGGTCATCATAGGCCAATTTCATCATAAATCAATCTAATTCATGCCAAATTAGTCACCATTCACAAAGATCCCCAATTCATATCAAGTTACAACATAAGCCCCAAAATTGGAAAATTCTCTACAATATGCCAACATGGCTAATTTGAACTAACTAACATGCACATCATGGAAAAACCCAAATTAGCACCATAAATCATCTAAGCATGCTAACTTAATCCACTAGGTCACATGCAACCACTATGGAATACCCTAGTGTTGATGTAACTACTCTCACCCAATTTTGTTTTGATGATTACAAACAACATACCTATGTTATCTAATCTCTTTGACGTAGTTGTTTCAGTGCAAACTAGATATATCTAATGGATTTAACTGCAATGTCAAAGCATGTGGAAGGAACAGTACTTCACGAAGATTCGAGAGCTTCATGGTTGTATTACTTTACTAGAATCTTAGTGTTGTAGAATAACTGTTACTTGTTCCAACCACACATGATTTGCATCTCTTCAAAAATCATTCATATAGTTTAATACACATATGCATATACATTACTATATGATTAATCGTGCATTCACTTTTTTTAATTTAATAATAATGCTATCGCTTAGTCATAATTTTTTATCATACATATAATGTTCAGTGTTTAACATGCATCTATCTTGTCAACTTTGCACGGTTTTATTATCTCACATGTTTTGTACTTATTGCTTTTATCATTGGTTTAATCGATTAGATTGCTCATGTTTTAACTGTGTTAATTATACCTTAATCGTGTCCAAAATGTTTTAAAATGTTCTTAAAATGTTAGTCTATGTTTTTGGCAATGTCTTAAACCCAAAATGATAAAAAATCAAGTCTCTTTCACTTGTTAGTGAAGGAACGCGCTCCTATAATGAGGAACACGCTCCTGAGCTTTTTCTCGAGACTCAATGATTTTTTATCAGGGTTAAGGAACGCGCTCCTTAAAGGAGGAACGTGCTCTTGTTGCCAAGGGAAAAATGTGAAAAATTTAAGAGTTAGTGGTTTTTGTTGAAGGAACTTGTTTCTATGCCCAATAGAGGAAATCTGAGACTTTTTAGATTTCAAACCAGAAACGCGTTCATGTGTTAAGGAAGGCGTTCCTTTGCCTCGGTGTGGTAATTTTCTTGCTCTATGTAGAGCAACTTTTGCAAAATCAAGAAAACTTGTGCAATTTTCTCTACATTATTTATACTCGTCCTAAAAAAGTTCTTAATCCATTTAATCCTTTATTCAAGGAAAAAGTTCACTTCATTTGTGTTTTTGATTCAATCTTTTGAAGAGTTCTCCTAACCATTCCAAAATTTTTGAGAAACTAAAAAGGAGTTCTAGAGTGTTGATCAAGGTGTTCTTAAGTGTTTTTCATCACATACTCGTTGTTCTTAATCATTCTTGGAAGAGAAAACTCTCAACCACATACACCTTGGAGAATCGACGATCTTCATCTTACCTAAGTTGGGTAACTTTTCTTTTAGATTCTAGTGTTTGTGCTTTGAGTAGAAACAATTTTTATTGCTTGTTTTTAACATATTATCAAAATTGTTTTTCTCTATTGTGTGAAACCATACTTGCGCTTTTATCTTGTATTATCTTTATAATGGTTTCATGTGGTTTGATTAACGTCGATTCTTGTGCTTAATACGTATAATGTTTGAATCAATTGTTTTGATCATAACTTGTGTATATTGATTCACATGCTTGAACATTGATTATTTTGAATCGATAAGTTTTGATCAACAACTTGCATATTGATTCTTGTGCTTCATTAATCATACTTAAAATCAATATTTAGAAATACATGTATGCATACAATTCTTGAACTTGCACAAATATACTTTGAATCGGTTGCTTGTATTTTTGAGAAACTATTTCAACATTGCACTTCATTTAAAATCATAGTGGTTGGAATAGTGATTGTTGATTCATTCAAGATTGTAAGCTTAAATTGTTGAGAGTGTTGTTATTCACTTCTCTATATCATTGTAATCTTGATGTATTGTTGACTTGGTTAAGTCAACCGGTACATTACCTTATTTGTACGACACGTAACCACGCCTATAAGTTGGTTGCAAGTTGTGGCTTACTAGCCAAGCTCCGATGTAGGCTAGATTGTGGATTTCTAACCAAGCCTTCGTGTAGGTTAGCATTGTAGTTGTTTTCTAACCAAGCCCTGATGTTGGTTAGTGTGAACGGCTTCTAATCCGCCTGTAAGTGATTAACCAATAGTGGATTGGGAAATCCTGATCGGTGTGATTGTGTAATGGATGTAGGTTTAAGGGGAACTGAACCACTCTAAATCATTTGTGCTCATTTATTTTCCTATATCTTTTTATTTGGATTGTTACCCATTGCGCATTGTAATTGTTTAATTAAAATATTAGAAAGGTAACACAAAAATCCGCCAAGTCCAATTCACACCGCTTCTTGAATGGTTATACTAGGCCAACAGGTGGTATCAGAACGGGTTTTTGCACTCAAGGTTATCTAACAATTTCTTTGAGTAAGATGGCATGAAAGTACTCAACTAGTTATGCTATGGACAATAGTAGATACACCGACAGACCACCCTTGTTTAGAGAGGAAAATTTTCATGAGTGGAAGATACTCATGAAAACTTTTATGAGATCACAAGATGTTGATCTTTGGGAAATGGTGGAAAATGGCTATACTCTTCCTAACAAGCCAACCGAGCTTTGGACAACACAAGAAAAAGAAAGGTATCGTCTAAATTCCAAGGCAGTATATGCCTTATTTTGTAGTCTCCCGGATAATGAATTGGAACAAGTTAGCCACTGTGAGACTGCAAAGGATGCTTGGAAATTGCTTCATTTGGTTCACTGTGAGCCACTTGATAACAGAGAATCAAGGATCAAGGATACAAATAGACGATTTGAAGATTTCAACATTCCTAAAAATGAACCAATCGAAGAGGTGTGTTCCAGATTCAAATTAATTCTTGAAGACTTAAAGGATCTAGATCAAGAGTTACCCCCTGGGATTAGCCTCGTCTGCTTTGCTGACAAACTTCCATGATATTGGCCTGAAAACTTACAAGCATAGCAGAAGTGTTTCATCCATGGGAGTTCACTTTGGAAGAGTTTTGCAACTTATTGACATCTATAGAAGCCAATGATGAAACAATAGTAAGAATTGAAGTGCTTAAAAGATCACGTGAAAATTTTAAGTTCTTGCATGAGGAAACAGTTGATGAGGGACTTGATAGGTTGATGGAATTAGCAAGTGATTTGCAAAGTAATGAAATACCTTATCCTCATCAGACTTTAGTCAAGTATTTCTTAGAAGGTTTCACGAACAAATGGAAATACAAAGTCAACTTTATCGAGACGTTTTGTGATCTGTTTAATAGTAGCTTTGAGAGAATTTTTTATGTGTTAAGCGGACTTGAGACCTCCTCAGAAGACAGTGAAGCTTCATCTGAAGGAAGAGAAATATTTGCTAACTTACCAAGTGATGATGACAGAGATAGAATGGATGAAAGTAAAACATCATCATTGGTAAACGATTAGTACGATGAAGAAGAACAAGTTGAAGATGATCAACCAGTTAGTGCCATATCCAGTGGTTCACTCATTGACACCTCAACTGATGAAGACGAAGTTCAGAATATTCAAGTTCACATTCGAAGGTTTCCAAAGATTCCTAGATGGAAAATGGGGATTTGAAAACTACTTGGATGCAACAAGGACCTGAACAACACAACTGATGATCAAAATGCAAGTTTGGAGGTTCCTTGAAGTGCTACATGATCGGTCTTTGCTTGTGGGTAACACTTCTATTTAAATTCAAATATTTCTATTGTGTTATTCCACGAATGGCCTAAACATATCCTCTTAAGCATAAATTAATTGTGTATTAAGAGGTATGTCTTTGTTGATGCATTTCATTTCTCTCAACCATGATTTTTATCATATATTGTTTGATGTTTGAGTTGAATGATTTTTAATGTCATACTATGCCTAATTATAATATTTGTATGATTTTGAAAATATCCTAGGCATTAATTGAAATGAGTATTAAATTTCATTGCCTATGCTTCAAACTTAATTGATTTGATCTTATTATGAATGATGTATATTTTGATCATCAATTAAGATATGTAATGTGTACATGTGTATCTTGTGAGCTTGCTAAAATTGATTATCATATGTTCACATGTGTCTCAAGTTTTATGTCTATTAATCCATTTAATATTGAACTATGTTATTGAGCATTGACACTTAATTCATATTATGATATCTGCTCAATTCGAATGGAAGTATGTATTTTGAATCTTACATATTATATCACTTCCAATGTATTCATGTGAATGTGTGTATGATGATTATGTCCACTTGAATATACCATCTATGATAATTTTACATGTGTTATTCCTAATCATGTATGAATTATTATTGATGTACATATGAGTGTTAATTTGGTGAGAATGATCTTGATTAAAATGTTTTTATCATTTGACGTGTGTATCATTCACTTAGAAATGACCAAACATTTCTTGAATAATCATAAATTATCAATTTAATCAAAGTGAAATTCAAGAAAATAAAAAAATAAAGTATTTTAGTGTTATGTGTTCTTAAGGAATGCGTTCCTACTAAAAGGAGCACGCTCCTCTACATGAACACCAGAAAGTGTTTTGCAAAGAACACAGAAACGCGCTCCTCTTAAGAGGAGCGCGTTCCTTAAGACTGATATGTTATTAGTCGAGCAGACAGAGAGTTCACTCTCTCCTCTCACACCCGATTTTCCTATTTTGTTTTTACGGTGTTTTGATTGTTCTAAACTCATTCCCCATCATTTATATCATCAAATTCATCGTTTTTAATCTCAAAAACACCTTTTAATCCATTCATCATTCACCTAAACTGCATTTTTTCACAAAAGTTTCTTCAATTTTCATTTCATCATTTCTCCATTGATTTCCAACGAAAATACAAGTTCTATAGTTTGTTTTTCTAGTTGGCGTCACCTCATCGACATTCCATCATCGTGTCGATCCATTCTATTCCCGCTTTCACCACATTTTCACTCAAAACCCTTTAGTTCATTTTGTTTGCATATATAGTGTTTGACAAAATTCCTCCAAGAAAAACAATTGTTTCTAAACGTCGATTGGAGATCGGTGAATCATCTATGCCAGCACCCAGGCCTACACGGCGACGTGTAGAGGTTGGAGAGTTCCCCACACCCACTCCACTATCCACGAGGCGACCCCGTGCCTCACAACCACCACCTCGCGAGCCCTCACCACTATTATCTTCATCCTCATCGGATGATGATGTTACACTTTTTGTACCGCGACTTCACCCACATCACGACCTCCACTTCTTGAGGTAGTCGTCCGACCATTTGACACTTGACGTCTCGCTTCGAGCCTCCAAGTTGATTTTGACGACTTCACGAGGATTCACATGCCTCTATTCACCTACTTCACCGAGATGATATGGGAGCAGTTCCTTTCTCATGACACCATCTACACTGAGTTAGTCTGAGTTTTCTACTCCGAGCTTGCTCTTGTTCCTGTCCTGTCGATGACCCACTTCACTATCGCTCCTGGATTTTGGGCATTTACATTGACATATCTTCGTTCACTTTGGATGAGATATTTGAACTTTCCTCTGTTGATCATGCTTTCTCCTACTCTGGGGAGCACGATGAGATCGTCTTTCCTAATTATGATCGGATTACAGCTTTGAGGACCATGTCAGGAATGGAGCTTGGACATGGGGTGTTGATAGCGTCCAACACCATTCTTGGACTGCGGCTCAAGATCTTTCACAACATCATCTCCAGAGTTATCATTCCCCACTTGAGCTCTCGTGCGAAAGTAGAACCTTTAGATGCTTTTCTTCTTTGGCACATGAACAGCCGTACTAGTATTCGCCTATCCAACGTCATCATTAATCACATCATTGGGACACGACACTACACTAAGGCATTTCCCTACGGTGCTTTGGTGACATTGCTCCCCAAGAGTGCAAAAGTTGATTTCACGGGCTTCAGGGTGTCGATGAAGCCGAATAAGAATAACTTCAATGGAGAGAACACTATCCGATCACTCAGATATCAGTGGGTAGGACACATCTGTGATTGAGTGCACATATCCAGGAGATGTCAGGGCGAGGGCACCAGATTCATCAGTTTTGATTCGCAGACAACGCCACCCGAGGAGAGAGAAGGGGGTGCAGCACCAGTAGCTCGTCCGCGTGGATGACGAGCAGCACCAGCTCCAGCACGGGCTGAGGCACATCCGGGACTTGTCCATGGTAGAACGAGATTCTCAGATGCCAGGGGTTTATCTTCGGGTACTGCGCTACCAGTGGATATACTATGCCCCTCCCTTTCAGCTACTTTAGATGTCATTCTACAGACGCTGACAAAGACACGAGACCAGCAGCAGATATTGTTTCCTTCTTTTTTTTCCATAGAGAAAAAATGCGATGATCTGGCCTCAGATGTTCATGCTCATGGAGTTTTGCTCCAGATTATTCTTGATCGACTACCGGTTGAGGAGCAACATGAGTACAGCTTCAGTCAGGAGGATGTTTTTGGCGACAGAGAGCAGCCCGCACCATCACCAAGATTTCATCAGCCTACTTTGCCTGTTCATCACGATTCAGCTTTCGCTCCCTCATCCAGTTCTCCACCAGTGACCACTGCCTTAGCTCTGATCCCTTTATCAGTTGCACCTCCAAGGATTCCCATTCCCAGGTTGCATCTTTTGTTCGCTTTGGCAGACTCAGCTCTTGATCTAGTTTTCTCACTTCCACGCATTTCTCCACCATCTCTGGGACGTTATCTAGTTATTCACTCAGGATCCACTTTAGCTACTTCATATGTTGCCACCGTTTTCATACCTGATACAGATGTTGGTACCACCCCCATGGAGGACAATGCCCCGACATCATCGGATATAATCACTGGGCTCGAATCTCTTGATCCTCAATCGTCACCTCAGTCATAATAAGCACACCCTCTTTTTGATGTTTCAAAAGGGAGAGAGATTAGTATGATTGGTCTAATCTGATTGACTAGATCATTTTGTGCACATACTCGGGGGGAGTGTTTGGAGTTGGACATATATTGGAGATGTTTTGTATTTTTTTTTTGTTTACACTTTTGTATTTTTTTGTGTACTTATGTTATTTGTTTTGTATTTTTGATGTATACATCTATGATGATCACATGTATATGTTTGATTTGTCTATATTAATATACATGTACATTTCGAGCTTATTGATCATATCTTTTGAGTATAATGTTATTGGTATCTGATTGATTATTCCACATGGTATTCAATGTTAAATCGTTTATTAAGTGGTATATTCTTAAAAGTTGCAAGATAATATTTGTAACACCTTCCACTTTTTCTACTGTAAAACTAATTTAACTGCCTAAGAACCCCCCAGATGTAATTGCAACTAGTGAAAGTAGCCTTAAAAGACCCCCATAATGGGACGGTCCCAAGGAAAAGACCGTCCCCATGGGGGGCCAGCCCCCCTCAGTACTCCTCGCTGGCCCATCGTTTTTTTCTTTTTCCCTCGTCCCTTTTTCACTTTCCTGCACCCCTGCACACTCCAAGAAGTTAGAAGAAAACATTACACCACTACAAGTGTGTTAAGGTGGGGAATGAAGGCTAGGTTTGTATTTTTTACTTGTTTAATAATGAATTACATAGCATCATGCATCATATTTGTTACCATTCTTTACTTCATGCATAAGGTTATCTATCATAAATGTTAAATTCATAAGCATGGGTGCTATGCTGTTAAGTTGGACCCGGAGGTGACACTGTCACTGGTTAGCACTGGAAGTCATGAGACCTCTCAGGTACTGGATATTGTATCGGTGCCTCGGGTCACAGGTTGAGAGTGCATGGTGCCTGGCCTATGATGTCGTGTTACCACATTTCATTCATATCATTGCTTCATTGTATTTTTGTGGCATAACTTTCTAATGATTGTTGTTTTGTACTTGTTTTGTAAGACTTGTTTATCCTGCTTGATCTCACTGAGCTGCTGAGCTCACCCCGTTGCTAATCTTTGCAGGGAATAAAGATGGGTTAGGGTGGATTTATTCCGATGGTTATGGCCAAACCTGGTCCATGTAGGGACTCTGGTGTATGTACTCTCCCAGGTCCTGTCAGATCGGTTTAGCTATGGTGGTGGTGGGTTTAGGCTTCTAGATGCCGCTCTTTGACTACTTTTTTTTTGTTATTTTGATACTTTTGTAAGGGTTTCTCCCTTGTTATCTTTCTCTTGCCTTTTTGCTGTAAAGAAATGTAATAATTAACAAACTCTGTGTTTTCAGTACAATAGTATTTCCCTTAATAGTTTCCACTGTATTATTGTTAATGTGGGCCACTATGCTTCTGTATGTGCAACTCTGATAGAGTGGTGTGAGCACTGAATCAATGAGGGGGGTGTGACAATATTATTCACTTAACTCATTCATTCATTTGAGATATCATGCTTCATGCTTCAATCAGACCAATAGTAAATTTGTTTGAAATCATCAAAAAGGGGGAGATTGTTGATGTAACTACTCTCACCCAGTTTTGTTTTGATGATTGCAAACAACATACCTGTGTTAGCACTTTGACGTAGTTGTTTTAGTGCTAACTAGATATATCTAATGGATTCAACTGCAATGTCAAAACATGTGGAAGGAACGGTACTTCACGAAGATTCGAGAGCTTCATGGTTGTATTACTTTACTAGAATCTTAGTGTTGTAGAGTAACTGTTATTTGCTCCAACCACACATGATTTGCATATTTTCAAAAATCATTCATATAGTTTAATACACTTATGCATATACATGACTATATGATTAATCATGCATACACTTATTTTAATTTGATAATTATGCTATTACTTAGTCATAATTGTTTATCATGCATATAATGTTTAGTGTTTAACATGCATCTATCCTGTCAACTTTGCACGGTTTTATCGTTTCACATGTTTTGTAATTATTGCTTTTATCATTGGTATAATCGATTAGATTACTCATGTTTTAACTGTGTTAATTATACCTTAATTGTGTCAAAAATATTTTTAAATGTTTTTACAATGTTAGTCTACGTTTTTCACAATGTCCTAAACCCAAAATAATAAAAATCAATTTCACTTGCCAGTGAAGGAACGAGCTCCTATAGTGAGGAACACACTCCTGAGCTTTTTCTCGAGTCTTAGTGTTTTTTTGAATAGGGTTAAGGAATGCGCTCCTTGTAAGAGGAATGCGTTCCTATGGCATTTCCCGAGACTCAGATTTTTTCTAATCAGGTAAAAGGAACGTGCTCTTATTGCCAAGAGCAAAATGGAAAAAATTTAAGAGTTAGTGGTTCTTGTTGAAGGAACCCGTTCCTATGCCCAACAGACATATTGAAGAACGCGCTCCTTGATTGGAGGAAAATCTGAGATATTTCAGATTTCAAACCAGAAATGCGCTCCTGTGTTCGATGTGGTATTTTTCTATAAATACCACACTTGCTCATTTAAAAAATAACTTTTGCAAAATCAAGAGAACTTGTGCAATTTTCTCTACATCATTTATACTCATCCTAAACAAGTTCTTGAGTTGTTTAATCCTGTAATCAAAACAAGAGTTCACTTCATTTGCATTTTTTATTCAATCTTTTGAAGAGTTCTCCTAACCATTCCAAAAATTTGAGAAACTAGAAAAAGTTCTTGAGTGTTGATTAAGGTGTTCTTAAGTGTTTTTAATAACATACTTATTGTTCTTGATCATTCTTGGAAGAGAAACCTCTCAACCACATACACCTTGGATAATCGACAATCTTCATCTTACCTAAGTTGGATAACTTTTCTTTTAGATTCTAGTGTTTGTGCTCTAAGTAGAAACGGTTTTTATTGCTTGTTTTTAACATATTATCAAAATCATTTTTCTCTATTGTGTGAAACCATACTTGTGTTTTTATCTTGTATTATGTTTATAATGGTTTCATGTGGTTTGATTAACACCGCTTCTTGTGCTTGATACATATATTGTTTGAATCTATTGTTTTGATCATAACTTGTGTATATTGATTCACATGCTTGAACATTGATTATTTTGAATCGATAAGTTTTGATCAACAACTTGCATATTGATTCTTGTGCTTTATGAATCATACTTAGAACCAATATGTAAAAATACATGTATGCATACGATTCTTGAACTTGCATAAATATACTTTGAATCGATTCCATGTAGTTTTGAGAAACTATTTCAACAAAACACTTCATTTAAAATCATAGTGGTTGGAATAGTGATTGTTGACTCATTCGAGATTGTAAGCTTAAATTGTTGAGAGTGTTTTTATTCACTTCTCTATATCATTCTAATCTTGATGTATTGTTGGCTTGGTTAAGTTTACTAGGACATACCTTATTTGTACGACATGTAACCACGCTCGTAAGTTGGTTGTAAGTTGTGGATTACTACTATTGTGGCTTTCTAACCAAGCCCTCATGTAGGTTAGCGTTGTAGTGGTTTTCTAACCAAGCCCTGATGTTGGTTAGTGTGAACGGCTTCAAATCCGCCCGTAAGTGATTAGCCAATAGTGGATTGGGAAATCCTAATCAGTATGATTGGGTAGTAGATGTAGGTTTAAGGAGAACCGAACCACACTAAATCATTTGTGCTCATTTATTTTCCTGCATCTTGTTATTTGGATTGTTACCGACTGCGCACTTTAATTGTTTAATTAAAATATTAAAATGGTAACGCAAAAATTTGCCAAATCCAATTCTCCCCCTCTCTTGGATGGTTATGTTGGGCCAACACCTAGGTCCAAATTCTAGGGCCAAGTCATTTACATGGAACCCCATCAATTTCTCATCAAAAATTGGGGGAAATGCCACCAATGGGTTCCAAATCACCCTAGGATTCCTAATTCCAAGCATGCATTTCAGTTCTTAGGGTTTCTATGGAAACCCTAACCTTAGGCTTCTCCAAAAACAAGGAAAAAGCCATGGAAAACAAGGTTTGGGCATGATTCAAGCCTTACGATACCTAATCCCACCATTATCTTGCTCTTTCAAGCACATGTAACCCAAACCCTAGCCTAGGTTTCCCCCAAATCAGAAACCCATGGCAATATCTAGGTCATATTGGAGCTTACAAACACATTTCAAGGAGATTTCACTTACCCTAGGTGAGGTTTGAGCAAGATCACCTTTGAGAAGCACCAAGGTTCTTTTTCCCTTCTCTTCCCCCTTCTCTAGTGTCTTAAGGCACAAAATGGGTGAGATGGGCGAAAAAAGAGGTTATATGTGCGAGTTGGGCCTACACATGGCCGAACTTAAAACAAATTTTTCGCAACCTCACAATCTAGTCCAGTTGACTGGTTTTCCCCTGTCACCCAACTTTTCCTCTTTTTCTTCTTCATTTCATCACCTTTCATTAACCCACTTTACACAAAATTCCCACACATCATTTACACTTATAAGACATGTCAAAACACTAACATACATGCATACAAATCATCCAACAAACAACACACATGGCATATAACATGGACACATAAGATGCATCACACCAAGAACTAGCACATAAAGTTGGGAACTTATGCAATTGGGGCATGGGCTAGACGGGAAAAAGTTTCAGGGCGTCACACTAAGCGCCGCCCTTCGTCCCAAGGTAGTCTTCTTCTAGGAAATCAAGATTCCAGTCTAAACAGTGGTTCTCGATCTCCGACCGCAGGTCCTTCATACCCTCGTAATACCCCTAGTCGTTCACCTCATTGCCAACTCTAGCAACCTCGGACTCATATCTGGCGTGCATGTCGTCCGTTATGCAGCCGACTCCGCTCTGTCGCGCTCAGCCTCCCGACGGGCTATGGCAGAATCCTTCTTGCTCTCAGCAGCCCTGGCAGCATGCTCTTTGACTAACATGCGCTGTTTGAACATGTGTTGCTCCGACATGCACTGACCGCAACCATCTTGCACTTCCTGCAACTTCTCATTTGACTTCTCACGAGCAATACTCATCGAATAGGTTGCCTACAAATCAACGACACAAGTTAAAATCCCAAGGAAGTAAGGTCACAAAAAAAGGGGAGCACTAAGGAAAATCACCTAAGTGAGCTGAGCAATCGTGTCCTCCCACAGGGTCTCCAACTCAGAGTCCCGGATCTCCTAGGCCTTCACGCTCTTAATACTTACCTTACAATTTTGGTTCACATACTTGACATATTCCTCGACCTCCTTCATGGAGGTAGGACCCGCAAACCCCGAGCAAGGAGCTTTCTTCTTTTTCTGAGGTGAAGAACTCGGCATAGCCTTATTCTTCCCCTTCCCGAATGATGGAGCCGACAGAGTGTTGAGTTGCATATTTAGATATGATTTAGAGTCTGTTTTAGGTGTGTTTTAGGACATTTCATGCATTAGTTTCATATGTTTATGTTAGTTTTAATGCATTTGTCAGTTTAGGAATAATTTGATTTTTATGCATTATTTTAGTTTATTAGTTTATGATTTGATTCAATTTATGTTTGAGTGTGTTGTTAACTTGATTTGGTTTGTGTTTGTAGGTGTTTAGATGTGTTGAAGTTAACTAGGATGATGGAAACATGATACATAAAGATGCAATGAGGATACGTGAAGAATACAAGTTAAGGAATGCATAGATTTGGCTAAGTCCACACAAGAGAAAGGCACCAACGTGCAGAAAACAGGGGCTGGACGCCGTGGCGCAAAAGTGGTGGAGTGATGATGATGCTAGCCGAGACTGGGTGTCGCGGCGTCCACTGTGGGCGCCGCGACACTGGGTTGCGATATGAAAATAACAACTTTCTAATTTTTTGGGGTTTTTACTATTCCACTTGGGACTTTGCAACACGACTTCCTATGGGCTTGGGCACTTAAATAGAAGATTGTTTAGTGTTTTCAAAACATCTTACATTGGAGACGAGAACAAAACGGCTAGGAGCAAAGGAACGCGGAGATTCGACGTTAGAAACAAGGAACAAGATTCAAGTTCCAAGATATTTAGTTTTGTTATTCATGTCTATTATTGAGTTTTTCTCCATGTTTTGTGTTTTTTTCATCCAAAGTATGAACTAATTTATTGTTCTAGAGAGGAGATGGATCCTAAACTAGAGATTATGGTTTAATTTTAGATTTTGTTTATTATCAATGCAATTTTCACAGTTTATTCATAATTCTCAATGCTTCATGCCTTTAATCTTTTGGCCACTGATTAATTGAACCTAGACTTGGGAGAAAGGGTTTCCTAGGTTGGAATAAGGGATTTATGACCTGAGATTATCGTAGAATCCAGAGATTTACGGTACCTCTTGAAGTTGTAGGAAAATCACAAAGTTTAATGGGTTGTTGAGAAAACAGGTTTTATGGGGAGATCGAATCGCATTCTAGACAATATGATCTAATTTGGCACTCGAGAGAGGGAATTAGAGACGCAAGGGTTTTGACTTATAGACTAGGAATTTGATTTGATAATAAGCATGTTTAAATTACATAATTGAAGGTTAGGTGAAGATGATTCTCTAGATTTTCTCATATTGGTATTTTCCATAATTCATTCGTTTTAATTAGTTTTATTTGTTGTTTAACTATCTGAAATTCTATAATTTGGTTAGATAGATAAAGTTAGAAATTAGTGAAAAGGTGTTCAATCCTAGAGGACAACAACCCGACCTTCATCGATTATTACTACTATTTGATATTGTACACTTGCAATTTTCTACTGAACAAGTTTTTGGCGCTATTGTCGGGGATTGTTTTACTTTATTTTCATCAATATCATTAGTAGTTGATTTTAATTTTAATCTAGTGTTTTTGCTGAATTTTTCTGAATTTTTTTTTCTTTGTTTTTATTTCGAAGGTTGATTGAAGTATGTGCGACATTCTAGAAGTGTTGAGTTAGTATCGTTGGATCTTGAAATTGAGTGCACTTTGGGACAAAAGTGAAGAGAAAGAAGAGTGGAACAAGAGGCAATGGAGCCTGAAAACAATCAACGTCTTCTTCGGGACTACTTCAAGCCCGTCATCCATGATAATTACTCCGGGATAGTGAGAGCACCCATTGCTGCAAACAATTTTGAGTTGAAGCCGACGTTAATTACAATGGTTCAACAACATCAATATGGAGGCTCTCCAATAGAAGATCTGATGATTCATATACAATCATTCTTGGAGAAATGCGATACGGTCAAGATCAATGGCATGACTGAAGATGTGATTCGACTTAGATTGTTCCCATTTTTTTTAGGGACACGCTAAGTCATGGTCACAAGGCTTGAAACCTGGGAGTGTTGCCACATGGGAAAAATTGATACAAAAATTTCTTCAAAAGTATTTCCCATTGGCAAAGACGACTCAACTACAAGTAGAGATTGGTCAATTTAAGCAATTGGAGAATGAGTCACTATATGAGGTGTGGGAACAGTTCAAAGAATTGTTGAGGAAGTGTCCACAACACGACTTTCAGGTGTGGATGCAACTTCAAATATTTTATAATGGGATGACAATTTCCACACGTACTTTGGTCAATGCCGCAGTTGGTGGCTTCCAATACATATGAAGCACCTAGTGAGAGATATTTGGTGAAAAAGGTTGTTGGAGTGCTTGAGCTTGATCCGATGATTGCAATTTCGGCACAACTATCTACATTGTCTAATCAAATAGCTTCGCTACAAGGTGCACAAACTTCCATTAAGAAAGTAGCAGTTGCTAGCATGGGATATTCGGGTGGAGAGAACATTGAAGAGCAAGCAAATTACTTGAATAACCAAGGATACAACTATAGAAACAATGTCTCTATTCCAAACCAATACCATATGGGGATAAGAAATCATGAGAATTTCTTCTACTCTAATAGTAGGAATGTTTTGAATCCTCCACCGGGCATGTCAATGCCACCACGAGAAGAAACTGTCTTTGGAAGACCTTTTGAGTGGGTTCATAGCAGACTCGAAGGCAAAGCAAGACAAAACCGAGTCAAGAGTAGATGGGTTGGAAGTTTCACTCAAGAACATTGAAGTACAAATGGGGCAACTGGCTTCATCAATTAGTTCCCAACAACAAGGCTCATTTCCTAGCAACACTCAAGTCAATCCTAAGGAGCACTGCAAGGCCATTACACTCAAAAGTGGAAAATAAGTTGAAGGGGGTGAAGTGAAAAGCAAGAATGAGAAGACTATGCCATCATCATCATCAAGCAACTCAGAGAATGAGGCAAATCAAGAGGAGCACAAGCAAGAAGAGCCAAAGGAGAGGCCATACCGATCGGGTTCCATTACCTTCCTAGGTAACCCTCCCAATCTTAAAGCCTTTTCTCCCTTTTCCTCAACGTTTTCAAAAGAAAAGACTTGATGAACAATTTGCAAAATTTTTGGACATGTTTAAGAAAATTCATATAAATATTCGTTTTGCAGATGCACTGGAGCAGATGCCCAATTATGCCAAATTCATTAAGGACGTCATGTCAAAGAAGCGCAAGCTTGAAGAGTTTGAGAGGGTGAAACTCATAAAAGAGTGTAGCGCCATCTTGCAAAGGAAACTACCTCAATAGTTGAAAATTCCAGGTAGTTTCACTATACCTTTCATTATAGGCTCTTCTAATTTTGAAAAGGTTTTATGTGATCTAGGGGCAAGTATTAATTTGATGCCATTGTCTATTTTCAGGAAATTGGGCCTTGGCGAAGTGAAGCCAACTACCATCTCTTTGCAATTGGCGGATCACTCTCTCACCTATCCTCATGGAATTATAGAAGACGTTTTGGTGAAGGTCGACAAATTCATTTTCCTGGTAGATTTTGCGGTGCTTGATATGGAGGAAGATGGAGATGTACCTTTGATACTTGGGCGACCCTTTTTGGGTACCGAGCGAGCTTTGATAGATGTCCAAAAGGGTAAACTTAGACTAAGGGTGAATGACGAAGAAGTGCTCTTTAACATCTACAAGACCCTCAAGTTCCCTTCTGAGATGAGCACATGCAACAGAGTTGATGTTATTGATGTGGTAGGTTGTTGTGTTAAAGAGGAGCATGAGATGGCTACACCAGTGGATGCATTAGAAAAATGTCTTGTGAACTCAGTTGTTAGAGATGGGGTACTAGATGAAGATGTCCAGCAGTGTGTGTTGTCACTTGAACCTTCTCCATTGGATTTTTCTCAAGGCAAGCAAGAGATTATGAATGATTCCACTCCAAGTGAAGAAAATGAGCCTAATCCCAAATTGAAGCCTCTTCCAGACCACTTGAGATATGCGTTCTTGGGAGATAAGTCCTCTTATCCAGTCATTGTTTCTTCATCTCTATCTTATGTGCAAGAAGAGAAATTGTTGAGAATATTGACGGAGTACAAGTCTGCCTTAGGATGGTTGATCAAAGACATCAAAGGAATAAGCCCTTCAATATGCATGCACAAGACACTTATTGAAAACACCTATGATGCATGTAAACCGAAAGTGTACGGTTGCCAAGATATAATATAAACCAATGAGAATCTTTTATCATCCTCAGGGATAGTGTTACTACACTAATTATATCGTTCCTAGCCCTAATTTTATCTAGAAAACCAAATTGTGAAGATCAGTGAACTAAAATACTAATTAAACTAAAGAACTAATTAAAATAGCAAGTTATCAGAATTTGATGGAGAAAAATCAATATTAAAAACATCTAGAGATAAGATTTCGCCTAATTATCAATCATGCAATTTTAAACATGATTATTATCGAATCCTTATAGTCAAAATCCTCTAATTCCTAACACCCTTTGCCGAATGCCACGTTAGAATCTATTTCCAAAACACTTGTTTCGATCTATCAATAAAAACCAATACATTAGCAATGCATTAAGCCTTGTGATTTTCCTACAACTTTAGAAGACATCGCATACCTATAGATACTATGACCATCCCATGTCACATTTCTCATGTTCTAACCTAGAGAACCCTCTATTGAGTGTCGCCCACCAAGTCTATGACCATTCGATCCGTGGCCAAAAGATCAAAAGCATTAAGCATGGAGAAATATACATAAACTAAGAATAAATCATTGATAATAAATAAAAACTAATGTTATTGCATAATCTCTAATATATGATTAATCTCCTCTCTAGACTAACAAGTTAGTTCATAACTTGGAATAACAAAAACCAAAACATGGAGAAAAACTCAAAAATAAACATGAATAACAAAACTAAAAATCCTGGAACTTGAATCTTCTTCCTTGTTTCCAACGTCAAATCTTCGCGCTCCTTTGCTCCTAGCCATCTTGTTCTCTTCTCCAGTGTATTCTCCCCTCTTAAAACCCTAAACAGTGATATATTTATGTGCCCAAGCCAATAGGAAGTCGTCCAAGAGAAGTCCAAGTCAAACTAGGAAAGTTTGCAACAAAATTAGAAAGTTTCTATTTTGAATCGCACATCCGCTTTCTTCCTTGCCGTTTTCCTTATTTTCCTCCACTCCAAATCAACCTCAAAACCCTTCCATCCTCTATTATTTCAAGTAAGGAATCCATAGAAATAAACCACGTCCAATTCGGAGTTAAATTGAAAAAGCTATGCCGAAACAAAAAAGTCGCGTACTTAGCTTTTGTGTAGCGGCGCGGCGCTCAGAACGTATTTTGGGCGTTTTTCTTGTGGACTTAGGCAATTTTTAGCCCCTTTTTTGCATGTATTCTTCATGCTTCTCCTTTACAACTTTTTGTACATGTTTTCATCATCCAAAACCATGACTAACACATCTAAACACCTACAAAACAAAGCAAATCAAATCAATAACACACTTAAATTTGAAATGAATCAAATCATAAACTAATAAACCAAAATAATGCATAAAAAACAAAATTATCCTAAACTAACATATGTATAAAAACTAACATAAGCACATCAAACTAATGCATAAAATGTCCTATAACATTCGCTAAAACTTGTCTAAATATGCAACTATCAACTTACAAGCCTTCCATTGAATATCAAAGAAGGCTTAATCTGGAGATGAAAAAAGTGGTTCAAGGTGAAGTTATGGAAGTCTTCATGGATGACTTTTCAGTTTTTGGTTCCACTTTTGATCAATGTTTGCACAATCTTGCTTTGGTGTTGAAGCGATGCGAGGAGATTAATCTTGTACTCAATTGGGAGAAGTGTCATTTCATGGTACAAGAAGGCATTGTTCTAGGCCATCGGGTGTCTTCAAAGGGTCTTGAAGTTGATCGGGCCAAGATTGTAATTATTGAGAAGCTTCCACTTCCAAAATGTGTCAAGGACATAAGAAGTTTTTTGGGACATGTCGGGTTCTATAGAAGATTCATAAAAGATTTCTCCAAGATCACGAAGCCACTCTATAATCTTTTAGAGAAAGATGTTCCTTTTTGTGTGAATGATGAATGTGAGAAGGCTTTTGAGGTATTAAAAGATGCATTGATTTCAGCTCCTATTATGGTGGTGCCGGATTGAAACCTACACTTTGAGATTATGTGCGATGCTAATGTTGGAGCAATGCATGGACAACGACATGAGAAGATGTTCAGAGCTATATATTATGCTAGTCGTACCCTAGATGTGGCCCAATGAAACTACACTACAACTGAGAAAGAGTTGTTGGTGGTTGTGTTTGCATGCGATAAGTTCCAGTCATACATTATTGGGTCTAAGGTCATTTTTTATACCGACCATGCGGCAATCTGATATTTGTTTGAGAAGAAAGATGCCAAGACAAGGTTGATTCGATGGATTCTTCTATTGCAAGAGTTTGATCTAGAGATTCGGGACAAGAAGGGGAGCGAGAATATGGTGGCTGGTCACTTATCATGGCTACAGCCTGAAGGCACAAAGGATGTGATTTCGATTGAAGAGTCGTTCCCAGATGAACAACTATATAGTTTGGGGGTAAAAGCCCCTTGGTATATTGATTTTGTGAATTTCTTAGTGTGTGGTACATTACCCCCATATCTCTCTTATTCAAGGAAGAAGAAGTTCTTGCATGATGTGAAAACCTATATGTGGGATGAGCCATTACTATTCAAGAGGTGTAATGACCAAATGATTAGAAGATGTGTACCAGAGGATGAGTTTCAAGATATTCTTCGAGGGTGTCATTCTTCCACTTATGGGGGTCACTTTGGTGCTCAAAGGACGACGGAAAAAGTACTTGAAAGTGGGTTCTATTGGCGCACTTTATTCCGAGATTCTTATGTCTTCGTGAAGACATGTGATCCTTACCAACGTTTGGGTACCGTTTCGAGGAGACATGAGCTGCCCTTAACCAATATTATGGAGGTTGAGCTTTTTAATGTTTGGGGCATTGATTTCATGGGGCCATTCTCGTCTTCGTGTGGCAAATCCTACATCCTTCTCACGGTTGATTATATTTCCAAGTGGGTCGAGGTGATTGCTATGCCTACCAATGATGCGAGAGTGGTGCTCAATTTTTTGCAAACGAACATCTTTACTCGGTTTGGCACCCCTCGAGCTATCATAAGTGACGAGGGTTCCCACTTTTGCAATAAGCTTTCTAATTCGTTACTTGCTAAATATGGTGTGAAGCACAAGAGAGCCCTTGCCTACCACCCTTAATCCAATGGGCAAGCCGAGATAAGCAACCGGGAAGTAAAAAGAATTTTTGAGAGGACGGTGAATGTGAGAAGAAAAGATTGGGCACTTAAGCTTGAAGATGCTTTGTGGGCATATCGGACTGCATTCAAGACACCTATTGGGATGTCTCCCTACCGCCTTGTTTTTAGGAAGAGTTGTCACTTACCGGTGGAGTTAGAGCATTGTGCTTATTGGGCAATTAAAAAGCAGAATTTTAACTTGAAAGCTTCCGGAGAGCAACGATTGTTACAGCTTATGGAGATGGAAGAATTCTGAAACCATGCATATGAGAATGCCAAGCTCTACAAGGAGAAAACCAAACAATGGCATGACAAGTTGATTTTGAAGCGGGACTTCTTACCGGGCCAACAAGTTCTTTTATTTAATTCCAGATTAAAGCTCTTTCCGGGCAAGTTGAAGTCTAGATGGTTTGGGCCCTTTATTGTGGAGAAAGTTTTTCCTCATGGTGCGGTGGAGTTGAAAAGTGCCGATGGATCTTGCTTTCTAGTAAATGGCCAACGGTTGAAGCATTACTTAGGCTAAGAGGAGTGGCATGATGAGAGCATCACTCTTGGGGAGCCTTGAAGGCATTATGAAGGAAAGTCGGGCCGACGACTCTAAACCAAGCGCTAGATGGGAGGCAACCCATCGATTTTGGAGTTTTATTATTTCTTGTGCTTTATGTTTGTAGTCATTGTAGTATAGGATTTGAATTTCATGCATTGACAGATTTGGTTACTTGTCCTTTCTAGGTTCTAAAACAAATTTGGAGGTTTCCTGGGAGCCTCTAGGAGAGACGCAGGGCATGCATTATGTGGCATCATCACCCATTTGGGTTCAAAGAATTTTTCTAAAGGCCTCTTTCTCTTATATGCCTCTATTTTTTCTAGTCTTTATTTGTTTATTTCATGCATTGAGGACAATGCTTGCTTTAAGTTTGGGGGGAGAGTTTTGAATTTTTGTCACGGTATTTGCTGAGTATGCATTAGTTTCGGCTAGGTAGTCACATTCTTTTACAACTTTAGACTTACTTATGGAGGGCCAATGACAAGAAAACACTTTAGAGATATGAAACGATAGGAGAATGTCAAGAGTTACCTACATGTTTGTGTGCTTGATCCAATTTTCTGTTGGGAATTGTTAGAGAGACTTAACCATTTGTACATGGTTCTGACCATTAGATTATGATTGTTTGAAATGGACCTTTGCTTGCTAAGTCATGTCTTAGATCTCTAGGGATTCTAGAACAAGTTTGATCACCACTCGAGGCGAAATCCTAGAAAACACACTATGAGAGAAATGATTTAGGCCATGTTTGAAAAAGTTTGAGCCAAATAGCCTACCTTTCTTTTGATTATATCCATAGTACCCATGTTGAGCTAAATGTCTTTTCTTTGTTTCCTATGCATTATGAACTTTTAAGTTTTATTTATTTAAATTCCTTGTTTCAACCTATGTACCTTATACACTTTGATCATGTTGGAGTCTTATTGTTTAGAAGCAAGAACAATGGGAAAGAAAATGAGAAAAAAAAGGGGAATAAAGAAAAGAAAAGATTTGAAGTTTGCTCATGAGCTTTATTGAAGGAAGAAAAGGGTGTTACACTTATGTGTTGAAAAGAAATAAGTTTGGAGGTGTAACATTTATTCAAATAAAAAAAAATTAGCAAACGAAAGAATGGGGATTGAATGAAAGAAAAAGTTGAATATTTGAGAAGATATATGTGTTAAAAAAGGGGTTTTTGGTTTCAAATGTAATATAGTGGATGCTAGTAATTGATCAAAGTGTTTAAGGTGTTTTGAGCTACAATTTTCCTATTTTTCCCTACCGTTGAACCTTGGCCTCACATTAAAACCTATAGAAGACCTATTGATTTTGATTGGTGTGTGATCTACATTAGTGGAGAGTGGTGTGAAAGACTTGCCTATGGAGTTCCAACCTAAAATTATATATTTTGAGATCTCATACTTAACACTTGTTTGCACTTGTTCATGACTTACATGATTAGTTTGATGAGATTAGCTATCTACTTATGTGTGAAAGAATCAAAAGTTAAACTTGGAGACAGTTGGGTTGAAATTCTAGAAAATTTTATACTCTTGAAATTCTTCTTAGAAGTGAATATTATTTTTTGTGTAATCTTGGAGGCCACGTATGTGTTTATAATGTTGAGTTAAGTCTTTAATTCTGTGAGATTGTGACTATAGAAGGGTTGTGTTAATCATGAGTTTTAGTTTTATTTTCCCTTTGCTCGGGATGACCAAAGTCCTAAGTTTTGGGGCATTTGTTGAGTTGCATATTTAGATATGTTTTAGAGCATGTTTTAAATGTGTTTTAGGACATTTCATGCATTAGTTTCATGTGTTTATGTTAGTTTTAATGCATTTGTTAGTTTAGGAATAATTTGGTTTTTATGCATTATTTTAGTTTATTAGTTTATGATTTGATTCAATTTATGTTTGAGTGTGTTATTAACATGATTTGATTTTTTTTGTAGGTGTTTAGATGTGTTAAAGTTAACTTGGATGATGGAAACATGATACATAAAGATGCAATGAGGATACATGAAGAATACAAGTCAAGGAATGCATAAATTTGGCTAAGTACACACAAGAAAAGTGAAGAAAAATGGTGAAAATTCGGCTAAGTCCACAAAAGAGAAAGGCACCAACGTGCAGGAAAAAAGGGCTTGGCGCCCAAGTGGTGGAGTGATGATGATGTTGGCCGAGACTGGGTGCCGTGGCGTCTACTGTGGGGGCAGCGGCGCTGGGTTGCGATACAAAAATAACAACTTTCTAATTTTTTCTGGTTTTTGCTATTCAACTTGGGACTTTGCAACACGACTTCTTATGGGCTTGGGCACTTAAATAGAAGATTGTTTAAGGTTTTCAAAGCATCTTACATTGGAGAAGAGAACAAGACGGCTAGGAGCAAAGGAACGCGGAGATTCGACGTTTGAAACAAGGAAAAAGATTCAAGTTCTAGAATTTTTAGTTTTTTTTCATGTCTATTATTGAGTTTTTCTCCATGTTTTATGTTCTTTTCATCCAAAGTATGAACTAATTTATTGTTCTAGAGAGGAGATGGATCCTAAACTAGATATTATGGTTTAATTTTAGATTTTGTTTATTATCAATGCAATTTTCATAGTTTATTCATAATTCTCAATGCTTCATGCCTTTAATCTTTTGGCCACTGATTAATTGAACCTAGACTTGGGAAAAAGGGTTTCCTAGGTTGGAATAAGGGATTTATGACCTGAGATTATTGTAGAATTGAGAGATTTATGATACTTCTTGAAGTTGTAGGAAAATCACGAAGTTTAATGGGTTGTTGAGAAAATAGGTTTTATCGAGAGATCGAATCGTGTTCTTGACAATACGATCTAATTCGGCACTCGAGACAAGGAATTAGAGACGCAAGGGTGTTGACTTACAGACTAGGAATTTGATTTGGTAATAAGCATGTTTAAATTTCTTAATTGAAGGTTAGGTGAGGTTGATTCTCTAGATTTTCGCATATTGGTATTTTTCATAATTCATTCGTTTTAATTAGTTTTATTTGTTGTTTAACTATCTGAAATTCCACAATTTGGTTAGCTAGATAAGTTAGAAATTAGTGAAAATGGTATTTGGTGAGGTGTGCAATCCTAGAGGATGACAACCTAATCTTCATCGGTTATTACTACTATCTGATATTGTACACGATTTTCTAGTGAACACAGAGCTAGGGTGGTCGCAGGATTAGAAGTTGGGAGAGCGAAACCGACTATGCTAGATTGAGTGGAAGCAAGACTATAGGCTTTCCAAACCAACCATTGTCGAGCAAGCAAAAAAACATCCTCATCCGTCATAGCTGGCAGTGGAGCCATCCTCAACTTGGACCGAGGGCGATCAGGAACGCCTAGCGGGTTCGAGGGACAAAACATTTGAATTTCTACGACAAAAACAAACAATTAGCAAAGCAAATCGGGAAACACCAAGTGTGATACAACCTAAAAATAATCACCAGACTCACCACGAGGAGGGCTAGAATCAGCAATCACTGATAAGGCCGTGAGATGACTCGAAGAAGTCAACTCAACATAAGCATGCTTAGACGATCGCAAGCTACGCAATTAATCAATCCTCTCCTCCAATTCTGAGGAAATAAGAGGGTGACACGTGTTACCTACATGCAACAAGGGTGAACTAATAAGAATGGAAAAAATGAGCATAAGTAGAAATATCCAAACACCCTCCCCTTTGCCTTACCCAGCAAACGAAATCTCTGACAAATCTAGGGCTTCTGACTCTCATCCACCCAAGCCTCGCTAACAAAAAACCATTTTCTCTTCCAAGAAAGACCATACGAAAAACTCATTTCAATCAACTTATCACGATGATGCGACATAGCCCCATACCAACCACAAGTAGTGCCATGTTGAACCAACTTATAACTCAAGGAACTCCCGAAGACTGAAATCTTCAAGACCATGCTTCATACTTTGAACGATGACCATTCACACCCAGAAACCATCAGTGCTCTGATCGTTCATCAGCGTCCTGCAGTGTTGGCTTGATATTAAGTGACTACCCACTGTATTAGAGTCCTGATGTCCCATCAACGTCCTGAAAGACACTGAAAAACAATTTTCTGGAAAATTGATTTTTCCAAAGCTCGATCAAATCAAATTAACACTTAAGTTTTTTGGATGAAACCAAACATTTGGGAATCATGCAATTGGTCCAAAGATGAGTCGAAAAATCTTCGGATTGGATCGATGAAACTCATTTTCTATCAGATAGAAAATCTTTTGAAAACTTATGAGAAATCATGGGAATCTCATGAAGTGAATGATTTGCTGAATCAGATAATGGCTGACATTCTACAGTCCTAAATCATTCTAATAACATAACATTTAATTCCTGAATATATATATATATATATATATATGTGTGTGTGTGTGTGTGTGTGTGTGTGTGTGGTTTTCATCTTGATCACGAGCTTGACTTCCTTTCAACCATGCTTTGAGTGAAGTGTCAATGCATCATCATGTATTCAATATACATAGGAATGTGGTTCATTAATCATCAAAATATCTTCTCTCGTATACAGGGACGTGAGGGTTATTGGAATAACAATCTCCTCATTTTCGATGATTTCAAACACATTATTATAGGCCTTGAAGCATAAAACTAATATGAATGCATGAACCTGCAATGGATAGATGAAAGTGACATGTCATTGATCAAATGAGTAAAAATATGTTTTATGCACTTTAATCTCCCCCCCCCCTTAGTTATGGATTTATTCATTTTCATGATCATTTCTCCCCCTAACTAATTGCTTAATACTTTTCTTGCTTACTTTACTTTTCCCCTTTTGAAAACATAAAAAGAAAAGAAAAGAAAAAATGAATTAATAATATATGGGTAGTGTAAGCATCAAGAAGTGGATAGGTTTGATTCAGAAAACATTCCTAACTCTCTCCTGATAAAAATAAACTAGTCTTTTGGTAAGGCTTTAATAAAAATATTTGCCAATTGAACTTTAGTTCCAATGTGAACAAGCTTCACATCAACGTTTTGCACATGGTCCCTTAAGAAATGATGGCGAATTTGAATATTTTTAGTTCTCGAGTGCAGTATGGAATTTTTTGATATGTTGATAGCGCTTGTATTGTCACATAGTATGTCAGTGCAGCCAACATGAATGTGGTAATCTTGAAGTTGTTGCTTCATGTATAAAACTTAAAAACAACAACTACCAGCTGCAACATATTCAACCTCAGCTGTGGATAAAACAACTGAATGTCTTTTTTACAAAATCAGGAAATTAAAGAATTTCCTAGAAAATGACAGAATCCAAAGGTACTTTTTCTATCTATAAGACTCTCATCATAGTCAGAGTCTACATAACTTTTTAATTCAAATGATGTACCTTTGGAATACCAAATTCCAAGATCAGTTGTACCATTTATGTATCTAAATATTCGTTTGATGCATTTTAAATGTTATTTTTTGGGATTGGACTGAAATCTTGCACACAGACAGACATTGAACATGATATCAGGTCTACTTGTTGTGAGATAAAGTAAATTGCCAATCATACTTCTGTATAGTTTAGAATCTACAGGTTTTCCTTTATCATCTTTGTATAACTTGATTGTTGAGTTACAAGGAGTATCTATAGACTTCAGATTATCCATCTGGAATTTTTTAACCATTTTCTTAGTTAGCATACTTTGATTGGCTTATAAGAGTTCCACCATACATTTGTTTGATTTGCAAACCAAGAAAGTATGTAAGTTCTCCCATCATATTCATTTCAAATTCATCTTGCATTAGCTTGGAAAACTCTCTGCACAAGTCTTTATTTGAGGCACCAAATATGATATCATCCACATATATTTGAATAATAAGCATATCATCATTCTGGTGTTTGATAAACAAAATTGGATCAAGTTTTCGTTTTTAAAATTTATGATCTAAAAGAAATGAACTGATTCTATCATACCAAGCTCTAGGAGCTTGTTTGAGTCCATATAAAGTCTTGTGGAGTTTGAACACATGTTTCAGGTTATGAGCATCCTCAAAACCTGGAGGTTGTTCCACATATACCTCTTCAATGATGTAACCATTTAAAAATGTAATTTTTACATCCATTTGGTATAAGGGAAAGTATTTGTAGCAAGCATAGGCAAGTAACATTTTGATTGTCTCTATTCTTCCTACTGGAGCAAAGGCTTGCTCGAAGTCTATGCCTTCTTCTTGATTGTATCCTTGTGCAACCAATCTAGCTTTATTTTGCACTATGATTCCTTGTTCATCCTTTTTGTTTCTAGGTACCCATTTGGTTCCTATAATTGATTGATGAGTTGGTCTAGGAACTAATTCCCAAACTTTATTTTTGACAATGTCCTAGTTCTTCTTGCACAGCAAGAATCCAGTTCTCATCCTTCAATGCATCTTTCACTTTTGTTGGTTCAATTTGAGATACAAAGGAAACAAGCTCTTGATCTCTATGAATTGAAGATCTAGTGGATACACCTCTTGATGGATCACCCAAAATTTGATCTTTGGGGTGACTTAGAAGTACTCTAGAGTTTCTTGAACCTTCTAAGGGTGTTTCATTATCAATTTCTAAGTTTTGAACTATCTTGGGATCGTCATCATCATCGAGATTCATTTGTTTAATTTCATCTCCAAGTTTCTTTCCAACTTCACATTCATCAAAGTTGACATGAATTGACTCTTCTACAGTTTTGGTTATTTTGTTGAACACTCTATATGTTCTACTGTGAGAGAATATCCAAGAAATATTCCTATGACTGATTTAGGTTGAAACTTGTCAAGATTATCCTTGTCATTGAGAATAAAACATTTGAATCCAAAGACTCTAAAGTAACTGATATTGGGTGTTCTACCCTTCTAGAGTTCATATGGAGTCTTCTTCATGTTTTTTCTAATCAATGTTCTATTCATCACATGAAATGCAATATTAATTGCTTCTGCCCAAAAATAGTTTGCTACTTTATATTCACTGAGCATTGTCTTGCACATTTCTTGCAATGCTCTATTCTTTCTTTCAACTACGCCATTTTGATGTGGTGTCCTAGGAGCTGAGAATTGTTGAGTGTATCTATGATTATTAAAAAAAAATTCGAGATTTTTATTAAAAAATTATCCTCCTCTATTACTTCTAATGATATTTATTTTATATCCCTTTTCATTTTCAACTTTTCTGCAAAATTTAATAAACAAATTGCATGCTTCTGATTTTTGGGCTAGAAAGATTACCCATGTAAATCTTGAAAAGTCATAAACAATAACAAACACATAAGATTTTCCACCTAATCTTTGTGTTTTGGTTGGTCCT
Organism: Paratinospora sagittata; assembly: GCA_035771175.1. Taxonomy (NCBI): domain Eukaryota; kingdom Viridiplantae; phylum Streptophyta; class Magnoliopsida; order Ranunculales; family Menispermaceae; genus Paratinospora; species Paratinospora sagittata. The sequence goes on from CM069590.1 coordinate 33,356,797, forward strand.
AAAGATCCATGTGAATTAATTCAAGAGTTGTAGTAGTAAATAAATATTTTTTGCTCTTAAATGATGATTTGGTATGATTTCCTAATTGACATGGTTCACAAACCTTGTCTTTTAAGTATTTTCCTTTTGGAATTCCCATGGCAAGATCATTATTTACTAACCTAGATATATTATCCATACTAATGTGTGTTAGTCTTCTATACCAAAGTCTTGCATCATAACAAGATATAAAATACTCAAACATGTAACATTTTATTTTTCAATACCATTAAGATTCGTGCAATATACATTTTTATGTCTAGATGCTATGAATGCAATTGAATTATCACAATGCCTAACTATGCACCTATTTTCTTCAAAAGAAATTTCATAACCCTTGTCACATAATTGACTTATACTTAAGAGATTATGTTTTGGCCCTTTAACATAAAGTACATTAGAAATAGAAAGAGAATCGTTACCAATGGTTCCAATGCCTTCTATTTCACCTTTGTTGTTGTCTCCGAACATCACGTTTCCTTCTTTCTTCTTTTCCATGTGCAAGAACTTGGACTTATCACCAGTCATGTGTCTTGAGCATCCGCTGTCTAGATACCAGATTTCTCAATGTTTGTTCATCTACATAACATAAAATACTTTTGATTTTGGTACTCATGTTGCCTTGAGTCCATGCATGTTCGCATCAATGAGAATACTTCTTTACACCCATGCAAGCTTTTTCCTTTTTACATTTATAACATTACATCTTAATATGGTATGCCCTTCTCTATGACATTTACGACATTTAGGTCTTTTGGTCAACAAAGTGTTATAATACTTTGGCTTTGATCCTTGAGTATGACCTATGCCTGCTTTATCAAATGCACACTTCTGTGATCCTAGCATCATGTCAAACATTTTTTGTCCATTCATAAATTTAATCACTATACTATTTAGGTCTTCATTTTTCTTCCTAAGCAACTCAATTTCATTTTTCAATTGTTTGAGCATTAATTTGAGTTCTTCATTATCCAAAGATAGCTCATCAAGATCCTCCTGTTGAGACTCAATCTCTTCAAGAGATTCTTCTAAGTTTTTCTTAAGCTTTTCATTCTTCTTAATTTCTCTACTTAATTTGGTTTTTACTACATCACGAGCATGAGAATTAAGAACATCAAAACTATCAACAAATGGTTTGGATTTTACCTCGGTGCTTGCCACAAGACAAATTGCAGCTTTGTGGTCTGAATCTGAGTCACTCTCACCTGAGCTTGTGTCATCCCATGTAGCTTTCAACACTTTCTTGCCCTTCCTCTTTGAGTTGAAATTCTTGTTATACTTGTTGGGACAGTCATTCTTAACATGGCCTGGTTTATTGCAACCAAAGCAAATAAATTCAGTGGGTTTAGCTTCAATTTTTTTTCCTTTATGGAAGTTAGTGCTTGTGCTTTCCTTTCTTTCTCTTCTAATCAACTTGTTGAACTTTCTAGACAACATAGCTATATCCTCATCCGTGCTCTCGTGTTCTGAAGTGTTTTCAGATTCGGAATCTACATTCAAAGCTATGGTTTTCTTTTCTTTATCCTCAACCTTGGTTTGGACTTTGTTATTTTTCAGTTTCATTTCATGAACCATTAATGAACTACATAGTTCATCAAAGGTATACTCGGCTAGGTTCTTAGCTTCCTCTATTGCATTGGCTTTGGGTTCCCGTACTTTAGGTAAACCCCTTAGAATCTTTCAGACAGTTTTTTCCTGCTCATAAGTTTTTCCTAAAGTCCTCATTTCATTCAAGTTTTTAGTAAACCGAGCAATGGCCTTTGCTATAGTTTCAGTTTCCTCCATTCTATAAGTTTCATAGGTTTCGATCAGCATTTGGAGCTTAACCTTCTTGACTTGCAAGGTTCCCTCTTGGGTTACTTCAAGTCAATTCCAGATTTCTCTAATAGTTTCACACGCACTAATTCTATTGAACTCATCACCAGATAAACTACAAAACAATATATTAATAGCTTGGTTGTTTAATAATTCTCTATTCTTCTTCTTTGGGGTCCATTCTTCTAACTCTTTGGGAACTGTAACACCATTTACAGTTTTGATAGGTGTAGGACAACCGTTTATCACAACATCCCACATTTCTAGGTCTTGGGCTCCAAGGTAGAATCTAATCCTACTTTTCCAATGAAGATAGTTATCTCCTTTGAAAAATAGAGGTCTATTGGTAGAGTTTCCTTCACCAAGAATGGTGTCTCTGTGACTTTGGTCTACCGTAGATAATCAAAGATTGTTAGATCTTTTGATAGGCAACCTGCTTGTTGGCCCAGATATGTCCAAGAGGGGGTGAATTGGACACTTAGACAATTTAAAAATAATTACAATGGATAAATTAAAGTGCGGAAATTAAACAAATGTGAACAGTCGATTTATAGTGGTTTAGCTACTTGCTTATGTCCACTACCTAACCTCCTCAGTTAGGATTTTGAACCTTATCACTAAGGGATTCTCTTACGGGTGAGAATCAAACCGTTACACCTTTTCTCAACTTGCAAGTGTGAGAACAACCGTTACACTGCTCAACTTACGGGTGTGAGGCAGACCTAAGCTTTCTCAACTTACGGGTGTGGAAAGACCGTTTCTCAACTTATGGGTGTGAAAAGACCAAACCTTGTTTAATATAAGACTATCAACTCAGTAGTTTATCTAACTATTGTTACAACCTTGATATAGTATACAAGATATGGAATTGAGTACGATTGTATCCTATGAACTATCTCTCAAGTTTCCCTTTCAGCAAGAATGATATAAGTTAAAACAGTGTTGAACAATTTGAGTGAAAATAGTTCGAAATCTCAAATGGATTTTTAGATAAATATATAAATTTAGCTCAGTATGAAAATCATTTGAATACATAAAGTTTAAAAGAAAACTCTTTGAAAACAAAGTGACTTAAACTTTTTTGACCAGATAAAAATTCAACTAGCTTTTAAAAAGTGTTTTCGCTCAGAGAATTTTCGGTGGTCTTAACATGTTAAGTGCCTGTATATATAGACTGTAGAGATGAAGTTGTTGCTCATTTGAATTTGAATTTCAAATATGAACGTTTACTCACAACAGCTAGAATATATCACGAAAATGGCAACTTTACATTTCATGAATATTTTGATTTTCTCCAGATACATGAATAAGGAAAGTTTTAGAAGACGTGGTTCGTGAATCAGAAAATATCTCTTACAAATATAGAAGGTTGATTTTGTACGAAAATTTGTTCTAAAATGGTGGCCAAAAAGGATGTACATGTCAGAACAACAAAAATATCATTTTTGTCGTTTTGTTCCTTTGAGGGCGCTCATAGAGCATCAGCATCCTACTGAACAATGAAGTGACGGTATTATTGAATCGTAAGCTTCCTAACTTACTTTGACAATTAAACGACTTAAATCATGAGGGCGCTACTCGATAGTAAGCATCCTGCTTTGTTTTAAAATCACTTAAACGCACGAGGGCGCTACTCAAGAGTTAGCTTCCTGATATTTAAAATTAGTTTTAAAACAAACATAAAAGATCTTAAGTTCTTTGATGGACAGTAAGCGTCCTGAAAGTTATTAAGTTGATTCTAAAGATGAGGTCGCTCCTACACAAGTAGCGTCCTGATAGTTTATTTAACTTATAACTATCAGCGTCCTTAAAGATAGAAATCACTTAAAAAGAAATAGAACTTTCAGAGAGCTAAAATTGAGTCAGCATCCTGACATTCTTAACGGTTGACAAAAAAAAGGTCGCTACTTACAAATAAGCTTCCTTATGAATCATTCTAATTCAACCTTGAGCGTCCTAATATTTTTATCAGCGTCTTGACTCGTCAAGTCCAGGAGGGCGCTGCTAAAACATTAGCGTCCTGAGAAACTCTATAAAAGCGGTTGTTGGTTTCTCGATTAGAGCTCGATAAAGCATGATATTTTTGAATTAAATCAAATACTTTAAAAAATCATAGAAATACCTTTAAGATCCGACGATCAAAATATGAAAATGATTAAATCTTGCTGAGAGCAAATTGATCGATAGACATTACATTCTAAGTACTGACAGGCTCAGAACTTTACTTGAGATGATCAATAGGCTTGTAAGCTCAGTTCCTTTATCTTAGTTTTTGATAAATTTGAAACACTTGACAAGATCATTAAAAACACAGATTGGAGATATTTGGAATCATCAAAACATTCATGTCATGGGGTTCATTGAAATAACACTGCTCTGATACCAATTGTTGGCCCAAATATGTCCAAGACGGGGGGGGTGATTTGGACAACGAAGCAAATATGCCTTTTTAATAAAATAATTTGCAGATAAAAAATATAGTATAAGTTGATAAACAAAGGCAGAAAAATATCAGATAAGTAGCACAATGCACACAAATTTAGAGTGGTTCGGCTCTTGCCTACCTCTACTACCTAATCTCCATAATTATGATTTTTTCAAAACTCCAATATTGAATCCTCTTACGGGTAAGGATTAAACCGTTACACCGTTTCTCAACTTCACGGGTGTGAGAAAAACCGTTATACACTTGAACAACACTTGCTTAACCACAGTGACAAACACAATCACTTTTACAAACTAAATACAAGTTTGAGAATTTGATTCTCTTACCAAGAATCAAAGAAATACTTATAGAGAAATTTATAAACCTCATACCAACACTGATTCAGCTATGAATGTATGATAAAGCTCGGCTGAAATTGTGAGGTAGATTGCTCCTCTTTCCTTCGATGAATTTGTAAGATATGTGAAGTTGAATCGATAAATCCAGAAGGTGATTGTAAATCAGAGTATTTTCAGAAGATTATCAAGAGTTTTTGCAGCAAGAAAATGATTGAATAGCTTTCAAAAGTTTATGCTCAAAAGACAAAATTATCTTTATTTTGTTTCAACGGTTCAAAAAGTTATTTATAACATACGCTCAGATTTTATTCTAAAAACGTTTTGGCCTTCCTTTTGAATTCAAATCAAACGGTAAAATTGTCTCATCAAAATGTGTATATTCAGACTGTTCGAGAAAACCAAAAGTGTGACGCCCGAAAGATCTTTTCATCTAGCCCATAACCCATTTGCATTTTGCCCAAACTCTATGTGCTTGCATTGATGTGTATGTTTGTGTATTTGATGCTTGGTATGTGTAGTTAAAGTGTTTTCGCATGTTCTTAAGTTGTTTAATCCGTATGAAAAGTCACGGGTTGATCAAAGGGCCGTAGGGTGTCGGAAAGGGCCAAAAACAATGTCTCAGTGCTGATGAACGAGCTCCTTGCACGAGATCGAGAACGAAAAATTGTCTCAGCACAAGAGGAACACACTCCTTGCGCAAGGCCAAGAGCTGGGAATTTTCTCAGTACGAGAGGAGTGCGCTCCTTGGGGAAGGAACACGTTTCTTGTGCGAAATGCAGCTTTTTTTAAAGTTTTGTTGTGGGCCCAGCTCGTGGTTTAGCTTGTGTAAACCCTTTAGAAAGAGGGGAAAGAAGTGGAGAAGAGGGAAAGAGAAGGAGTTGGAGCTTTTGAAGGTGTTCTAGCTCAAATAAACTACCATTGAAGGTGAATGAAAGCTCTTTAATGGTGTAACTTTCACCACGAGCCACGGTTTTGGGTTGACCTAGGTTAGGGTTTTGGTTGCATGTACCCGAAATAGCTTAGAAATTGCTTGAATGTGTATCTTTGACCCTTAGCTATGCCCAATGTGTGTTTTCCAAACACTTGACCACGTTTTTGACGTTGTATGAGGTTAGGGTTTTGATGGAAACCTTAAGAACCGAGATGCATGGTATGGAAATGGATTCCTAGTATGGATTTGAGTTCAATGGTAGCTTTTTCCCCAATTCCATGGTGAAATTGATGGAGTTTCATACATAGTGACCTAGCCCTAGATTTTTACTTAGGGTTGTGCTATGGGAGTGCATGTGACTTATGTTGGTTATCTTGGCATGCTTGAATGGATTATGTGTTGAACCAATTATCCTCACGTCCCTTACGAAGAATACGTCCCTGATATGAAAGATGTTTTGATGATTACAAACTACATTATGTTTATGATATTACTACACATATGGCATATCTAATCTTACTTGAAGGTTTCAAAGAATAAATGATGGATGGCGAACGTATTAACAGATCTTCTTAGAGACCATGATCGTTTGAAGATGTTTAGTTGTATGATTAGATTCTGATAGGTTGTAGGACCTTCTATGTCATGTGATTCAGCAATATGCATGCCTGCATGTTTTAATCGATTGGTTGCATATTTGATTTAATCTGGTTACATTATGTTTTATCGAGCTTTAATCGAGAAATCAAAACCGCTTTTATAAAAGTCTTTCAGGAAGCTAATGTTTTAGCAGCTCCCTTCTGGACTTGATGAGTTAGGACACTAATAAAATATTAGGAAGCTGAAAGTTAAATTGAACTGATTAATAAGGACGCTTACTTGTTAGTAGCGATCATTCTTTTATCAACCTTTGAGAATGTCTAGACGCTGATAAGTTATAAGTTGAATAAATTATCAGGACGCTACTTGTGTAGGAGCGCCCTCATCTTTAAAATCAACTTAAATAACTTTCGTGATGCTTACTGTCTTCAGCGCACTTAACATTATTTTTTAAATACTACTTTTAAATATCAGGATGCTTACTCTTCAGTAGCGCCCTCGTGTGTTTAATGTTTTAAAACAAAACAGGACACTAACTATGAAGTAGCCCCCTCAAGATTTAAGTCGATTAATTGTCAAAGTAAGTCAGGATGCTTACTATTTAGTAGCGCCCCCACTTCATCATTCAATAGGACGCTAATGTTCTATGAGCTCTCTCAAAGGAACAAAATGACAGAAAATATATTTTTGTTGTTCTGACACTACTGTTATTTCTGATAACATTTTTAGAAACGTATGAATACTTTTCAGAACTTTTCAGAATCGTACAACAACTTCATAATTTTTTAAACATTCTACAACTTCGTCAAAACATTCCTCTTTCATGACAAGATCAGATGATTCAGGTGCTATTGTCGTAATATGCATTAAGCTGAATCAATCCATTTCGGGAAAGAATGTTAACGTTATATTTGAAATAACCTAGAGCGCCAAAAATCATCAAGTCCATTGTGCCTCTGTTATTCCTATATATACGCGTTGCCTTAGAGTAGAAAAACTAACTAATGATATACGAAACTGACATTCATTCAAAACGTATTAACAGTTTTCATTTGTGTTAAAACACTTTTTGAAAGTCAGTCTTCGTTCACTTAGAATGTCAAGTCTTCTTGCTTGATCTTACAATCTTTTGAAAGAAAAATTTCAAGTCTTCTGGGTTGATTAATCTTCATGTTCACTATTTTGAAAACCCATAGAAGAAGACAAAAGTTATTTGAACCTGGGTTCAGAATAAACTTCATCATACATATTTTGTTGAATCTGTGATTACAGAAGGTTCAATCCAAAGCTTTGTAAATATCACTTTGATTCTAAGTAAAAGGAATCGTACTTCATCTTGTATTTAATCTGTAGTGACTGGTTAGTCATTGGGCAAGAGCACGTGTTGCTCATAGTTGTAAATGGTTGTCTCACGCCCGTAAGTTGAGAAAAGGTTCTCTCTCACCTGTAAGTAGAGAATAGGTCTTCTCATACCCACAAGTTGAGAAACGGTCCTCTCACACCCGTAAGTTGAGAAACGGTAGTTCTCACACCCGTAAGTTGAGAAAGTGCACCGGTTTGATCTTACCCTTAAATAGGTCCATAGTGGAGTTTGAAAAAATTCTAACTGAGGAGGTTAGGTAGTGGATGTGTAAGCGCAACCGAACCACTATAAATCTTGCTTGCATTGTCCCATTTACATTTGCTGTATTTAAATTGCTATACTTTGTTTAATCTGCTGTCATTATTCCGCACAACTTTATGAAAGGTTAAAATCTGCTAAGTTCACCCCCCCTCTTGGGCATATTTGGGCCAACATTATGATGTTAATTTGAGTTTCCCCATGGTGTAGCATGTTGTTTAGTGCAAATTGGCCAAATTGCTAATGTAGAGATTTTCCCCCAAATTGGGGCATATGCTATGTATTGGCTTAATTTTGGGATTTGAGTTGTTTATGATCATTCTTTCATGGTTTGAATGTTAAATGATGCATTGGCCTTGATGATCATGAGTAGACCTAGGCTAAGTGTTAGACTTAGGTCTTGGAATTGGGCATGAATGGTTTCCATATGTTGAAGATTATTGATCATGGTATGAATGGATTCATTGGCTATGTTGGGAAGTTGGGTATGAGTTTTATGTGTGAAATATGATGTTGATCATGAGATTAATTTATATGTGATTGTTTATATCACTTCAGGGCCATGATTGGATTGGATTAGTGTGGAATCCTTGTGTGGATGACGTTGCTTGCATGGCTTGGTTGTGAGTAGTTCTTCCTTATGTTTATCACTTGTGTCATCATATTAAATTATACTTGTATGTTGAAAGTCATGAAATATTATTATGGAATTACATGTGTGTAAATCATTATGAATTAGCATGCATTGAACATCTAGAAGGCTTGTGCTAGAGCATGTTGACCTAAGCGGTTCATCACTTAGCACGTCCATGAGTATACTTGATGAAGTATATTTTGATGATCACAAACAAAATCTCTTTCAGTGCTAACGAGCTTTAATCAAGAACCTTTCTCAGCACCTCAGGAAAGCAAAAAGAAAAGTCAAAGAATGATTCGATCAAGGAATTCAAGATTATAATAGACGTTCAAGATCGTTTCAATCAAAAGACCTCAAAGTTCATATCATGATTTCAAGATCACACCACACGAATGATTCGATCAAAAGCTTCAAGACTACATCATTCGATCAACGTTCACGAAATTCAACTCAAGCACGAAGTTCATCGAAGATCTCATAATGTAGAGTTTGATTTAAAGATTATGAGAAATATGAGTAATACACAGTATTTAAGGTACATATTTCTCTAATCGATATTACTCAAACGTTTTTCAAAACCATGCAGAAATCACTTGCTATCTGCATGTTTTGATCATACGCTTTACGGTATTTCAATTGATTCAATTGTCTATGTTTAATTCAAAATTTATCAAGTTTTTATTCGCATTCATCATATTTTTAATTGCGAGTCAAAACTACTTTTCAAGAGTCTTTGTCACGACGCCCTCCGTAAAGTGACGTCATGATCGACACAGAATGTCATATATACCATACCTAGACATATACGATACTCTGTCAGCCTCGTCCTTTAAGACAAAAACTCAAAAATCACTAAATATTTTGGCAGAACCTCCCCATAAATCAGAGGTTCCACGAAATCCCTAATAATTACAAATTGCACATAAACAAATACAAAATCACATATGAATCATATGTATCAATTCCATATTATCCCACATACATCAACAATATGTGACCATTCATATACACAACCACTATTCATTTTTCTTTCTCACAGGACTTATATACATCTAAGTCCCCAAAACATATACAACATTTAAACCATACACTAACTATTACACATTGTTTGGTGTTATATATATATATATATATATATATATATACATATACTAAAAACAAAAGTGTATATACCCATCTCCCTGAACACACCACATACTCACACAGCAAAAAAGCAAGCTCAATCAATTCTCTGGAGCCTTACCCTTGCCCTTGTGATCAACACCTATAATAAAAAGGGAGTGGGGTGAGCTACAACAAGCACAATGAGTAATCTAATATTGAAATTACATATGCATCAATAGAAAACATGACATTCAAATCATCATTAAAACTCATATGCAAATCAATGTAATTATCAATACATGATTTAAATACTTTTCTCGCCTCTCTATACATATCATACAATGCATAAAGCTAAAATATTCACCCTCAGGCATGTAACTGAGTATGTATCCCTATTTTGCATTTATAGGGATAATTCATCTTAGCAAACCATCCTCTCGATCATTCCGAGGTCTAGTCAACAAACTTCCCTCCTTGGAAATGATCACATACTTTCCTTACTTCGAGTAAGTCTAAGTATGTTCGATCTTAAAACCAAAGAATTTAAATGCATCAACTAAACAATGCAATATGGCAATCATACATTCACATCATTATCAAAACAAAGTTTATTTAATACAATGTCATACATGAAAACCAAATTAGAAATACTCACCAATACAGGATTTTGTCTAAGTCCACAACATACACACTTAATCAATTTTCACCAACAATTACCACACAAGCACCTCACTTGTACGATGTACAATTCTCAATTCACGTCAACTCTCTACAAATTTAACATTGCAACACCTAAGCATGAATTCCAGCCACAAAAATTCAGTCAAGTTAATCGCTAAATTAATCTCAATGCATTAATAAATACCTTACCAATGCATTCTTAACATTTTAAATTTCCAGCACAAGTAGCACACTTGTGCTCATCACCAAACCCAGAATTTATCAGTTTTGTATCTCAATTCTCTGAAATTTACCATCACCAATCATCCATGATCAATTTCCAGCCATAAAACACAACAAATTACAACAATTCACCATTAAAATTTAGTTCCCAAAACTCCTACCCAGAAATTCTGGAACATCAACTTCAACCATGAACAATCAATATTTAAACCATCAATCAACTTAGAATAATCAAGAGAACAATACCTTACAATTGTACTCTACAAATCTCATATTCTCCAGCTTAAACCCATGTCTAACAATATTTGGAAAACATGATTCTGGCCATGCAAAATCAGTCCAATTATCACCAAATGAATCACAAAACAACCATGAATTACTTACCCAAAGTTTCTTCCAGCAATTCATTTAATTCCTAGCTGAAGCCCTCTTGTTCCAGCTTGCAATCTAACCATTGAAATCATTTGCATGTCACATATGTGAAACAAAGTGAAGAAAGGAATCCAAATCTGGAATTTTCAGCTCAAAACCCATTCTTACCTTGGGTTTTAGCTTTCCAAGCTTCTCCTCTTCTTCCTCTTTCATTTCCTCTTCCTTAGCTCTACAATTTTCCCAGTCCAGCAAGTTTAGAATGAGCTGAAAACAACTCTAAATGGCTGAAACTGGTCGTGAGATGTAGCACCCGTGCCTTTAGGTGATGTCATTTTGACCCATAGTGTACCCGTAGAGTACACGTATACATATGTGTATATGTATTTTGATGCCCGAAGCACGTAAGTTCGAGTGTCTTTCCATGATTTTAGGTCATAAAGAGTGCGCATGAAGTTTCGGTACCATCGGAGACCCGTTCGACGTCAAAACATGTCGAAAACGGTGTTTTGGATCCAGTGGAGCTCTCTCCATGGAGGTAGAGATTTCTGTCACAAATTACATCAATGGTTTGTTCTCATAGATCCGTGGTCCGATTGAGCTGAAATTTTGTCAGCTCATTCTTAAATGATAGATATTCATTATGAACGGTGACGATCTTGATAGGAGTTACCTAGTATGAGTTTTAAGACTCCAAACACTGTTTCACAGATTTTCAGATTTTCTTACGCAGTTTTGATAAAATAGATAGATCTCGTAATCCCACCGTTGGATTGAGTGGAAAGTTTACCAGAATGTTTATAACGTACTAAGGCAACGTTTGTACGGTTACGATGTTAAATTCGTGGGTATTTTGCAATAAATGGACTATCTAAGTGCAAGTATTGCAACAGAAAACTATTTTTTGATAGTTTTTGGGCAACTTTTAGTTGTGGGCCCAAGCTTATCTATTTAAGCAACCAAAACGTAATTTTAGGATCATTTGCTCATTTCTCAGCCAGAAAAGAGAGAAAGGAGCTAGAGAAGAGAGAAACGAGCTGAAGAGGAGAAGAGGAGAAAAGGAGAGGAAACCTAGGGTTGGTGGATTTTGCTCAAAATCCCTAAGGTTTGCATGTTTTTCCTCATTGTTCTTCCTTGAATCTCTTTGGTTCATGCATGCTAGTGTTGTTTTGATGCATGCATTGTATGAAACCCAGACTTGAAGGGGTAGTGGAAATCAAATGTTGTTCAAATGCTTTGCATGTTTGATATGTGTGTTTAGAGTGTGTTGGGAACCCTCTAAAGGCAAAAACCCCAATTTCTAGCAAGAAATTGGTAGGGTTTAGTACAAATGACCTAGTCTTGGATCATTGACCTAGACTTTGACTTAAGCTTTGCATGCCATCTATGATGGACTGATCAGTATTAGGGATTGATTCATGTATTTAGCTTGAGATTTTAATGGTGAAATCATATGGTTTAGTGTAAATGGTCATTGTTTGGTTCATGGCCTTAGGCTTTTCCCAAAGTCATGCATGTCAACTATGTTGTTCTAGGTGGCATTGTGGATGATTCCATGTTGCAAGATCAGTAAAATTCATGGCTGAACATGGTGGCCAAGTGTAAAATTGGCAATATGGCCTATGTATGAAAATTTCCATATTTGGGGCTTTTGATGCTCTTGATATAAAATCTGGAAAATTATGCAATGTAGGTCTAATTGGACATGATTAGGGTTGTTTGATGATTGAATTCAGTGGGTTCTCATAATGGACACCCTAAGGTTGACTAATTTTGATCTAGGCTAAGTATTTGGTATTTTTCATGTGCTTTGGCAATTTTGCATGTAATTTGGGGATTTTGCCCAAATTGGGACTTTTCACCCAAAGCAAGTCAATTTATGAAATTGACTTGGGGATTGTTTAATTGGACCCAAATGGAGTAGAATCATGAGTTTAAAATGTTAGAACCTATGTTAAATTGATATGACTTAGTTCATTTTGATCTTATGTTTTATATTGGCCTAATTATAATTGAATGTCATGTATATTAGTGGTTGGATCATGGGATCACCCTATTACATTCAATTAAGGTCAATCTCAGTTTAATTGAGTCTAAATGATTAAGTTGAGCAATATGGAAATTGGCTCAAGGGGGTAATCAATTTAGAATCTAGTTGACTTTAGATTGGGTTTGAACATGGGGTTTTGACACACTTTATGACTGATTTTCAATTGTGTGAACCGTGTTATTTCCAGGTCTTGTGATTGATCTTGAACCCGTTTAGTCAATTGGAGAGTGTTGGTGATTGGATTGGCTAGCCTTAGCCAATCAAGGGTGAGTGTTCTTTTACTTTTGGATTATTTATATGTGGAATTGTAGTATAGAAATGTTTTAAATGCTTATGTATGATGGTATGCATGTTTTAATATTCCATGAAATACATTTGAGCATAATTCATTGGGATGACAATTTGGGTTGAGGCTCCTAGTTGGAATTTCCTCTTTTTGGGAATTCTCGTAAGTTTAGCGGCGATCCCAGTTGTGTACCTGGCAGAGGGTTTTATGGCTTGTGTATGGGTAGGTTTGTTTAGGCTAATCTTACGTGCTGCACAGCCCCAGAAATCCTATTAGGATACGAGTATTGAGTGTGTGTTCAGGTACTGTGTGTAGCGCACCAGCCTTGAACCCCCGTACTCAGGAGGTGTTAGGATTGCATGAGCATGACTATAAATGTTATGCATTGTCTTATGTATGACTTGATCCATTATGTTAGCATGTATGTAATCTATTTCGTCATCATGATATTTCAATGATTTATGATCTTACCATGTTTTATAAATGCACGTATATGCCACTTGTAAATAACATTCACTGAGCTGGCTGTAGCTCACACCACACCATCTTCTTTCAGGATCTGATAGAAAAGGAAAAGGGAAGGCTTGACTGCGGAGCGTCCCTTGTTTTTGTTTCATGTAGGTGTTGTACATTTAGTTTTGTATTTTGATAATTATGTACGTGATAACACCTAGTAATTGTATATTTAACACATAGTTGGGATGTGTTGGATTTTGTATCATTTTGAAGACTTTGAAATTTTATATTTGGTAATTTGGAGAAGTAATATTTTATTTCATTATGATCATGTTAGTTGGTTGTTAAGGATGTACTTTTATTTCTTTTTGGGGATTCGTATATGTATTTTAGGCTGACGGGACGTCGGGTGTACTGACAGAGGGTATACTAGGAGGTTCCTGTGCCAGTCATGACGTCACGTATAGTGGGTCGTGACATGAGATGTGGCTTGCAACATGCAACCGCCTCACCGACCAAAATGTACTGCAAGCCCACAGAGAAGCGCGTTTCTTCCTTTAGGAAATGCGCTTCTTTGCAGCTCCCAGAAATGGTGCTCTCAGGTTTGCCATAGAAGCGCGTTTCTCCGCTTAGGGAGCGTGCTTCTTGCACCCAAATCTGAATTTTTTCTAAGTGTTAGGCATTTTATGATACGACTAGCCTCTTAGGGTACCAATAGCCCTAAAATACACGCCTTTACACTATCTAAAGGTCATGTACATACGTATACGCATACAAATATGTCTGGCAATACGTATAAGTCAATGTACAAGTTTGACTCGTACATACGGGGCGTTACAATCTCCCCAACTTAAAGGATTTCGTCCTCAAAATTTAAATCAAGGAACATACCTCAAGTGGTGAACAAATCAAGAAACTGCTCCCACATCTGATCCTCTTGCTCCCACGTCTGCTCTTCATTATCATGAAATTTTCATTTGATCCTAACCAGTGGAATCTGCTTGTTCCTGAGTTTCTGAACTCGTCTGGCTATGATCTGAATTGGCTCTTCAAAATAAGTAATGTCTTCCCTAGCTTGTAACTGAGTTACATCCAAAATGTGAGATGGTATTGGATACTGTGTCGGGTCTGTATGGTATTTCCTCAACATAGATACATGAAATACATTATGGACACCAGCCAACTGTGATGGTAGAGCAAGTCGGTAAGCTAATGGACCTATCCTCTCAAAGATTTTGAATGGTCCGACAAATTGCGGTGTGAGCTTTCCTTTAACCTCAAATCTCATTTGACCTTTCATTGGAGAAACCTTCAACAGAACCTGGACTCCCACTGGAAATTCTAGAGGTCTATGCCTATTATCAAAATATCTCTTTTGACGATCCTAGGCTGCCATTAATTTATGCTTGATCTTTTCTGTGTGATCCATAATAACTGCTGGCCCAAATAACTGTGATTCTCTAACCTCAAACCAACAAGCAAGAGATCTACAAAGTCGGCCATACAAGGCCTCAAAGGGTGCCATACCAATCCTAGCCTAATCGCTATTATTGTATTAAAATTCACACAGATGAAGATATTCTCCCCATTTCCCACCAAACTCTAATATACAAGATTTGAGCAGATCCTCCAACATCTGTATCATCCTCTTAATCTAGCCATCTGTCTGAGGATGGAATGTTGTACTGAGACGGAGAGGAGTCCCAAATCGAGTCTGCATCGAATGCCAAAAGCTCGATGGAAATCTCGAATCTCTGTCCGATACAATAGATACGGGGACTCCATGCAATCTCCCTATCTCTCGAATATACAATCCGCTCAGTCTATCAACAGTCTTTGATGTTAATCAAAAGAAAATGTGCAAATTTAGTCAGCCTGTCAACAATAACCTAGATGGTACCGTATCTACCCTGAGATCTAGGTAATCCTGTGATAAAATCCATAATAATATGCTCCCATTTTCATTCTGGAATAGATAATGGTTGCATTTGTCCTCTAGGTCTCTGATGTTCAACCTTAACCAACTGACATACCCCACATTTCTGAACATACTCAACTATATCCTTCTTCATCCCATGCCACCAAACTGTTCTTTTCATGTCATGATACATTTTGGTTGATCTTGGGTGAATAGTATACTGAGACCTATGTGCTATCCAGAGTAATTCAGCTCTCAAATCACGGTCAAGGGGAACCCATAATCTCCCCTAAAATCGTATTACACCATCTGAATCTCGTTGCCAATTAGCCCATTCAACTTTATTAGCCCATGAGTTATACATATCATAATCAGGATCATGCCACTGCAAATCCTTAATGTTCTGAATTTTGCATCAGTCAGTTGTATATGCATCTGAGAATAAATATCGACATGCGGGGCAATAGAGAGTACACTCAATACTGTAGCTCTGTCTAACAATCGCCACTCGTGGGCCATCTGACAGGCCACCACACCAGTCTTTGTACCTTTCCTACTCAGTGCATCAACAATGACATTGGCCTTCCTAGGATGATACTCCAACCTGAAGTCATAACCTTCAGGAATTCCAGCCATCTTCTTTGCCTCATATTCAACTCTTTCTGATCAAACAGATATTTCAAACTCTTATGATCATAAAACAATGTGAACTTCTCACCGTAGAGATAATGCCTCCACAGTTTCAATGCAAAGACAACTGCAGCCAGTTCCAAATCATGCACAGGGTAATTCTTCTCATGCACCTTCAACTATCTAGATGCATAAGCTACAACTCTACCCTCTTGCATCAATACATAACCCAATCCGGAATGTGATGCATCTATATAGATCACCAACTTTTTCCCGGGCTCTGGAAGTACTAACACAGGTGCAGTAGTCAACTTCCTTTTCAGCTTTGTGAATGCCTCTTCACAAGGTACAGTCCACACAAATGGCACATTTTTCTGAGTTAGCCTAATAAGTGGTATAGCCAATTTGGAAAATCCTTCCACAAACTTTCTGTAATAACCCGCTAAACCCAGAAAACTTTGAATTTTTGTCACTGTGGTCGGTCTTGGCCAAGTTATAATTGCCTCTACCTTGGCAGAATCAACAGATATCCCATCTGCACTCACCACATGACCCAGAAATTTCACTTCATTTATCCAAAACTCACACTTACTGAGCTTGGCATACAACCTATGCTCTCTTAATGTCTGCAGTGTAATCCTGAGGTACAGCTCATGCTCCTCTCGAGTCTTGGAATAAATCAAAATGTCGTTTGTAAACATTACAATAAACTGATCCAAATATGGCTTAAATATCCTTTGCATCAAGTCCATAAACATGGCAGGTGCATTGGTCAAACCAAATGGCATCACAAGGAATTCATAATGCCCATATCTCGTTCTGAATGCAGTTTTCGGCATATCCTCTTCCCGAATCCTCAACTGATGGTACTCTAATCGAAGATCAATCTTGGAAAAGAACTTGGCCCAATTCAGTTGATCAAACAAATCATCAATACGCGGTAGAAGATACTTATTCTTTATGGTCACCTTGTTCAATTGACGATAATCTATACACAGACGTAGACTACCATCTTTCTTTTTCACAAACAAGACGGGTGCTCCCCATGGTGACACACTGGGTGAAATAAACTCTTTTCCCATCAACTCATCAAGTTGCACTTTTAGTTCTTGCAACTCTTTTGGCGCCATTCTATATGGAGGAATAGAAATAGGCCTTGTGCTAGATATTAGTTCAATAATGAAGTTTATATCCCGTTTAGGGGGTAATCCTGGTAAATCATTACGAAATATGTCTGGATACTCACACACAATAGGGATCTCAAACAACTGAATACCTTATCCTTTTCTCCCTCTGGCTTAATACTAGCCAAAACTTCCATTTCTTCATCTGCAACCAATCTACCAGGGCATTTGCAATCTAACCATTGAAGTCATTTGCATGTCACATACGTGAAACAAAGTGAAGAAAGGAATCCAAATATGGAATTTTTAGCTCAAAACACCCATTCTTACCTTAGGTTTTAGCTTTCCAAGCTCCTCCTCTTCTTCCTCTTTCGTTTCCTCTTCCTTAGCTCTGCAATTTTCTCAGTCCAGTAAGTTTAAAATGAGCTAAAAATGAAATGGCTAAAATTGGTCGTGACATGTGGCTTGCAACATGCAACCGCCTCACCGACCAAATTATTTAAAAAAAAAAAGAAAAAAATTGCTGGCCCATAGAGAAGCGTGCTTCATCCCTTAGGAAGTGCGCTTATTTGCACTTCCCAGAAATGGTCCTCTCAGGTTTGCCATAGAAGAGCGCTTTTTGCACCCAAATCTGAAATTTTTCTATGTGTTGGGCATTTTATGCTACGACTAGCCTCCTAGGGTACCAAGAGCCCTAAAATACATGCCTTTACACTATCTAAAGGTCATGTACATACGTATATGTATAAGTTAACGTACAAGTTTGACTCGTACATACTGGGCGTAACAGTCTTTCAGGACGCTAATGATTTAGCAGCGCTCTCCTGAACTTGATAAGTTAGGACGCTAATAATTCATTGGGACGCTGATGACATCCAAGGTTGAATTGAATTGATTCATTAGGATGCTTACTTGTAAGTAGTTGCCTCCCTTTAGTCAACCTATGAAGTGGTCAGGAGGCTGACTCAGCATCAGCTTACTGAAAAATTTCTAAGTTCTTCAAAGAATTTATCTTTGAGGATGCTGATAGTTATAAGTTGGATAAACTATCAGGATGCTACTTGGTTAGGAGCGCCCTCATCTTTGGGAATCAACTTAATAACTTTCAAGATGTTGATTGTCCTTCAGCGCACAAGGAAAGTTTTCAAATATTTTGAAATAACAGGACACTTACATAATTGTAGCACCCTTGTGTTTTATGTTTTAAAAGTTAGGACGTTTACTCGGAAAAGTAGCACCCTCATGTACTTAATTGTTTTAAAACAAAACAGGACACTTACTGTGCATTAGCACCCTAAGGGTTTAATCGTTTCTATCGCAAAGCAAGTCACGACCCTCACAAATTAGTAGCGCCCTCACTTCACTGTTCAGCATGAAGCTTATACATAATGAGCGCCCTCAAGGAACAAAACGACAAAGTTAATATTATGCGTCAGGATACTGATTACGGAATCATGACGCTAATTCAACAACCGTTATTGTTCTAACAAGTACACTATATTAGTCTACTTTTTCAGAACAGATCTTTGCACAGAATCCTTTTAAGATTGATCAGAGATTTTCTCTAATTGCAATTGCCATTTTCATATAACATTCTAGTCGTTGTGTGTAAACGTTCACATTTGTATTTGAACTTCAAATGTCTAACAACTATTTTCTACTAGGTCTATATATACCAACACTTTGAAACAAACAACTTGCGGATAATTTTGATTGTGCCAAAAACTTTTTGAATGTTAGTCATTGTTCAATCTTTCAAAAGTTTTTCAAATGTTCTAAGTTTTCAAAGTATTCTTCACTGATACTTTACATAGTCAAAAGATTTTTGTATTGAGCTTCAATTATATTCTATCTTTAAAAATCTATTTGAATTGGTTTTTACTCAAATATATAGCCTGGATTTATACTTAACATCAATCATGTTGATGAAAGAATTTGAGAAAAAGTTCATTAGAGATACAGTTGTACTTGATTTCATATCTTAAGTATTGTATCGAACTATATTAGTAATTGTGTTAACTACTGAATAAAGAACCAGAAGTTTTCACACTGTATATCTTATCTATTCTGAAAATTATGTGAGTCTATGTTTTACACTGGTCCTGCATTTTCAACTTCAATGTTTCAATGATATCGTAATGTTTTCGAAGAAGCACTTATGTGATTTTCATATCATTCACGCTTTTCAAAATTGCACTTGAGCAATACCGAACATTAAAAGGTAAAAGACTATAAGTGTATGTCTCTTAGCATTACGTATTCAAATTTATATATCTTTGTAATGCTATGCATATGAGCTTAATTATAAAGTGTTCTACTCAATTAGAACCAACATTATTAATTTGTGTTGTAATGCTGGTGTGTTTTTGGATTGAAACAACCAGATCAAGTGAAATGATTTCATAGTTGAAATCATGTTAAGGTTCATCCTCACCTGTAAGTAGGAAAACCGGTTCATCCTTACCCCGTAAAAGGATAGGTTCGTCCTTAACCTGTAAAAGAGAAACAGTTCTTGATCATTGCATATTTAGACATGTTTTAGGAGTGTTTTATAGTTGCTTTAGGATAATTTATGCATTAGTTGAGTGTGTTTACGTTAGTTTTGATTCATTTGTTAGTTTAGGACTAAATTGGTTTTTATGCATTAATTCGGTTTGTTAATTTATATGTTGGATCAATTTATGTTATGAGTGTTTTAATTACTTGTTTTCTTTTGTTTTTTTTTTGTAGGTATTTAAATGTATGGAAGTGAACATGAATGATGGACACAACATATGAGTAGCCTAGATGATTAGTCATAAAGAACCCAAGCCAAAAAGTGGAAGAAAATTGGCTAAGTCCACAGGAAGGAAATAAAAAGGAACAAAAAATGACTAAGTCCACAACACTGCACACCAATAGTGCTCTGGGAGTCGCGCCCTCATCACGGCGCCAGGGTGATCAGGAAAAGAAGGCTCTAGGCGCCGCGGCCCCATCATGGCACCCAGAGGAAATGTAACACAGCGCCACGGCAATCCCTTAATGGGGCGCCGCGGTGCCCCGTATTTAAAAGTTGCTAATTTAGCAACTTACGATTGATTTTTGGCAATTTTGGAAATTCCAATTGGACACGACTTTGGAGCACACATTATAGGGTTTTGAAAAGTTTTTTGAGAAGAACACATTGGAATAAAGAGGAGAACAAGACGGCTAGGAGGAAGGAACGTGAAGATTCGAAAGAAGATTCAAGTTCCAGATTTTCTAGTTTGTGGTTAATGTTTATTATTGAAGTTTTCTCCATGTCTTGTGTTATTTTCATTCACATTATGTACTAATCTGTTGTTTTAGAGGATAGATGGATCCTAACTTTGATTCTATGTTCTAGTTTAGGGCTTTAATTATTGTTAATGGATTTGTGATAGTTTATTTATATTCCTCCATTGTTAATGCTTTCAATCTCTTAATCACGGATTAGATGATCTTAGTTCTAGAGTGCGGCACTCGACAAAGGGTACTTTGGATCGGAACAAGGAAAATATAGCCTAGGTTATCGTGAGACTGATAGGAGATTGAGACCCTTTGAAGTTATTAAAAGAAATCATAGATCTTAGTGAGTTTGTAGGAATTAGATCTTTATCGATAGATCGAGATCAATTCCTATGAATATGCTCTAGCACGACACTCAATAGAAGGTGTTAGAAACATTAGGATTTCTGGCTTATAAACTAAGTAAATACATTAATGATAAATAATAGGAAAGAACATAGTTGATAGTTAGGTGAAATCGATTCTCTAGATTATTTCTCTATTGATAATCTGTTGTTTTCATTACTTTGCTAGTTAAATAATTAGTTGTTTTCATTACTATTTAATTGCTCAATCATTCGAATTTGATTGTCAAGAAAAAATTAAGGTAAAAACGTGATAGCTAGTGTTCTAATTATCCCTGAGGACGATACCCAATTTCATCAGATTATATTATAACTTGATTGTCTAGCACTTGCGACAATCAAGTTATTCCTTATCCCATAAAAGGAACATGGGTTTTTCCTCATCCTGAAAAAAGGAAATGCAGTTCAACTTTAGCCTGCAAAAGGATAGGTTTGCCTTGAATCTGTAAAAGGGCATGTATAACGGTTTGGTTCTCACCCGTAAGAGAATCAATTAGTGGATTGAGAAAATCCTAATCGAGATATTAGGTAGTGGACGTAGGCTTGACCGAACCACTATAAATCCTAGTGTGCTTTATGTTATGCATTTTACTTTATGGTTAGTATGTGCATTTAATTCCAATGTACCAATGTATATCACTAAGTCATTGTAAAAGTTTTAGATTGACCATCACACCCAATTCACCCCTTTTGGGTGCACCAACAGAGCCTAGCTAAAATACTCTAGAGGTGTGGTTGCATCTTCCATGAGTGAAGATTTGACTGGATGAAGATGATATACCCCACCAGGGAGGATCATTACATTTATAGGTTGGAGTGAATGATCTAGAATAAGATAGATATACCCCGCCAGGGAGGATCATTACATTCATAGGTTGGAGTGAACGATCTAGAATGAGATAGAGGTACCCCGTCAAGGAGGATCATTGCACTTATAGGTTGGAGTGAATGATCAAGAATTGAAATGGTTGTACCCCAATATGGGAGGACCATAATTTGGGTCTATTTCAGTTGAGAAATGATGTGGTAAGGTGGATGGATGATGAATGTGCATGATAGTAGAGGGGTGCTTGTTATATTATGTGTTATATGTTTCATATACTGCCTACGGCCTACCCTCCACCTATGAGACAGTCGACCCATCAACCATCAACGGGGCAATCGACTAACCCATTCGAACTGTTAAATGTGATCGTAGCTAGCATTGCTCGAATATAGGATACTCAAAGTGATTTGTTAACACGTATGCAAAACGCAGGAGGTCTAGAAGGAGCAGTAGTAGGTAGAAAAACCAGGAATGATCACTGGCATTGTAAAATTTTATTTTATATATGAATGAAATGTTTTTTTAAGACTATCTTTGGTGGGCCGACTTACAACCATTCTTTCTTTTATATCACTAACTTTGGAGTGGTATGGGACACAACAAAATTGGAGGATACTAAATAAGATGTGGAAGTAAGAAAACCCACGACCTTGTATGAAAAGAAACATTTGGAAAAAGTTGCATTACTAACATTATCACTAAGTTTACACGGTATGGGACAAGTGAACTTGTACGATACTATTAGTGAACTACGATTCAGCCGATGTTTTATAAAGACCGTGTTCATACAACTTACCTTGGTTGACACCCTTATTACCAAATTCATGTGGTATGGGACAAACGAATTTGGATAATAATCGAAAAGACTAAGCAAAAGAGTTTGAATACATAAGATCGCGATAGAACGTTAGATCAGGATACTTACTGAGAAAAATCTTAGAATTTTTATGACTCGTATGGATTTTCAATGAAATATATATGTATGTTCACAAAAATCAGAACCAAAACATTTGAAATACTTGCAAAGTTTTATACTTATTATATAAACATTCTAACCTTATTTTTTTCACTATGGCCAAACATACGAGGCATATAAGATTCTTTGATTCCTTAACAAAAACCTTACACTATACTTAGAAAAATAGGTGATTTTTATATTGCAGTACTCTCGAATATGTTGCTGAGAATATCATAACATTATACTTGGCTACGGTTCCTAAATCATGATTTTATTTTCTTCTTGCCAGTGAGAAATGCAAACCAGGAAGAGAGGAAGGCCACGTACTGCCCATTCAGCAGAGGAGGCACCTCTTTAGATACAGAACCATGAACCGCCGCCTCCGACAATAGCACAGGCCACTCCCGACACTGCCACTATGTCTGGGCAGGAAGTACCACCTCAACCCACACCCTTTGCCATACCTTCGAGTATGGAAGTATTCTTCGCCGGATTTATCGAGGCGATGAAAGTAACTGTTCAGACGGTCGTTCGTGAGACCGCGGCCAATCCGGTTGTCATTGTTTAGGCACCTGTGAGATCTGGGTCGGAGACTCAAGCCGACCAGATTACAAAATACAAGAGGCTACAACCTCTTACTTTTGCTGGCACCAATGATGCTGAAAAGGTGCAGAAATGGCTGGATGAGTCAAAGAAGGCTCTCAATGCAATGGGAGTCGATGTGTGACGCCCCAAAAATTATTTCATCTAGCCCATAACTCAATTGCACTTTGCCCAAACTCTATGCGTTGCCTTGATATGTTTGGTGTTTGTTTGATGGTTGTTTAATGTTTGTATAGTTGATACTTGATAATGTATATAAATATGTGTATCATAAATTGTATATGGGTCATGTTAAATTAAATTATAATGCATATGTTATTATTTATGCATGGACCCATTAAACCATGAATTGATATGAGTTAGGATTGATTGAATAAAAGGATAAATGAGAATGAAAATTTGGTGCATTAAATGGATTGGACATTTAAAATACATGGAAGCATGAAATTGGTTAAAGTACATGTGGTTGGTATGGGTAGTATGAGACCAACACATGTGAAGGTTGGTGCATGAAAGTGGACAAGTGTCCCATGCCCTCAAGGAAGTGCTAGAATGAGTGGAGGGAATCAAGGAGAGAATCAAGGAGAGAATCAAGGAGGGAATCAAGGAAGTGCTAGAAAGAGGTGAGTGGAGAGAAAGAAAAGAAGAAGAGAAAGAAAAGAAGAGAAAGGAAAGAAGAAGAGAAAGAATGAGAGAGTTGCAGGAGGAAGATCCTTGCGATGTTTTCATCAAAGAGGTAGATCTTTGGAATCTATGGTCAGATTGAGCTCAAAATTTGTCAGCAAGTTTGTAACTTATGGTTATTCATTCTGGTCGGTGGCGATCTTGATCAGAGGTTTCTTCTAAGAGATCTAGCCTCTCAAACAAGGCTGGTCGAAAAGTCTGGATTTCTCGCACCGTTTCGCTCAAACGTATAGACCTCCTTAATCTACCGTTGGATGGATATGAATTTGGGTATGTCGTGTACAACTAATAGGTCTACATTCTTAACGGTGGAGATCTTGATTTAAGGTTTCTTCTGAGAGATCTAACCTCTGCAACAAAGCTGGTCGGAGATTCTAGATTTCTCGTGGTGTTTCGCTCAAACTTGTAGATCTCCTACATCTACCGTTGGATGGATATCAAATTTGGGTATGTAGTTTATAACTGATATTTCTGTATTCTAAACGGTGGAGATGTGTATTCGTTTAGTATTTTGTGTGATATAGTCATCTGAGTTTGAGTATTTGCAGCAGGAAAGGAGAAATTGTCTGATTAGAGACTTGTTCATCAAATATACTTATCTTTTCGGTCCACCGTTGGATTGGGCTGATATTTGGACAGAAGGTTTGTTTCTTCACATACTTCAATCTGTACGGTTGATTTTGTGATTACATATTTCTGTTGGTATATTGATACATCTGAACAGAATAGTAAATGAAGAATTGGTAGGGTTGCTTGTATTAGACCTAAATTTAGAATATGAACTTAGACCTTTCCAAATAGCTTGCATGTCAACTATGTTGACCTAGTTGCCATTGTTGATGAACCCATGATGCAAAATCAGTGATATACATGGCTGAACATGGTGACCTAGTGTAAATCGACAATATGGCCTAAGTATGGAAAATTTCATATTTTAGGGCTTTTGATGCTTTTGGCCTAGAATCATTGAATTGATGCAACTTATGTTTAATTAAGCATGATTAGAGTTGATTATGCTACTGATTTAGTGGTTGTCACCATATCATGGGTTAGGCCTACTTGTGATCAAGTGACCAATTTGGGCATGTTTATGCCTAAAGGAATTGAAAATCAGTATTTTTGATTAATAGAATGGTTTATGTATGAGAACTATGCATTAGAGGCCTAAGTCATGTGATTTGAGTTGAATGATGGGATTAGATGGGATTTAGGCCTATTGTTTATATGTGGGCTGATTTAGGGTTGATGTGTAATGTCTATATGATTGAGCATAGAAATTGATGTATGGTAGGATATTGATGTATGTTTCAGGATCTTGATTGGGTTGATTCGGTTTGGTGGTCGTGTGTGGTTAAATACTCTCGCGAGGCTTGGTTGTGAGTAGACTTCATTTATGATTATATCTTTTATGTCATCATATCACTTATATATATTGTATGTTGAAAGCATGAATGTGTTCTAATGTTTTGAATGATGCATTGATTTGAGAAAACCTTATGACTTTGGTTGGGCCCATCTATCTGGCTAATAGGGGGACTTAACCTTGTCATAGGAGGGTTTTAGGAAAGGAAATGATTGGGGTCAACAGCACGGTGAAATAGACGTGTACTAGTAACCCAAATAAACATGATTGAGATCAACGGTACGGTGAAATAGACGTGCACTTGTGACGCCCCGAAAATTATTTCATCTAGCCCATAACCCAATTGCATTTTTGCCCAAACTCTATGTGTTGTCTTGATATGTTTGGTGTTTGTTTGATGATTGTTTAATGTTTGTATAGTTGATGCTTGATAATGTATATAAATATATGTATCATAAATTTATATGAGTCATGTTAAATTAAAGTATAATGCATATGTTATGATTTATGCATGGGCTCATTAAACCATGAATTGATATGGGTTAGGATTGATTGAATAAAAGGATAAATGAAATTGAAAATTTGGTGTATTAAATGGATTGGACATTTAAAATAAATGTGGTTAGTATGGGTAGTATGAGACCAACACATGTGAAGGTTGGTGCATGAAAGTGGACAAGTGTCCCATGCCATCAAGGAAGTGCTAGAATGAGTGGAGGGAATCAAGGAGAGAATCAAGGAGGAAACCAAGGAGAGAATCAAGGAGGAAAACAAGGAGAGAATCAAGGAGGAAAACAAGGAGAGAATCAAGGAGAGAATCAAGGAGGGAATCAAGGAATTGCTAGAAAGAGGTGAGTGGAGAGAAAGGAAAGAAGAAGAGAAAGAAAAGAAGAGAAAGGAAAGAAGAAGAGAAAGGAAAGAAGAAGAGAAGGAAGGAGAGAGTTGCAGGAGGAAGATCCCTGCGACGTTTCCATCAAAGAGGTAGATCTTTAGAATATACGGTCCGATTGAGCTCAAATTTTATCAGCACATTCGTAGCTTATGGTTCTTCATTCTGGTCGGTGGAGATCTTGATCAGAGGTTTCGTCTAAGAGATCTAACCTCTCAAACGAAGCTGGTCGGAATTTCTGGGTTTCTCGTGCCGTTTCGGTAAAACTTACAGATCTCCTCAATCTACCGTTGGATGGATATCAAATTTGGGTATGTCGTTTATAACAGATATTTCTGTATTCTGAAATGTGGAGATGTCTATACGTTTAGTATTTTATGTGATATAGCCATCTGAGTTTGGATATTTGCAGCAGGAAAGGAGAAACTGTCTGATTAGATACTTGTTCATCAAAGATATATATTTTTCGGTCCATCGTTGGATTGGGCTGATATTTGGACAGAAGGTTTGTTTCTTCACATACTTCAATATGTACGGTGGATTTTGTGATTATATATTTCTATTGGTAGATTAATACACCTGAACAGAATAATACATGTGAAGAATTGGTAGGGTTGTTTGTATTAGACCTACATTTAGAATATGAACTTAGACCTTTCCAAATAGCTTGCATGTCAACTATGTTGACCTAGTTGCCATTGTTGATGAACCCATGATGCAAAATCAGTGATATACATGGCTGAACATGGTGACCTAGTGTAAATCGACAATATGGCCTAAGTATGGAAAATTTCATATTTTAGGGCTTTTGATGCTTTTGGCCTAGAATCATTGAATTGATGCAACTTATGTTTAATTAAGCATGATTAGAGTTGATTATGCTACTGATTTGGTGGTTGTGACCATATCATGGCTTAGGCCTACTTGTGATCAAGTGACCAATTTTGGCATGTTTATGCCTAAGGAATTGAAAATCAGTATTTTTGATTAATAGAATGGTTTATGTATGAGAACTATGCATTAGAGGCCTAAGTCATGTGATTTGAGTTGAATGATGGGATTAGATGGGATTTAGGCCTATTGTTTATATGTGGGCGGATTTAGGGTTGATGTGTAATGTCTATGTGATTGAGCATAGAAATTGATGTATGTTTCAGGATCTTGATTGGGTTGATTCGGTTTGGTGGTCGTGTGTGGTTAAATACTCTCGCGAGGCTTGGTTGTGAGTAGACTTCATTTATGATTATATCTTTTATGTCATCATATCACTTATATATATTGTATCTTGAAAGCATGAATGCGTTCTAATGTTTTGAATGATGCATTGATTTGAGAAAACCTTATGACTTTGGTTGGACCCATCTATCTGGCTAATAGGGGGACTTAACCTTGTCATAAGAGGGTTTCAGGAAAGAAAATGATTGGGATCAACGGCACGGTGAAATAGACGTGTACTAGTAACCCAAATAAACATGATTGGGATCAACGGCACGGTGAAATAGACGTGTACTAGTAACCCAAGGCATGTGGAATGTGGATCCAAATTGATAAACTTTTACTTGCATCGAACTTATTATAAATGCTTGATATCTATATGTTATGAGCTTTTAATCATGCTACACATTGATATGCATACATGATATTTATTGATGAGTATTGATAACATATTTGAATTCTATTCACTGGGCATCGTTGGCTCACCCTCATTTTCCACTTTCAGGTCCTTCTGTCCCGAATAAGGGCAAAGGAGTAGTCATATCTTGAGGGCCTTGCCTGCGAGAGAATCCAAGGCCTCGATGTAAGTTGAGAGGCATTTTGATTGAATTGTGTTTAAATTATGAAGTACTATATTTTGGATTATGTAATTATAACACTTACCACATTGTAGTATGGGTGAGTTGGGACTTGTTAGATAGACTATGTGGGCATATGATGGTTTTATTTGTACCCACAATTTTGGACTTTATGAGTATATCAATTTTAATGGACTGTAGGGATTATGATTATTATTTATGGTTCATTTTTTTATGGATTATCTCTTGTCTTGGATGATTAATACGGTGGGTAGTTTTGTTTAATACCTTTTGATATCATATTGTTGTTTGGGATAAGGCTTGTAGGGTCTCAACCACCTCACGGGAGTTGAGGAGTGGTCGGAGATGCCTACGCCGGGCGTCCCGCCCCGGCATTCCGCATGCCATTCCCTGCGGGGTTGGTGGTCCGGGGCGCGGGGTCGCCACAGCACTAGTAACCCAATGCATGTGGAATGTGGATCCAAATTAATAAGCTTTTACTTGCATCGAACTTATTATAAATGTTTGATATCTATATGTTATGAGCTTTTAAATCATGCTACACATTGACATTCATACATGATATTTATTGATGAGTATTGATAGCATATCTGAATTCTATTCCCTGGGCACCGTTGGCTCACCCTCATTTTCCTCTTTCAGGTCCTTCTGTCCCGAATAAGGGCAAAGGAGTAGTTATATCTTGAGGGCCTTGCCTGCGAGAGAATCCAAAGCCTCGATGTGAGTTGAGAGGCATTTTGATTGAACTGTGTTTTAAATTATGAAGTATTATATTTTGGATTATGTAATTATAACACTTACCACATTGTAGTATGGGTGAGTTGGGACTTGTTAGATAGATCCTGTGGGCATATGACGGTTTTTATTTGTACCCACAATTTTGGACTTTATGTGTATGTCAATTTTAATGGACTGTAGGGATTATGATTTTATTTATGGTTCATTTTTATGGATTATCCCTTGTCTTTGATGATTAATACGGTGGGTAGTTTTGTTTAGTACCTTTTAATATTATGTCGTTGTTTGAGATAAGGCTCGTAGGGTCTCAACCACCTCACGGGAGTTGAGGAGTGGTCGGAGATGCCTACGCCGGGCGTCCCGCCCCGGCATTCCGCATGCCACTCCCTGCGGGGTTGGTGGTCCGGGGTGTGGGGTCGCCACCGTTGGTATCAGAGCCTGATTTTACTAGGTTTGGTCTATGTATTGAACTTAGATGACTTTGACCTAGGAATTGGTGAGAGATTTAGGTGATTAAAAAGCTTAAAGGAACTAACTTAAAAGCCTTACTATCATATTTTCTGCGTGTATTATATGATATGGGTAGTTATGAGGCTTTGTTAATGTTTTAAATGTGTGATGGTTGCTCATATTTCTACTTCTCAGTGTCATGAGGAGGAGCGAGAGATTGGGACAGCCACGCACAGGGCCATCCGATGATGACCGGATAGGGAGGATGGAGGAGATTATTCAGGCACAGACTTCACAGATACAGGCCTTAGTGCAGCAGGTTGAGGCTATTGCTCGACAGTCACCTCAAACAATACCTCAGGAGGCGGGCACTAGTGGGGCCGAGGCTAGTGGAGCTGCAGGGGAACAGGACCTCAAATGGCTGTACCTCAGCCTATGCCTACACCTGCTCCTATTGTTGTGGAGAACCCCACTGATCGGCGGATCAGACTGCTAGAGAAGTTCATGAAGCTAAAGCCTAAGGAATTCACTGGTGGGGTTGACTTGAAGAAGGCCGAAGATTGCTGAAGAATGTCAAGAAGATCAGTCGCTCCTTAGAGCTTGATGAGGAGTCTCAGGTCCTATGTGCTGCTCACACACTGGAGAGTGATGCAGAGGACTGGTGGCTTTCAGTGTTGGATACACAGGGGGCAGTGAAGAGTTGGGACACCTTCAAACGGTTGTTCTTACAGGCTTACGTTCCAGAAACTGAGAGACAGGCTAAGCAACTCGAGTTTTTGAATCTCGCACAGGGCACCATGTCAGTCAGGGAGTACGAGCTCAGATTTAGGCAGCTCGCAGTTTATGCTCCTGGGTTAGTTCAGACGCCGAGTGACAAGATTGTGAGGTTTTCTTTGAACCTAAGGCCTGCGATCCGACATGCCTTGTCTGTGACGAAGATGACTGATTTTACCACAGTGGTCCAGAGGGCCAAACAGTATGAGTTGGCTGAGCGGGTTGATGGTATGTCTACACGAGCAGCTCCAGGTGAACCGACTTCACCAGTAGAGTCTGGGGGACAGTTCCAAACTCCGTGGAAGAAAGGAAGATGGGAAAGGAAGAGAAAGTTTTATGGAAGAGCACAGTCTGATGGTGCTCAGAGTAAGGCATCCCAGGTTCAGATTGGTATGATGGCCTCACCAGTGGTTTCCTCTTCTGTCCCTATTCCTACTCAGGCACCGAGTGCACCAAGACCCCCATTCCCACAGAATGCTGGCCGAGGCAGAGGTAGAGGCCGAGGAAGTTATGTGACGACATCTCAGACTGGGTCATTTGCGCCCAGGGCTCCATTCTTATGTTTTCAATGTGGGCAGGCTGGGCATAGGAAGTCCGAGTGTCCGAGTTTTCAGAGAGCTCAGGGATTTGTGCAGCAGTCCAGTGCCAGAGAGACAGCGAAGGCAGCTACTGAGCCAGACCCGACAGCATCCAGGACTTTGGTGGAAGGTACTCTTATTATTTGTGGTACTTCTATGCATGTATTATTTGATGCTGGTTTTACATTATCATTCATATCTGGACGTATGGTAGATAGTTTGCATTTGACGCCCATTAGGGCTAGTACATTGTTAGTGGCGAGTACTGTAGCTGGGGACAGGATCTACCCAAACATGATCTGTAGCCAGTGTGTGGTTCAGATTGGTGATGTTGAGATGCCTATTGACTTTCGAGTCCTAGAGTTTTTAGAGTTTGATGCAATTCTAGGGATGGATTGGCTTGCGGCTTATCATGCAGTTATCGACTGTTTCACGAAGATAATCATTTTTCAGATCCCCGGACACCCAGTGTTTACACTACAGGGTAGAGCTTCAGACGAGACAGTCACAAGGGGTAGATTTGTGACTGATGGAGATAGGGAGATTTTGGCTGGGTTAGTGCCTGATGAAGAAGAGACTAGTGAGGCGATACTTGAGGATATTGCCATTGTTAGGGACTTTCCAGATGTGTTCCCTGCGGATCTTCCAGGATTACCACCGAAGCGAGAGATCGATTTCATTATTGAACTAGTCCCTGGCACGAAGCCTATCTCCATGGCACCATATAGAATGGCGCCAGCCGAGTTGAGAGAGTTGCAGAAACAGCTCGAGGAGTTATTGGCTAAGGGTTTTATTTGCCCGAGCGTGTCACCCTGGGGAGCTCCAGTTCTTTTTGTGAAAAAGAAAGATGGGAGCTTGCGGTTGTGCATCGACTATCGCCAATTGAACAGAGTGACCATCAAGAACAACTATCCTCTCCCAAGGATTGATGACTTGTTTGATCAGTTGAGGGGAGCGAGGTATTTTTCGAAGATTGATTTGCGCTCCGGGTATCATCAGCTGAGGATCAGGGAGGAGGATGTGCCTAAGACAGCATTTAGAACCCGTTATGGACATTATGAGTTCCTTGTGATGCCATTTGGTGTGACTAATGCACTGGCGATGTTCATGGACCTGATGCAGAGGGTCTTTAGGCAGTATCTGGATAAGTTTGTCATCGTCTTCATTGATGACATATTGGTGTATTCCAAGACTCAGGCTGAGCATGAAGAACACCTTAGAGTGACCTTGCAAACTCTGAGAGAGCATAGGCTATATGCAAAGCTGAGCAAGTGCGAGTTTTGGATCACCGAAGTGAAGTTCTTAGGTCATGTGGTGAGTTCTGAGGGGATTTCAGTTGATCCGTCTAAGGTTGAAGCCATTATCAGTTGGCCTAGGCCTACCACAGTGACCGAGATCAGAAGCTTTCTTGGGTTAGCTGGTTACTATAGGAGATTCGTTCAGGGATTCTCCAAGATAGCTACTCCTATGACTAGGCTCACCCAGAAAGATGTGTCCTTTGTATGGACCGAGGAGTGTGAGAATGCCTTTTTAGAGCTGAAGAAAAGATTGACATCTACGCCAGTGTTGATTTTGCCAGAGCCTGATCAGGAGTTGGTTATCTATACTGATGCCTCTCGTATTGGCTTAGGTTGCGTGTTGATGCAGAAGGATAGGGTCATTGCTTATGTATCGAGGCAGTTGAAGGTGCATGAAAAGAACTACCCTGTTCATGACTTAGAACTGGCCGCAGTGGTTTTTGCTTTGAAGATTTGGAGGCATTATCTCTATGGTGAGAGATTCACTCTGTATTCTGACCATAAGAGCCTCAAGTACTTGTTCTCTCAGAAGGAATTGAACATGAGGCAGAGAAGATGGTTAGAGCTCCTCAAAGACTATGATTTTACATTGGAATACCACCCAGGTAAAGCCAATGTAGTGGCTGATGCGTTGAGCAGGAAGCGGGTAGAGACAGTTATGGTAGCACGCCAGATGTCTCATGAGTGGAGACTACTTGAGGCGGCTACGGTTATGAGTATATGTGCTCAAATGAGAGCTCAGCCTACACAAGTCCAGGAGGTAATTGACCAATAGAGACTTGACGTTGATCATGAGATGTACAAGTCTTGGGCTGAGAACAGTGATTTTACTGATTGGCACTTGTCATCTGATGGTGCCTTGAGATTTAGGGGACGTTTATGGGTTCCCGCAGATCCACGACTCAGACAGAGTGTTCTCCAAGAGGCTCACAGATCTCATTATGCTATTCATCCTGGCGGAACCAAGACGTATCATGATATGAAAAGAATGTATTGGTGGCCCGACATGAAGAGAGAGATAGCTCAGTTCATTCAGAGGTGTGAGATTTGTCAGAGAGTCAAAGCTGAACATCAGAGGCCTGGAGGGCAGATGCAACCACTCGCCATTCCTGAGTGGAAATGGGAGCACGTCACTATGGACTTTGTTGTGGGATTACCCAACACCCCGAGGAGACATAATGTTGTTTGGGTTTTTATTGATCGCTTGACCAAGTCCGCTCACTTTCTACCGGTGAACACTAGGGATTCTATGGATAAGCTGAGCAGACTCTATATGCGGGAGATAGTCAGATTACATGGAGTGCCAGTTTCGATTGTGTCAGATAGGGATCCGAGGTTTACATCGGTATTCTGGCAGGGGTTGCAGAGGCAGCTCGGCACTAGACTAGATCTCAGTATCGCTTTTCACCCCCAGACGGGTGGCCAGTCTGAGTGGTTGATATCGATTTTAGAGGATATGCTTCGAGCTTGTGTCCTTGAGTCCAGTGATAACTGGGAGGAGTACATATATCTGTGTGAGTTCGCGTACAACAACAGCTATCAGTCCAGTATTGGCATGGCACCTTTTGAGGCATTGTATGGTCGACCATGTAGATCTCCGATCTGTTGGATGGAGGTAGGGGATGTTGCGGTGATGGGACCAGAGTTTGTACAAGAACACACAGAGAAGATTAAGAGGATCAAGCATAATATGAAAGTAGCCCAAGACAGGCAGAAGAGTTACACTGATGCCAAGCGGAAGACCGTAGAGTTCGAGGTGGGTGACCAAGTTTTATTGAAGGTCTCACCTCAGAAGGGCCAAACTAGATTTGGGATAAAAGGCAAGCTCGCTCCGAGATTTATTGGGTCGTTTGAGGTTTTAGAACGAATTGGCCCCGTCGCTTACCGATTAGCCTTGCCACCTCAGTTAGCAGCAGTCCACAATGTCTTTCATGTGTCAATGTTGAGAGTGTACAAGAGTGATTTTGATCACGTCTTGGACTGGAGGAACATTGAACTGAGGTAGGATGGGACTTATGATGAGGAACCTATTCAGATACTTGACCGGAAGGTCCAGAGGTTACGTAACCGCGAGATTCCGATGGTTAAGGTGAGACGGCAGTTCCATGGTGAGGAGCAGGTTACTTGGGAGCGTGAGGACTACATGATGGAGCACTTTGCCGAGTTCATGGGCTTAGGTATTTCTTAACCTTAAAACTTCGAAGACGAAGTTCATTCTAAGGTGGGTGTGATGTGACGCCCCGAAAATTATTTCATCTAGCCCATAACTCAATTGCACTTTGCCCAAACTCTATGCGTTGCCTTGATATGTTTGGTGTTTGTTTGATGGTTGTTTAATGTTTGTATAGTTGATACTTGATAATGTATATAAATATGTGTATCATAAATTGTATATGGGTCATGTTAAATTAAATTATAATGCATATGTTATTATTTATGCACGGACCCATTAAACCATGAATTGATATGAGTTAGGATTGATTGAATAAAAGGGTAAATGAGAATGAAAATTTGGTGTATTAAATGGATTGGACATTTAAAATACATGGAAGCATGAAATTGGTTAAAGTACATGTGGTTGGTATGGGTAGTATGAGACCAACACATGTGAAGGTTGGTGCATGAAAGTGGACAAGTGTCCCATGCCCTCAAGGAAGTACTAGAATGAGTGGAGGGAATCAAGGAGAGAATCAAGGAGAGAATCAAAGAGGGAATCAAGGAAGTGCTAGAAAGAGGTGAGTGGAGAGAAAGGAAAGAAGAAGAGAAAGAAAAGAAGAGAAAGGAAAGAAGAAGAGAAAGAAGGAGAGAGTTGCAGGAGGAAGATCCCTGCGACATTTTCATCAAAGAGGTAGATCTTTGGAATCGATGGTCAGATTGAGCTCAAAATTTTTCAGCGAGTTCGTAACTTATGGTTATTCATTCTGGTCGGTGGAGATCTTGATCAGAGGTTTCTTCTAAGAGATCTAACCTCTCAAACAAGGCTGGTCGGAACGTCAGGATTTCTCGCACCGTTTCGCTCAAACTTGGGTATAAAATTTGGGTATGTCGTGTACAACTGATAGTTCTACATTCTGAACGGTGCAGATCTTGATTTAGCGTTTCTTCGGAGAGATCTAACCTCTGAAACAAAGCTGGTCGGAGATTCTAGATTTCTCTTGGTGTTTCGGTCAAACTTGTAGATCTCCTAAATCTACCGTTGGATGGATATCAAATTTGGGTATGTAGTTTATAACTGATATTTCTGTATTCTGAACGGTGGAGATGTGTATTCGTTTAGTATTTTGTGTGATATAGTCATCTGAGTTTGAGTATTTGCAGCAGGAAAGGAGAAATTGTCTGATTAGAGACTTGTTCATCAAATATACTTATCTTTTCGGTCCACCGTTGGAGTGGGCTGATATTTGGACAGAAGGTTTGTTTCTTCACATACTTCAATCTGTACGGTTGATTTTGTGATTACATATTTCTGTTGGTATATTGATACATCTGAACAGAATAGTAAATGAAGAATTGGTAGGGTTGCTTGTATTAGACCTAAATTTAGAATATGAACTTAGACCTTTCCAAATAGCTTGAATGTCAACTATGTTGACCTAGTTGCCATTGTTGATGAACCCATGATGCAAAATCAGTGATATACATGGCTGAACATGGTGACCTAGTGTAAATCGACAATATGGCCTAAGTATGGAAAATTTCATATTTTAGGGCTTTTGATGCTTTTGGCCTAGAATCATTGAATTGATGCAACTTATGTTTAATTAAGCATGATTAGAGTTGATTATGCTACTGATTTAGTGGTTGTCACCATATCATGGGTTAGGCCTACTTGTGATCAAGTGACCAATTTGGGCATGTTTATGCCTAAAGGAATTGAAAATCAGTATTTTTGATTAATAGAATGGTTTATGTATGAGAACTATGCATTAGAGGCCTAAGTCATGTGATTTGAGTTGAATGATGGGATTAGATGGGATTTAGGCCTATTGTTTATATGTGGGCTGATTTAGGGTTGATGTGTAATGTCTATGTGATTGAGCATAGAAATTGATGTATGGTAGGATATTGATGTATGTTTCAGGATCTTGATTGGGTTGATTCGGATTGGTGGTCGTGTGTGGTTAAATACTCTCGCGAGGCTTGGTTGTGAGTAGACTTCATTTATGATTATATCTTTTATGTCATCATATCACTTATATATATTGTATGTTGAAAGCATGAATGTGTTCTAATGTTTTGAATGATGCATTGATTTGAGAAAACCTTATGACTTTGGTTGGGCCCATCTATCTGGCTAATAGGGGGACTTAACCTTGTCATAGGAGGGTTTTAGGAAAGGAAATGATTGGGGTCAACGGCACGGTGAAATAGACGTGTACTAGTAACCCAAATAAACATGATTGGGATCAACGGTACGGTGAAATAGACGTGCACTAGTAACCCAATGCATGTGGAATGTGGATCCAAATTGATAAGCTTTTACTTGCATCGAACTTATTATAAATGTTTGATATCTATATGTTATGAGCTTTTAAATCATGCTACACATTGACATGCATACATGATATTTATTGATGAGTATTGATAGCATATCTGAATTCTATTCACTGGGCACCGTTGGCTCACCCTCATTTTTCCCTTTCAGGTCCTTCTGTCCCGAATAAGGGCAAAGGAGTAGTTATATCTTGAAGGCCTTGCCTGCGAGAGAATCCAAAGCCTCGATGTGAGTTGAGAGGCATTTTGATTGAACTGTGTTTTAAATTATGAAGTATTATATTTTGGATTATGTAATTATAACACTTACCACATTGTAGTATGGGTGAGTTGGGACTTGTTAGATAGATCATGTGGGCATATGACGGTTTTTATTTGTACCCACAATTTTGGACTTTATGTGTATGTCAATTTTAATGGACTGTAGGGATTATGATTTTATTTATGGTTCATTTTTATGGATTATCCCTTGTCTTTGATGATTAATACGGTGGGTAGTTTTGTTTAGTTCCTTTTAATATTATGTCGTTGTTTGAGATAAGGCTCGTAGGGTCTCAACCACCTCACGGGAGTTGAGGAGTGGTCGGAGATGCCTACGCCGGGCGTCCCGCCCCGGCATTCCGCATGCCACTCCCTGCGGGGTTGGTGGTCCGGGGTGTGGGGTCGCCACACGATGAGGCTCGAAAGATTCCACTTGCGACCTACCAACTTATTGGTGAAGCAAATACATGGTGGATAAAAATATAGGAGGACCCAAGGGTCAGCACTACAGCCATGACATGGCAACAGTTCGAGTCAATTTTATTGATAAGTACTTCCCCGGCGCTGTGAAGAGGCAGAAGCGCCAGGAGTTCACCAAACTATACCAAGGCGGCATGACAGTCAGGGAGTACGCTGGCAAGTTTAAAGAATTATCGGTCTACTCTCTCTCCACAATCTCAACAGAGCAAGATAAAATTGAGAAATTTTACAATAGCCTTCGTCTTGACATTCGACAAGCCTTGTCGATCTTGGATCTCAAGATTTACAGGGAGGTCGTTAAAAAGGCCATGAGCTTTGAACAGGAGAAGATTATGCAGGAGCAGAGACTGAATAGGGGAAAATGGCCTGCAACGTTTTTCCAACAGGGCTCGCAACAGGGCAACAAGAAGAAGCCATACTATAATCAAAACCTAGCCCTCCCAGCCCCTGTTAAGAAGAATGAGGCCACGACATCTACGGCCGAACCATCTAACCCTGGACATCAGGGTTTTCGCAATCATGGACGTGGAGGCCATAATGGCAGGGGTGGCTGTCGAAACGGCAATGGCAGAGGTGGTGGTCAGCACCACAATCAACATGGCCAACGGAACAATCAGCAGCAGAGGCTGACGTGTTACAACTGCGGCCAGCAGGGCCACGTAAGAAATGCCTGTCTGCACCTTCAGCAACCTATTCCCGTTGTTCCAGTCCAACAAGCACCACCTGCTGCTAATGCCCAACCCAGGCAGAACCAGCAAAACCAGGGGCAACGGAACCAGGGCAGAGCATTTGCCATCGCTCAACAACCCCTCACAGACAACAATGTAGTCGAAGGTACATTTCCCTTGTTTAATACAATGGTACATGTCTTGTTCGATTATGGTGCTACACATTTTTTTATATCGTCTGCATTAGTAAGACATTTAGGGTCGCATCCTGAACCCACAGAAATCACAATACATGTCACATCACCTTTAGGATCTAGTACAGTGCTCTCGATGTGAGCTTCGAATGTCAGAACAGATAATATATGCAGATCTTTTTTTGATGGACATTGAAGACTCTGACATCATCCTCGGCATGGACTGGCTCGCACCACTGAATGCAAAGATCGATTGTATGAAGAAGCAAGGTCAGTTAACCTTGTCCACGGGGGAGTTTGTCAAGATTCAAGGAACAAGGAAATGGATAGACAACTCGACTGCTGCATTTCTCAAGGCACAACTTCGAGCTCTATCCCTTGGTGATGAAAATGAATCACCAACACTGTACCCTCTCGAAGTACACGATGTCCCGGTAATATCTGAATTCCCAACAGTTTTTTCTAAATGACCTTCCTTGTCTACCTCTGGTTAGGGAATTCGATTTTGAAATCAATCTCATACTTGGGACAGGGCCTATCTCAATTCCACCATATAGAATGTCAAATGTCGAGCTAGTCGAATTGGACAAACAACTGAATGAATTAGAGAGTAATGGCTTCATCAGAAAAAGTTCATCACCCTAGGGCGCTCCAGTTCTGTTTGTTAGCAAAAAGGATGGTTCGTTACGACTTTGCATCGACTATCGCAAGGGGAATAACGTCACCATTAAGAAGACATACTCGTTGCCCAGGATCGATGACTTGTTCGACCAACTTAGAGATGCCAAATACTTCTCTAAGATTGATTTACGATCCGGTTATCACCAACTCCGGATCCAAGAGTCGAACATTACCAAGACGGCATTCAGAACTCAGTACGGTCACTACGAGTTCTTGGTCACGTCGTTCGGTCTAACAAATGCACCTGCTGCGTTCATGGAT
Source organism: Paratinospora sagittata (assembly GCA_035771175.1). NCBI lineage: Eukaryota > Viridiplantae > Streptophyta > Magnoliopsida > Ranunculales > Menispermaceae > Paratinospora > Paratinospora sagittata. The sequence continues at coordinate 33,395,728 of CM069590.1, forward strand.
TTGATGAACCGCATCTTTAGGTTATACTTAGACCAATTTGTGGTGGTTTTTGTGGACGATATCTTGATATATTCCTCAACCGAAGAAGATCATAAGATACATCTGAAGATAGTCCTCCAGACCTTGAAAAGCCACCAGTTGTATGCAAAGTTGAGTAAGTGCGAATTTTGGGCGAAGCGAGTTCAATTCCTAGGCCATGTGGTTTCAGGCAATGGCATTGAGGTGGATCCTTCTAAGGTTGAAGCGGTTTTAAACTGGAAACAGCCCACCACTGTTACTCAGATTAGGAGTTTTCTTGGTTTGGCTAGCTATTACAGACGCTTCATCAAGGACTTCTCAAAGATTGCTTAACCTATGACAAAGCTCACTCGGAAAGACGGCACTAGTACTCATCACTCCAAGAAATGCACTTGGATTTTCACTATACACCAACGCTTCTCTCCAAGGCTTAGGTGTCGTACTAATGCAAGAAGGCCAAGTTGTCGCATATGCCTCTAGGCAACTAAAGATTCATGAGGGTAATTACCCAACACATGACTTGGAACTTGCAGCTGTCGTATTTGCACTGAAGCTATGGCGCCATTTCCTATACGGCGAACAGTTTGAGGTCTTCTCGGATCACAAGAGTCTTAAGTACATCTACACCCTGAGAGACCTAAACCTTCGCCAAAGACGATAGTTGGAATTCTTGAAAGATTATGACTTTCAACTCCAGTACCATCCCGGTAAGGCCAATGTTGTGGCTGATACCCTGAGTAGAAAATCTTATGTTGCTTGCACTCTTAACTTTGAAATGGGGAAGTTGGCTACAGAGATGGAGAATTTTAACCTACAACTGATCGAGGAGGGAGCAAGATCATGACTTTCTCAATTGTCAGCCAACTCTGAGTTGGTTCAAAAGATTTCAGCAGCTCAAGCCAACAACCCTATGTTAATAGAGAAATGCGAACTTCTACTCAGCGGACAAGACCTTCCTCACTGGTCAGTCTCTGAAGACGGGACCGTTTTCTAAAAAAAATGCCTCTGTCTACCGAACGATCCTGAGGTTCGGAAAGAAGTTCTCACTGAGATGCATTGTTCTAGGTTTGCTATGCATCCTGGGGGTGACAAGATGTACAAGGATGTCATGCGACAATTCTTGTTTTCTGGAATAAAGAAAGCGATTGCACACTTCATTGCTCGATGTCTCATTTGCCAGCAAGTTAAGGCAGAACGACGACTTTCCTCTGGACTTCTCCAGCCGTTACCTATTGGAGAATGGAAGTGGGAGAACATCGCAATGGATTTTGTTAAGGCCTTGCCTCGAAATAATAAAGGGCAAGATGTTATATGGGTTATCATTGACAGACTTACAAAGTCTACACACTTCGTGCTAATAAAGTTCACGGATAACCCCGCCAAACTTGCCGAACTATATGAAAAAGAGATCGTACGCCTCCATGGCATATCACTCACGATCGTCTCTGATCGAGACCCTCGATTCACATCAAAGTTTTGGTAAAGCTTTTAGAGTAGAATGGGCTCTAAGATCACCATGAGCACAACTTTTTACCCTCAGACTAATGGGCAGTCAGAGCGTCTTATCCAAATCTTGGAAGACATGTTACGGTGTTGCATTTTGGACTTTCATGACGGATGGGCAAAGTATTTACATTTAGCTGAGTTTGCATACAACAACAGCTACCAAACTAGTATCGGCATGGCACCGTACAAGGCTCTCTATGGTCGCCCTTGCAGATCTTTGGTATGCTGGTTAGATATGGCAGATCGACCGCAGTTGGGCCCTGAACTAGTTCAAGAGACTTCTAAGAAGATTACACTAGTAAATGAGCGACTTCACGTTGCACAAAGTCGACAGAAGAGCTATGCTGACAAGCGGAGGCAGACTCTAGAATTTGATAAGGGGGACTTGGTTTTTCTAAAGGTTCAGCCCACAAGAGGTGTCAAACGCTTTGGGATCAAAGGAAAGCTCTCCCCACGGTATATCGGTCCATTTCAGATCATTGAACGTATTGGCAAACTTGCTTATCGTCTGTCCCTTCCATTGTCCATGTCTAAGGTTCCTGACGTTTGCCACGTATTCATGCTACGAAAGTATGGCCCTGATCCTTCACATATCATCCCTCTAGTTGAGGTTCGGGTTAAGGAAGGAAATAGGTACCAGGAGAGAGCGATACAGATTTTGGATAGAAAAACTCAAGAACTAAGGCGACGTAGCATACCACTTGTGAAGGTGCTCTGGGATCACCACTGAGTAGAGGAAGCAACATCGGAACTAGAAGCAACAATTAAACAGAAATACCCTGAATTGTTTTCTAGTAATAACTGATGATCTGATACATTGTACTATTTCACTTATTAATAAAATGTTGGAACTTTGTTTACAAATATCTTAATACATCGTTTCACTTGAATAACTATGCAGATGTCTAAAAATAATATCAACGGATATAGTGATGCACACACGCAGTGGCCTCCTTGGCAACCTGTGGCGACTCCTCCAAGATCAGATTCAAGTCACAACTACTTTGGATCACCAAATCCATTGCCACACAGACAGCGATCCTTATCGCTAGAGCGTGCATGGCTTTTTCGTAACAATTTTTTCCAAAACAATCTCGTGCCCTCATCTTGGCAGGACCTTCTTCCAAAATTGTCAGGCGGCCGGATTCGAGCAACAACACGAAAAAGCATCCCACCGCTCAACCTACCTCCCCTCAAACGATGTAACCAGCGCCCTACACCACCATCTGTTAAGTAAAGGTTGAAATCTTCTGAGGACGAATCTGACTACATTTGCTCTTCATGGTTTCATGATGTTGAGGATTCCATCGGCCACAGTGCCATTCAGGGACCATACAGGCACTACCCTGAACTAGCAAACGATGACGCCGACAGTGAATCTCAAGCAGATAACCATCATGACTACTTGAACTGATTTCGAGGGCAAAATCCTTTTAAGAGGGGAAGAGTGTAATACCCTAGGTTTGCACACAAAAAAAATTGTTCAGGGCCCTCCCCGAACGTTCAAGCGCCAAATTTTCTATATAAACAACCCTCCCCCTCCTCATTTCTCACACCAAAATCACTCCTCATTGTGATTTTCCTTCTCTTTTTCACTCATTTTCAGTTTTTGTCTTCTCTTTTGAGACCCTCTTTCCAAGACTCTATGTGCAGTGCAACGCGGTTCTGCCTGAGGAAAGGCTTCAGTTCTGAAAGGAGTTTTTATCTGAAGGTGGGAAACGAAACATAGGTTTGCGTGCCTTATAACTTTTATTAAAGTTTACATTCATTTATCATTATGTCTACTATTCATTTACACTGCATTATTGCAAATAATGTTCATACTGTCATACTTATGCCTGTATATTTGGAATTCATGTATTACGTTGTTGTTATGCCGGATTAGTAGCCAACCTGGCTCAACCAGACTCAGTCTTTTCCTCAGTAACTTTAAATAGTAAACGGGAGGCAGCGTGCTACTCTAGACGATTGGTATTTAAGTAGACCTTGTGTCTCACCTCTCAACTGGAGACTAATCTAGTTGGTCTTATTTGACAGCTATCAGCTTATACAAGTAATACTGAATGTCCTAACCTTGCACGTAGTGATACCGACCATGATAAGGATCACGAGACATTACCAAATCCTGTCTAAACATTAAGTAGACCAGTTCATGCATTGGCATCATACATAGCACCACCTAGGGACATATGTGGTTTGTGATTCATAGAATAGCTAGAAGCGATGCTCGCTATTCATTATATTTCTCTGGAGAGGGACGTACAATGAGAACCTGGCTACTCCTGGGGAGGGACATATGTACGTGAATCCAGAGCGTCGTTCTTGAGGAGGGACGTACAATGAGAACCCGGCTATTCCTGGGGAGGGACATCTGTACGTGAACTCAGGCAATGTACAGTCATCAAACCAATACATGACGGTGTCATGCATACATACATATTGAATTGATTATGATGCTCTAATGTGTATTTAAGATATTTGATTATGAAGTTTGTTTTATTAATTTTTATATTCACGAACCATTTTACCCACTGAGCGCGTAGCTCACCCCGTTGTTATCCAATTTTTAACAGGAGAAAAGGGTGGACTGGGTGCAGGTTTTTGGGCCCACATTTCGTACCCTTTGTATTATTCATTGGGGATTTTTGGGAGAATGTTCCCTTAACCATTTCATGTACAAATATTCTGAAATTAATGAAATCAGACTTGTACTTACTCGTGCTTCCGCATACTCAGTTATCGTTATAATGCATTTGCGCCCCGTCCGTGAGTGTCCCGCCGGTTTACGCGCGTCCGGGTGGGGTGTGACATTACCTCTCTTATGCAAGTTTCATGAAGCATGTTCTGCACCACCGGCACAATCCAGACACTCAACTCTGCAAACAATGCTGAATCACAACAAGAATGGATCCCTGCAAGTGTTTCATTCCGAGCACACCACCAAAAGTGAATCTGAACACTTTGGCTACAAATTTTTTAGGACATTTGTGAAGAAAGGTCCAAACCCAAAAAACAAAAAAGAAAATTAGTAAGAAAGATGAAATCTAATGAATCGATACCTGTGAAGAAAAATCCAAACCCAACAACGAACGCCTTTTTTCCTTCTTCACGCCCTTCTTCTCCTTGCACACGAATGCCCTTTTCCTTTTTCATGCCCTACTTCTCCTCGCACGAACGCCCTTCGCATTTGATATGTGGAAACTCTTTCTGCTCTCTCAAACCCCTTTATTGGCCATCTCATTTTTCTTCAAAATAGAGAAGAAAAAAAGCATTAAATCATTTGTTTGGTTTTGGAGGTCCACAAGCGAGAAGCATTTTGGAAGGACGGGTGTCATGTGTGACTATTACCACATTCTTTAGTTTTTGTTAAATCACTACAAGAAAACTACTATACGAGGACGTTTGAAAAAATGACCAAAAGCATCCTCGAAGCCCTTTTAGGACGTTTTTTCAATTAGGACGTCGAATTCAAGGATGTTTTGAGCAGTCCTTGTATAACGATTTTCTTGTAATGAATGTGAGTTATCATAACAAGCATATAACCCTTTTTTAATAATAGTTATAACAAGGTTCATATTTTCAACGTTGTTAAATTAGTCAATAAAAATATTTTAACAAGAGGCAAAATTAAAACTTTGTTTAATATACCAATTTATAACGTGCACCAATGAACGTTGTTAATAACAAGTTGTCTTATTATATTTTTCTTGTAGTCTTGGTATGATAGACTCAGTTCATTTCTTTTAGATCACAAATTTCGGAAATGAAAACTTGATCCAACTTTGTTTCTCAAACACCAAAATGATGATATGCTAATGATTCAAATATATGTTGATGATATCATATTTGGTGCATTAAACAAGGATCTGTGCAGTGAGTTTTCTAAGTTGATGCAAGATGAAATTAAAATGAGTATGATGGGAGAACTTGCATACTTTCTTGATTTGCAAATTAAGCAAATGCCTCACGGCACATTTATAAGCCAATCAAAGTATGCTAAGAAAATGGTTAAAAAGTTCCAAATGAATAATTTGAAATCTATAGACACTGTCTGTAACTCTTCAATTAAATTAGACAGAGATGAGAAAATCAATGTAAGCACCCAACTCGTTAATTACAACATTGAATATATGAGAAAAAAACAAAAACCAACATAAGTAAATATTTCAAGTGAATAAAAAAAAAGTATAAAGATTTCTGCTCCACCGCCTGTTCTTTATCTTCTTGATGAAGTTCAAGAGCGTCACCATTGATTTAATCGAGAAATAGAACCAAACACGTGGCAAATAACGTTGAGCTTAAAGCAGAGCCAAAACACGTCTTTCCTGCCAAACAATCAACTTTCCCTCCTGATCTTTTCTAAAGCCTTCTATGGTCGTGTTGTATACTGTACTACACTAATGCCAAACCCTTCAATCTGGCATTCGTCTTCCTCCCCTAGGTTTCCGTACGCCTCTAGTTTTATTGATCATATGATTATCAATAATTTCTGAACATTTCCACCTATCGGCTCTCTCGCTAACCCTTCACATCGTTGGTGAAAACACAATTTTTAATTACGTTAAAAATTAAAATGGTGATTTAATGATATACACTTGAAGATATAGATACATGTGCGGGTTTATGTGAGACTGACCTTTCTTCGAACAATGAGAAAGCGCTTTCGAGAGATATAGTGTAACACCCTCCACTTTTTTTTACTGTAAAACTAATTTAACCGCCTAAAAACTCTACAGATGTAGTTTTAATAAGTGAGAAAAAACCCCTTGAAGAAAATAGACCCCCATAGTGGGACGGTCCCAAGAAAAAGACCGTCCCTATGGGGGCCAGTCCCAAGAAGGGGCCGACGCCGACCCCCTCGCTCTCTTTTTTCTCCTTCGACCTTTTTGCACTCTCCTGCATCCTTGTACACTTCAAGAAGTTAGAAGAAAGCGCTAAGTCACTACAAGTGTGTTAAGGTGGAAAATGAATGCTAGGTTTGCGTCTCTTACTTACCTAATAATGAATTACATAGCATCTTGCATCATATATGTTACTATGCTTTACTTCATGCATGAGGCTATTTATCATAAATGTTAAATTTATAACCATGGGTGTTATGCCGTTACGCTGGACCATGGATTATCATAAATATATATTATTAGATGTTATGCCATTACGCTGGACCCGAAGGTGACACTGTCACTGGTTAGCACTAGAACTCATGAGACCTCTCAGTTGCTGGATATTGTATCGGTGCCTCGGATCACAGGTTACGAGTGCATGATGTCTGGCCTGTGATGCCGTGTGACCACGTTTCATTTATATCATTGTTTGATTGTATTGTTGTGACATGACTTTCTGATGGTTGTTGTTCTGTACTTATTATTATGCATGTAAGCTTCGTTTATCCTGCTTGACCTCACCGAGCTGTTGAGCTCACCCCGTTGATATTTTTCCCCAGGATCTTAGACACGCTTAAGTACAGATATGTTATCAAAATGTGAGAGCCACTAGAGCTACGTACGAAGGAGATGATTAGGGTGCGAGACGTCAACATAGATCTAGGCGTATTATATATGGGTTGTTGTAGTTTACGCTGCGTACTTTGTACTCATGTAATTGTAACCTTTGTACTTTTGCCCTCCGTTATTAAAGGAGGATGAATAAAAGATCTGTTAATGTCCATTTATACTCACACCTTGATTCAGGTCTGCTGCCTATCATATGAAATTATTCTTAAGAATCGGGGTGTGACATATAGTGAAGCCAATACCGGCCTGGAAGACAGAGGATCTTTTGGTGCAAAACGGCTAGGCATCAATTTGTTAAATCTAAAACTGAGTTTTATGCTTACCTTCGATAACTATAGAAACAAACCTCGCCAAACTTTCCTCTTTCTTTTGGTGCGCTCTCTGTCTGCTTCATTCCTTCTTTGTTTTGTCTCTGGCATGAAACATGTAATCAGAGAAGAACATATCCCACATCCACATGTTCCTTAGAGAGAAAAGATCAAACGATGTTTTTTCTTCTTTGTATGCAAGAGATAGGAGATAGTTGAAAGCAAGATAAGCGATCAATTGCTGCGTCTTGGTCTTGTTCATCATCTTTTGTAAACGTTTTGTAACACCCGTACCTTAGGATGACGTCATTTTGACCCATAGAGTACCCGGATACGTATGCATATATGTATTTGATGTTCGACACGTGTTGGTTCGAGTGTCTTTGCATGCTTTTAAGTTGTTCAATGTGTGCATAAATTTTCAGAATGATCAGAGACCCGTTCGACGTCAAAACATGTCGAAAATGGTGTTTTGGATCAGCGGAGCTCGCTCCATAGAGGAAGAAATTTCTATAACCGATTACATCAATGGCTTGATCTCCTAGGTCCGTGGTCCGATTGAGCTGAAATTTTGTCAGCTTATTCTCCTTTGCTAGATCTTCATTGAACGGTGAAGATCTTGATCGGTGTTGTTTACTGTGAGATATAAGACTTCAAACACTGTTTCACGGATTTGTGAATTTTCGTGCGCAATTGTGATCAAATGGTTGGAACACAAAATCCCACCGTTGGATTGAGCTGAAAGTTTACCATAAGATTTTTAACTGAATCATAAAAGTTATGAATGGTTAAAATGTTAAATTGATGAGTCGTTTGCAAGAAATTGATTATCTAAGGAAAAGTAATTGCAATAGAAAAACAATTATTCTTTTTATTTAAGTGATTTTTTTCTAATTTTCATGTGTGGGCCTAAAAATGCAATTAAACCTCTATATAAGCCATTTGAACGTAAGTTTCTTCATTTTTCACTTTCAAAGAGGGCTAGAGAGCTTGGGGAGGAGATAAAGAAGGGGAGAGGAGAAAAAGGGGAGAAGTTAAGGTTTTTTGTGATTTTTGCCCAAAAACACCCAAGGTAATCATTTCTTCCCCATTTTTTCTCATTTTTCTTCCTTCTCTCACTTTCTTTCACGCATGCAAACTGATTTTCGACCTAGGGTTTGCATGTATGGACTATTTTATGCTTGTTTTTCATATTAAAGACCTTCCCTAACCTCAACCAACACCTAAGGGTTCCATCCATGTATCCCGAAATTTAATATTGGACTTAGGCTTTAATTTTGTGATATATGTATCTAGATGGTATAGGGAGTCCATAAATGGTGAAACCACCAATTTCTAACAAAAAATTGGAGGGGTTTCATGGATTTGACCTAAACTAGGATTTTAGACTTAGGGTTTACTATTCAAATTGCATGTGATTTATGATGAATGCATGGGTAAATATGGATGTATGACACTCTAAATTACTGATTTTGATTAGTGGAAACCATAGTGTAGAGAAATTTTGGCCTAGGCTATGTAATTTGTCAATTTCCTTGTAATTTGGAAAATTGCATGTGATTTGGGGATTTGCCCAAATTTGAGAATTTTGACCTAATTGATGAAATTGACTTGCAATTAGTCTAATCAACCCTATTTATGATTGAATGTCATGTATTATAGTGTTTGGATCAACCTATTGCATTCAATTTGGTTAGATGTAGGTTAATTGGGTAGTAAATGAGTGAATTGGGCAATTTGAGATTAACTCATGTGTAGGACCATTTTAAAAACTTAATTGGCATTTGATTTGGGTTTAAAAATGGTTGATTAGCATACTTGGACTGATTTTCAGTTTCGCATAAACCACGTCATTTTTAGGATTTGTGATTTGATCTAAGTGACCCAAATAGTCCAATTGGAGATTGTGGTGCATTGGGGTGATTGTGGCATTCTAGTGCTCTTTCTTGGAATTGGAAGTTAGATTGGCTAGGTCTAGCCAATCAAGGGTGAGTGTTTCTTTTACTTGTGAATTCTATATGTGGCATTGCAGTATAAAATGTTTTAAATTCTTGTATAATGTAGTATGCATGATTTATTGAATTAATAAACTGTATTTAAGTATAGTCAGTTGGCAAAGCAGTTGAGTTATGTGCATTCTCTAAGCCTGGGATTTCTTATGGAATCCATTGGGCCAACCGAAAATCCTCAATTGTGGACCTTACAAAGGATTTCTATGGGTTGTGTATGTTAGGATTCGCCTAAACATGGTACTTGTCTTGGTGGGCGAATCTTATGGTTCATACAATCCATAGGAATTCTGATAGATACGGGGTAAGAAGTCGATCGGGCATGGGTTTCGGGCACACATGGCCCTTGTATTGATTCTTACTCAAGAGGTATTAGGATGCATATGCATGTTTATAAAATGGTATGCATTGTCTTGTTTATGGCATGATAAATTATATTGACATGTATGTAATAGTGCTTACACCCATGATTATTTAAATGGTTTTAATGATTCTTGCAATGTTTTACTTAAATGCATATATGTGTTACCACTTGTATAGAACATTCACTGAGCTTCCATGCTTATAATCATGCTTTCATTTCATAAAAACAGAATTTTATAAATACAATGCCACACATAAGACCATAGATAGAAATACTCACTATATACAGCAATTTCCTAAGTCCAATTCACTTCCTTCACACATAGCCAAAATTGCTCAACTAACACAATTTTACAGCACAAGCACCTCACTTGCACTTGTTGTCCAATTCACCAATTCACCAACTCTTTCCCAAATTTTCTACAATTCAACATTGTCAATCATCTACCATCAATTACCAACCATAAATCATATCTAAAACACATCAAAACACCATTAAAATCACCTTCAAACCCACATCTAGTTCAATATGGCAAGGTTGAGAAATTTTGATGTTTAACCATGGAAAGTCTACAATTTCACAATCAATTTACTCCAAATTAAACAAGGAATCATTTACCTTTGATTTCAGTAGCAATTGGCAAGATTTCCAGCTCAAAACCCACTTTTCCAAGATTCCAATCTAGCCAGTGAAATTCAACAAATTTTACATATGTTATATAACTTAAAGAGATGAGCAATTTTATGTAATTTTTAACCAAAAATCACTAGCTCTTACCTTGGATTTGGGCATCCTAAGTCATTCCTCTTCTTTCCCTTCCGTTTGCTCTGGTTTCTTCCAGTTCCAGCAAGTGAGAATGTGCTAGAATGATCGAAAAACTAAGTTAAAACGATTGTAAACCGCCACACCAACCATTTTTTTAAAACATCCATACCTACAGAGAAACGCGCTTCTCCCCAAGGAAACGTGTTTCCTTGTGCCCAAAAATCAAAATTTTCGTTAAAATTTCAATAAGAAACGCATTTCTCCTAAAGAAACGCATTTCCTTGAGAATTTCTGAAAACATCACCCTCTCGGGTTTGCACTAGAGAAACGCGTTTCCCTTTAAGGAACGCGTTTCTTTGAACATTTTCATAAACTTCATCTCTCGGGATTTCTTTACAGAAACATGCTTCTCTTAAAGAAACATGTTTCTCCATTTTCCAGGTGAAATTTCACCAAGTGTTGGTCTTTTTTTGCTATGTGTAGGGTTCAAGTATAAATACCACCCTATTATACACACATTCAGCCTATTCTAAGGTAATACTTATACATATACGCATACAAATATGCCAGACAATACATATAAGTCAACGTATGAGTTTGACTAGTTCATACGGGGCGTTACAAATCGAAACCGTTTCCTTGGTGATATGTTCCAATTCGACACTCGAGAGAGAGAATTAGAGACTCTAGGATTTTTTGCTTATAAACTTGAAGAACCTATTGATGATAAACATATTTAATCTACATAGTTGACGGTTAGGTGAAGTTGAACCTCTAGGCTTTCCTATCTTGATATCTATTCATTGTTTGATTGCTTATCTTTATACTTTTCTTTAATTGTTTAGCTGCTTGAATCATATTCTGATTCTCTAGATAAAGTTAAAAATTGGTGAAAACGGTATTTAGTAAAGAGTGTATAATCCTAGAAGACGACAACCCGATTCTCATTGATTTATTACTACTTGACGTCATACGCTTGCTGTTGATAGTGAGCACATATCATGATGGCAAACAACCGACACGTGTACCGAGGGACTGACACATATACTAAGGTGGCAAACGATCAATGAGCATACAGAGGGATCAACGCGCGCACCCAAGCACTAAAATTGTACCAAGGTGGTAGACACACGTATCGAAAGGGGCCAATATGTGTGTTGTATTAACATTGTCGATGCGCGTACCGAGGAAACAACACGCATATGGCATTGGTCGCAAGATCACTCTCTAATGCCATTAATTGTCACACCCCGTTCTGTTACCAAGAAATACACAACAAATCAGAGATCTGGAGTGCGAATAATCTACTCAGATCTTTTTATTCATCCTCTTTGAATATAGAGGATACAAAGTACACGAGGTACATTATTTTACGTACAAAAGTACGCAACGAAAATTACATCAAAACTCACTCTAGATCTAAGTCGACGTCGGTACCCTACGCACTTTGCACCGCTCGTAGCTCCTGTTGACTTCTTCTTTTGGCCAAAAAGTCTAAGCCTTGAAATTGTTAGCAATGGAATGAGTCATCGCCCAGTAGGTCAAGCAGATATTCCATGGATTATGGTAATTAATAAAGAGAGCATCACAATCATAGATATCAAATAAACACAACATGAACATCGTCAATACTCTATTTAACCATTAACCAGTAAACACTCATAACATGTCGTCTCGTAAGACTTCGTAGCCAAGCACCATCCTCATCTCCAGGGAAATTTGTCCTGGGTTCACACTATACGTCCATCTCCAGGGAAATTCATATGACCAAAAGTTCGTACATCTCCTTTTGGCTGACACAGTAAAGTTTATAGCAGAGGTGCACCGCCTAGGGCTGATTCAATCAGGTGGGCATTAATGCACCATGGGCAACTCTCATACACCAGAATTACCAATAAAAAATCCACAGGCCACGAACGGTTACTTCCTTAGGTGGTTACGTTGTCTACTAACTTCTATGGTAAAACTTCAAAGACTAAGGAAGGATCTTGTTTGTGAATAGCACTGTATACATGAACCGTATTGTTGGCCCAGTATTACCGTCCAAAAGGGGGGTGAATTGGACTTGGTGAATTTTTGCATTACCTTTCGGTTAATTAATTAAACAGTATATATGTGTAGTATAGGTTAAGCAAAGCAATAATGTGCAGGAAAAGAATAAATGGACACGGCAATCTATAATGGTTCGGTTCCCCTAGAACCTACTCCACTACCTGATCACCCACAATTAGGATTTCCTAATCCACTAAAGGCTAGTCAACTTACAGGCATGACTAAAAGTCGTACAATCTAGTTAACTTACGAGCGTAACTAGAAGTCGTATATCTAACCAACTTTTGGGCTTGGCTACAAGCCCTATATCTAACCAACTTGTGAGCCACATAAAAACCGTTTAAAAATCACAAACACAATCACACGAATATTAAATAGAAATTTTACCCAACTCTTATGATTGAGCGTGATTTCGCCTTCAAGAAAGATCAAGATCTACAAGATATGTGATGAACTCACTTAAGAACAGCTTGATCTATGCTCAAGATAAACTCACAAGTTTCTCAAAGAGTTTTGAAAGATTAGGCAAACTATTCGGAAGTATGAATCAAAGATTCAAATGTAGGTGAACTTTTACTTTGAAAAGATGTTTAAATCACTAAAGAACTTGTTTTGGATTTGTAGAAATGAAAGTATGAAAATCGGCACAAGTTCAAGAATTTTGCAAAAGTTGCTCTCAAATGAGCAAAGTGTGGTATTTATAGAAAATACCAATCTGAGGCACAAGAACGCGTTCCTAGAGAGGGGAATGTGTTTCTAGTTTGAAATTTAAAACTTTTCAGATTTCTCTTGTCACGCTTGGGCTGCACACAAAGTGCCCCTACCCAGGGTGATAGGGACTTAAGACCCTCAGCCTTTATGGATGCCATAATATTGTTCCACTCTCGTACAGCAAGCCACATAAGTGCTCTTGAACGCAGAGTCTTTTATCGACACTATTCACTATTCATGAATACATGAGGCCTTTTTGTCACGCCTGGGTTGCACACAAAGTGCCCCCTACCCAGGGTGATAGGAACTTAATACCCTCAGCCTTTATGGATGCCATAATATTGTTCCACTCTCGTACATCCAGCCACATAAGTGTTCTTGTACGCAGAGTCTTTTTTCTACACTATTCACTATTCATGAATAGTGTCGGGCCTTCCCTAAGATCGAACTGGGGAGGCCCAACACTATTCATGAATAGTAAATAGTGTCGATAAAAGACTCTGCGTACAAGAGCACTTATGTGGCTGGCTGTACGAGAGTGGAACAAAATTATGACATCCATAAAGGCTGAGGGTATTAAGTCCCTATCACCCTGGGTAGGGGCACTTTGTGTGCAACCCAGGCGTGACAAAGAGGCCTTATGAGGGTATTAAGTCCCTATCACCCTGGGTAGGGGGCACTTTGTGTGCAACCCAGGCGTGACAAAAGGGCCTCATGTATACATAAGGCCCTTTTGTCACGCCTGGGTTGCACACAAAGTGCCCCCTACCCAGGGTGATAGGGACTTAATACCCTCAGCCTTTATGGATGCCATAATATTGTTCCACTCTCATACAGCCAGCCACATAAGTGCTCTTGTACGCAGAGTCTTTTATCGACACTATTCACTATTCATGAATAGTGTCGGGCCTTCCCTAAGATCGAACTGGGGGAGGCTCGACACTATTCATGAATAGTAAATAGTGTCGATAAAAGACTCTGCGTACAAGAGCACTTATGTGGCTGGCTGTACGAGAGTGGAACAATATTATGGCATCCATAAAGGCTGAGGGTATTAAGTCCCTATCACCCTGGGTAGGGGGCACTTTGTGTGCAACCCAGGCGTGACAAAAGGGCCTTATGTATACATGAGGCCCTTTTGTCACGCCTGGGTTGCACACAAAGTGCCCCCTACCCAGGGTGATAGGGACTTAATACCCTCATAAGGCCTCTTTGTCACGCCTGGGTTGCACACAAAGTGCCCCTACCCAGGGTGATAGGGACTTAATACCCTCAGCCTTTATGGATGTCATAATATTGTTCCACTCTCGTACAGCCAGCCACATAAGTGTTCTTGTACGCAGAGTCTTTTATCGACACTATTCACTATTCATGAATAGTGTCGGGCCTCCCCCAAGTTTCGAACCCGAGACCTTATATTCATAAGGTTTAAATTCGAATCTTGAGTAACCACTGAGCCAATGGTTCAGTCCAGGCTTGACAAAAGGCTGAGGGTATTAAGTCCCTATCATCCTGGGTAGGGGCACTTTGTGTGCAACCCAGGCGTGACATCCCTCTAATGCAGCAGCGAGTTCCTTAAAAGAGGAGTGCGTTCCTTAATATATCTGTTGGGCATAGGAGCGAGGTTCTTCATTAAAAGTCATTAACTCGATAAAAGTTTCTATTTTTCTCTTTTCTACAGTAGCGCATTCCTTAATCCTTGATTAGAAAAATTTGTGTAACGCCCGTACCTTAGGATGATGTCACCTTAACCCATAGAGTACCCGGATACGGGTATGTATGTGTATTTATACATGGTTTCGATTCTGTAGGTCAATGTCTTGTGCCCAAATGGGTGAGCAGATGTTAGAAACCCATCTGGAGCGTGTTTTTACATAGGAATAGACCTATCATACGCAAGATTTCGTTGTGTATTGTGTAAGTAGTGGTTAAGTGAAAAATATGATGTTCTGGATTAGGAGAAGTGCACTCCTTAAGGGAGAAGCGTGCTCCTATTGAGGAGAAGCGCACTCCTTGCTCAGACCGAAAGTTGTTTTCTTCTCAATAAAGGGAGAAGCACGCTCCTCACATTCTGGGCAGTTTTTTTTTTAAAAAGTAGTGGGGCCACCACCCCACTTATAAACCCAAGTACGGCCATTTCCTCTCACTTTACCATTGTTCTCTAGTTTTCTCAGCTGGAGAGAGGGAGAGAAAGGGGTTATGAAGGAAATTGAGCTAGGGTTTGAATTTTGAGCTTCCAAGGTATAAACTTCACCCTTAAACTCTTTAATCTTGCTTCCATGGTTGAGTAGCATCACATAGATTGATTTGGAAGTGGTTGCTACTGTATTTTCTGGGTTCGAGACCATGTTCTAGGTTTCATAGCTAGAGCTTGACTTAGGTTTTGCATGTCACCTATGTGGTGTACATTGAAAGTCCTTAAACACACCTTAGTGTTAGTTTTGAACAAGGTTTGGCTATGGTGGATTTATGCTCATTTCTTTGGTCCAGCCTATAAGGGTTTCGGCTTTCATATTTTGGGAATGATCTGGGTTTTGATTTCTTAGGTTAGCTTTGTTGTATTTATGGCTACCTAGGGCTGGATTGGTTGTCTAATGGTTTAATTAGATTGTGAATGCATGGCATTGATGTGAGTTAGATGATTGAATCTGTAATTGGCATTCCCTTGCATGTGATTTAATTAGAGGTTTTATAGCTTGAATGTGTTGTAGTTGTTGGCACATAGGTGCAGCCATGATTAGAGTTAAGTGTTGGCATGTAATTGGGGCTTAAATCATGATTTTTGGCATGTGTATGGACTATAATTGATGGATGTATGAACCTAAATTGTATGCAGGGTTTGCGGATGATTCAAAGGTCCTAGTTGTACCAATTAAGGGCTAATTCATGGTTTAGATGCTATTCTTCATTGAAGGATCAATGGTGGCATCCTAGAGTTCGTTTTGGTTGGAATTGGATTGGCTAGTCTAGCCAATCGACTGTGAGTGTTTATTTGTATTTGGTTTCTATATGTGGCATTGTAGCATATGAAATGTTTTGAATTGATATATATGTGTAATGCATGTTTTAATGATTCATGAAATGGATTTGAGCATAAGTCTGGTTGGGTTAGCAATAGGTGTATCTGCTAGCCGGGATTTTCTTTAGGTAATCTCTTGTTGCTAGATTTGTGATCCCTAGTAGTGGACCTTGCAGAGGATTTTATGGCTTGTGTAGATAGGATCGCCTAGGCATGGAATGTGTCTTGGTAGGCTGATCCTATTAGCTACACAACCCCAGGAATCCTAATAGAATACGAGTATGTCAGGTTCGATCGGGCACTGAATGTCACGAATTCAGACCCTTGATAGCCCTTACTCAAGAGGTGGATTAAGACGACATATTGCATGTTTGGAAATGGAAATGCATTGATAGATTGTTATCATTGATGCATTATATTTCAGCATGTATATGATATTGTATCTCATCATTTCATTGAACTATTTTGATGAACTCATGCCTTATTTGTATCAATGCATATATATTGCCACTTGTGAAAAACATTCACTGAGCTTGTTGTAGCTCACACCTCCTGTTGTTGCACACTGCGGAGCACTCCCTGTGGTGTTTTGTGAAGTGGGTGTTGGTTGTTCTTGTAGTTTTATATTTTTGAGACTATGTACAAGATGGGTTATATTATTTTGGAAGTTTTAATTTGGATGATGTTTATGATATGGATTATGTTGCTTGAGGATTGGATCTGTTTATCTTGGTTTTGTTTAGGCTGAACGGGACGTCGGGGGTATCGAGGGAGGATATACCCGGGGTTCCATGCCAGACATATTGTCACAGGCTATGGGTCGTGACAATTTGAGTCTCGAGAAAAACCATAGGAGCGCATTCCTTAAACTCTAATCAGAAAAATCAGATTCTCAGGAAAAAGAATAGGAGCGCGTTCCTTCAAGTTGAAAGTGACAGAAACACGATTTTTCGATCAAAATGAGTTTAAGACATTGTCAAAAATATAAACTAACTTTTAAAACATTTTGGACAAGATTAAAACATAATTGGCAAAAATAAATGCATGTAAGCCAATCGATCAATACAGATAATCAAGACGTTCGATATAATACACGTAAAACGACAAAAACCATGCAAAGTTGGTAATATGAGTGTATGATAAAACAATGATATAAATATGCATGATAAACAACCTTATCTATATGATTGCATGATAATCATGATAATGTCTGTGCATGCATGATCAGTATGATAATAGTATATGTGCATGAATATCTAATGACCTATATGCATGATTTTCAAAAGATGCAAATCATATTGTGGTTGGAACGAGTAAGGATTACTCTACAATACTAAGATTTTAGACAAAAGATTACAGACATGAAGCTCTTAAATCTTTGTGCATTATTGTTCCATCCACACGCTTTGACGATATAGTTGAATCCATCTGATATAGCTAGTTAGCATTGAAACAATTAAGTCAAAGAGATTAGTGATCACAAGTATGTTATTTTAATCATCAAAACAAAATCGGGTGAGAGTTGTTACATCAACACGTATATGTGAATAGTACCATATTGGTGAATAGTACCATATCACAAGGCTGCACCAAAGGAATTTCTCTCAATAAAATCAACCAGACTAGTCCTCAGGCAGAGTGGTGGAGTCACAATGGTCTCGCTTAAATACCACTCCTCTAAAGCAGCAAGCTATCTCTCGTTCATTATTTAAAGGCACTTGGGACAAGATTATATCTAGCTAATTAAATTAATTACTAATTCGACAAAATAATGGTATGTGCATGGATTCTATATACCAAGGTACATGCATAAATGGTATGGTGTAAGTGAATATTAGATAAAATGAAAAGTGCATGCTAACCTTATGAAAAGATATAATACATGCAAACTTATGCCTTTTTCCCCACCTTCAACTGTGCGCTTTCCTAAGTTAGTGTTCTTTGCCAAGAACAGCAGCTCTGCAATGCACCAGAGAGAGAGAGTCTCAAAGGAGAGAAAGAAAGCCTTAAAGAGGGAGAATAGATGTGGAAGAGAAGTATGGAGAATGAGGGGGGAGGGAATCCCCTTTTATAGGAAAAACTACCAGAACGTTCTCACAACGGAATGTTCTGGCATATAGAACGTTCTCGCGTACGGAACGTTCTGGCATACTGATAAGTTGAGTTTTAGTTGTTAGTTTACATGTTAATTTCATAGGTTTTTAGGAGCATTTAGTTAGTTTTTAAATATATTTGCATTTATTGTTCATATTTAGTGTTTTAGGTTCATTATGAGTTTTATAAGTTGGTTTTAGTGGTTTTCATGAATAAAATGCATTAGGCTAGCTTAGGAATATAATCGTGATTTTTAGGTATTTTTCCTAAAGTCAATTGCACCATTTACATATTAATATTGTCACATTTTGCATGTTAATACATAGTTTCAGTTAGACTTTTAATATTTGATTAGTTAGGCCACTTACTTGTGTTTTTGTGCTTTGTTTTGTAGGTAAATAAAGAGCCTAAAAGTGGGATGCAATGTGATTCAAAGGGTGACAAGACCATGTCAAAGAAAGGTGCAAAAGATGGACCAAAGAATCAAGTGAAAAGCCAAAAAATTGCTAAGTCCGCACAAAAACCAAGAAGAAAAGAAAATAAAGAAGAAAAGAGGAGCGTTCTGAGGGCCGCGGTGTTGGCTCCATGCGCCGGCATGGATTCATCTTTTGTTAAGTTTCTTAATTATGTAATTTTGGCTATGTATTATGTTTTTTTAAGACTTTGTGGTGTAATTTTTTTGGATGTCATAATTATGCAACTGTAGCACCCCATAACTTTAAAGTCCAAATCTCATAATTTATGTCGTGAATGTATGGACTACGCTAACTAACTTATGTTTAATTGATGAATTATTATATGTTGGTGATTAGAAAATAATCTAAATGTTATAATTCAAATTACAATTGATTCATTTACTTGTACTTACTTGATGGACCCATAACCATTAGATCCATCTCTTTTGACATTGCAAAGGAGACACAGATCTACTAGAGTTTGGAGTGAAGATGTGAGATATCACACTAAATGATTGTACAATGTATATTTACAATTTATATTAGTCCATTTCGATAACAATGTTTTTATTCTCCATTTTTTTTATCACAAGAGGTCAGAGAGTTCCATTGCCAACGTAGACAAGTTGTAGTAGAACGCAAGGTCAAGTTTGACAGAAGAATTGTCCCATAATTACATAAGTAGGGTTTATGGAATGGCTTGTGTTGGTTTTCTCGAACTTTATTGGGACTTGACCATTGCATTGGTTAAGCATTGGAAGCAAGATAAACATTTCACTTGGCAGTTTGTGAGGCCACGATCGCTCTCCAAGACGTAGAAGTACTGCTAGGTTTACCTATTGATGGACTCCCCATGACTGGTTACAGTGAGCTTGTTTGGGATGAGGTTTGTGAAGTGTTGCTTGGTTTTACACCTGCTGATGCTGAAATGTGTGGTGGTAGGATTGATTTGAATTTCATAAGGAACAAGTTTAAAGTGTTAGCAAATGATACGACCGATATTCAGATACAACGCCATGCTATGACATATATATTATAATTGATTGGGTGTTCCTATTTTTCAGAAAAGTCAAATAACCTTGAGCATTTCATGTTTTTACCTTTATTAAGGGATTTCGACGAAGTAGGGCAATATAGTTGGGGTACCGCATGTCGGGCGTGGTTATATCACGAGATGTGTCGAGCAATGGATATCAATTCAAACGGAATTTCAAGGGCCTTGATACTTTTGTAACTATGGGAATCAGATAGGTTCCCTTTTCTTGCCTCGGTTCGACGTAATATTCCCTGCAAAGATCATCTTGGTTGTGACACCCCACCAAAGTATTAAGGTAAAATACCGAACATATACCTAATACCTTGAGGAAATTGGAGACTTTGAACCCGTAAAAATCCTAAAATGAATCTTAAAATGAGGTGTTAAGAACCTTAGAACACCAAACTTTAGTGTCAAACACCATCCATGAAGTATCGGGACTCTAAAACGACGAATATGGAGAAGAAAACATACGAAAACCCAAAAAGTGGGAGGAGAAACACGTTCCCTAACTAAGAAACGTGTTTCCCTAAGGGCAAACGCATTCTGTCGTGACCCCCTCCACCGAGTGACGTCACGATGGGCACAGAATACCACATATGCCATACATTACGTATATGATATTCTGTCAGCCTTCCAATTCTCCAAATTTACTAAAATTTTTGACTGAATCTCACCATAAATATAGTGTCTCACCTAATTAACCGAAATCATTTCCACCAAATCAAATTTCAAGATCATAATCAAATATATCAGTTCTATATCAGAATCCATAACTCATCCAGTCATAACATATGTACAATATGAAGTGATATATACATATATACAATCCCAAAATAACAAACCCAGCTTCTCAACACATACATCAAAATCAATTGAAGAGACTTCTACTTTTCACGTGTTTTTCCCTTTCGCTTGGGATCCGTTCCTAAAATATTGAGAAGAAGGGGTGAGCAACCACAGTTTAGTGAATATTTCTAACTATGACATCACATATACATTCATATAAAACATGCATCCAATCAACAAGTACAATACATGATCAATATAAAATCCAGTGCAATAACCAGTGTAAATCATGCAAACACAAGTCAAAATCATATCATCTTCCTCTTTCAAAGCAATAGAATGAGTCTACACTGTTAGACACCCAAGTGAATTGGGTGTTATGTCCGATTTTGACAAATTCTAAGTTCTTTGTAGAAATCCTTTAATTAATTTAAGTTATGTACTCAAATCAATATAAAGTGCATAAGGAAAGATGTTGAAAATGCACACAAAGGATTTTTACATGGTTCGAAAATCTTTTTCCTACTCTATACCTAGAGAAAACTTCTCTAGGATTCCACTATACTTGGATTCACTTCATGGGTGTAACAACCCCTAAAATTGCAATTTTTTTTCATATTTCTTTTACTGCAACTGACGTTGCTCAATAGATCCCTTAGGTAGGGAACGTTCCCAAGGTGGGGGACATCTCTAAGGACATCCCCACTGAGGGGGACGCCCCCCTTCTGACACTATTACTACGCCTATGCACTTCCAAAGGTGGGGATGAAAGCCTAGGTTTGCGTATTTTATCTTTACAATGATGATTACATTGCATTATCCATTTATGATCTTACCATGCTTTACAAATTCATGCACACATTATGTTATATGAACTATTATACAAAAGGGAATGTTGGAGACCGATAGGATTGTCCAGGTGTTGTGTGCTCTGACCCATAGGGTCTTGCCGTTTTAGATTAAAGCACTAGAACTCATAAGATCTCTTAGTTGCTGCTCATTATTATTTGGGACACTCAACTTATGGTTTGTCCAGTTGCTATGCGTTTTAGGCCATAAGGTCGGGTTGTCGCCACTAGACACTTGATTGTACTTGTTGTGGTGTAACTTGCTTGATCATTATTGTTTTGTATTTATTATTGTTAAAATAAGCAATGTTAACATGCTTAATCCACTGAGCTTTGTGCTCACTGACCGTGAATATTTTGTATCGCAAGTGCATGACAGTCAAGTTATAATAAATTCGAGGTGCGTCAGGTCATTGTCCTCAGGGATTGTGAATAATACCCAAAACTACTATGAAATCAATTTTATCTAGGCTAATCAAAATTTGGATAAATTAATTGTTGAAATTAAAAGTAAACAAATTTTAAAACTAATCAACACAACCTTAATTCAAAATGGAGAGAAAATCAATGAATATGGACTCGAAAGGGTTGATTTCCCTATGTTCCATCTTATGGGTTTCAAAAGATTGTGTTCTTGAATTAATTCCTTAGTTTATAAATCATGGATCCTATCTAATTAAAACCCCTCGCCCGAGTATAATTAGAATATCTATTCCTAAAACATTAATTCTCTCTCTCAAGTGCAAATCAACAAGTCAAGAATGCATTAAGATCTATGATCCATTTTAAATGATTTCAAAAGGTTTTGTAGGTCTCCTGACTCGATACAAACTCCAATTTCTAATTTCTAATTCGATAACACCTCTCCTGAGTATAAGAAACTAAATCTAACATCATCCAACAAGTGGCCAACAAATTGAAAGCATTAAGTACTTGAAATTGCAAATAAACCCATAATTTATTCAAGAACACATGTATAATAATCTATCCATAAGACAAATCATAAATCAATCAACCTCTAGATTAAGAACTTAGCTCATATTCAAATTCATGGTTACAAGATAAAGGTTTAGAGAAGAAAACATAGAAACAAGCTGGAATAAAAGAGAATTGAAAGAAAATACCTTTTTACAAGTGAAATTCCCTTCTTCTTCTTCTCCAACTTTTTTTCTTCTTCAAACCCTTCTCTTGCCTCTCTCTCTCTCTCTCTCTCTCTCTCTACACTCTCTAAAACCTAATTAGAATGCAATAGAATGTGCTAGAATGTCATAGAATCCCCTAATAAAACCCTAAATCAAGCTTACATACATAAGTGGTCGAAATGACAAAAATGGGCAAGGAAAAGCGTGAAAAATCGCAAGTTCCCACACATCCTAGCGCCGCGGCGCCCAGTCACGATTTTCCTTTTCATTTTTGGTTCTCTTTTGTGTTTTTCCTTGGCTTTTGGTCCACTTCTTGCACATTCTTTCAACCACTTTGAGCTAGTTATTCGCCTACAAAACAAAGTATAAACAAGTGTAAATTCTATGAAATTAATCAAAGTATTAAACTAATATGAAATGCACTCAAAGTATATGATTTATATGATATTAACATGTAGCAAAAGGTGATTTATTCATGATAAAAACCTATAAAAACCTAAGATAAAACATAAATGAACCCAAAACAACTAAGTATACTAATCACGCAAAACAACCTAAAAACTAACCAAATGAACCTAAAAATCTAACAAATTAACATGGAAAACACTAACCAAAACTCAACTTATCACTCACCCCTTTGCAAATCTTTTCAGGGATCTAAGATGGGTTAGGATAGACTTATTTAGGGGGTGACTGCCAACCCTCTCTCACTTAAGGACTTATATTTTTGTTCTTCCAGCAGGTCCCTACTAGAGGTGATGGAATCCGCCTTGTTATCTTTTTGGTCCTTTTTCTTTTTCTTTCTTTTTAGGGGCATAGTCTTCTTGTCATTCTATTTTGTATCCTGCCCGAAAATGTAATATTTAACATCTTTTGAACAGACCTCTTATATATATTTGGATTCAAAAATGGCTCTTGGATAGTTGTGTTTCTGTGTACATGACATATTGCCACACCTCATCTTGTGGGCTTTGAATTTCAATGTGTATGGCCCGACAAGCGTACCAGCGGGATATGACACTATTTTTGGTATCAGAGCGCACTATCTTGTGACCTACACGGACTTTGAAAAAAAAATTAGGAAAAAAGGGATTTGGAGTCATGGGGAACGTCGCCCCAAAGGGCATCCCCCAAGAGGGGGGAAGCCTAGAAGAAGATGCGGGAGGGGGAAACCTCTCTTCACCCCTCCTTTCACCCTCTCCCTTTCTTCACTTTTTTTCTATATCTCTTCCATCTTTTTCTTTTATCCTTAAAATGGAGGAAGGAGCAAGGCTAAAGCGGTGCAAGACACAACCTTCAAATGATGAACGACAGGAGGCCATCAGCAGGTGTCGCATCACAACCGGACGGTTGGTCGATCTGCCTAGTGAGTTTTGACCACTTGTCCACGACAAGCTCGATGCTTTAAAATGGACCCCTACTATTGAACTTAACGGGTATGTTTTCTAAACCTCGGTCAAGTCTTTTTATTCTAATATGAGGGGCCAAAACTGTACCCCTTTGAGTGATTTTCTCATCGTCACTACTACCGTAAACGGTGTAGAAATCACTCTTACTTCAAAAACAATGTTTGAAATTCTGATAATTCCATAAGAGGGACCCATTTGCGATGTCTACTCCAATAGTGACAATCAAAGAGTGCCCTCAAGCTCCCGTAGCATGTTCCGGACTTTAACTTGTGTCGCCAAACATACCAAAGCTTGAATTCCCACCTCAATCTTTAAAGAACAATATTCCACCCTTTGCCAAATTGCGATGCACAATCTCCTACCTGATATAGGAAAAAGAGCCACCCTTACTCACCCTCAATGCTTCCTAGTCTATTGTATAGTAAAGGGAATAAAGGCAATTTTTTCCTTTACCATTCTACGACACATAGCTTGTACAGTCCTCGAGCCTAGCTCCCTCCCCTATGGGGGTTTGTTAATGAAAATCTTCAAGCACTTTGGGGTCGGATTTGTACCATCTGAGACATCTCTGCCTCTTGTTGGCCCTGTCAGCACCACCACCCTAGAAAAGATGGGACCGAAGGTGAGTTCTTCTTCCAGGACCCAGATTGATGAATCATGTCCTGAAGAAGACTTCTCGGGTCTTGAAGTCTCCGATGATGAACTCCTCAATTTTGCGAACGAGTTCATCGCTAACATACCCGAAGCGAGAGTAAACCTTTCGATGCCACACTTCTCTCCCCCTCCGCCTCCAGTTGTGGCATCTTCTCCTGCTCCTCAGATGCAAATAATGGACATGATAAAGGAATGTAAAAGAGAATCTGAGGACAAGATGATGGTTGCAATGTCTAAGCAGTTTGAAGAATTCAACGTCACACTCAAAGGTTACGGTGAGGACATCGAAACGCTGAAGGAGCAGCTTGGTGCATACAACGTTCCAGCGATGGGGGTTACTCCTTAGTACCCCAACACGGGCAATGTGCGCCAATCATCGCAACAAGCGCAAGATTCATCAGTGAGCTCTGACCTAGGTAGTCAACCACTGGGGGATGTGGGTAATTATAATAATATCATGAGCACACCAATTTTCTCTCCAAGCATGGAACCGTTAGTATCTCTTTACTTTTTTTATCTTCGCAATATTTTCAAGTTTGTACTCTTGTAATAGAACCTACAAAAAAAAAAAAAAAAAAAAAAAAAAAAAAAAAAAAACTTCATATCAAATCTTCAACTCAAAAACCATAGAAAATAGCTTATGATTGTTTTGCTTGTGTGAGATTATCTTTGGTAGGTGAACTCGTTATGAGTGATTTCCCTATTATTAATGAGTTTGCGGTGTTATGAGACACGTCAATCTCACCAAATACTGAATAAACCCCATGAACTGAGGTAGCCTACAAACTTTGGGTGTAGCAGTCCATTTTGAACACTAGACCTATAACCAATATCGTTGTCTCCATGGTATGGGACGTGAAAACCTAGTAAATACGAGTTGTAAACTATCTTGCTCACTAGGATCTGCAAAAATACTGCACGCTAATCCCCTTGATTTGGCCGCGTCTCTTATTGCCAAGTTCCCACGTAATGGGACATGCGAACTTGAAGGATAATCAGAATCGCTGAGTCCTGGCGAAAGGTGAGCATAGTGATTAGAAATTTTTTGCGACATGTAGGTTTAAGAGGCAAGACGAGGAAAGGTCTAAGGAATACTATGGCTCGTACTAGTTTCAAAGGAATGATATATTTTGAGAAACTACCCAATGGACTCTTCATAAACTTTTACGAAATTATATACCATATAAGTAGTTTTTTCAAAGCTAGAAACAAAACTTTCAGTTTTTGTTTTAAACCCTGCCTAGAAGTGCGATGTCATGGTATGACTAAACTCCTCCCTTTCATTTTTCTGAAACCCAAAAATCTAAGTGGTTAAAACCTATGAACTGACACCATGAACCTTGCACTGTCATTGCATCACTATAATTCTTCACCTCTCTTCATGCACATGAATTGCATGAATACCTACGAACCTCAATCGGATCTGCATAAAATGCCTGTCTGAACCAAGAGTCATCAGGGGCCTAGCTCCTCACGACAAGCGGCTGAGAACGTACAGTCGCAAGAGACCACTAGACCTGAATCTACTCCCCCAACTCTGACCAGGCGAAGAACAGCGCGACCAAAGCCCCTGCTATCAAACAACTTGTTTCATTTCCTACCGAAGGAGTAGAAATGATGTCCAACATGGAGCTATTTTTCCAAGGTTTTATGGACTACATGAAAACATCTATCGCCGCCACAGTTCACGATGTAGTTGGTCAACACGCTGTGACCCCTCAACCTTTGGTTGATCCGGTCAAGTATCAGATGGATCAAATGACCAACCAAATCACCAAGTATAAACGGCTGCACCCCATCACCTTCAATGGAAAAACCACACTCTGATGAAACCCAGAAGTGGCTTGATGAAACCCGCAAAGCTTTGGAAGCTATGGGTGTGCCTGACGAAAAAAATATTCCACTCACGGCCTACCAACTGGTCGGTACCGCGAATAGTTGGTGGAAAACCATCAAAGGCGACCCCCGGGTCAACATCGCCACCATGTCGTGGTTAGATTTTGAGTCTCAATGCATTAACGAGTATTTCCCAAATGCCGTCAAAAGAAAAAAGAGTCAGGAATTTGCACGACTCTATCAAGGATCCATGACGATTCGGGAATACGTTGCCAAGTTTATCGAACTTTCAATTTTCTCTTTCCCACTATCTCCACAGAACAAGATAAAGCCAAAAAAATCTTTAATGGTCTCAAGCCTGACATTAAACAGGCTCTTGCCTTTCTTGAGTTGGACAATTTCTAAAATTTGGTAAACGAAAAGCTTGAGCAGGAACTGAGGCGGAATAAGGGAAAGATGGCAGCTGTTCCAGGGCAACCGAATGGGAAGAAAAAGCCCTACCAACCGAACCAGAATGCCCACTCCTGCCCTAGTAACAACCAGAACCCTCTGGAGGAAATAATCAACTTCCTTGGCCTCAACAACCCCAGCAAGGAAACATCAGAATTTGTTACCGATGTGGCCAACATACCCATTGTCTTCTTCTAGCCCCTGTCTAGCAAAGAGATCCAGCTGCAACTGCCCAGGTAGTGCCATCGGCACCAAGGCAACAACAGAACCAAGGCCAGAAGCAGCAAGGTCATGCTTACGATGTTGTAGACTAGCTTATGCTAGACAAAAACGTAGTGGAAGGTATTTTTTCCTTTTCAACACTATGGTTCATGTGCTATTTGATCATGGTTCTACTCATTCCTTTATATCATCAGCAGTAGTTCAGAACTTGGGACTACTCCTTAAGCCCACCACATTCACAATTCATGTATCCAAACTTATAGGACCAGGAACCGAAATAAACCAAATATGTCCTAATTGTGAAATTAGAATGTCGGAACATCTCTTATATCCAGACCTGTTTGTGATGAACTTCATAGACTTTGATGCCATCCTGGGAATGGATTGCTTAACCTCTTTTCATGCCTAAATTGACTGCCAAAAAAATAGGTTTTGTTAACTCTACCTTACGGGAATAATCTGAAGATTCAGGGGACCCGCAGAAGATCTTACCATTCCACTATGTTTCTTTTAAAAGCACAGTTGCAAACTATTTCAATTTTTTATAAAAACAATGATACAGAAAAGCCCAACCACCCTTTAAGCCTCAACAACGTCCCAGTTGTTAGAGAATACCCAATTGTATTCTTAGACGATCTTCCAGGAGTTCCTCCTCCCCGAGAATTTGACTTCGAAATCAAATTGATTCCTGGAACCAAACCCACCTACGTTCCACCACACCGGATGCCAAATGTGGAACTGGTGGAGCTGGACAGACAATTAAAGGAGTTGGAAGGGTTAGGCTTTAGGCTTCATCAGAAAGAGGACCTCACCTTGGGGCGCTCTGGCTCATTTTGTTAAGAAAAAAGACGGATCGCTCTGGCTCTGCATCGACTATAGGAAGTTGAATAAGGTGACCATCAAGAACAGATATCCATTACCCTAAATCGAAGATCTTTTCGACCAGCTAAGTGGAGCCAGGTTTTTTTCAAAGATCGATCTTCGATCTGGATATCATCAACTGAGGATCAAGGAATCAGATATCCCAAAGACAGCCTTCGACACAAGGTATGGCCACTACGAATTTTTTGCGATGTCATTCAGTTTAACTAATGCACCTGCTGCCTTTATGGACTTAATGAACCACATATTTCGGTTGTTCCACGGTCATTTCGTAGTTGTCTTTGTCAATGATATCTTGGTAAATTCACCTACAAGGGAACTCCATGAAACACACTTGCGGACTATGCTTAGCACACTCTAACAACATCAGCTTTAGGCCAAGCTAAGCAAGGGTGAGTTATGGATGACCAAGGTCAAGTTCCTCGGTCACGTTGTTTCTCACAATGGTATTGAGGTTAATCCTGCAAAGGTAGAAGTTATCCTTGACTGGAAGCAACATACCACCGTTACCGAAATCAGAAGCTTCCTCAGATTAGCAGGGTACTACAGGCGTTTCAATAAGGATTTCTCCAAGCTGGCTGAACCCCTCACCGGATTAACTCGAAAGGATGCCCGTTTCCACTAGAACGATGCATGTGAAGCATCTTTTCGAGAGCTCAAGAAAAGGCTAACCTTAGCCCCAGTTCTTACCACACCTAAAGAATGGGACAGGTTACACACTATAAATGGACGCATCATTACAAGGGCTTGGGGCAGTATTGATGCAAAAAGGTCGTGTTATCGCTTACACGTCTAGGCAGCTGAAACTTCATGAGGTTAACTACCCCACTCATGACCTTGAGCTTGTCGTTGTGTTGTTCGCTTTAAAAAGCTGGACACTATTTGTATGGAGAACGTTTTGAGGTTATCTTAGACCATAAGAGCCTTCTGTATATTTATACCCAAAATGACTTGAACCTTTGACAAAGAAGCTGGCACGAATTCATCAAAGACTACAACTTTGAGTTGCAGTACCATCCAGGTAAGGCCAACGTTGTGGCTGACTCCTTAAGTCAAAATTCGAATGTCTTAGCCTACTTGTAAATTTTGAAATGAGCAAACTGATATCCGAGATTTAATGTCTCAATTTTTAGCTGGTCGAAAATATCAACAACATCAGGTTTGCCCAACTGACTGCCCACTCTGAATTGATTTGAAAAATCTCCGCAGCACAAGTTAATGATGTCGAACTCATGGATAAAAGAGAACTCATCTCCGGAGGCAAGGCCCCCACTCTTTGGTCACCCACATCGGATGGGACGGTGTTTTACAAGAAACGGGTGTGCTTACCCTGGGATCCCGAACTTCAGCATGAGGTTCTGGTTGAGTACCATGGGTCTAAGTTCGCCACGTACCCGGGTGGCGACAAGATGTACCAGGACATGAAAAGATAATTCTGGTTCTATGGAATGAAGAGGGCAATTGTGAAATTTGTGGCAAAATCATTGCCTGTCAACAAGTCAAGGCTGAACGCAGACTTCAATCTGGTCTGTTGCAACCCCTTCCTATTGGGGAATGGAAGTGGGATAAAATCGTCATGGATTTTGTCTCCACCTTGCCAAGGAACTCCAAAGAACAAGATTTCATCTGGGTGATCATCGACAAGCTAACAAAATCTGCGCACTTCATTCCGTTCAAGTCCACCTACCCCCTAGCCAAAGTCGTTGAGATCTATGAACAAGAGATCATCAGACTGCAAACCATCGTCGTCGATCGAGACCCCAGGTTCACCTCAGAATTCTGGCAGCGTGTTCAATCTAGAATGGGTTCAAAGGTCACAATGAGCACTGCTTACCATCCTCAAACCGACGGCCAATCCGAACGCCTGATTCAAGTGGTTGAAGACATGCTACGTTGTTGTGTCCTTTGATAGACACCCAAGAGGGGGTGAATTGGGTGTTGGCAGATTTTTCGATAAACCTTTCACAAGCCCAAGATATTTCAAGAAAATAAATTCGCAGGTATGTGAATGACAATGAACACCAAAGATTTAGAGTGGTTCAGCTTCTCAATCAAGCCTACATCCACTACTTGATCACCCCGATCAAGATTTTCCAAATCCACTAAAAACAATCCTACTTAACGGGTGAGGATTAAATCGGTTACAATCACCGTCTCCCGGTTAGAGAGACTTACCAATTAGTTAACAAGCTAATTCAAGTTACAATATGAAAAGAAGAAGGTTGTTTTTTACCAAACAAACCTCAAGAAACTTACATTCAACAACTGGTTTCTTCCGGGATGTTCAGCCAAATGAAATTGAAAATGAATAGTAGTGCTGAAAATGGTTGGAAGAAAGCTTCAAGATCAAAACATGAGTACGAAAATTTTTAAGGTCGAAAAACAGTGTTGGAACTAGTCTTTGAGTTCAAGCTGTGAGAGATGAATGTTTCTGCACAAGATAATATTCAAGAACACTATTGAGAGCACCAAAAACGTGAGAGGGTTTTCAGCAAGGTTTTGTGGTTGTCATGTTTTCTAGAACGTTGTCTTTAATGGAAAATGTGGCGACCCCGCGCCTCGGACCACCAACCCCGCAGGGAATGGCGTGCGGAATGCCGGGGCGGGACGCCCGGCGTAGGCATCTCCGACCACTCCTCAACTCCCGTGAGGTGGTTGAGACCCTACAAGCCTTATCTCAAACAACGATATGATATCAAAAGGTATTAAACAAAACTACCCACCGTATTAATCATCCAAGACAAGAGATAATCCATAAAAATGAACCATAAATAATAATCATAATCCTTATAGTCCATTAAAATTGACATACTCATAAAGTCCAAAATTGTGGGTACAAATAAAACCGTCATATGCCCACATAGTCTATCTAACAAGTCCCAACTCACCCATACTACAATGTGGTAAGTGTTATAATTACATAATCCAAAATATAGTACTTCATAATTTAAAACACAAATCAATCAAAATGCCTCTCAAGTCACATCGAGGCCTTGGATTCTCTCGCAGGCAAGGCCCTCAAGATATGACTACTCCTTTGCCCTTATTCGGGACAGAAGGACCTGAAAGAGGAAAATGAGGGTGAGCCAACGATGCCCAGTGAATAGAATTCAAATATGCTATCAATACTCATCAATAAAAACCATGTATGCATGTCAATGTGTAGCATGATTAAAAGCTCATAACATATAGATATCAAGCATTTATAATAAGTTCGATGCAAGTAAAAGTTTATCAATTTGGATCCACATTCCACATGCCTTGGGTTACTAGTACACGTCTATTTCACCGTGCCGTTGATCCCAATCATGTTTATTTGGGTTACTAGTACACGTCTATTTCACCGTGCCGTTGATCCCAATCATTTTTATTTGGGTTACTAGTACACGTCTATTTCACCGTGCCGTTGATCCCAATCATTTCCTTTCCTAAAACCCTCTTATGACAAGGTTAAGTCCCCCTATTAGCCAGATAGATGGGTCCAACCAAAGTCATAAGGTTTTCTCAAATCAATGCATCATTCAAAACATTAGAACACATTCATGCTTTCAAGATACAATATATATAAGTGATATGATGACATAAAAGATATAATCATAAATGAAGTCTACTCACAACCAAGCCTCGCGAGAGTATTTAACCACACACGACCACCAAACCGAATCAACCCAATCAAGATCCTGAAACATACATCAATATCCTACCATACATCAATTTTTATGCTCAATCACATAGACATTACACATCAACCGTAAATCAGCCCACATATAAACAATAGGCCTAAATCCCATCTAATCCCATCATTCAACTCAAATCACATGACTTAGGCCTCTAATGCATAGTTCTCATACATAAACCATTCTATTAATCAAAAATACTGATTTTCAATTCCTTAGGCATAAACATGCCCAAATCTGGTCACTTGATCACAAGTAGGCCTAACCCATGATATGGTCACAACCACCAAATCAGTAGCATAATCAACTCTAATCATGCTTAATTAAACAAAAGTTGCATCAATTCAATGATTCTAGGCCAAAAGCATCAAAAGCCCTAAAATATGAAATTTTCCATACTTAGGCCATATTGTCGATTTACACTAGGTCACCATGTTCAGCCATGTATATCACTGATTTTGCATCATAGGTTCATCAACAATGGCAACTAGGTCAACATAGTTGACATGCAAGCTATTTGGAAATGTCTAAGTTCATATTCTAATTTTAGGTCCAATACAAGCACCTTACCAATTCTTCATTTAATATTCTGTTCAGATGTATTAATCTACCAATAGAAATATGTAATCACAAAATCAACCGTACATATTGAAGTATGTGAAGAAACAAACCTTCTGTCCAAATATCAGCCCAATCCAACGGTGGACCGAAAAGATATGTATCTTTGATGAACAAGTATCTAATCAGACAGTTTCTCCTTTCCTGCTGCAAATACCCAAACTCAGATGGCTATATCACACAAAATACTAAATTTATAAACATCTTCACCGATCCGATTACAGAAATATCTGTTATAAACTACATACCCAAATTTGATATCCATCCAACGGTATAATGAGGAGATCTATAAGTTTTACCGAAACGGCACGAGAAACCCAGAAATTCCGACCAGCTTTGTTTGAGAGGTTATATCTCTTAGAAAAAGACTCTAATTAAGATCTCCACCGTTCAGAATGTATAAATATCAGTTTTAAACCACATAACCAAATTTGGTAGCCATCTAACGGTAGAGTTAGGAGATCTATAAGTTTGACCGAGACGGTGCGAGAAATCTAGACTTTCCGACCAGCTTTGTTTGAGAGGTTAGATCTCTTAGACGAAGCCTCTGATCAAGATCTCCACCGACCAGAATGAAGAACCATAAGCTACGAACGTGCTGATAAAATTTGAGCTCAATCTGACCGTATATTCAAAATTTCCACCTCTTTGATGGAAACGTCGCAGGGATCTTCCTCCTGCAACTCTCTCCTTCCTTCTCTTCTTCTTTCCTTTCTCTTCTTTTCTTTATCTCCACTCACCTCTTTCTAGCACTTCCTTGATTCCCTCCTTGATTCTCTCCTTAATTCTCTCCTTGATTCTCTCCTTGATTTCCTCCACTCATTCTAGCACTTCCTTGAAGAAGAGAAGTGGGCATTGGACACTTGTCCACTTTCATGCATCAACCTTCACATGTGTTGGTTTCATACTACCCATACCAACCACATGTATTTTAAATGTCCAATCCATTTAATACACCAAATTTTCAATTTCATTTATCCTTTTATTCAATCAATCCTAACCCATATCAATTCATGGTTTAATGAGCCCATGCATAAATCATAACATATGCATTATACTTTAATTTAACATGACTCATATACAATTTATGATACATATATTTATATACATTATCAAGCATCAACTATACAAACATTAAACAATCATCAAACAAACACCAAACATATCAAGACCACACATAGAGTTTGGGCAAAAATGCAATTAGGTTATGGGCTAGATGAAATAATTTTCGGGGCGTCACAGAAAAAGTGTTCCATATTTTCAGATCTGGATGTGAGACATAAAAAGAGTGTTTTCCGCAAGTCTTTTTGTAAGTGGTCTCAAAAAGGATTTAAATAATTTATTCCTCGTGAAAAAGCACTAATTTGAAATGAAGGGTCAAGATTTAATGATTTGAAATTAGAAAAGAAAAATCAACGACCAAGAATCCAAGATCTAAAAGTGAAATCTTAAAATAACACAAAAAATCAGAAACCAGTATGTCGCCTAGCATGGAGTGCACTCCATGGACCCCGACTGATTAACTTTGTCTCGTGTTTGGTTTTCTCTGATCAGGGATGCACATTGGAGCGTCGATGAGCATGGAGCGCATTCCTCTGTCCAGTTTTCATAATATCTGAGATTTTTTATATTTTCCCATGTTTTGGGCTTTGGGCAATATCTCTACTAGACTTAGGACGCAAACGACACATAGAATGACGTTTAAAGAGGTATTGAAAAATAGATCAAAAACATTTTGGCCGAACAACCTAAGAAGAACCTACAACCTTATAAGATCTAAGCAATTATAAATATAAGAAAAGTCTTCAAACATTGGTGCTTGATCTTCGGTTGACCTTGAGTTGACTGGAGCATTGACTTTGAGTTGACCAGAGCATTGACTTTGACTTTTTGACATGACCAACTTGACTTAGGTTGACCGAACAAATTGTGCTTCAATAAGTAAGATAGTGTTGAAATACTTAATTGAAAAGATTAGTTCACGTGGAATATTGTTTATAATCATCAAAACTAAAGGAGGCGAGGGTCATTAGACCAACATCCATGACAACAATGGGTGAGCAAAATATTTGCATTTGGCAAAGTTTGCTTACAATAATAGCTACCAAGCAAGCATCGGGATGGCCCCATATGAAGCCTTGTATGGTAGGACTTATAGATCCCCAGTATGTTGGTTAGATATGGCTGACCGACCATAGCTTGGTCCAGAGCTTACCAGGGAAACTATGTCAGTGAACGGCTCTGCGCCGCCCAAAGCAAACACAAAAGTTATTTAGACAAGCCAAGAAAACCTCTAGAATTCGAGGTTGGAGAATTTGTTCTCCTTAAGGTCCAACCGATCAAGGGTGTGAGGAGATTTCGCGTCAAGGAAAAATTGTCCCCTAGATATATTGACCCTTTCAAAGTCATTAAAAAGGTTGGCAAATCTGCCTACTGATTATCTCTACCTTCATTCATGTCTAGGGTTCATGATGTGTTCCACACTCTATGCTCCGGAAGTACCATCATGATCCTTCTTATATCATTCCCCTGCTTGAAGTTGATATTGGGGAGGGTAACAGATACACAAAACAATCGGTGCAAATCCTTGACAGGAGATCATAAGACTTACAAAATAAGAGCATCCCTCTTGTCAAAGTCCTCTGGAACCACCATGGGGTAGAAGAATCGATGTGGGAACTGGAACAAGAGATCAAGCAAAAAATACCCTTATCTGTTTCTTTAAAGATAGTGTTCCAACTTTTTGCATAATGATTATCTTTCTCAAACCATTATATTGTCTCTAATTTTGTGTTTTGTCCTTATGCTTGCAAAATTTTTGCAAATGTCTGACAACGAAGAGTATAGGGTTTAGCTCTGACCCGTCTAAGCACAGCCTAAACTCACATTCCTCGAGTCAGGTAATGGACTCAGCATCAAGAGACGATAATGAGGATGAGTAAAATCATATTCCCCCTACCCGGAGCCCTACTCCCTCTTAATATTCACAGTCATCCTCACCTTCGAGGTCACTCTCTACAAGCCTCTAGCGGGTTCATACCCCTGTTCACCGCCCACTCCAAAGCCTCACAGACCACCAGACTATTCCAAATCCAAATGAGACAAGACCCTCTAACTGGCAATCTCCCTATCTGCTCGGGGGAGGTTGGCACACGATGCAGACCGCAAGAAAAAACATGTGCTACCCTATCCTCACATTTAGCAATCAGCGTACCAATCCACAACCCTTCCCAGTACAATGCACGCCCCCAGGCATGCACCAACCCCGGATCCCGACGAGGCTGGGCCCTCAAACAGGCAAACACATTAAACACCCATCAGATCAGGATGGCGCACTAGCAGCTGGCCCATCGAGGACTTCTTTTTCCTCGACCACCTCATCGAGTGCCCACACTTCCTTCTTTCCCGAATCTATCAGATCAAGATGGAGATCCCTCTAACTTTGTCCACTCACCCACAGGACTCCAACGCCAAGAGCACCATCCGAGGACTCTAGCGCCTAGAGCACCATCCGAGGACTGCTTAATCCACCCGACCAGTGAATCACGAGATCACCTTCTAAGGTCGATGACAACGCTGATATGGTCGACTTCATCATCATTTCTGACGACGACTGATGAGTACTTTAACTAAAATACTAAGTTTTCATTCAAGAACCCTACTTTAACCCAATTTCGAGGACGAAATTCCTTTAAGGGAGATATATTGTAACAACCCATAAAAATGCAAATTTTTTTCATTTTTCTTTTACTGCAACTGTCGTTACTCAATAGAACAACATGAAAAGTTCTCACTATTGATATATCTATTCTCACCCAATTTTGTTTTGATGATTGCAAACAACCTACATGTGATATCTAATCTCTTTGACATAGTTATTTCAGTGCTAACTAGATATATCAAATGGATTTAACTGCATTGTCAAAGCATGTGGAAGGAACAACACCTTACAAAGATTCAAGAGCTTCATGGTTGTATTTCTTTATTAGAATATTAGTGTTGTACAATAACATTTACTTGTTCCAACCACACATAATGTGCATCTTTTCAAAAATCATTCATATAGTTTATTATTCTCATGCATATAGTTAGTTATAATTGTCTATCATACATATATTGACCAGTGTTAAACATGCATGCATCTTGTCAACTTTGCATGGTTTTATCGTTTCACGTGTATTGTACATATTGTTTTGATCATTGGTTTAGTCGATCGAAGCACTCATGTTTAACTGTGTTAATTATACCTTAATCGTGTCAAAAAATGTTTTTAAATATTTTTAAAATATTAGTCTATGTTTTTGAAAAATGTCCTAAACCTATTATGATCAAAAATTGAGTTTCTTTCACTTCTTAGTGAAAGAACACGCTCCTGAGCTTTTTCCCGAGACTCGGTGGTTTTTTATCAGTGTTTAAGGAACGCACTCTTTGTAAGAGCAATGCGCTCCTGTGGCTTTTCCCGAGACTTAAAAAGTTTTCTGATCAAGGAAAAGGAATGCGCTCTTTTAAGAACGAACACGCTCATGTTGCCAAGGGAAAAATAGAAAAAACTTTAAGAGTTAGTGGTTCTTGTTGAAGGAACCCGTTCCTATGCCCAACGAACATATTGAGGAACGTGCTCTTTAAGTAAGGAAAGCGCTCCTTAATTGGAGGGAAATCTGAGATTTTTCAGATTTCAAACCAGAAACATGCTCCTGTGTTAAGGAACGCATTTTTGTGCCTCGGTGTGGTGTTTATTTATAAAGACCACACTTGCTCATTTGAAGAGCAACTTTTGCAAAACTTAGAGAACTTGTGCATTTTTTGTATTAGTTTTTATACAAGCCAACAACATGTTCTTGAGTGATTTAAACCTTCTTTGGAAGCAAAAGTTCAGCAACATTTGATCTATTGATCCAATCATCCGAAAATTTCTCCACATCTTTCAAAACCTTGAAAAACTTGGGAGTTTCTCTTGTGCAAGTGTTCAAAACGATTCAAGTGCTTTCTACATCTTCTATTGAGTCTTGATCGTGATTTTTCTCATTCAACTTCACACAAGAAGAATTTTGGAGCTTCAACCTTACCTAATGGGATATACATTTCTACAACTAGATTTTTGTGATATTGGTTTATGCAAATCAGTTTTGTGCTTAGATTATCATCTTTAAAACTGATTTTGTATTGATTGTGTTTGTGAAACCCTATCTTGATCTTCATAACAAAATACCTTGTTTAGTGGTTTCATAAATAGTTTGAGATATCGATTCATGTGTTAACATCATATTATATTGAATCGAAGTTTTTGATCATACTTGATTTGTTCGATTCTTGATCTTAATCACATATTCATTTAGAATCATCAAGTTTTGATCATCGTGGTATATTGATTCTCGAGCTTTAAACTTATCATCGTTCAGAATCAATATCTTGATAGTTGAGCATATTCAATTCATTGCTTTACATTAGATATATTTGAATTCATTACATTTGAGAAAAACCTATTTCAATATTTTGCATCATTACTTGTTTAATTAAAACATTCGAAAGGTAACGCGAAAATCCGCCAAGTCCAATTCACCCTTCTATTGGACTATAATACTGGGCCAACACTCGCGATACGGTGCAACACCAGCGAAAGTACCCATGAGGAGGACGTCCCCTAGATAGGGGATGTTCCAAGTTGGGGGACATTCCCACTAAGGGGGACGCCCCCTTTTGGGGCCCTTTCTATAAATAGAGAGGGGGGCCCCCAATTCAACTGCCACTCTCTCTTTCTCCCTCTTGCTTTTCTCCAATTTTTGCAATCTCGGAAACACTATTACTACGCTTATGCACTTCCAAAGGTGGGAATGAAACCCTAGGTTTGTGTATCTTTTCTTTACAATGATGATTACATTGCATTATCCATCTATGATGTTACCATGCTCTACAAATTCATGTACACATCATGCTAGATGAACTATTACACAAAAGGGAATGTTGGAGACCGATAGGATTGTCCAGGTGTTATGTGCTCTGGCCCATAGGGTCTTGTCATTTATGCTTAAAACACTATAACTCATGAGATCTCTTAGTTGCTACTCATTATTATTTGGGACACTCGACTTGTGGTTTGTCCAGTTATTGTGTGTTTTGAACCATAAGGTCCGGTTGTGACCATTGGATGCCTGATTATACTTTTTGCGGTGTAACTTGCTTGATGATTATTATTTTGTATTTATTAAATAAGCTATGTTAACATGCTTGATTCACTGAGCTTTGTGCTCACCCCGTTGCTAATCTTTCCAGGAATCTAAGATGGGTTAGGATGAACTTATTCGGGGGGCGATTGCCAACCATCTCTCACCAAGGGACTTATATTTTTGTTCTTCCAGCAAGTCCCTACTAGAGGCGATGGAGTTCGCTTTGTCCTTTTTTTAGTCTTTTTTTAGTTTTTCTTTCTCTTTAAGGGCATAGTCTTCTTGCCCTTTTGTTTTGTATCCTGGCTGGAAATGTAATATTTAACACTTTTAGAATGACCTCTTCTATATATATATATATATATATATATATATTTACTTCAAAAATGGCTCTTGGATATTTGTGTTTCCGTGTACATGACATATTGTCACACCTCATCTTGTGGGCATTGAATTTCGGTGTGTATGACTCGACAATTGTTCCAACGGGGTGTGACAACGAGTGCGAATCAAACCGTTACAAATGCTCTTTTACAGGTTCAAGGCAAATCTATCATTTTGCGAGGTAAGGATGAACCTACAACTTCCTTTTGCGGGAATTGTATATGCTTATTACAGGCTAAGGATGAACCACTTGTTCCCTTTGCAGGATAAGAAAGAATCAAATATCTTTTTCGCGGGCTAAGGAAGAACCACTTGACCCTTTTCAAGATAAAGGGTGAAACTAACTTGATTCCAACCTTGGAATCTCAAGTGAATCAAATTCACTTGACTTGGTTGTTTCAATCTTGAAACAAACCAAAACTCCAATTACAAAGACTAAAATGTTTGTTCTATGTGAATAGAACAATTGCACATGAAGCTCATAAATACAAATACCAAATACAAGATATGAAAATTTAAGCTCAAAGTGAAGAAAGACTTTACAATGATTTATACCTTTCTTTCAGCCATATTTGCTTAAGAGAATGATTTTGAAGAAGCTTTAACTGATGCACAAAGAGAAAACTTGAAATCCAATCTTCAAATCAACATCTCTAAGTTCTAAGGTTTTTGAAATGGGAAAATGATTTGATTTTGAAAAACACTCCCTAAAATCAAATGGTTGTCTCTCTTGTGTTTAAAATGGCCTAAGTACATGTATTTATAGTTTATGAACGAGCACTACCCGTTAGACACAACAACTAGCCGTTGGGGGCTCAAACTGACTGTTTTTCGACCATTGGGATTGCACCCAAAAAGTTTAGATTGCTCATGAGCGTCTTGCAGGTGGATGAGCGTTCTGCTACACTGCCCAAAAAATTTTAGACAATTTCATGAGTGTCCTGCTCCTTGGTGAGCGTCCTCACATTGCTGCCTAAAAATTTCCATATATTTCATGAGCGTCCTACTTACACATGAGCGTCCTCATGAACTATGAACATTCTGCTCAACTGGGAACTTTTAAAACTCTTTTCTTTTTGAAAGACCCATCAAACCAAATCGATTGAAACTATTTTAACTCAAATAAAAAACTTAAATGATTCAAACAACTTGTAAAAAACTTAGAAATCAACAATTAAACAATCAAACAAGATTTTGACGAAAATCAAAACTTTTCCAAACTTAGGAAAATTGAAGACAGTTTTGATTATTTTGAAAAACTTTGTGGAAATATGATTTTTATTAAAACAAATGCAAATATGATTCAAACAAGTTTGAAATAGTTTAAGAACATAAACCAAACGTGTTTGAACACTTGAAAATCATTTTTAAAGAAAACTAATTGCATCAAAAATATACAAGTGTGAGGTATGTGTATGCATGATTTTTAAGAGTGATTGAGCAAAGATAAAAGCAAGTAGGTTACATCCTAATTCTAGACACGTAGACCTCTCAACCTCTTGTTTCTTTTTTCCTTCAAGTTGTCCAAGCTTTGAATGACGTTAATCCTTTGCTTTGATCCTTTGGTTGAGGGACTTAAAGTATTTTGATCTTGTATTTGGCTATTTTCTACTTTAGTTGCTTAAATATACTAGATAGAAACATTAGCACCATTTGTTATATTGTTTGTTAGCATCAAAACACATAGGAGAAAACAAAATAGAAAACCACTGAAGTCAACATACACCCTTTGTTTGCGCTCTAACAAGGGTAGCGCCAAACCTCTATTACTCAAATAATTCATTCATTTTTGGGTTCTTACTCCACTAGGACAACACCAATGACCATGAATACTTTCACTATTACTCATGCGAGTCTACATTCCTAGAGATTTCCCAAAGTATGATCCCATGTTCTAACTTCCTCCAACAAGTGTAGACATGCTCCATTTCACAATCAATTTCATGAATTCAAAAGTGAATGCATATTCAATAACATGCTCAATATTTCATAAATCAGTTTTATACAATACAATGCCATATAGGAAAGCAAGAGTAGAGAAATACTCACAACAAAATACACAGTTTATCGCTCACTATACTACCACTACACTAGCAGCTTCCACCATTCACCCAATTTGCTGATACATCACTGAAAATTTCATAATGAAAACATAAGCTATCAGAATTCCACATTATTTCACATCCAAACACTCAAACAACATCATTCAACCCTGCTCCAAAACCCTTGGCTGCTTCAACCTCAGCTGGAGTGAAGCACACCACATACAACCATCAATTTCACAAACTAAATGTCCCAAAGACTCTCAATTCATCAAGGATTCACTTACCCATTTAATTGCATGCTCAAACCCTCAATTCCAGCTCAAATCATGTTCCACCAACCTAACTGTCAAAAATCCACAATTTTCACATATGTTGCACAAGCCGAAGAGAGGAACACAAATATGAAACCTTGGATTCTTCAGCCCTAACTTCCCATCTTCCTCTCCTTTCGTTTCCCTTCTTTTCTACGTTCTCAGCTAGCTTAAATGAGCTAAAATGATCAAGAAACCCTTTTAAAATACGCACAAACCGCCTCACCGTCATTTAAAAAAAAACTATCATAACGTAGAGGAGTGTGCTTCTCATTGCTCAGAAAATATATTTTCCTCTGTAAACCAGTGAGGAACGCACTTCTCCTCCCAGAGCGCTCTTCTTTGAAAATTCAAAAACTATGCTATCGAGTTTTCACCACTAAAGCTCGCTTCTCCCTAAGGAACACGCTTCCCAATGTTTGAAATGAAATTTTTTCTAAGTGTCGGGTTCAAATTGCTAT
Source organism: Paratinospora sagittata (assembly GCA_035771175.1). Classification (NCBI taxonomy): domain Eukaryota; kingdom Viridiplantae; phylum Streptophyta; class Magnoliopsida; order Ranunculales; family Menispermaceae; genus Paratinospora; species Paratinospora sagittata. The sequence continues at coordinate 33,437,467 of CM069590.1, forward strand.
CTCTAGGGTCCCAAGGTACCTACCACCCTAGAATACACATAAATACCATATCCAAAGGCCATGTATGTACATATACATGTATAACTATGTTTGACAATACGTATAAGTCAACCTATAGGTTTGACTCACAATTATAGGGTGTTACAGTTTCCATTTGGGGGAAATGCGTTTCCCCTCCACCACTCGAGAGCAGATTTCTTAATTTTCTCTAAAAACATGTTTCCCCTTGTGACCCGCGTTTCCATGTCTGAAAGTTCTATATAAACTCCATTTTTCTCCCATTTTCAACCTTTCCAACATTTTCTAAAGGAGAGAACCTTTGAGTTGCGAGTGGAGGACGTTCAAGCGTGACTCTAAGTGATTCTAAAAGGTGATTTGGAGCATCCAAACACCAAAACTAAGAGATTAAAGGTATAATCTCTCCCTTTTCTTTGGTTTAATTCTTTAATTTTGGGTTTTCTTGGAGAACAAGTTGCATTGCTCATGCTGGGATTTTGAATTTGAACGTGTTTCTTGGGACTTAAATGTTGTTTTTGAAGTTGCTTTAATGATTTAAACATGGTTTTGAGCAAGAATGAGAGGAGTTATGGTAGTTTTGGTAATTTTTGGAAATGTCTTGTTCTTCAAGCAACCCATGAGGCTTTTGATTTGATTTTTGGATTTTAGTTCTCTTTATGCTTTTCTTTGGATATTTCACCTTGTTAGATGAAATTATGCTAAGAGAACTAGAAATTACATGATTAATGGATGTTGAAGTTAAGTTTCAAAATTGGAAACTTGGTCATATACAAGGGTTCTGAATGCCTAAACCCTTGAAATATGTTGAATAAATGGAGACCAAGAAATCTTTGATGATCTTGGGTGTGTGAAAACACATAAATCCCAAGTGAAATGTTAGAGAATCCATGAATGAACCCCATATACTTTTTGTCTCTACAAAATGGTATGAGAATCATTATCAAAATATAATAAGTAATGGATTCTAGTTAAGATGGTAAATGGTGTTGTTAGATTGTGAACAAGTGTGGTTGTATTCTATGGTTGAGATGAACTAAGATTAGTTCTATGAATGCTAGGAAGTGAGCGCGAGCAAGTGAGGTGAAGGTTCCCAAGACGGGGAACTAATTTGGTAACGGTATCGCTGTGAGTAGATTTCATTCCCCCATCATATCCATATCATCATAGCTATAAAAAATGTTTTATATCATGATTTATGCCTTCATGAATGATGTTAGCATTGAATGATGTTAGCGTGAGATATTGATAGATGAGTTATGTTCATGAATGATGTGAACAAGTATGTTTATCATGTATCCATGTTAGAGGATGAAATTAGTTTACATGAATATGGGTAAATTCACATGTTTGTGAAATGCCTTGGGTTGTTATTGATGTTCTTGTATTATTTAATGTATGTTCATGCTCATGTTTGTTGATGTAGAAAGCATGTCCAGGATATATGATGATGTTATACATGCTCATGAAAATGAATATGTGTTGACTCATTGATCTTCACCCTTTTATGTTTTGATGATTGCAAACAACATTCTTTGCATACTGATCACTTTGACTAAGGTGTTTCAGTACTTAAATGATCATATTTGTAAAGTCAACCAAAAAGTCAAAATCAAAGCTCGAAATGGATCAAAGCAATCGGAAGATCAAGATCACATTTATGTAATGTAATTATTCAGATTTCATAGGATTGTAAAATACTTTCTACCCGTGTCAACCAAAGTCTATGCATGCATGCATCATATTTCAAAATCATTCGTGTTTTTGCTAAGTTAATTGTTTTAACCGAAAGTAAACTTTTCGCAGGTTTAATCAAAGTTATCTTGATTTATGTTTTGATCATAAAATCACTTCAACTGTATTGATTTGAAGTTGAGTTGAATGTATTTAACTTTTGATTTGAGAAAGTCAACCATTTTTGAAAGTCAAACCGATTTCGATTTATTTAAAAGTCTGATTTTTTCATCCATAATGAGTCTAACACTTGTTCATTCTTCAATTTGATCAAATTTAGTATATCCAAGTGTATTTAGACTTGTTTGATTGAGAAAACATGTTTTAATTACACACATATCAAACGACATAAGATGCCTGAAGCATCTTATCTCGCCTTTGCTCAAGAACCGCACCAACCGCAAAGTCACTTGCATCACACATGATCTCAAACAGTTCTTTCCAATCCGACACAACCATAATAGGGGCTGAGATTAATGCTTTCTTTATAAACTCAAATGCCTCAACACAATGCTCATCAAACTCAAAGGATGCCTCTTTCTCAAGTAAGTTACAAAGGGGCTTGACAATCTTTGAGAAATATTTAATAAATCGCTGGTAGAAACCGGCATGCCCCAAGAAACTTCGGATGCATTTTACATTCTTTGGATGAGGAAGCTTCTCAATGGCCATTATCTTCTCCCTATCCACCTCTAGACCCTTAGAAGAAACCCGATGACCCAAAATAATGCCTTCTTGTACCATGAAATGGCACTTCTCCCAATTTAGCACTAGGTTGGTCTTTTTACATCTTTGAAGCACAAGAGATAAATTCTGAAGGCAATGGTCAAATGAGGTCCCAAAGATAGAAAAATCATCCATAAATACCTCGATGATCTCCTCAATCATATCGGAAAAAATAGACATCATGCACCGTTGAAAAGTCGTTGGCGCATTGCATAAACCAAACGACATCCTCTGGAAAGCAAAAGTACCATATGGGCAAGTGAAAGTGGTCTTTTCTTGATCTTCTTGTGCAATGGCTATTTGATTATAGCCCGAATATCCATCCAAGAAACAATAGTACTCAAAGCCTACCAATCGGTCCAACATTTGATCAATGAAAGGAAGGGGAAAGTGATCTTTCCTCGTTACTTTGTTCAACTTCCAGTAATTTATGCATACGCGCCATCCCGTGACTGTCCTAGTGGAGATCAACTCATTATTCTCATTCTTGACTACTGTCATTCCACCTTTCTTAAGCACTACTTGTACTGGACTCACCCAAGAACTATTCGATATAGCATACACAATTCTCGCCTTCAACCACTTCAGAATTTCAGATTTGACAACCTTTTACATGGCTGGATTTAGCCGCCTTTGGTGTTCCGTTGAAGGTTTGTAAGATTCCTCCATCAAGATCTTATGCATACAAATCGAAGGGATTATCCCCTTTATGTCAACTATGGACCACCCCAAAGCGGACTTGTACTCTCTCAATATGCATAATAACTTATCTTCATCCACACTAGACAAAGCCGATGATATGATGACTGGCATAGTAGACTTCTCACCCAAAAATGCATAACGAAGATGGTCCGGTAAGGGCTTGAACTTTGATGAAGGCTCTACTAACTCGGGTGGCGAAGAAGCTTCAATATTTTCCGCTTTAGTGATTGTATTCTCAGGATTGTGGGCATCAAGATGTAAGGCATAATGTTGGACTTCATCATGAAAAGCCTCATCGCTAGATATCGAACTCACAAGAAACTTCTCTAAAGGATCTACTGGTGTAGCCTCACCATGCACCTCGGTCACACATGCATCAACCACTTCCGCAACATCAATCCGGTGACATGTATTCCACTCTGATGGGAATTTAAGAGTCTTGTATATGTTAAACAACACTTCTTCATCATTCACTTGCAAGGTAAGCTCGCCACGTTGCACATCGATCAAAGCTCTCTGGTAGCTAAGAATGGCCACCCAAGTATAAGAGGGATATCGCCATTTTCCTCCATGTCCAAAACTACAAAGTCCACCGGGAAGATGAACTTGTCCACCTTCACTAGCACGTCCTCAATGATACCCCGAGGATATGTAAGTGATCTATCCGCTAGTTGCAAAGATATTGTAGTTGGCTTCACCTCGCCAAGCCCCAATTTCCTGAAAATTGACAAAAGCATCAAGTTAATGCTTACACCTAAATCACATAAAGCTTTAGTAAAATTTATAGAACCAATGGTGCAAGGTATAGTGAAACTCCCTGGATCTTATTGCTTTTAAGGTAACTTCTTTTGTAGTATGGCACTACACTCTTCAGTAAGCTTCACCGTCTAGTAGTTCTCTCGCTTCCTCTTCTTCGTCATCACATCCTTCATGAACTTGACATAGTTTGGCATTTGCTCCAATGCATCTGCAAAAGGGATATTAATGTGAATATTTTTGAAAATTTCTAGAAATTTGGCGAATTGCTCGACAAGCTTCTTCTTTTGAAATCTCTGAGGAAATGGAATAAGAGTTGGGAGTTTAGGAGGGTTATCCGTGAAAGTAATAGGGCCTCTCATATGGCTTCTCCCCCTTTGATGACTCAATTTCCTTCTCTTTACCCAGCTCGGTCTCAATGCTTGTCTCTTTGTGCTCTTCATTGGGTGGTGGTGGTGTACTTAGGCTTGAATCAGCCCCCTTTACTTCCTTTCCACTTCTCAAGGAAATGGCTTGGCATTGCTCTTTCGGGTTTACCTCAATGTTGCTAGGTAGTGACCCCCTTTGTTGGGTACTCATCTGTGATGCTAGCTGCCCCACTTGCACCTTTAAATTTTTGATAAAGCCTTTATCTCCGTTATGAAAGAATTCATCAGCTCATCACTAGTAGGCTTCTTATCCTGTGCTTGAGTGTAGATACCCGGTGGAGGTTGTAAAGTATTCCTTGTATTGGCATAGGAGAAATTCTCATGATTTACGAACACCCAGGTGGTATTGATTTGGCACACCTTGATTACTTCGATACTTGTACCCCCGGTTGTTGATGTATTGTATTTGCTCCTCCAATGCTTCATTGCCCAAATAGCCCAAATTCAACGCCGCCGCATTTTCAATAGATGGTTGTGTACTTTGAGTAGTAAGCACAACAAGTTGGTTGGAAATGCTTGACATTTGTGCAGAGAGAGATGTGAATTGAACAACTTCATGTAGACCGGCCACCTTCTTCACCATGGATCTTGCCCTTGGGACTTCATAGGTATTGGTAGTCATATCCTCCAACAAGCTAAATGCCTCAAGGGTAGTCTTGGACAACAATGAACCATCGGCAGCCACATCTACTAGAGTCCTTGTAGAAAACGTCATCCCATTGTAGAAAAGTTGAAGTTGTAACCAAACTTAAAACCCATGTTGAGGACATTTCCTCAACAACTCCTTGAATCTCTCCCAAGAGTCATATAAAGATTCTGATTCTTCTCGCTTGAATTTCCTAAGCTTAGCTCATAGTTGGGCGGTCTTGGTGGGGAAAGAACTTTTGTAGAAACTTGTTATCAGGACCCCTTCACAAACCCCCAGGGAATCCTGACCGACACAAAAATCTAACCATTCATGTTAAGCCTCAACCGAGACTACAACAAAGTCTCCTCTATAAATAGAACATCTCGCAAAAATCCAATTCACCTAATAAGCCATCCAACAAAATATATTTATATATCATCCACATCCATCAAAACATATCATCATTCAGTTCAACTCTGTTAACATCTAACAGTATCTATCTATCCAATACACCCATCTATTAATTACAACCATTTACTTAGTCATATATGTGGGGTATTATATACATATATGTATAAATCAAAAGATCAAATTACCAAACCTACATAAAAAATACTCTTTTGGCAAGGCACTCCTATGTCAGCGATAAACTATTCCATTGCCCTTCTCTGCTGCTGAAGAACCTGAAAATTTTGGGAATAGGATGAGCCAACGGTGCCCAGTGAAATATAATTCATATGTATCTACATCATCATGTATGCATGAACATGTTATGCCAATCAATATGCAATATTTACATCTCATAGTAACATCCAATATACAATGCAAACCAGTTCTATATACAACACACATATTTCAACCTTATTCAAGTATGTGACAACCTTTTCCAAGACAGATATAAATACATATTGTTAATAGGTACTAGGTTTATAGCTTAAAGTCACATTCCAGCCTTACTTGAATAAGTCAGCTAGATGTACTAATGGGCTAGTTCTTTGTACTATTCAGTACTTACCAACTAGTGTTCTAAAGAAGAAATGTAAATCGTACTCTAAATCCAAGTAAACATCCCTCTTTTCGAACATAATTAGTTTTTCTCGCAAGCCATACTAGAACACGTCACACTTTCCAACTGAATAGGTTCCTACATAAACCTTTAAATCTAAGTAGGACCACTAGACCCAATTATTCTTATAGGGAGTAAATGCAACCTACTCGATTATATCCAAAGGTCTAACTCCAATAGATTTATTAGTCTGTATAGAAAATCTCTGCCTTTTCTTCATGCCACAATCAAACATGCACATGTACAAGCATTCACATATAAATATTATGATGATATAAATGAAAATATAATGAAATTCTACTCTCACCAATGCCAAAATATAATTCCCACACTATTAACTTACTCCACCACCTCTTAAAGAATCTGCACATATCATATAATTCATATTAATACCCATTCATATTAATTAAGTATATTAAATTGTATTCTTTCCATTTATATCAATTTCTAACTTTCCAATGCATCCCCCTAATTTTCATAAATTTATTTTAGTTTAAAAATCACGCAGGGGTGTCCCAAATATTTTACACGGCCCTCATGATTATTTTGATGGCAATGGATAGTAGAAACAGGTCTTTCAACCACGTTTCCACTAATATCCAAGTTTACAATATCCACCCAATTCGTTAAGGCATATACTAAAAATATCAATCGAATTCCAAAAATCATAATTTTGGTATCAAAATGTCCGGAATTCAGTCCTTTATGATTTTATGGTTTCAAACCAGAATTTCACCGGAGTTTGACATGGTTCCAAAGGCCCCCAGTGTCAAATTTGGCTTCCGACAGCTGTATCGGTGCCAATATTACACTTGAACGCAAACAAACTACATATTCGCGATCTACGTGACTATAGGAGTGATAATATATAATTTTTACATGTTTCCATTCAAAGTGGGTCAGAACCCCATTTTTGAAAACACTACAAAACACCTCCTATAGCAAAAATTGGACAGTTAGAATCGTAATACACTAGTTAAAGATCAATTTCATGACAAAAATTAATGGAAAGAGCTTACTGGCACGTCGAATTTGGTTGCGGAACCGTCGCGAAACCCTCGCCCTTTCTTTTATTTTCATTTTCTTCTTCTCAGCTTTCATTCTCTATCTTTTTTTTGTTCTTATCACGTTAGAGAAAGAAAAAACACTTAAGAGCATGTTTTAAAAGCTTTTCCCATACACCCATATGCGATATAATAAGCCAACTCCCCTTTTTTGTTCATTTAATACTCATATCATTTCATCCACTCATATATTGCATTTAAACCACTACATGTACTCAACTCATATTCTCTAATATCCATAACATACCACACATAAAATTATTATTAGACAATAATGGTATGTATAATATTATCTAATATTCATAACATACATACACTCATAAGCAATTTACATCACAAAAAACATACCACACAACATCTAAAAATTTGTGGGGTCCCATTTTATGAAAATGAGGGTCGTTACACTTGTGTACCATGTCCTCCCATGTTGCTATGCGATTTGGTTGCAATGATTGCAACCAAGATGTTTCCTTGTCCCAAAGTGAGAACGGGAACAACCTCAATCTAATGGTGTCTTCAAGAACACCATTCATCTTCATAGTGTCACACATCTACAAGAAAGTGGTGATGTGGATAGTTGGATCTTCCATAGGGGAACCTCCAAATTGATGATGTTGGACCATCGAGATCAAAGCTAGCTTCAACTCAAAGTTGTTCGCATTTATGTGAGTGCGAACAATGCTCGAGTAGTTGTCGTTGATGACCAGTTTGAAATAATCTCTCAACGTCAACTGATTTGGGTTATCCGCCATTGTTGCAACGCCTACTCTTCTTTCTCTTCTAAGTCTTCCAAACGTTCTCTCAATCTCGAGATCAAATGGTACTATCTCAAAGCTTTTCGATCGCCGCATATACTTGGAAAACCTACAAGAAAGAGAAAAGAAAGAAAAATTCAGGAAATAATAAATAAAATCTAAATTAAAATCAAAGCTCGAAAACACAATAATAGTATAAACTAATATTTATCCCCGGCAACGGCGCCAAAAACTTGATGGGTGCAAACCGCAAGGGTACGGTTGCCAAGTTATAATATAAACCGATGAGAATCAGGTATCGTCCTTAGGGATTGATGTACTACACTAATTATATCGTTCCTAGCCCTAATTTTATCTAGAAAACCAAATTGTGATGATCAGTGAACTAAAATAATAATTAAACTAAAGCACTAATTAAAATAGCAACTTATCAGATATTTTATGGAGAAAAATCAATATTGAAAACATCTAGATATTAGATTTCACCTAATTATCAATTATGCAATATTAGTCATGATTGTTATCAAATCCTTATTCATGTTTATAAGTCAAAATCATCTACTTTCTAACACCCTCTGTCGAGTCTGCATTAGAATCTATTACCAAAACACTAGTTTCGATCTATCGATAAAAACCAATATATTAGCAATGCATTAAGCCTTGTGATTTTCCTACATCTTCATAAGACATTACATATCTATCGATACTACGATCATCTCATGTCATATTTCTCATGTTCAAACCTAGAAAACCCTCTATCGAGTGTCGCCCCCTAAGTCTATGATCATTTGATCCGTGGCCAAGAGATCAAAAGCATTAAGCATGGAGAAATATAAATAAACTATGAATAATTCATTGATAATAAATAAAAACTAATGTTATTGCATAATCTCTAATATAGGATTCATCTCCTCTCTAGACTAACAATTTAGTTCATAACTTGGAATAACAAAACCCAAAACATGTAGAGAAACAAGTAATTAAACATCAAAACCCAAACTAGTTGCTACTGAACTTGTAAAATCCTCCTTGTCTCAAAGTTGTCTTCTTCACGTTCTTTTGCTCCTAGCTGTCGTTCTCTCTTCTCCAGTGTATTCTCATTGAAAAACCCTAAATTTTGATATATAATATGCCCCAAAGTCGTGTGGAATTGGAATTGAAAAGTGGGGAAAAATCCCATAAGAACTTAAACGTAGTTCAAAAACCCCTTTCAGCACCGCGGCGCTACATTTGAGCATCACGGCGCTCCGAGCCTTTCTTTTCTTGCGCATTTCACCACCCATCAGTGTCGCAACTCTCAGAATGTTCAATGTGACTTTTTTTCTATGGACTTAGCCAATTTTTGCCTCCATTCGACTTGGGTTCTTCATGCTTCTCCTTTGCACTTTCTTGTACATATTTTTATCATCCAAAACCATGACTAACACATCTAAATACCTACAAAACAAAGCAAAACAAATTAATAACACTATAAAATATGAAAATGGATCAAATTATAAACTAATAAACCAAATTAATGCAAAAAAAATCCCAAATTATCCTAAACTAACAATTACATAAAAACTAACATAAACACATGAAACTAATGCATAAAATGTCCTAAAACAGACTCGAAAACATTTCTCTAAAACCTATCTAAATATGCAACTATCAATAGGCAATTTTACCTAAGTGTGATTGCATAATTATCATGCTAATGTGTGTGCATGCATGATTAATAATATAATAGTGTATATGCATGAGTATGATAAACTATATGTATGATTTTCGAAAAGATGCAAATCATATTGTGGTTGGAACAAGTAAATGTTACTTTACAGCACTAAGATTCTAAATAAGAAATACAACCATGAAGCTCTTGAATCTTCGCACAATGTTGTTCCTTCCACATGTTTTGAGAGACTAGTTGAATCCATCTGATATAATTAGTTAGCACTAAAATAAGTACGTCAAAGAGATTAGTGATCACAAGTATGTTGTTTGCACTCATCAAAACAAAACAGGGTGAGAGTGGTTACATCAACAGATACGTGAGATCATCTCTATGGGCTATAAGCTCACTCTACTTCTTTATTTTTCAGAATTCTGCAATGCCCTAGACAAGGGTAAGAATGTGGCATATTAATCTCTCTCCCGGTGTTGGCTCCATCACTTCTAGTTGGTGAGTACCAGATGGAGTGGGAGGTGTTTGGAGTTCGCTTAGGAGATGTTTAATTTTTTTTGAATTTTGAAACTACTTCAATATGGATGACTGTAATAAATTTTACTTTACTTAATTTTTCATGATAATTCCGCACTTTGGTTGATTATCTTTGTCTTGTGTTGATCTATGCCTTGTGTGACTTGCTCATGGTTGAATGTTTGTGGAAATGATGACATCAGTAGAGACTGAGGGTTACTAGTACCCTATTGGGGAGGGTACTAGCTCGAGCGGCTTGATGTTTTCTTGAGTGAAAACTAAGGTCGTCACATTGGCGCAAATGCACATTTATTACCACCACCATCTTTGGGACATAGGTATTTTGTTACTAAAACATGTAACTCCATTTGTTAATATATTCTAATATTTTAAACTCTATTAATTTCATTTAAATTTCACATGCATTTCGGGTGGAAGGCCTCACATGTCACTACAAAGGTGTCCACGCACATATTAGAACGTTATAAAGAGACTTTAGATAGGCAAAGCCTTAATCAGGCAACCTATGATAGATATTTCAAAAAATTTTGTATCATATGATATGTGTTGCTCATCACTAAGTTCATTGTTACGTAAATGCAGGCAGATTAGATCCCCTATACAAGGGAGGTATTGGATTCTTTTCCCGATTATTGTACATGTGGGAGGCTTGTATGGCATACCTTAATTTGTTTTTCTATCATGGAATGGCATAGGCCAGATCGAGTACTACGTCAAGTTGACATGATTTAAATGATTCCTCAAGCATGTGACACTGAAGTTTATCTTCATAACTTGATATGAGGGGTAGATAATACTTTGATTGGAGCTAATACCATAGTCAGTACATCGAACGATGATAGCAACGTTCAAAACACTTAGTTGAGGGAGTGATTGATCAAAGGGACACACATTTGCATGGGATGGTTTATAATGACCCTTATATGATAAGGTACCGATCAATCACTAGGAGGTTTAAGACTGAACATGGTGCAACTCTAGAGTATTTGGTAAGAATTTATAATTGATCGTTCATCTAAAACGATTCTTCATATATATTTGTGTCATAACTTACCTCATATTTTCCTCTTTACTCAAATTAACCACTTGGCTCGCATCAATTTACGTAGTCAGAATGATGATTGTGTTCAACAGTTAGAGATATTGAAGAGATTTCTAGAGTTGTGCTCAATACCATGCATGAGGAGCATCGATTGATTCGGAATATAGTGAAGAGGTCAACTTCAGTCCATCATAGTTCGATGACCCATATATCATCTCAATTGCATGGATTTAAGTTGAGTTGCATATTTAGATATTTTTTAGAGCTTGTTTTAGATAAGTTTTAGTATGATTTATGCATTAGTTTGGTTAGTTTGTCTTAGTTTTGATCTATTTGTTAGTTTAGTCACATTTTGGTGTAATATGCTTTATTTCAGTTTTTAATTCTATAAGTTGATAGATTTGATTATCTAAGTGTGTTACTAATTAGATTTGCTTTGTTTTGTAGGTGTTTAGATGATGTGAATGTGAGTTTAGATGATGGAAACAAAGTACAAGATGTTTGAATGAAGATACATGTGCAAGAAGGTGTGAAAGATAGAAGAAAAACGCATAAAACACACAAATTGGGCCCAGCGCGAGCTGCGCAAAAACCAAACTACGCAACTTTTGTATTTAGGCTATAATTTTCTCAATTTAACTCTGAATTGGATGCAGTTTGTTTCTACTTCTTCCTTACTTAAAATACTAAAAGATGAGAGGGTTTTTAGGTGGATATGGATAGGAGAAAAAAGATAAAACTTTCTAATTTTGTTGCGAACTTTCTTAATTTGAATTGGACTTTCTTAATTCGACTTGGACTTCTCTTGGACGACTTCATATTGGCTTGGGCACATAAATACATCATTCTTTAGGGTTTCAAAAGAAGAGAAAGGAAGTTATAGAGGAGAACGAGGACGACTACGGTTTGAAAAGAAAGGAGAACAAGATCAAGTTCAAGAGGAGGAGATTCTTCATCAACATCCTATATTTTTCTAGTTTGATTTCCTTTGTTCATGTTCATGTTTATAACATTGTTTTTCATGTTTATTTTCTTGGTTATGAACTAGATCATCTATCTAGAGGATAGATGGATCCTAACTTTGATTCTATGTTCTAGTTTAGGGCTTTACTTATTGTTAATGGATTTATGATAGTTTATTTATATTTCTCCGTTGTTAATGCTTTCAATCTCTTGATCACAGATTGGATGAACTTAGTTCTAGGGTGCGACACTCGAGAGAGGGTACTTTGGATCGAAACAAGGAAAATATAGCCTAGGCTATCGTGAGACCGAGAGGGGATCTAGACTATTTGAAGTTATTAATGGAAATCACAGATCTTAGTGAGTTTGTAAGAATTAGATCTTTATTGAGAGGTCGAGATCAATTCCTATAAATATGCTCTAACGCGGCACTCGAGAGAAAGTGTTAGAAACATTAGGAATTCCGACTTATAAACTAAGTGAATACATTGATGATAAATATTTGAAAAAGAACATAGTTGATAGTTAGGTGAAATCAATTCTCTAGGTTGTCCCTCTATTGATATTTTGTCGTTTTGATTACTTTCTAGTGTAGTTTTATTTTTTATTTTAGTTTTAATTACTTAAGCCACTGAATTCGATTATCTAAATAAAGTTAGGGTTAGTGAAGCGGTATTTAGTGTGAGTGTCAATCCTTGAGGAAGACAACCCGATATTTCATCGATTTTATATTATAACTTGACACCGTACGCTTGAGATTTGCACGTAACAATTTACTGCGACCGCCTCATTGTGATGGCATCACATGGTTGGGCAACAAAGTATACCTATGGGGCTTGACCAAGATGTAAGAGATCATGACCACTAAATGTAAGTTGACGAGGTTATCACACAAACAAATACTGCAGATGAGGAAGTTGATTAGGCCTAGCATGCTAGACGAGGGCGAGGGCAAGGGCAAGGGTGATGGAAAGGGCAAGGGCAAGGGTGAGGGCGAGGGTGAGGGCGTGCATGTGTCATAAAGACTAAGATGGAGATGGAAGATGAACCTACTGACCATGATGATGTGGTTGAGTAACTGCAAACTGTACCAAATGTCGCAGTACAAAATAATCCATGGCCAAATTAGGTAGTACAAGATATTGCATGCCAGAATGATGCATGTCCATCGCTGCAAGCACCGATAAACCGTTACAAAGAGATTATTTGAAGCTTACCAAGAGATTTAATTGGCCGCCCTGTGGCACAGAGTGACTGTATTTTTTTTTCTAGTTTTTTGAACACGTATCAGAACTTATATTAATAGTATATATTATGTTTTTCATTCTATTCGAGAAATACATTTATTTTATTTGATGTATTGGTAATGCAAAATCACATAACTTGATTTCCAGGGGAGGGGGCGAAAATTTGATCAAGGCTCCATCGACTCCGACGGTCCATAAGGATGTATTTGGACATGTGCCAAGTGGTCTGGACAAAAAACTCAGCATGGAAAGGTCATGGTGCCCTGAAATAGCTAGGTAGTTCAATGAAGTTTTCAACATAACTTGATTTCTGGAGGGGGGATGAAAAATTGATCGGGGTAACAGGGCAGGTTCCATCGACTCGGATAGTCTGTAGAGATGTATTTGGTCATGTCCCAGGTGGTTAGGACAAAAAACACTGCATGGATAGGTCGTGGTAGCCTCAAACAACTAGGTAGTTCAATTAAGTTTTTAACATAACTTGATTTTTGGATGGGTTGAAAAATTGATCTGGGCACTAGGGTGAGGTTCCATCGACTCCGATAGTCTGTAGGGATGTATTTGGACGTGTCCCAAGTGGTCGAGACGGAAAACGTTGTGTGGATAGGTCGTGGTGGCCTCAAATAGCTAAGTAGTTCAATAAAGTTTTCAACATAACTTGATTTTCGGAGGGGGTGAAAACTTGATTTGGGCACTAGGACAAGGTTCCATCTACTCCGACAGTCCGTGGGGATGTATTTGGATGCATCCCAAGTGGTTGAGACAAAAAACACCACCTGGATAAGTTGTGGTGGCCTGAAACAGCTAGGTAGTTCAACAAAGTTTTTAAAATAACTTGATTTCTGAAAGGGGGTGAAAAGTTGATCAGGGCACCAGGACAGGGTTCCATTTTCTCCGATAGTCCGTAAGGGGATATATTTGGATGTGTCACAAGTGGTTCGGATGGAAAACACCACATGGATTGGCTACGTTATGATGATGGAATTATTTTTTTTTGTTTACATTGAAGATGTCTTTTAGAAAGACACCTTAGTGTTTTAAAATAAATTAAGAAAGATGCCTCCTTCGTGGATTTGGAAAAAAATAAAAAATTAGTGTTATAATTTTTAAAACTTGGGTATAAGTGCCATAATTTTTAAAACTTGGATATCATGTCAAAAGCCCCTTTTTTTAACCATTTGTTTCTAAATTTTGATTTTGGGTTATGGCTTGACGTTGAGAGTAGGGTTGTTGATAGTTACATATTTAGATAGAATTTATAGCATGTTTTAGGTGTGTTTTAGGATGATTTATACATTAGTTTAGTGTGTTTATGTTAGTTTTGATTTATTTGTTAGTTTAGGAATAAATTAATTTTTATGCATTATTTCGGTTTGTTAATTTATATGTTTGATCAATTTATGTTTCGAGTGTTTTAATTACTTGCTTTACATTGATTATGAAGGTATTTAGATGTGTGGAAGAGAGCATGAATGGTGACCATAACATATGAGAAGCCTAGATGATGTTTCATGAAGAACCCAAGTCAAAAAGTGGAAGAAAATTGGTTAAGTCCACAAGAAGGAAGTCAAACGGAGTAGAAAAATGGCTAAGTCCACAGATTGAGCACGACCTAGTCTCTGGGAGCCGCGACACCGGGTTGAGGATCAAGAGAAGGCTTTGGGCGCCGCGGTGCCCAGAGGTATTTAACGCAGCGCCGCGATGCTCACCGTGGCGCTGAAAATTTTATCGCAATGCCGCGACGCTAAAGGTGTTTTTAGTGCATTTTAGCAACTTGGAATTTGGGGAAATTTCGGGACTTTCCAATTTTTACACACGACGAAAGGGGGCTTATTATATATCAAAAGAAAGGGTTTTTCGTGAGGAACATATTGGAGTAGAGTAGAGAACGAAGTTTTGCGGCTAGAGTGAGGTGGAAGAGAAGATCTACATTGAAGAACATTGACAACTTCTATACGTTCTAGTTTGTTTTCTTTTGTTCTCATTCATGTTTGAACCATTGTTTACCATTTTTAATTGTTTAGCTATGAACTAAACCTCTTTCTAGAGGTGTAGATTGATCCAAACTCGAGATTATGTCTTAGCTTTTATTATTTAATTATTATTAATGAATTCTTTTAGTTTATTTATGTTTTTCTGTGCATAAAGCTTTCGATCCCCTGATCAAGGATTGACCAATCCTAGATTTGAGGTAGATGCTCCAAAAGAGGGTACCTTGAGTTGGAACCTGGAGAGTATAACCTAAGCTATCGTGAGACTCAAAAGGAGATCGAGAACCTTTGAAGTCATTAGGAGGAAATCACAGATCTTAATGAATTATCGTTGTGTTTGGTTTTCATTCGAAAAAGTTAAATCAACACAACGATAATATGCTCTAGTTAGCTTCAAAAAAGAGAATTAGAAACGTTATAAATTCCTATTTATAAGCTAGAGAATTGATTTAATAATAATACATATATCAAGACATAGTTGAGAGCGAGGTGACATCGAACCTCTAGTATATTCTCTATTGATTTACATTGCATTTTTTAGTTATCAATTAATTAGTTTAATTTCTATTTTAATCACTCAATCACTCGATTTTGATTTTCTAGATAAAATTAGGGTTAAAACACGATAGATAGTGTAGTAGATATCCCTGAGAACGATACCCGATTTCTCATCGGAATATATTATAACTTGACAACCATTCACTTGTGGTTTGCGTGCAACAACTATAAGCAACCCAACCCGACCATTTTGGATCAGGTTTATAGTAGGGCTCGGGTTGGTCAGGTCATTTTTTGGTGGACCCGACCTAATCGAGTCGGGTCTTGGGTTTCATTGAAACCCAATTGGGTTGACCCGACCTGACGTATACATATATATAATTATATATACATATATACATATATATTATAAATAAATGTTTTCAAAATTTTGCCATTTATGGCTAAGAATGCCTCATTCCACACCTTTTGAGGATAGGGGTTGGCTCTTGAGTGAGTGGAGTAGAGACCAGGGAGTGAAGAAGGTGTATTTATAGAGGGGGAATGTCTTCTTTCTTCATGCAACTCTAGCAATTTATAATTTATGATATGCATAGATTGACAATGATATACATTTATCATAACATATATAATATTGTTTGTTATTTATTTGAGTTTTTGGGTAACCTAGCTATGTTTTTCAATTAAATATGAATTATAGACTATAGTTGGTGCATTTGAAAAAATATTAAATTATTACAACATGGGGGTGATAGTGATACATCTAATTACAACAAACGTAATATTTGTAATTTTCCTAAGAAAATGTATTTGTATAATTTTGTAGTTTAAAACATTGATAATTAATTACTTTACTAATAGTGTATGCAATTATAAGGAGAAATTATTTGGTTTAGCACTTATATTTTAGTTATTTACCAAAGAAGGTTTACTTAAATATTGAGCAATTAATCGTGAACATTTTATTATAAACTAATTAAAAATCAAAGTCAAACTAATAAAAAAAGAAGAAATGCATGAATATTTGAGATGATATTACATTAAAAGTTAGATTCCATACTCTCATAAATTATACTCATTTTTACCTGTTACCAGTTATATAACTCCAAAAATAAAGTAATGAATTAAAACATTGTTACATTAATGTACATACTTGATAGAGGGGAAAAATACATGATTACCCTTCAAAAAAAAAAAAATTTCACAAATGCCATCTACATATAAATAATGACCCATTTACCTTAATTTACTGTTCATAACCCAGTCAGCGTGCCAAATAAGCGCCACGTCGGCGCGGAGGTGGCATTTTTTTTAAATGAAGGGAAGGCGTCTTTTCAAAAGACGCCTTCCCTTCAAATTTTTTTTTTTTACAAATGCAAGGGAAGGCGTCTTTTGAAAAGACGCCTTCCCTTCAAAATTTTTTTTTTTTACAAGTAGAAGGGAAGGCGTCTTTTCAAAAGACGCATTCCCTTCAAAAATTTTTTTTTTTACAAGTGGAAGGGAATGCGTCTTTTCAAAAGACGCCTTCCCTTCTTACTGTAAAAAAAAAGAAGAAAAAGAAGAGGAAGAAGACAAAGAAAAAGAAGAAGAAGAAGAAGACAAAGAAGAAGAAGAAGAAGAAGAAGACAATTTCCCTTTAGTACCCACGTAAAAGCTCTCATCGGCCCACTTGAAGGTCCCATTTCCCTTTGGCAATCCATCTTCCCAAAAGCCGTCATACCGGTTCCCATTGATGAAAATGTTGCCTCAGTAAGGGAAATTGTCTTCTTCTTCTTTGTCTTCTTCCTCTTCTTTTTCTTCTTTTTTTTTTACAGTAAGAAGGGAAGGCGTCTTTTCAAAAGACGCCTTCCCTTCCACTTGTAAAAAAAAAAATTTTTGAAGGGAAGGCGTCTTTTCAAAAGACGCCTTCCCTTCTACTTGTAAAAAAAAATTTTTTTGAAGGGAAGGCGTCTTTTGAAAAGACGCCTTCCCTTGCATTTGTAAAAAAAAAAAAATTTGAAGGGCATTTAAAAAAAAATGCCACCTCCGCGCCGACGTGGCGCTTATTTGACACGCTGACTGGGTTATGAACAGTAAATTAAGGTAAATGGGTCATTATTTATATGTAGATGGCATTTGTGAAATTTTTTTTTTTTTGAAGGGTAATCATGTATTTTTCCCCTTGATAGAGTCTGAATCCAAACATGAAAATAAATCCTCCATTGGTAATGGAGAGCTTATCACCCATAAATTCATTTGATTTTTCATCTCTTAACTATTATATCATTGAAAATGATCACATTTGAAATTATTATATTATCTTTAATCATATCTTTATTATTATATCACACTTTCATCTCATTAGTTTAATTAACTAAAATGTTCATAAATGTTATTGATGCATATTATATAATATTTTTATACTTTACTTAAAAAAATTGTTTAAATTAAGAAACCATATGGGTAATGAAAATGACCAACTTTTGACCAATTGTAGACTAAAAAGGGCTTGAAAACTTGCATATTAATTAGTAAAAGGATGGATGTATTATATATATACTCTTTAATTTGATTTTGACTCCTTCAATAACTACTAAAGTAGAAGATATTTAATATATTTTATATAATTCATTTCATTGAATTGATTAATTAGTTTCTCCTCCTAGGGTTATTAAATATTGATAACAAAGAAAAAAAAAATTACTAATGATGACAAAGTATATAATGTAGACTTTAATTAATAACTTTTGTAACTTAAAATTTTTTAACAAACTTTTATGTATACTATTATGAATTTTTGTACTTTTCATAGTTATATATAAAAAATAATATGATATGAGAGTTGACACTTAATAGTTAGTATTCAAAATAGAAAAAAGAATATAACTATAATACATAAAAAGGGTTGGATATGAAGAAAGAGGAAGGACATACTCTTATAAAAATCCTCTTTCTCCACCTTTTTTTACCCATCCTCTTTACATTTTTTAGTCCCACGTAAGATAAGAAGAAAGAAGGAAGGCTCCTTCCTTCTCCTTTTATTTTTGTATTCATGTCTCTTTTTGAGAGAATATTTCTTAATCTTTTCAAGTCCCACATAATAGTAAAAAATATTAAGTAAAATTTGTAAGAGATTTTTTATTTTTTATTTTTTAGAAATTTTGGTTACGATTGTGGGTTTAAATCCAACCTAACCTGATTGAATCAACCTAACTTTTGATAGATTGGGTTGGGTCCCTTAGAATAAGAGGTCATGTGGGTAAGAGTCAAAACTCAATCCAATCCGACCGGATTACATTCCTAATTGGGGGATTTTTTACATGATTACCCTTCCCAAAAAGAATAATTTCACAAATGCCATCCATTACAAAATAATGTCACTTTTGCCTTGTTTTACTGTTCATTGTACAGTCAGCGCACAGTCAGCTGTCCACACAAGCGCCACGTCGGCGCAGAGTTGGAATTTTTTACCGTTGAAGGGAAGGCGTCTTTTCAAAAGACGCCTTCCCTTCAACTTAAAAAAAAATATTGTGAAGGGAAGGCGTCTTTTCAAAAGACGCCTTTCCTTCAAATGCTATTTTTTTTTTTTACCGAAGAGAAGGCGTCTTTTCAAAAGACGCCTTCTCTTCGGTATATTTTTTTTAAAAGTTGAAGGGAAGGCGTCTTTTGAAAAGACGCCTTCCCTTGCAAGTTTTTTTTTTATTTTAAGGGAAGGCGTCTTTTGAAAAGACGCCTTCCCTTAAACCCTACAAATACCCCACCCGCGAGCAAACACTCTCACACTCCCACACTCGTCCCTCGCCCCCCTCCTCTGTCTGAAACTCTTCGGTCCGTCGCCGTCCTCTCACTTCGCACCGTGTATTCGCCGTGATAGTAGTAAGTGATGATTCCTGATTTCAACCATTCAATTTCGAAATCGAAATAAGTTTAGGTCATTTTTTTTTTTCTCTTTCTGAATAGATCTACATTATAAGTCATATAACATGGCTAAAATTAAACAAGTAGGAATAAGCATGAATAACCTAGTTTTCTTGCGTTGAGTGAGTGGGTGGAAGTGGCCGGTGTACCAACCAGATTTGGGAACCTGCCCCTGCCCACCTAAGAAAGAGAAATAACCATAATTTTTTTTTTCTGTATTCTTATTATCAAACAATTCATCATATTTCTCATTGGAATATAGCAAAGGTTATAGGGGAGTTGGGAAAGGAAAATTTTGGTCACCAAACATAGAAAATAATAAAAAGAGTTTGTCAGACCATTTTCACAATCTCAACCTGATTTAGAAGCTCAATCAAGCTTCATTAATCATATTTGAGTTAGGTCAAGTTCAGGCTGTAAAACAAACATTTGTTCCAGTCTCAGTTCATACCACAGAGACATGTATGTCTCAACGTTTATTCATCCAAGTATTCTTGGTGAACCATATTTAAGATCATCCAATGTTTTAAGCCATTGTTGATTGGCTTTCTTGGAAGCAATGCAACTGCTTTCCATACTCAGTCAAAATAAAATGCAAAATTCGTTTTTCGTCTCTCTCGCTCTCACTCTCTTGCTCCCTCTCTCACCCCTCCTTTTTTTATATATCTGATAAATGAATTTGAAGTGTCTGTGGCTATAAAGTTAATGTGAATGAATCCATGACCATCATTTCCTTTTTTCTCTGTCTTGTAATCCAATGTTTCCCATACATTGCGATACTCTTCAGATATTCATCTGGAAGATGACTTCAGATGTATCCAAATTACTAGCTCCAAGTTTCCGACTTTGCACATCTAGAAGGAAAATTCAATGTTTTTTGGTTATCAATTCAAACCATATTGGAGCACTTCAAGTATTTAATCGAAACTCCAAATAGGAGAAATTGAATTATCCTCATAACTAGCTCCAAATTTATCCAACTGGAAGAAAACTTCAAGGTATGGGCTTGTTAATTGACAATTTTATTGGAGCGCTAAAATATATGCATAGGAATTCCTAGTGGTATAATACATTGTTTTGGATTTTTTTTTTCATGATAAGTTACTATTTTTTTAATTGATGAATAATTGTATCGTGATGCTTGTGGATTTGTTGAATTTTTATTTGATTTTTGTCTAGTAATTATTCCCATGAATACACATAAATAAATATATGTGCATCACATCAGAACAAATCTTTTCTTTTCTATCAAAAAAAAAAAAAACCTGTACTATATTGTTTTGCATGGTTATCTTCCCATTAAATCATAAGATACGGTGGAGCCATATTTTTGGCTAGTTTAATATTAGGGGAATCAGTTACCATAAATTGTCTAAAGTGCATTTATGAAATAAATAGTTTCAATCATAAAAAATAAGAGGAAGACATAGTATCAATCATGAAAACGGGAATAGGTTGAGGAAAAGTGTATATTGCAACGTGCATTATAAGTATATCAGTATATAATTAGCTATTACCAATCCTCCTTGTTGGATTTTAGCTGAAACATGGATTCCTCATTAGATTAGAACATGAAATATGTATTTGGAAAGTAATTACAACTTGCTAAATATGGATAAGTATTTTATGATCTCCTTATATTTGAATAAGGAAAACCATGTTGGTGTAGTCATATTAGAATGAGGAATTCTTTAAGAGTGCTAGAATTACACGCCGTGAAAACTCTACATATTTTCTCTTTGTCATTAGATGACACTTGTTAGCATAAAATTCTACTGATTATCTATATGAATTTTAGTACGTAGATGACTCCAAAAGTTGATGACTTCAATTCAAACAAATTAGCCTTATTACATTTCCTTTTAATTGTTACTTTGTTCAAGTCATAGGCTTTAATTTCATATTTTCTTTGAAATAATGACGATTGTATTTTGCTTATTCCCACAGAGATGACAAATAGACTTGTATCTATAATATGCTACAGTGGTGGTTCTGTATTACATGATTCGCGTGGTGCATCATACGATAGACCGCCAGTAGGGCTTGTAAGAGTCCGATCAGGCATTGATTTTAAAGAATTTGAGGCCGAACAGTTTAGTAATAGCGTTGAATTTTCATTTTAACTTGAATTCTGCATGGGGGTCCAAAAATTCAACCGGGCATGGGAATAGGATTCCGTCGAGTCCGGGGGATCGGGGGAGGATAGTGGGACGTGTCGGAAGTGGTCGGGTTGAAAAAAACGACGTGGTTTGGCTTCGGTGAGGCCGAACAGTTTAGTAATAGCGTTGAATTTTCATTTTAACTTGAATTCTGCATGGGGGTCCAAAAATTCAATCGGGCATGGGAATGGGATTCCGTCGAGTCCGGGGGATCGGGGGAGGATAGTGGGACGTGTCGGAAGTGGTCGGGTTGAAAAAAACGACGTGGTTTGGCTTCGGTGAGGCCGAACAGTTTAGTAATAGCGTTGAATTTTCATTTTAACTTGAATTCTGCGTGGGGGTCCAAAAATTCAACTGGGCATGGGAATGGGATTCCGTCGAGTCCGGGGGATCGGGGGAGGATAGTGGGACGTGTCGGAAGCGGTCGGGTTGAAAAAAACGACGTGGTTTGGCTTCGGTGACACAAGTACAAAATAAAAAAAAAAAAAATTGGGGAAAAATAAAAAAAAAACTTGCAAGGGAAGGCGTCTTTTGAAAAGACGTCTTCCCTTGCACTAAAAAAAAAGTCGAAGGGAAGGCGTCTTTTCAAAAGACGCCTTCCCTTCAACTTTAAAAAAAAAATATACCGAAGAGAAAAGACGCCTTCCCTTCACAATATTTTTTTTTTTAAGTTGAAGGGAAGGCGTCTTTTGAAAAGACGCCTTCCCTTCAACGGTAAAAAATTCCAACTCTGCGCCGACGTGGCGCTTGTGTGGACAGCTGACTGTGCGCTGACTGTACAATGAACAGTAAAACAAGGCAAAAGTGACATTATTTTGTAGTGGATGGCATTTGTGAAATTATTCTTTTTGGGAAGGGTAATCATGTAAAAAACCCCTTAATTGGGAGCAATAAGGGAATAGCCTTAAAAAAAAAAAACACAAGAGAAAAAAGGAAAGAAAAAGAAACGAAAAGAAAAAGTGATCGTGATAAGGTCGAGGCGTGAAAGAATACCGTGCGCAAAATTTCTGTGAGCGGAAAAGAGAGAGCGTGTCTCGGTTTAAACGGCAAGAAGTCCGCTTAATGTCCAAACAGAAACAGAGAGAGAGAGTGAGAAGAAGAGAAGGATTCATATAGTTTCTCGAGTGTTTTTGGCTCGCTCTCGCTGTTCCATTTCAATAGCTATTCGAGATCTAGGGTTTTGAATCAATGGCGGAGCAGCAGAAGAACACCAACAGATGGAACTGGGAGGTTTCTGGATTCGAACCAAGGAAATCAATTGAGCAGGAGGATCATCACAACAACAAACCTGCTCCTCCTTTGCTTCGGAGATACTCCATTTCAGCGTCTTCGGTTCTACCACGCTCTGAACTGTCACAGCAAGCATTTGCTTTGAAAGTTCAGAATTTGAAAGATAAAGTTAAGGTATTGACATTGATTGATGCCTTCTTTATGATGCCACTAGTTTTAACACCGATTACTCTGAATTCTTTGTCTTTCGTTGTTAATTTTGAGAATCAATCTTACTATCTATGATATTTGATGTTGGGATTAGTTATTGGAGATAACTATTTCATTTTTGCAGCTTCGAATGCATTTTTCCTAATGATAAATGAGGACTGACTTCTGCGAATGAGAACTTTTTTTTTTTTTTAAGTTCTATAGGTGATAATATATTCAAATGAAAGCGTCTCTCTTTCCTTCTCTAGATAAATGGGTTGTACCATCAAACAAGAACAAGTACAGGGAATGTAGATGAAAAGACCTATGAGATAGGTTTGACTAACTAAGATTTGGATTAAAATGTTAGTAAAGAAAGAAATGCTAAATTGTGTTATTATTTAAAGAAGTTCTACCTAAAATCGTAGCAGGAACTTGAAGAAGATATTTGATGGTTTTCTCTTTATATAATGGATGCCAAATGCTTACCGATCTAAAATTGACACCGAGAGCTAAAACAAGGGGTCATTAGATGCAAAGTAACACATTAGTAATGCCAAATGCAATTTGATTTAAACAGTGCAATAAGGTGCATTGCTAGCTATGACACCACTACTTGGGGGATGTTAATTGGCAAGTTTCCTACTAATGTAGAGTTCACAATTCAGTTGTTCTTTCAATGTTGTGTTTCTAGAGCACAACTACGGCAGGCACTCATTGATGTACAAATGCTGTCTTGGAAAAAGAAAGATTAGGAGCCCTTGTTTGGGTTACTGAGCATTTTATGATAAAATGTTATGTGGACTGTTGTAAACATCAGTAGAAGCTATTTAACATATCTGGAAGGAAAGAAATGTAAGGTCTGATAAATGAAGGGAACTTCACTTATGGAATTGGCTATTAATTTGTTCAATTGTCTTAGCTATGATTAAGGGTCGCTCTCCCATCCCAGCTCAAATAGACCATTCTCATGTATTTGCTGATCAGTGTGTTATCTTGGTTATTCTTTTCCTTCTCACTTCCAAGTGCATGTGGCCTAGCCCAACCTAAAAGTAGCTTTAGGGGTGGACATAGGCATCCTTGGAGTTCTCAAGCATTTCGTGAATGCTTTTAATCATCTTTAGGCCATAATGACTCCCTTTCATTAGTAAAACACCATAACCATTTACATGCCAAAAATTTGTTTTTGGTCATAATGTTCCCGATAGCTAGGCCTTTGTTATCAAGATTCCTTTGCACCAACTCCCAACGGACTAGATGCGACCCTTTTGTTTTGTTTTGTCGTCATATGCTCAATTATAATGGCTGCCTTCTTAGGGATTCAGAACACTGACAAGAAGTATGTTGGGATAGCTTCGAGTATTGACTTTAGAAGTGTTACTCTACCACCCTTAGATAAGAATCCCCTTTTCCAGTCTTCAATTCTTTTGGATACCGTGTGAATAATTGGCTCCCAAATACTTTAATGGCCATGGGACGAAAGAGCACCCATGCTGACTAGCCATTAGATTCATGGCCTCATCATCAATGTTGACACCAACCATTTGGCTTTTAGATAAGTTGATGTTGTGTTAATCTTATAGACAACACTTTGGTGATAATTTTTGTATAAACTAGTGGCCAAGCTAATTGATCTACAATCCTTTATCCTCCCTAAGCTATTGCCTTTGGGGATAAAGCAAATGAAAGTTTCATTAATGTTGGCATTAATCACCACATTTCTATAGAACTCATGGAACACCTTCAAAGGATCCCCTTTTAACACCTCCCAAAACCTATGGAAAATGGCCATGGTAAAGCCATTAGGACTAGGAGGTTTAGAACCTTTTCAATCAAACACAATCCTCTTAATCTCCTCTTCTTGAAATGGTCTCTCAAGCCACTCCTTATTTTCTCCTAGAGGACTCCAATCCACCCCTTCAATACCGAAGTTTGTCCTTTAGAAGAGAAAAGCTTTGTAAAGAAGCCTACTAGATCATTTGTAATTCTTTCCACACTGTCAATTACCTCTTCGTCTTCCTTCACAATCCTTATGACTGTATTCTTGCACCTTTTGAACTCAACAAGTTATGGAAAAATTTACCGTAAGGAATCTTCTTTTAACAACTTATATTTTGCATTTTTGTTTGGTGATTCGTTCCTCTTGATGAAGAATCGCATCCAACTCTCTACGAGCATCCCTTTGAGCTAATATATCTTTCGACCTCCATCTACGAAACACTTCAGCAAGATCCAATCTTGTCCATAAGACTCCTCTTTGTTTTAGTTAGATAACTAAAAATAGCTTTGTTCTATGCCTTTAGTTGCCCCTTGACATTTTTCAATTTACTCATGGATTTTATAACCATCCCCTCCGATATCAATCTCATCTGGATTATTTCACCACTACCTAACTTCTTGCATGAAATAAGGGTGTTGCATCCAAACATTCTCAAATTTGAAGGGGGTAGGGCCCCAATTAATCAAAGTTGAAACAAGAATTAACGGCCAATGATCTTAAGTTGTTTGTAGTTTTTCCTCTGTTTAACGTCATGGAAGAGGACCATCCAATCCGTTGTGAACAAGAATTTGTCCAACGTGCGGCAAATTGGGTTCTCCCTCATATGAAACTAGGTAGAATCAACGGTTACAAGGCCTACATCCTTTAGCCCCATTTCTTTGATTAACATATCAAAGTCTTGTTTGCTGCGGGTGGATTGACGACCATTAGACTTTTCCTTGGCATATCAAACCTCATTGAAGTCTCCTCCCACACACCACTTGGGACCATAATCCATATAAAGAGCTCAAGTTGGCTAGCTCGTCCCAAAACTCAACTCTCCCTTCTACCCTACATGGGCCATGTATACTAGAAAACCACCAGCACTCCCCATCTGTCCTCTCAACTTGCACCGAAAGTGAAAAGATGCCCACCAGAATATTAATTACCTTGACCCTCCGAGTAGCCCATAAGACAACACTGCCTTCGAACCTTTCCCAAGTAGGAAGAACCCACCACTCCTTAAATTTAGAAGACCAAATGCTCAAAACAATAGCTTTGGAAACCACATTCTGCTTCATTTCTTGCTACACCACCAAGTTCGAGTCCTCCCTAATGAGAACTTCTCTAATGGGCCTCATTTTTTCTTAAGAACCATAGCCAAGCACATCTCATGATAATAGCTTCATTTTGATTCCTTCAGAGCCCTTCTACTCGAAATACTGTCATATTAATGCCACATTCTAGGTTGTGCAGTTCTCTTTCCATTCCTCTTCTAAGAGCCTTTGCTACAATCATGGTTTTAAAAGGCGTTTGAGGCGTAAGCCTCGAGGCTTAAGCCTCACAATATGAGGCACATTCAAATGAAATTTGTATTTTTACTACATTTCACATTCATGTCATTTACATTATATATACATTTACATTTGATTTGAATAAACCCTAAGAGACTTAAAAAAGAATGGATTGAAAGAAGAGATTGTTGGTGGGAAAGAACATTTCTCTTCTTCTTCTTCTTTAGCTCCTCCAACCCTCAGTTGTTGCTTCTTCATCTTCTCTTTTTTTTTTTTTGGAGAGGGGTGGGGGGGGGGGGGTGCGTGCAACAGCTCCTCCCCCTGGTGTAACAGAGGGTGCTGGAGCAACACCCTCCTGTTGTAGAAACTACAACAGGGTGCTTTCCCAGCATCCTCTGTTGTTGTTTCTGCAGCAGGAGGGTGCTCTCCAACACCCTTTGTTGTTGTTTTTGCAGCAGGAAGAGGGTGCTATTGCAACACCCTCCTGCTCCTACTGTTGCAACAACAAGAAGAGGATACTCTTTTTTGTCTTAGGATTCCATGTTCCTATTGTGATCAATGAAGTTTATGTTTTCTTAGTATTTGTTTTAGTAATGTCCATGACTCAATCAATTAAGGATATTTGAGTTTCCATGCATACAAGGACATATTGGCATAGGATAAAGCATGCTCAAAGCTCAAAATATACTTAGTTTTTATGTTATTTTATTTAACAATGAATTAATGATATCCATAATCATTTGCAATTGTTTTTTACATTTTTTCTAATTTTTTTTTGAAACAAAGATTGAGGCTTACGCCTCGCCTCACTCGAGCAAAACGCCCCATTTACGCCTCACGCTTTTTTAAACTTCGGCTACACTCATTTTTCTTGCCCAAGTGAAAAAGAGGCATTTTGAAGACTTTCCAGAACCCCGACATTTCCTTCCAATTTTCACCATCCAAGGTCCTTACCACTCGATTGAAATCCTTTGTTTGTTGAAGCTTCCCCGTACTCCTTTGAATTTGGCCCTAGGAGCCCCTCCGTACTCTCATCCATTTTTTTGTTTCCATCACCACTATTTGCCTCTGACTTACGAGTCCATCTGCACTTTGACAGAGGCTACAACTCATGATTGCAAGGTCCAGACACTTGATCTGATTCGTCATTTGACTGAGTTTGTTGCTGAGAATATTTTTGGGAAAACATAGCTAGGAATGAGGGCATGACTGTAGAAGAAGGTAAACAAGAAGATCGAGGTGAATCTCCACAATAAAATTAGGGTTCTGGGAACTTACCTAGCTTTGATGACTTGGGCCACTCTGATAATCCAATGATTTTGTTTAAGGCATCTCCCATTCACGAACCCTCTTCTTCATCTAAAATGCCCTTCTTGTTAGTAGAAAATAGTGTTCCAACACCCTCTATGTAAGGAATGTTGGGGCTTTCATATTCCGTCGCACTCGACTTGTCATCCTGCACCTCATCGTCTCCTGAAGTCTAATGTAGTGTGAACATCATCGTTGTGGAAGCACCTTAACTGTATAGACGACCTTCTCTCCCAACTCGCCTTGTGTGTTCTATCTCGTTGCAGTTGAGATTCTTGAGAATATAACCCTTAGGAAGTCTTTATTAGTCTTGGGGTTCAGTCTCTGCCATCGATTCATTAAGGGGTTTGTGGCAGAATGGGCTCTCAACATTTTGCTCTTTCAATCATGCAATTCGTTAGAATCTTTACAATTATCACTATAATACTGAGGCCCATAGTTTTTCGCCAAACTCGATTTTTAGCCCACGTCTTCTTTGAATTCCTCATAGCCCATTACACCATCCTCATTGTCTTGGAGAGCAAGGTATCAATTATTTTCTGACAGATGTCCACCTTCTGAAAACCCAACTACCTTTGTTTCAATCGCCCTTGCTTGCATCCCATGCCTCAATGTGTCTCTTCCCCATGGTATCGTACCTTAGCCATCTCTGATTTTCATCATGATAAGGTAGTGAAGACAGTGCCCCACTTTTGGCTGTTGAGAGGTACAATGACCTCCCTCTCGACATGCAACCTGCCACATCATCATCTTCTATGGCTATCCCATTCATGGGGTAGTGTTTTCGGTCTTTGTCCACCCACCCTTCTTGGAAAACCAAAGCGGTTAATTGCAAGGATCGCTTTCTCCCCAAACATTAAATTACTATCTCTGTAGGGAGAAATCCACTTGGGAAATCGGCAACTTTCAACACCACAGTGTTAAGTTTCTCCATAGAAAATGTTTGTGGATCAACTTGTAGCGAACCTCTAACTCTCGCATCAATTACTTTGAAAACATGGATATTCCGCATGTTCAGACCGAAACCTTCTATCTTCACCCATCCACTAATGTCTATAATTTGAGTTGATACTAATGGATCTCTTCTTGCCAAACTTGTATGTGGCTCACTCTATTACCATTGAGACGTATTCCTTCCAACAACATTCTATCTCTCTCCATTTCATTGCAACACCACATTAACGCACAATTTTGCGTGGATTTCCGATAGGGATACCTCGTGTTGAAGGGACTTTGATAATGCCACTTCAATCTCTTTCAAATAGAACATCGTCGAAGATTAAAAAATGATAATTGTGAGAAACCAATGGCTTTCATTTGATATTAGATTCCGTGTCTCCAAGTTTCGGTCATTCGAGCCCCTCAACTTTGTGACCATAATGTTTGAACTTGACTCCTTCCCCCCATGAGAACCTTCGTTGCGTATAAAATCTCCCAACATACTATGCAAGCACACTTTGAAGTTGATCCAGCCAGTGTAACTTCGATCTTTCGGGACAAAAATCATCCACCACTTACCATGCTCCAATCTTTAAAATTTTTGAGAAAGGGACCACGACTTTTATGTTGCTGTTCCACTATTAACATTGCATTTCTTCCTCTGTAATAGTTCGAAATGCTCCTTTCTTTCTTGTCTCCTTTTTCGTTTCCTACATTTTGGGTAGCCAACTTGTAACTCTTAGATTGATATCCAGGATAAACTATGATTGTTGAGTGGATTCTCGAATGCGTATATAAGAACCCTTCGTCAATGTAGTTCAGAGATAAAGCTTTGTACTTTGTTTGAAAAACTTTGAAGTAATCGATGCTTTCACTTTGTCCCTTGTGATGCTTTCACTTTGTCCCTTGTCCTATTGATATGCTATTCCCTTCCTTCAGCAAAGTTCCTCCAACGATTCGTCATTTGTAAGTATTGGAATTTTATTGTGATTCACTCATTATATTCAATTTGTTTGTTGAGTGCCCTTCTGAATTTTCATTCACGTTGGTTTGAGGATCGAAATTCTCATTTAATCTAGTCTTGTTTGTTCATTACCTCCATTGAAAATTATAAGTTAAATACAGTTTTTGAACATGTAGTGGAGAATCTAGCAATCACTTTCTTCCTTACTCCTAATCCTTTGTAGCACGTGGACTTGTTTTTCTCTTCTTTTTCTTTGGTTTCTTTTTTTTTCTTTTTAAAATTTTTTTATTTAAATATTTTGGGATTGAATTTTATGCAAGGGATGGATTCATAAATGCTCACTAGTTAAGCATGACAATGTCTTTTACTAAGGATAACAAGTTCAAACGACTTTAACTTTAGTAGTTAGTTTTGGGATTTTCAGAGAAAATTAATAGGTGGATCTTCAACCGTAAAAACCTTTGACGAGGTTAATTAGACAACTAAGTTTGTTTGTTCCTTGATTTGGGGGTGTTGAGATTGTTCTGCAAATTTCTTAGGGGTGGATCCATGTGTTTTTAGTAGTTATCTGCTACCTTTGGTTTGCTTCTTACCCTTCTATTTTCATTGCCATTTAATAAATTTCGCTTGTTTTGTTTAGGAGTCAACGCTTCTATGACACTAATTGTTATTGAGTTCCCCAATATTATATTCTTAATGTCTTAATAATCAGGTAGGTCTTAGGAGAAGTGATTGCATGTGTAATCTTAGGAATCTCTCATAAGAAGTTTATAGAAGTGGGGTAAATGCTTTCATCTATGATATACGTCCATAAGTGGATGAGAGATAAACTTTTCCTACAATATTTAGTTTTCTGTATTTCATGAATTCATTACAGAACTTTGCCATCTTCTTAAACAGTGTGTCTACATTTATTTGTAGCATGCAAAAGAAGATTACTTGGAGTTGAGACAAGAAGCTAGTGATATGCAAGAATATTCTAAAGCAAAACTAGATCGAGTTACACGCTATCTGGGTGTTCTTGCAGATAGGGCTCGAAAGCTTGGTAAGTGATTGAATTTTCTGAGCTGTAGTGCTCATCAAGGACTTGGAAAGTGACCTATTTTACTCTATGGACTATTTAAGCAAGTTGATGATATAGCTCCTCGTTGCATTCTTGTTTTTCTTATGCTCCAACTATATGAAGAATGATAGTTTTTCTTAGCCATAAATAATGATGATTGAGACATTTTGTGCATAGCCATAAATTGATTCATTTGCCACACCTCTGCATTCGTGTATCCTGATGCAGAGGGACAATTGTTCTTTCTCTTTCTGAGGTAATGTAGTATTAAATTATAAACGATGGTTAAAAAAATTTCCCGAAATTTGGTGAACGAAAATGAATTATTTTCCTTTTTTTACCACCGAAGTGCGAAGTGGATGTAAAATAAAAAAATGCAAAAATTCGCCGAAATAATTCGAGAAATTCGATAAACTTCAATAAAATGTATATTTTTCAATTAAAAAAATACAAAAATTCGACAAAAAATTTGATAAAATTTTACAAAATTCTATAAAATTCAACAAAATTCGATAGAGAAGTAAAAAAAAAACGTTATATCATCAATGGAAAACAAAAAAATACCAATAATTATGTATTATTTTCAACTTCATCAACCAACATAACAATATAAATTTTAAAAAATAATTTAACAAGCTAACAAATTATGTAGTTTATGAGATATGCTTTACCAAAAAGAGAAGAAAAGAAACAATTAAACAAATAAATAAAGTTGAAATAAGAAAAAAAACTTAAAAATAAATTAGAAGAGTTCCCAAAGCCATCTTCTTTTAGTTAAGTCTTATAAAACAAGATTAAAAAATAATACATTTAAATAATAAACTAATAAATTAAGCATAGTGGAATTCAAATTAGCAAAGTTTATGGTCGAGAAGCAAGCCCCTACAAAATTAAATATCAAAATAAAGAAAAGGAATTAAGACCAAAACCTACCATTTCAAATTCATCAACCCACTGAACAAGATTGATTTTGTTAGGTCACTTATTGATATTTTTATGTATTAAAAGTGTCTATTTATATTATTTTTTAGCTTATATTGCAATAAATCTCGATATTTGATCATATGTGCAAAAATTCTCTAAACTTCTCTAATTTAGTGAGTTTTTACAAAAATTCTTCATGTCGAATTAAACTTCTCCGAATTAATTCCAATTTTCAAGTGACCAAAGTCAAATCGAAATCGAATTTTTGATCCTTGTTATCAACTTGTAATTTGTCACTCACACATAGGTGTTATCATCCTTCATAATGAAAGAGCAAACATAGTATTGTTATCATGCTCTACAATATCGAATTATTACAAGTCACATTGAGTCGAACTTCACTGAATTAATACTGCGTTTTGAGTGATTGAATTTTAGGGTGTTGTCTATTTTTTGACCCTCTTTCATGCATTGTGAAAATGAAATTTTAAAAATGTAAACTACGGTTTATCTTTTTTAAAAGAGGAATATTGTGGAATGTGTATTTAATAACATAAACAAGATTTGTGTAAAGTTTAAGTAATTAATTACTTAGGAGACATGAATAAACATTGTCAATGCTTAAGCTCTGGCTCGACTGTCACTTAAATGAGGCTAATCGCCTAGGCTTTGCCTTGATTCCCTGACAACACTAAGTTGAAGTTCGAGAAGAGCATTGGACTAGAACAACGACTAGGGATTGATCTCACTATCCATAGGTTTAGTTAGAAGTAACTTGATAGTTTTGCCATTATGCTTAAATACCTAGGTCTTTCTCTACTGTAGTAGATAAAGTTGAGTTCATAAAGCCAATGTCATCCTATCAATCATGCATAACATCCATTGGTAGAATGTCACGCCAAATATTATTCTTATGGCCACACATAGTGATCAGGATAAAACACCATTACGACATTGGATGTGAAATCTTAGGCAGCGTTTGATATAGGATTTACATTGCGTTTTCTGTTTTTAAAAACAAAAAGTACAAAACATAAGAGGATAAGTGTTTGGTTGGACAAAATCTTGAAGTGGTTTCTTTGATAAAATTTTAAAAGTAGCCCATTTTCAGGAAACGATTAAAAGTTGTTTTCTAAAAGCTATTTCTGGATCTTCAACCAAATGCAACCTTATCTATCCCTACAACCCTCAACTCTATATGGTTATCAGTGGGTTCAAGTTTAAGGTTCATTCTAGGCATATTAGATGGTAGACATGATATCCATGGAACTCCCATCGTCAATAAATTTTTTGCACACTTTGTCCCCACACTTCACCTTTATGGATAACTAGTTATAGCATCGTGCTTCGCACAAAGTGAATAGGTAATATAATGTTTTAGTAGTGTTGTAATACAAAATTGAACAATATATTTAAAATATAAAAATAAATTTTGAATGATAAGATGGATAAATTGATAGTTAATTTCATGAGCGGGACTAAATATATCTTAAAAGCTACCGTAGTCATGTGATATAGTAGTGATAAATAATGGTAATGCAAAGTCCCTAAAATTATTCTATGTACAACTTTGTTATCTAACACAATTGTTGTAATTAGTAATTAATTTCAAAATAACTAATTAAAATGAGAAGAAAAAATTATATTAGGACTTTCTTAGAAATGATAGACAACAATATTATTATTATCACAATTAGTAATTAAAATGTAAGGCATATAATATAATGATGCATTGTAAAATATTAAGAATATAGTGTAGATATTGTAGTGTCTGTAATGAATGAAAAAAAAAACATTGTTTTTAATATAAATTTTAACTATTTATTAAATTTAAAAATAAATTTTGAATATAAGATGGATAAATTGCTACCATGGTAGTCAAAATCGTGAATCAGAAGTCAATCGTTTTGAGGCTTGATGAATCGAATTGGGATTTGGATCGATTCACGACACATATATGAATCGTATATTTGTATATATTAAGTATATATAGGGTTATAAAAACATTGGTTTTTTTTAGCAAATTCACGATTCAAATCAATTCACCACGATTCAACTAGTGATTCGTAGATTCACTTACGATTCGAATCGATTCACTTACGATTCGAATCGATTCACTTACGATTCGAATCGATTCACATGTATAGCAATTCATGAATTTGATTCGAATCGTGTTGGGGCAAATCGATTCAACGATTCGAATCGCAATTCTGACTACTATGATTACTTCCATCTTAGTTTTAATCAAAATTTATTAGAAAGAACATACACATGCACACACATACATATAAATAAAATAAAATAAAATTAGACACACAAAAACAAAAGAACAAAGCATAAATTATAGGAGCTCAAATTTATTTTATAAATTACTTAACTGAAAAAGGTCGTTTTCACGTCTTGAAATAAAAAAAACACTCAAATGTTTAAATCAATCTAAAACACACGGTATAAAATAACAAAATTAACAATAGATTAAAAATAAAAATTAACAATAAATTAAAGATAATTTTAGAAGAATAGCAAAAGTGGTTTTACCTTGAGTTTTTTGCTTTTTTTTTCTTAAACTTTTAGCAATATTATAATATTGTATAGATATGAGGAAGACATATTTCAAATTTTTTTACTAAGGCTATTATCATTTCAACCATAAGTATATACAAATATGCCGAATTGAGTTTTAACTGTTTGATGAGATGCTCAACTTGAAATATTTTTAAAGCTTTTGGAGTGCTACACTAATAAAAAAATAGATATAATTAAGAAAAATAAAAGTTGAATTCAAACTATTCAAAAATCTAAAAGAAACAATTACTAAATTATGATTCAACAATTAAACAATTGTTAAACAAAGAAAGTAGACATGGGGTACTGCCAAAAATTTTAAATAAAAGAGTAAAAATTCAAAATGAGAGAAGTTATTTGGACACACACAATAATAAATAAATGCATCTGTAAAACTGCTTAATTACAAAATCCTTTACATATTTATCTAGATGCAGCTTGCTTACAAAACGTTATGTTGTTAAACACAAATAAGAAATTAAATAATTCAAAAAAGAAGGCTGATTGCCAAAACTGAAGTAAAATAAATTCAATTTAGACAGTTTGTCTTTTGCCTGCCTTGTCTTCTTCATCTTGCACAAATTGTTTCTACTACCAATGGTCTCAAGCAAAAAGAAGTAAATGAAGAGAGTCAAATAGTAACAAAGGCAAGTTCTTTAGT
This sequence comes from Paratinospora sagittata, assembly GCA_035771175.1. Lineage (NCBI taxonomy): Eukaryota > Viridiplantae > Streptophyta > Magnoliopsida > Ranunculales > Menispermaceae > Paratinospora > Paratinospora sagittata. Next base: position 33,472,454 of record CM069590.1, read on the forward strand.
GAATAACACATATACTAGCATGGTATATATCTTTCGTTCTTTTATGAACGTGCATACATATTCATGTTATACATACATAGATCACGCTAATCCCATAAACTATGTACATGCAATAGACAAAATCATCATTTTAATCATGACTGGAAACCAACCATATATGCTAACATGCTTTCAACTTATAAAAACATCATGGTCAAAAGTTCACGTAACACATAATTATGGAAATCATATAGATCATGGAATCCTATGGTTTTCAATTGCATAACTCGATAAAGATAAGGTACATGAGTAAGAATCATCCCCACCTTGTAGTCCTAGGTTTGCAATTGGTTTCATGTTCCAACTCCAAGGCTTGATGCTCGAATCCTGAAACATGTATCATCTTGATGAGTTGCACAATCTTGGGTCACAATAGGTGATTCGGAAACAAGCAAGGGGAGGAAAATAATGTTCGATGTGTTAGGGCATGGCATTAGTTATGTTGCTAGTTGCTATGGCCTCTTGCCACCAACGGAACAATAGCAAATAGGGAAGAAGAACGAGAGTCTTGTTGCCAAGGATTTTGTTGGGTTTCGTTCCCGCAACAACGTGCATAACAACGGTGGTCCATGGGCGGTTGCCATGACCTCAACTTCTCAGACTCAAGGGCGACAACCACATGGAGATCCTTGTTGATCAGTCATCTTGAAGGTCCTTGATATAAATGCTAATGTTTGGTTATACACCCTATTAGTAGAATTTGAAAAGCATAAAATTGTGCTCTATAAATGGAAGATTACACATATTACATCTTTCAAATACACGCTTCTCTTCTCATTCTCGTTATCATAAAATTGGTTCATTTTGATCAAATCCCAACCCTTCAAATTTTGTGATCCCTTTAATTGTGCAACTTGCACTACCTTGCATCCTCAACTTCACTTTCTAATTGTTCAAGATTCTAATTGTGTTATTTGTTTCTTGATTTTAGTATTTTTGTTTTATATGGTCTGTTAACTTTTGCTAGGAAAGCATGCAAGCTAAATTTTGGTTATGAATGAACATTTTTTGATGGCTCAGATCAGGTTTCCCTTGAAACTGAGGCTAGAATTTCTCCACTTATTACTGAGAAGAAGAGATTGTTCAATGAATTGTTGACAACAAAAGGTACCATATATAAGACGGTTGCCTGTTTTAGTTTGAATGTTGAGGATGTTGGTTGTTGTCTTCTGCCAATATATTTTGCTTTTTTTTTTTCATTATTTATTTAGTTATTGAGTTTGAACAAGAACTTTTCATGATGATACTACAGGAAACATAAAGGTATTTTGTCGTGCAAGGCCACTATTTGAAGATGAGGGTGAATCTGTAGTTGAGTTTCCTGATGATTACACCATCCGCTTTAATATAAATGATGGTTCCGTTTCCAATTCAAGGAAAGACTTTGAGTTTGATAGGGTTTATGGACCTCATGTTGGGCAAGGTAAGCGAAATTAAGTTGAAGCAGTTGTTTAATCTTCTATTCTTCTATTTAATAGTCTACACCCATTCTTCTGTATTGATGATTACAATTTATTGAAACAACAAAGATGTGAAAGTAGGAATTCACATACTGTAAAGAAAATTAGGGAAAATAAACAACTTGAAATAGAGTTTACATCCACAAGATCTTTAGTAAAATTTTGTGCAAGTCATTCACTTTCTTTGGCTATGTGAGAAGATGCTTATCCTCTATTCAATTTCTTGGCATGGTATCCAAGGTTGTTCTAGGAAGAAGTTTCTATAAAGAAAGAGTTCATTAGCACGAGGTCCATAGTCAATGAATGCTTGAAGTCATTGACTTTTCTAAGAGAAGCAGTGATAGTTCAACCTAGGGGTGTACGTCAGTTGGGTAACCAAATAGCATAGGTTTGACACACCATCCCACCAATTTGCACTTGACCTCCACTGAAATGTTGGCCCTACCTGTACAACACGTGCAAGGTTCGAGTTATTTGGGTTGGTCCTAAATCAAAGTCCCAACACACCTAACACAAACCCAAAGAAAACTTAAAAAAATGAACCCATGTAAGTAATACGATCTTTTGAATAGACAAAAAAATATGCTTACAGGCGTATAAGGTAAGTTGTAGCACTTAACAAAGTCGATCAACAAGGATTGAAGAAATCACTTTGTACTTTTAGGAAATAAATTAAAATATTACATATTGCATAAGTCAAAGAAAAATATTGATTTAATTTCTAATATCCTTGATTTATGAAAGCAATTAAAAAAGAAAAAAAAACTAATAATAAAATTTGAAAACATAAATCCAATGATTGTAGGATTCAAATCAAGTTGTAATGAAAATAAAATAATTAAATAAACAAAAAGAGAGCAAAAGATAACAAGAAATTGAGCAAAGAAAGAGAAAGTGAGAAATAATGGAAGATTAAAAAAACTTTATTATTCTATAAGAAAATAGAACTTTCAAAATTCCAAACCTTTGAGCATTGTGACATTACTAAAGGCTTGAATCAACTACTAGAAACAAAGTCTAATGTAACAAAAAAGAAAAGAAAAAGTTGGAGAAAGAGAGTTGAGAGAAGAGATGTCCTGATACCTTGGGTGCCCCCCCTTTATATAGTTGCTTTGTTTCTAGAACAACTATTTTACATTTAATTAAAAGATTCTATCATCCCCAAACCTTCCATATAATCAAGACCAATTAAGTACCTTTATAATACAAAAGTTTTCCAAAAAAAATTAAAAAGATTAAAATAAAGGAGATAATGATGGTGCTATCTTCAAGGAAAATCTTTGTATTTTTTTCAACTTTGATTGGTATAGGGGTTGGGAAGTTTTGATGTCTTGATGTATTTTTGAGTCACGATTACAGGGTGGGTGGATTCTGTTTCTGATTTTGTTTGGCTGATTTTCTTCTCAGAGCATCTCTTATGCTCTTTCCGCTTTTACTGATTCCTTACTATTTATAATATATTGGTATTTGTCTCTTCTCAAAAAAGATTCTTTTGTCCTTGTGATATGCAGAACCTCCTTTTGGGCTGCAATTGGGTTATGAACATTTTCATCACTCATGGGATGAACTTGGGCTCCATAAGTCTATTTAATAGTAAAATTATCCTTAAACCTGAAAATACCCTTAATGAACCTTAAACCTGAAAATACCCTTAATGAACTCTTGGAAGACTAAGTGAGACATCAAAATATATTTTATAAAAGTAAATTTAAATTGTTTCGAGCAATTTCCCTAAAAATGTTCTATGGAAAAAATGGCATTTAGGACCTTTAAAATATCAAATTATTTTCAACTCGTGAAAAAAAAGATCAACAACCTAATTCCTAACAAATCTTAAGTAAAATGCAACGAAAAATATTTTCTATAAAAATGCACTTCTAAAATAGCCTAAAATGATTAAAATGACCTAAAAATTCTATAGTGGATTTAAAGGGATTTATTTTTATTTTCTCACTTTTTCTCTTAATTTTCTTTATTTCCTAATCTAAAAACACTAAATATAAGGGTAGAAACTACAAAATTGTGATTTCATCACATTTTCCTACTAGCATTTTGCTAGTCCCTTGGCAAAAGTGTGAACAAAAAAAATCCTAAAATTTGCTTTGCAACTAAACTGGTGTTCACTTCCACAAACCCATTTTTTTGGCATTATGCTTGTTAATCCAAGGCATAGGCAAGGTAATTAAGCGTAAGGTGCATTTAAGGCGATGATGAGCCCTTAGCCTAAGGTGCAAGGCGAGACGTACGCCAGAGTAAAGTAAGACACAAAATTCTTAAAAAAACTTAAATTATATATTAATTTTTGGTAAAAGAATTCAAAAAAAGATAAAAATCAATAAAAGTTTAAAAATTTTGCAATCATGCATCATAATGTTTATAATAGCACTAATGTTTCTATTTTATAGTTGTTATTAATATTATGTTTATTTCTTTTGATATTTAAAATTTAATTGAAGAAAGAAACACAAAAGTAAGGAAGAACAAGTAGCAATTGTAATGCCTTTGTAACAACATCTAATTGTTGTTATAAAACTGAAACATAAGTTTTCTTTAATGTTTTATGTTGTATATTGTTTATTATTTATATTTATTGAAAGAAGAGAGAAAAAGTATATAACACAATACTTATTTCATGATTAAATATTTATTTAAAAAAAATGAGGAGTAGAAATGTGAGGTGCACCGAGGCGCGCGCCTGAGGTGCATTAAGCCACATCTAAGGCACACGCTTGAGTTAAAGTGCCCGACTTGTCAAGTATTGAGGCGCAATAAGTGTGCCTCGCGTCAAGGTGCGCCTGAGGCGCATTAAGGCGCACGCCTTGATAACACTGGGCATAGGTGATTCGCTGTTCATGATCCATTCAATTAATAAAAACTCTCTAAGTTTTAAGGCATAAAACTCTCATAATGCAAGTAATATTTGACTCTGTTTGTAAAACGAGTTTTGACTTCAGACAAGAACTTTGGTTCATAAAAAGATGTAGTGGTTTTGCTTATACCATAGAGTACTTAGTCACACTTTATTATTCCAATCTAAACCAAATTCGTACAAGGATGACAACGTCTTGATCACTACCTTTAATGGTAGAACACGTTATCTGCCATATTCATCTTGATTTTTAGGATCCCATCCAAGATCTCACGTCCTGAGGCAAATTTCTAGTTTTTCACATCAACTCAAGATGGCTTATTATCTTTATAAGCTATTTACATCCTATCTTGTACTATACATATATATTTAAAAATATATATTTAACCTTTTCTGGTTTATTGTGTTTTTTTGGCTTTTCTTTATATATATATATATACATACATACATGTATTCAATCTACTTCATGAAGACAACAAATTGGTTTTTGAAACATAGTTCAACTATATACTTTATAAGCTTTTAGAAATACCATTTTAATAATGTTCAAAACCTAGCTCTAGACTTAGATAAATGGATTCAAGAGAAAGAAAGAAAAATAGATAACTAAGAGGCAGATTTTTGCTTTCAAGAGAAGAATAATTGATGATTAGATCAATTGTATGCTTAATTTTCGTAATTGGAGCTCTTTATATAGATAACTCCTTTGAAACAACTTAGAAACTTCTTAAAACACTTAAAAATAAGTTTCCTAAACTATATATAACGATATAGAAAGTTTCTAATGCACTTACAACTCTATCTAGACACTTTTAGATACTTTCTAATCACATTAAATGACAATAACTCATTTAGAAACCTATAAAACTATCACTAAAATACAAAAATGGAAACTTCTCTAAGAATAGAAAGTTGATAAAAATAAAAAGAAACTACAAATTAAATATTAGAACCTTCTAAAACATTATTTCATGTCCTACATCACTTAGACTTATTCTCCTTTCCATTTCACCAGATGGGTCAATTAACACTTTTTTTCATCACTTTCCTTGAGTAAAGAGTTTTCACACTTCAATCAACAAGCTTGTACGGTTGTCCTAGTAAACAATTTTCTCAAGAACTTGTTGTGGAGAAGAGCAAAATCTGTGGGATTTATTTCCTTTAAGGAAAAATGATAAGTTTACTAGTGGTTTTATTTAGCAGTTACTAAAATTGTATGTATAGCTATATGTGTGCATAGCCTTGTATGTCTATATATATATGGTGTCCCTCCATTAAGACATCATCAAGAATAAGAAAATATTCCCTCTCTTCTCCCGTGGACGTAGGCCTTAGAGCCGAACCACGTTACATCTTTGTGTCTTTCATTATTTTATTTTTACAACATGGTATCAGAGCTTTAAACTCGTACAACTGGAAAAATTTTCTTTTCTTCCGACCTTCATCATCGAAATTGTTTTATTTTGGACTTCATTGCCGGAACCTTCCTCGTTGGCCTTCATCGCCATTAATGAGCCCATAACCTAAATGGTTAAGATCATTTTAAGTAAACTTAGAGACATACTAAGGTGAGGGTGCAAGGGATGATTAACCTAAGTTCGGACCAGGTATGATGATGAAATCCACCTCTAATCTTATTTTGGTAATGCCATTTACTAACCAATTATGGAAATGATTAGGTGTCAAACAATGTTTCGAAACAAAGTATGATGAAAACCCTACTACGCAAATTCGAATGCAAAGATTTTATTTCTATATGCGTAACAATGAGGAAATTCTAATTTAGATTATCTTGATCATATAAAGTAGATAATTAATTAATTTATAATGTAAAATAAAAGTAAGTTGTAACACTTAACAAGGTCAATCCATAAAGATTGAACAAATCACTTTATATTTCTAGAAATAAATTAAAAATATTACATACTGTACAAGTCAAAGAAAATTAATGATTTAATTTTTAATATCCTAGATTTATGAAAGCAATTAAAAAAGAAAAAAATAACAATAATGAAATTTGAAAACATAAATCTAATCATTCTAAAATTTAAATCAAACTGTAATGATAATAAAACAATTAAATAATTAGAAAGAGAGCAAACGCTAACAAGAAATTGACTGAAGGAAGAGAAGATGAGAAATAACTAAAGATCAAAAGAACTTTATTATTGTAAAAGAAAAGAAAACTTACAAAACTCTGAGCTTTTGAGCAATGTCACACATTACCCTAGGCTTGGATCAACTACTAGAAATATAGTCTAACCTAAAGGAAAAAAAAAGAAAAATGGGAGATAGAAAGTTGAGAGAGAGAAGAGATGCCCTGATCCATTAGGTGCCCCCCCTTTATGCAGTTGCTTTGTTTTTAAGACAACTATTTTACATATAATTAAAATAAAGAAAATAATGATGGTTCTATCTTTGAGGAGAATCTTTCTGTCTTTTCAACTTTAATATTAACTCTTTTGCCCTTTTGATATGTAGAACCTCCTTTTTGGGCTGCGATTCAGCATAACATTTTCATGCGTTGGACTTGGGCTCCAGAAATCGTTATCAGATAAGAATTATCCTTGAACATGAAAACACCTTAAGGAACTCTTGGAAGACCAAGTGAGACATTAAAATATATTTTATAAAAATAAATTTAAATTGTTTCGAGCAATTGCCCAAAACATGCTCTTTGGAAAATATGATATTTAGGACCTTTAAAATATCAATTATTTTTCAAGTCTTGAAAAAAATAAAATAAAAATAAAAGCCAACAACCTAATTCTTAACAAATCTTAAGTAAAATGTAAGAACAAATATTTTTCACAAACATGCACTTATAAAATAGCCTAGAATAACTAAAATGACCTAATAATTTTAAAGTTGACTTAAATAATTTATTTTTATTTTCTCACTTTTTCTCTTAATTTCCCTTTATTTCCTAATCTAAATGCACTAAAAACTAGGGGTTAAAACCTACAAAATTGTGAATTCATCACGACTCTAAAATTTTTATTTCTTGGTATTATAAACAAAGACAACCCAAAAAAAAAAAAAAAAAAACCAAAAAGAAATAAAATTGAAGAGAAAACAAAAGATAGAGATGAAGACGCTTGATAGAATCATCATAAAAATTATCATAGGGGCCTAACTAGCTTCAAAGAGCAAATTTTGTGGAAGGGGGGAGGAAGGGGGTTTATTTATATTGGGGGAGTGCCCCTCTTCCCGCTACCCTCTTGATGCAGGACTAAGTGGGCCCTCTTGTCCCCATTTCTTTTCATGCTTCCACTCCTCTTCTTATCATCCTTGAGGATTGGTCTAGGATATTTCCTCATAAAGGAAGCCTTTAAGGTTGAACTTAGGATGGGTTTCTACAAGGCATCAAAGGTTCTTTAAGCTCTTTAAGGGCCATCAACCAAACATAAATCTTAACTTTGTATGGAATTTGAGCTTTATGAATGAAAGGGGCTCGAGGAACGAGCTTAAAAACATGACTATCAATCTATGTTACCTGAACTCTTTACTTTAGCCCGATGTACCCTGTCCGACACTTCATGATACGACATGGGTATGGAATATGTGTCCGACACTTTAGATTTAGGAATATTACTATTATGAAAGAATGAGGGAACAAAAATAACAATAAACAAGTGAAAAGAAAAAAAAAGAAAAGAACCACATATAATATAGGCTTCATAGTGAACATAACATTGTCAAAGTACCCAAATCCAAATTTCGAGACATTTTTTAGCCAAATCCCTGTATCCCAAAATTTTAAAATGAACAAATCGGACTTCTAAATATGTACCCATATCCGACACCCATACTCGAGTCCAGGTAACATAGCTATCAATTAAAAACTCAATGAAGGATTTGTAAGGGAAGATACCAGAGGGATCCAAGGACCAGATAAATCTATCGTGAGAGTTAGTGGCGAATTTCACTTGCTCTAACCTAGAAAGTAGGGCCTGAGGAAAGTGGAGATCCCAAAATAGAATTGAAATATGCCTTGTAAGGGGGCTGGAAAGAAATAGAAGCGATAGGATGGTTGGGACGGTTTGATAAGTGGAATAGGTTAGGATACAAGGCGACCAAACTTGAGTCTGCACATCACCTATCTTCCCTGAACTGAATGAAATGCCTGTTATTGATCACGGGAGTAATATGACTATTGAACTCAGGGTGGATCGAAGGGATGAATTTCCATGGGCTCCAAAAGGTGGTCCTAGAAGCAATCTTGGTATCCTTACTGGCTACCAGACTCAAAAAGTCCATACCTGCTACTAATGATGTGGATCCACAAAGATTTTCATTCTTTTGGGATTGTCCATAACCATTTGGCAATAAGAGCTTCGTTATTGTTGGTAATGTTACCTATGCCTAACCCACATTTCGATTTAGAATGTTGCACAACTTTTTAATAAAGTAGATGAACATTACTACCCTTCTCTTGGCCGTTCCAAAGAAAAGAATGAATCTTCTTTTAAATCTCTAGCAACTCTCTGTGGAACTCTAAATAATGAAAGACAGTAACAAATTAGACGATTTCGCTACATATGGAACTCTATCAAATCATTTTAATTATACAAAATACATTTCATTCTCTCAAGCCGTCTCTTCCTAATCTCTGCAACTTGATGAGATAATTCATAATGAAGTAGATGAGCGTTGCTGCAATTCTCGAAGCCTTTTCAAAGAAAGGAATGAATCTTTCTGTCAATCTCTGTAGCAACTCTTTATGAAACTTTCAATAGCGAAAGTTAATACTGTAATAACAGATTTAACGATCTCTTGACTAACAAAACTCTATCAGTGCATTTTGATTATACTAGTAAATTTCAATCTCTCTAGCAATGTCTCTTCTGAGTTTCCCCGACTCGATGAGAAAATTCATAATTCGACTATCTTTTTTTTTTTTCTTGTTATTTTGTTTTTTTGTCCCTGCTCAAATTGCCAAATCACGTGCTTATTCAAAAGGATCCCAACAATCATGGAATAACATGTACTTTCAATCTTGTAGGGCCCTTACAATGTGATACTAGTGGAAAGTTGCATTAGCCGTTTTTAAATTCTTCAAATAATTAAAGTAATAGTTCCAACGTATAAAGAATTGGTGGATTGCTCATTTTGTTATTATTTCCAATTTATGTACATACGCACACAAACACATGAATGTATTATGTATAATTGAAATGTTTTATTGTAAACTGTACTTGCAGGGGAGCTTTTCCATGATATCCAACCATTTGTACAATCGGCATTGGATGGATATAATGTTTCTATCTTTGCCTATGGACAAACTCATTCTGGAAAAACACACACTATGGTCTATCTTCTCTCTCAGTTTCTCATGTATTTGTTACAAATCTAATGCATCTAAAATGCATACATTCGTTTGGTCTTAATTCCCTATAGTTTATGATGTGAAAACAACATATTTTGAGTGAAATAGAATCCTGCTATTATTAATAGAATCATTTGCATTTACTTGTAAGTTTTCAAGTTAAATGTGAACCATGGCATCCAATAGAGATCCTTTAGAGGGTTCACAATTGTTGTAGTATAGGATATCTATGAGTTGATTGATGTGACGTATCTAACGTTTTTTCTTTTTTAGTTGAAGGGTTCACAATTTTTGTAATATGTATCTAAATTAATGTGCTAGCATCAGATTGGTTACTTTTTTTAGTAGGATAGCTACAATTTTATGCATGAACTATTTGGTTTATTGCTTTGAGAGGACCTATGTTACCTAGACTCGAGTATGAATGTCGGATACGGGTACATATCTAAAGGTTCGACTTGTTCATTTTTGAATTCTAGGATACGGGGACTTGGTTATTTTATATATCGTTCTTTCTTTTTTTCTTCTTTTCACTTATTTATTGTCCGTTTTGTTGTCCCACTTAAGTGAGTTTCACCTATTAGTCATTATCTTCTTTCCTACTTTCTCTTCTTTCTATTGGAGAATCTACATAGTAATATTCTAAAATCCAAAGTGTCGGAGACATATCCCATACCCATGTCGCATCCTGAAGTGTCGGACACGGGTATGTCAGGCTAAAATAAAGAGTCTGGGTAACATAGGAGTGGACTATGTGGTTTGTAGGATTTTTTATGTATTTGGATTTATGTGCACCTAAAAGTAAATCGTACCTAAAAAACTTAATTTGTGTGCAAATGTGAATAATGCTCTACAATTATAATAATCAATTTCTGAAATATTCTGGATATTATTCAACTTTTTAGATTCATTGTATATTGTTTGAATTCTTTAGAATCATTTTGATTTTTTATTATTGGTCTTTTTGTTTTATATTTTTGGTACTTCTACCATCTAAGTTGTGAATTGTGATTGAACCACTGAAAAATTGAAGGAGTTATATAAGATTTGGCAAATTAACTTTATTTCTCAGTCCTTGCCATCTGTAATTTGATTTCTTTTGATTTTTCATAATTAGGTCAAGTTGTAATGTTGTCCTGGACATATGCCACAATATCTATTTAGGTCTATTTTCAACAGACCTATAGCATGTTAGCCACCAAATTTTTTAAGCAAAAATGAGATCTGTATTTTTGAGCTCTGACAACTGTTTCAGCTGATTCTTAATGTTAAGGTTTTTCTGATGTAATTTCTTCACTTTAGTAGTATCTACTTTGAATAAAAATGTTTTATTTTTTATTTTTTTATTTTTATTGATTTCAATGTCGATATGTGGTTAATTTTGATTGCTTCTAACAAGTTCATTAAATTTCATGCTACATATGTTCTTCATTAATATCATTATACCAATTAAATTTCTGTTATTTGATGGTGAGCCTATAAAGGAGTAGAAAACAACAAGAATGTTCATCAGGCAAAAAATTAGGATCTATATATATATATATACTAGTCTACAGGCACGTGCGTTTCACGTGAATTAAAGGAGCTGAAAGTTAACCAAAAAGAATAAAAGGTAAAAGGGGGTTAAAAGTTACCAAAACATAAATAAATAAAAGAGGCCGAAAGTTACCCAAAAAGAATAAAAGGGAGTTAAAAGTTACCAAAAGAATAAATAAATAAATTGGGCTAAAAATTACCCAAAATAAATAAATAAAAGGGAGCTGAAAATGGTAAAAAAGAATAATTCTTAAAATAAGTCTTACATTTACGAACATTACAAAAGAAATCTTTTAGTGCATTTTTACCAAATTACCCATAAATGTATTTTTGTATACAAATTTATTTGACAATTTTATATTAAAAGTAGTTGGTAATTTAGGAATTTATGATGAAAGTAGCACACCGTGAGTTAAAAAGTTTGGGCTTTATAAATAGTATATATATATGTTATTTTTTATTTTTTATATTTTTATTTCCTTAGTTTCTTAGGAAAAGATAATGATAAAAGGCTTTGAATCATAGTAAGGGAGCTTTTGTATGAGTTTTGGTTTTGAGCATAACCAAGAGACAAATTATGGTAGTCAAATACGTAAAAGATCTTGGCGGACTATGATGTTGCATGCAGAACCTTGTCTTGGCTAATGGATTGAGTGAGGATGCTTGATAAGCTTCACTTTTTATGTGGTCATGCATGTAGTGTTTGAACCAATCACCATTTGATGGTTTTATGAAGATCAAACCTAGATTTGTCTAGCATAAAAAATCTTATTGAATTCAGTTGTTGATATCACCCAAAACATGAAGCTCAATTAAAATGTATTTCTGAATCTACAATTCTACATGGAGAAGTTTTGTAGAGTTTCATTTAATTGGTTGAGCTAATCAAGAATTATTCCAAAACATGGGGAAGACGTATTAACAATGTAGTGGATGATGGGACTGATGTATAAACGATACTTAAGTTCTTAACAATGAATCTTATTTGTGAAGACTGTTATTAGACTGATTTCTAAGATTACCAAAACCACCAATGTAACAAGTTGGGGGCCTGAAGAAGAAAACCTTCTATTAATGCTCTAATGAACAACTTCTGTACACTTGGAAACCAATTCCATTGTCCTAAACATGGCTTTTTTAGCTTGTTCATTTTCACCAGAATCACCACACATGTCAGATAAGTTTCATATATATTTTTTTCCTTTCCACCTTTTTCCAAACCCTGATTGGTTAAGTTCATTGGAAGTTTTCGGCTTATTTGCACTCTGTTGTCACAGGAAGGATCTACTCATGAGCGTGGTTTATACGTGCGATGCTTTGAGGAGCTATTCGATTTATCAAATTCAGATATGACATCTACTTCTCAATTTGATTTCTATGTTACGGCCTTTGAGCTGTATAACGAGCAGGTTTTTTCTGCATTATTTATCTTTTATCATTTCTGCGATATGTTTCCATTTTGGGCACAATATATTGGTAATTTAGTTGGATGTTAACATTAATCTATTGGCTGATACTTGATTTCTAACCTGGTCCCTATGTTTATAGGTGAAGGATTTGCTGTTTGAATCACAAAATAGTCTGCCAAAAATTCGCATAGAACCACCAGATTCTTTTGCCGAACTTCTGCAGGAGAAAGTTGAAAACCCTTTGCAGTTTTCTGAGGTCCTGAAAACAGGGTTGCAGAGTCGGGGAATCGAACTATTAAAATATAGCATCTCTCATTTGTATGGACCCACTACCATATTTTGTTGCTCTAGTTCTTACTTCCTGTTTTATTTAATTTGCTGTTTGATTTACAGTTCCTAAATATGGGTTCTGTGGAAAATCTGTGTTAGTTGTAGGAGAAATTTTATTTCTTTTTGCCAGGATTGTAGTTGGAAAGTTAGGACTGTTGGAGTTCTTGAGAGCCACCAAATGAAAGAATATTTCTGTTTCTAATTGCTCAAAAATAAAAAATAAAAAAAATCTATAGACAGATAAACCCCAACCTCATGAAAACAGGTTCCAGTGGGGAAGAATGTTGGCCTGAAGCCCTTTCAGATTGAAAAATGTGGCAGTACTTTCAGCTGATTTTGAGTCAAAGGGCCTCAACCCTTATTCTATTTTCCCTTCTTTTATCAGTCACTTATGGAAAAATGCAACAATACTTTAGGGTGATGCCACATAACATTTTGTGGAAGATCACACATAGTCAACCATGAGCTTTGACGTTTCTCCTCTTTTAGCTTATGTGGTGCTTGGTCTATGCTGTTTCCAGGGTAGTAACAATTCATATACACTACCAAAATCAGATCACCAAGGAAAAATTATATAGCAAGATTTCTCTTGTGGACTTGGCTGGAAGTGAAGGTTTCCTTCTAGAAGATGCTAGTGGAGAGCGTGTAACAGACTTGCTACATGTGATGAAATCACTTTCCGCGTAAGTAAAAAGTGTTGTCAAATTTTCTTTTCTCTTTTGCTTTTTTTTTATATATATATTTTCCATGTCTGCCATCTTTGTAGTTTTTAATAATTAGTGATTTGAGATATCTTTTACATTAAATTCTTTTCTCACGATAATGATCCTCTAAGATCGAGGGTCACTTCCCAAGAACTACCCATTTATCTCTTCTAAAACTCAATTGAAATCCAGAAATTTCTCAACACTAATGTACAATTATAGCATTTTCATGGATAGCATGTGCCCCATTAAAAATCACGAGTCCTTATTTCTTTAATTATTTTGCACAAAAATACAATATATTTCTGTCACACCCTGTCTGGAAGCACCTAGACCGGCAGAACACTCGTAGGCGGGATGCGATGCAGTTACAACAAAAATTAGATGCGCAGGAACACAGTAAAGGGACAAAGTTTACTTTCATTAATTAATATTTTTGGTACAAACAGAGAAATTGCTGAGATTGCCCCAATGCTTGCTACTCTTGACCAAGCTAAATTCTCCCCTTCTTCAGCTGACTGTTTCTTATGGTCTCTGGACAACACGGGTTCCTATTCTTGTAAATCATTCTTCACCTACCTCAACAATACCAATGATCCTATGTTGACATCCCTATGTCATCACATTTGGAAGGTCCCAATTCCAACAAAAGTTCAAGTTTTTGGTTGGTTAGGTGCTATCAACAGATTATTTACCTAGGATTTGCTACATAGACGTATGCCCCATCAGAGTATTTCTCCACATTGCTGTGCTCTATGTCTACAGGATCATGAGAATGTGGACCATATTTTCTTCCGCTGCGCCTTCTCTATGCAGGTTTGGCATCAGTGGGAGCATCTACTTCACGGGGAGTTTATTACCCCGGGCTCTTGCGAGAATTGTCTCAAATCCAATCATGCTGCTGGTTTCACATGGAGAAGGAAAGATATCTGTTGTATTGTTTCCTTTGCTGTCTTGTGGGCAATTTGGATAGAGAGAAACAATAGGATATTCAATGGGTTGTCGAGAGATGAAATGCTTGTTTGGGAGTCTTCCAAGACCTTAGCTGCAGGTTGGATCAGCTCAAGTAAGCTAGGTGTAGGTTATACTTTGTCTGAATTGTTTTGGAATTGGGATGCTTTAATGTAAGGAGTTGCTGGATTGTTTGGGTGTGAGGGTTTCAGCAAGAGGTGGTTTTGCTGTGTCTGGTTGTGTTGAGCATTCCTTATGCTCAATGTGATATGTACTTATTTCCCCTATTAATATATCTTTATTGTCTCTTCTCAAAAAAAAAAAAAAAAAAAAAAAAGAATTTGGTACAAAATAGGGGCAGCCTAATGACTGCCCAATCAAGGGAACATACTCCCCAAAATCACCCTAACTAAGGGTTACAAAACAAGGCCCATGTACCTCCTCCCAAATCCACCTTTAGCTCCAGAAAAATTGTTAACAACGGATGAGCCATTGCCCAGTGGGCGAAACAAATATTCTATGGATTATGACAATTAATAAAGAGTTCAGTATCATCACAAATATAAGATAATCAGAGCATAACATCATTAACAGTGTGTAATATAATAAACTAGTAGACACTCATAACAAGTCGTCTCATGAGGGTTCGTGGCTTGGTACCATCCTGGGTTCATGTACAAATGTCCATCTCCAGGGCGATTCGTCCTGGGTTCATATTATACATCCATCTCCAGGGAAAATAAACATATAGTCGAATGACATCGATGATGAGACAACCTAGTCCGTCCATCTCCCTTTTGGCTGATACGATGAAGTTTACAGAGGAGAAGTAAATCATAGGGTTGACTCAATCAGGTGGGCATTCATGCGCCAATAAATAATCTACAGGCCAGAGCAACTCACGTCCTTAGGTGTTACATTGTCTACTAATATTCTATGCATAGATCTGGTACACAATCATGTGTGTGGAAGCTCGGTCTCGAGTTGACATGATATGCCTACTGCACATGTATGACAATTCTTGAGTCCATAGGACAAGCATCATTAGGAGTCCAGTAATACCTTCATAGAATAGCCAGCTCTCAATAGAATCAACCAGATCAGTCCTTAGGCTGAAAGGTGGGTCACAATGGACACACTTAAGTCACCAACTCTCTTAGAGTAGCAAGCTGCCTGCCATTCACTATTCATAGGTACTAGGGACAAGACTGGGTCTGACTAATTAAATCAATTGCTAATCCAACAGAGTAACGGTATAGACTCCATATATCAATATACATATATGACTAGTATAGTCTATGTGAACATCAGGCATAGTGATAGTTGCAATGATGGATTCTAAGAAAAGATCAGACATAATAATAATGCATGAAAACTTTATAAAAAGTCATATGACACACAAACTTATGTTTCACTTCCCACGTTCAAATTCACAACTCCAAGTCAGTGTTCTCCACCAAGAACAACAACTCTGCACCGCACAAAAGAGAGTCTTAAGAGAGAGAGAGAGTCTTAAAAGAGAGGGGGAGAGAGCACCTTAAGGAGGGGAGAAGAGAAGTGGTGGAGAGATGGTGAAAAATGAGGGAGAGGGGACCCCTTTTTATAGTGGTCCAAATGCCAAAAGGTTTTGGCGCCTGAAGGTTTTGGCATCAAAAGGTTTTTTTTTTTTTTTTTTTCTTTGCATCAAGTCTAATCCCAGGGGTATTACAATTTCAAAATTCATAAAATTAATAAGCAATCTAATAAAAAACAAAACTATTTTCTTTGTCCCTGCCTGTATTATTTATTCTGCTACAAATGCACAAACGTACATTGTACCAACTTTTGAAAAATTCTCAATATTTTCTTTCATCTGTTTTATTAAAAAGTGGGAAAGGGTGTAATTAACATTTGAAGAACTTCTATTGAGAAGAAACACCAATTCACATTAAAGGATGTGCTGCTAGTTTTTGAAGACGTTTAAACACTACTGGTTTGACTTCTTAAAGTTTAATAAGAACAATGACAATAATAATAGTAACAATGGTAATAATGTGAAAAGTGACAGTCAAACACTTTGCTTCTCTTATCACACCAAAAAATTGAGCTGACTAATAAAAATTTTCTTTTTAATAAATTATAAAAAGCAGGTGCATCATACCCTTTAGTTTCATTGGGTCACCTCTCTTGGTAGGTTGAATACGGGTGAGATGGTACAAAGGAGATGGCCGCATATGTTCCTCTCACCTCATCGATGCTCCTTATGCAAACAGGATTGGGAATCGGGTGGAGCCTCATCGATGCTCCTTATGCAACCTAGTTTCCTTTTTCAATAAATTATAAAAATTGAGCGAACTATCTTTGTAGAGTGCATTTTGGCGGACTAGGGCGGGCCAGCAAACAAGTAGACTGTTGTGACCTGCGATGCCGCATGGTGCTATGGTCTTCTTTTTAAAGTTTTAATCATTTTCTTTTCAACAAAGAAAATAATGGAGTCCTTCCTTCCGTCCTTAATGTGCACACAGTTATGCTGTGCGGGCATAAATGATTATGTTAAATAATAACTAATAAAATTATCTTTTAAAAAATTAAAATTAATTAAAATAATTCCGCCATAGCCAGTCCCAAGCCCAAGTAAAGGAGTAGGATTGCATTAGGTAGCTGACAGTTAGCGTAAATCTTTGTCTGATCAACTATTAACATGAATCCATGGTTCAAAAATTTCATGAAATTCGGTGAACTTCTAAGAATGTTTTTCCTTTTTTTCACCACCGAAGTGCAAAGTGGATGTAAAATAAAAAAAATGCAAAAATTTGCTGAAATAATTTGATAAAAGTTTTATTTTTTTCATTCAAAAATTTGACAAAAAGTTCGATAAAATTTGACAAAATTCAACAAAATTTGACAGAGAAGTAAAAAACTGTTATTTAATCAATGGAAAACAAAAAAATACCAATAATTATGTATTATTTTCAACTTCATCAACCAACATAGCAATATAAATTTTAAAAAATAATTTAACAAGCTAACAAATTATTTAGTTTATGGGATATGTTTTACCAAAAAACGAAGAAAAGAAGCAAAATAAATAAATAAATAATAACTAAAGTTGAAATAAGATAAAAACTTAAAAATAAATTAAAAGAGTTTGCAAGGTCATCTTCTTTTAATTAACTCTTATAAAACAAGATTAAAAAATAATATATTTAAATAATAAACTAATAAATTAAGCATGGTGGAATTCAAACTAGCAAAGTATATGGCCGAGAAGCAAGCCACCACAAAATTATATATCAAAATAAAGAAAAGGAATTAAGACCAAATGCTACCATTTCAAATTCATCAACCCACTTAACAAGATTGAATTTGTTAGCTTACTTATTGGTATTTTTATTTATTAAAAATGTCTATTTATATTAGTTTTTAGCTTATAGTACAATAAATCTAGATATTTAAGCTTATATGCAAAAAATTCTGTAAACTTTCTAATTTAGCGAATTTTTACCAAAATCCTCCATGTCGAATTAAACTTCTTCGAATTAATTTTAATTTTCAAGTGATTGAAGTCAAGTCGAAATCGAATTTTTGATCCTTGCATGAATCCTAATGAAACTAAGCAAAGGGCTTGGACATCCCCATTAAGTGACGTGTTGCATCGCCTTTTGGGAAGAAGGGCCAATCCCAAAGCAAAGAACAAACTTCAGAGCCTAACAAGGCCAAAAGTGGGGGAGCAAGCTCAAGCTCTAGCTCATGGAAAGACTCCTCCCACTCACGAAGCACCGGTTCCTCTTCAAACCATCATCATAAACCGCTCAAATGCATTCTCTGCGGTGGATCTCACAAGACTCACCAATGCCCTCAGAAGGCTGCTTTAAATGCATTGTTGGCTACTCTACGTGAGTCAAGCCAAGATAACTCGGACTAGAGTGAGACCGAGGAGACTTAAATATACGCTCTCCATTTGCTTAATGCCATCAAAGGCCATGCCGATAGCAAGGCAACCGTGATAAAGGGGTTAATGTACGTGGACATCGAACTAAATGGGAAAGCTACCCAGGAAATGGGTCCTTGCACTGTGGACGAGTGCGGGTAACGAAGCTAATCCGCAAAGAAAATAGTAGGCATCGGGTTGCAAGTTGAAACATATGAACACTAACAGATAAAGGACTAAAAATTATATTTTAAGTAAAAAATAATTTTTTTAATTTTTTTGTTCATAACATTAGTTTTATAATAAAAATAATTTTATTAATTTTAATAATAAAACTAATTTAAATAATTTAAATAATTTTGATAATTTTAATAATAAAAGGTCATAAAACTAATTAAGTTATTATTCAAATAACTTAAAAAAACCAATTAAAACAGTTAAAAAACGATTAACTTCCGTCATTCCTTCCTTTCTTTATTTTAAAAAAAGAGTAATACTTAAAAAAAAGACCTCTACACAATGCAACATCACCTGGAGCAGTGATCTATGTGTTTGTAGACCTGCGTGGGTTTTATTTCTTTATTGGTGCCTCAATTTCGATCCCAAGCGCATATAAAGGAGGAAGGTTGTGCTAGGCAGCTAATGGCTAGCGTAAACGTTTGTTGAATCGACTATGACATGAATATACCTAGTCAGCAGAGTGGATGAAGTAGATTTAAGTGGATGAAGTAGATTTAAGTAGTTGATCCCATGTAGTTTGGAAAATGCTTTGTTGAGTTTATTTGTAGGACTTTAGAAAGGTAGCTCGCATTTCTAAAATTGAAGTTTTAATGGATTCATCTTGCTAATTTTGTGATTTGATAAATAAAACATGGAATCTTATAGGGTTACTAAGGTTTTATGAATTAAAAATTAGTAAAATGGGGATACACAATTGGATAACTTAGGAACAAAATGGACCAATCATCATTTGGTATTCATACTAATGTTTCAATTGCCATTTGTAGATGATTGTAACATGGTCGATACATGTCACTGATATCTTGTGGACTGCTATTTTCTAGTGAATTTTGTCTCAGAATTTCTTAATGAAGCCATGTTTGGTTCAGTTGACTTACGCTGACAACAGAAACCTACTAAATAGATGAAGAGAAACTTTTCCCTTCTGTAAAATTGGGGAGTTCATGATGAGGTCTCATCCATTTCAATCTCCTAATTTTATTCTTTAACTTTAAATTGGCAGTTTTTGGGCTTGCTAGTTTGTTTGGTGAATTTTGTATTGGTCATCAGCTTCTTACGATTTTAATTCAGTTGAAAGCATAAGCCATATCTATCAATTTCCTCTTCTAGAATTCTAACTTATGTTGATTATAAACTTGATGCAATTTCCTTGTTTAAACTCTATAATTGTAGGATCATCTATTTCTTTTCAATGTCAATTACTTTATGCTTGAGTCTTTATTTCAAAGTTTGGCTAGCTGATCAAGCTTGATGATCTCAAATGTAATTAATGCTTCTCATTGACTCATGTTGACCATCGGGCCAGCACTTGAACTTTAATGCTTGGGCCACTTTAACTTATTTGTAAATTGCTAGCCTTTTACCTAGGTATACACATCGATGAACCACATAGTTTGTGTGATTAATCTTGAAATGAGATTAATATCTGTGCTGTGTGATTCTTGATCAATTTCTTCATTCCATCGATCTCTTGTGAGGGTAAGGTCCCATTGGATTCATGATTCAGATACTTTTTTTTCACCTTAAAACAAAATGTAAGGAATTAGCATTTTGTTTGTCAAATTTAAAATAAAAAATTTAAAATTTACTCAGAAAATAGGCTGTTTTCTAAACTTTGTCGTTTGGGTTGTATTTCGAGAATAAATAATGAACCAAGTGTAGTCTAAACTTTCCTTCCTCTTCCTGCTTCTTACATTTTCACTAACTGAGGCCCTATGTCACTTTGTTACCCGCTTACTGTTCCAAGTTGTGTGACGTGCAAATTGGTTGTCATGAAGAATTGCTTGACTTGTCTTTCTATTGATACTGTACCAAGTACTTACTCTGCAGACCTATATCTTGCACTAGTGAAGTGTTATAATATTACTGACATTCATTTGGAATAGATTTAAATGGCTTTCTAATTGTTTATCTTAATATAAACTCAAACCCATCATCATTCGCAATTGTAGCATTGTTATAATGGCGGCTTTTTTTAAATCTTAGTTGCAGTAAACAATTTCACTTAGTTTTAGCATTGTTTAACTATTTTCTATGTTTCTCCTCTACATATAGATTGGGAGATGTCTTGTTTTCCTTGACTTCAAAGAAGGAGGTTATACCTTATGGAAACTCGAGACTTACGAAAATTCTTGCTGATTCACTAGGTAATCAATTCCCTCCTAAAGAAATATTTCCTCTTGTTTTTGCATGGGAGAAATTCATTTGCATGTTGAGGATTACAATCATTATGATAATCATAATTGTTTTGTTTTTGTAATGAATGTTCGTGGTAGTGCTAAAGCTATATAGGTTATGACTTAATCTCGGAAAAGAGGACAAAAGTAATTGCAATCTTGATGACTATAAGTTGACGAGTATATTGTGGCAAATAAGGTCTCCTATTAATGCAGAATCTGTTGTGCCTTTTACTAAACTTTATGAAAGTAGTCTTTATATAATCATATTAAATTTTGATATTTTTTGTTTCCTTGTTAGATTATTCCCTTTATTTGTTAATTTATGTTTATACGTTCAATTTGAGTCTAATTAGGTAATGATATGTTTCCTTGTTTAGGTAAGATTCTTGTCTATAAATACTTGATCTACACAATGTATAATGTTAATTTATGTTTATACGTCCAATTTGAGTCTAATTAAGAAATTAATATGTTTCCTTGTTTAGGTAAGATTCTTGTCTATAAATACTTGATCTACCCAGTTTATAATGCCAAAAGTTTAGGGTTCATTCGTGGTGTTAACCACGGTCTGAAAATTCGGCGAATTTTGAAATTCGCCGAATTTTTTTTGTTTTTTTGGACCATCAAAGCAGAGTTTATATGTTAAAAAACAATGCAAAAAATCAGCAAAAAAATTTTAGAAATTCGGTGAAATTCGCCAAACTTTGACAACATCGGTGAAGTTCGACGGAAAACATGATTTTTAACTTAAAAAGTGAAAAAATCTTCGAGAATGTCGACATTTTGTACGGGGAAATCGCAACTCACAAGAAGAGATTATAGAGAAGTTGGGAAGGAGGAAAAAGAGGAAAAAATACCTCGTTCCGGCGACCTTCAAGCTTGCCGAGTTGCAGTGGCAGAGTTGCATTGCAGCGGCAGAAGAGAAGCAGCGGAAGAGAAGACGCGATTAGGTTTCTTCGCGGCAGCGGCACTTGCAGCGGCTAGGGTTTCTTCTTTCACTTAGAGAGGCTGCTTAGGTTTGGTTTTACGTTTATGTTATGATAATATGGACCTATCTTATCTTAGTTAAATGGCTTTCATCATTTTGTCATCTTTTTTTAATTTTTTTTCAAAAATCTATCTTCTTTTATTTAAATGGCTTTCATTATTTTTTTTTAGAAAAGTTTTTATTATTAATTGCATTAATAATAATAATAATAACCAGTTAAGTAGTCTAGAACTAGTTAAACACATTTTATATTTTCTAAATTATTTTATATATAAAATGAATATGAACCTCATAGTTCTATTACAATAATTTAACAAAATCTGAAAGTATTAAACAAAATACAAAAATATGTTTTTTAAATTATTAATTATATTATTTTATATAATTAATAATTTAAAAAAGAGAGAGAATATGCTAATAAAGTAAATGAAATGTTTTAATAGTATTAATACAAATAATGGTATATTAACATACATAATATTAATGTTACCTTGATGAAATACTTACACTAAAAAAATGTTTTTATAATGTTGATTCTAATGATCTTGATCTATATTAACATGTTCTAAATTAATGTTATACATCTAATTAAAAAATAAATAAATAGACTACTAAAGTAAAGGAAGTATTTTAATGATGTAGATACAAATAATATTAATTTAACATTTTTTAAATTAATGTTACCTTAGTAAATACTTACACTAATAAAATATTTTGATAATATTGACCTATGTTAATATGTTCTAAGTTAAAGTTACACATCTTATTGAAATAAATAGAATAATAAAGTAAGGGAAATATTATTTCATCATTTAATGTAAATAAAGTTAATATTTTGATAATGTTGATCTATATTAACATTTTCTAAATTAATGTTATACATCTTATTAAAATAAATAGATTATTAAAGGAAGGAAAATATTTTAATAATGCTAATACGAATAATATTATTTTATATTAACATAGTTAAAAATAATTTTACCTTAATAAAATACTTGTATTAATAAAATATTTTGATAATGTAAGAGTGAAAGAGGTTTTTATTCAAGAGGCTTTGCACCTGAAATAGGACTAATGAAAATCTCGTGGAGAAAACTCCAGTGCGCTCTTGCGGCCCTAGACGTAAAAGGCGTGTTTAGCCTAGCTTCAAAACATAAGGGCTAACGCGTTGCCTTGCTTGACCCATAAAGAATCAACTTGACGCTCTTCAACTTCTCTATACTATATACACTATACGCTGTTTGACTGAACTCGTTTTTTATGGCTTCGTCAGGCTCCGCGTTCATGAAATTCCAACGCCAACAAGTGAAAGCAAATTCTTCGATCTCCATTTCATCCCCCGTTCCAATTTCTGCTTGTAGTGAGATGTGCAAGAAAACTACAGTACTAACGCCCCAATTTGAGTAAGGAGTTTTGAAGCTGCAGTGAGCGGAGCTTGAAGAATCGAAGCGAGCGCTTAGCGCTTATGGTCTAGTGTAGTCAAGCGACATACTTGTGGTTTTGAAGCAGCTGTAGTTTGCATAGGACTGTCAGGCTAAAAAGTGCTAGTTGTTGTGCGCTAGTGCACGTCCGTTTTGAGGCAGGCGAAAAGCAGCGAGTGGAGCTTGAAGAAGCGAACCAGAGTAGCGCTCTGGAGCAGGTTGCTGATTGCTGTCTTCAAAAATGATATGTTACCAAAGTAAATAGACTAGCAAAGTAAAGTAAATATTTTAATAATGTTAATACAAATAATGTTAATTTATATTAGCATATTGAAAATTAATGTTACTTTAGCAAAATATTTACATTAATAAAATATTTTGATAATGTTAATTCTAGTAATTTTGATCGATATCAACATGTTCTAGATTAATATTATACTTCTCGATAATGTTAATAAAAATGATATTAATTAATATTAGCATGTTTTAGATTAATATTACCTCACTAAAATAGTTAGACTAATAAAATAAGGCAAATAACTTTATAATGTTAAAATAAATGATATGATTGGTGTTAACATGTTTTATATTAACATTACTTCACTGAAATTGGACTGCATACCGGTTGAAAATTTGTGCATATTTATTTTTAATATGAATCTCGAACCTCAAAAAGAATTCGATATTGGATGGAGACATGGAGATATGGAGAACCTGTCGATGGGAATAGGCAAAGTCAACGTGTAAATATTGTAGTCACGTGAACAAATCTGGTGGAGTCACGAGATTGAAACAACATAATAACAATTCAATCAGCTTGCATTCAATTTTTGCAATAACATATAATAGTATAATAACAATTCAAAAAAACTACATTCAAATTTTAAATGTATAAAATTTATTGACAATTAATAAATATACATGAAATCTTTCATACTCAAAAAATTTATGGATAATAAATAAGTCTAATTTTAAACAATATACAAATAATGAGACGACAACTTAAATAAGTCCTGAAGAGCTACTAATTATAACAGTTAAATTTAAAAAAATGTTGCTTCGTCCTTTTAAGAAATAGTCTATCCAGTCTCAACACTTTGAAATTGTAGCATATTGAATTCAACTTAAATCTTTCATAAATTTCTTGACTTGAAAAAAAGAAAGAAATTGTTAGATACAAGTAAATAATATACAATTCATAACATGTGCGATGTGCACTAAATATTGTTAATGTAAAAACACATGTTTCAAACCATTATATTTATATTTTTATATGTTAAAAGTATCTATGTATGTTTGTTTTCATCATTTTTAATAGTAATTATGCATATTTTAGCATCTATATAAAAATTCTTGAAATTTCTCTAAGTTGGCGAATTTTTACAAAAATTCTCCAAGACTTCTCGTACTTTCCCGAATTAATTCTGATTTTTAAAGGTCAAAGTGTAGGGCGAAGTCGAAGTTTCGAACCTTGGTGTTAACTATGTTAATTTTACTAGAAATCCTTAGATTACCCCTCTAATTTTCAGGAGTTAAACAATTTATTAAATTAATCTATGTAGTTATTTAAGGAAAAAATAGTAATGAATCACTAAAATGCTCCAAATCCCATTCTCTTCAAATGTCTAAAACTTTAATCTGAGCCGTCATGTGTTGTTTCTTTCCCACCATATCATATTATCTCAAATAGTTGAGTTGAGACAATTCCTATATCTGATATCGTTACATGTTTTTTGCACACTTAATGTTCCCTTGTTTGACTTTGCACCTTTTACCTGTTTGTATCATTGTTTTCAAAAAAATTAATCATTTCATTGCAACTGTAAATCTGACAGCAAAAACTTCTATCAACTCTTAATCCTTCATCTTTTTCAATGTTTAATTTTAAGCTTTTTGTTCCTTCTTTGCAAGGTTTACTTTTCCAACTGTACTGGAATAATAGGATACTCCTTTGCGAAGAGGTAATTGAATCAACCTTCCATGAACATAGAACTCAAGGTTTATACGCTTCCATCGATTCAAGATAGTCTTTAATAACTTTATAATTATTATTTTGTAGAGTGAATTAAATTAAAACTACACTTCTCCATGATTACGAAATGAAAGAACTTAACCAACTTGTTGGCCCCGATGGAAGCTAAGAGGGTAGGTGAATTGGGTTTCTTGCAATATTTTAAAAACAACTCAAAAATTATTCTATTACAAAATGAAAAGGCATAGAAAGTGAAGAGATAGTTTTTTTTTTTTTTTTTTTGACAAGAAACATAAGGTATATATATATAAAAGGAAAAAACCAAAGGGGCGAGATGCCCCAATGGAGAGTTACAAAGTTTCAAGTATGTTGTTCCATCTGTACATCCAGTCCCCTATACCATAACCTAAAGATAGTTTACAAGAACTAATCCAAGAAGCAAAAATAAAAAGGGCATGATCCCACAACTTGCTACAAGAGGAAAAACCGTTCCTAAACATCTTGCTATTCCTTTCATTCCAAATACACCAAAGATTAGCCAAAAACATACACTTCCAGTACGGTTTGATCTTACTATTATACAACCCACTAGGATAAGTAAAATAAGAGGTGGGATCCGGAGGTGACAAAATTCTGCATTTGTGGCACCAAAACTCCCGCAAATCCTTCATCATTTTGCAATCCACGAACACATGGTCCACTGATTCATTACTTTTTCTGTAAAGACAACACCAAGATGGGGAGAGCATAATATTATGAAACCTTTTTTACAAAACGTCTGCACAGTTGAGCTTCTTATGGGCAATTAGCCACCCCAGGATTTTGACTTTGGAAGGGACATTTGCAGTCCAAAAAAAGTTTGCATGGGGGAAAGGAGGCATATTGTCCAAAGAGGAAAGAGATGAGAACATAGATTTAGAAGAAAAGGAACCTGTGGGTTTTCCTAACCACCAAGTTCTGTCGTCGCGGTTTTGGAGCTAATAAGATTGAAGACATTGGATGAAATTTGGAATTTCCTCCAGATATAGTAAGTGAAATTTGAAAGTGAAGAGATAGTAAACAACACACAAGGATTTTAGCTTGGTTTGACACCTCCTGCCTACGTTCATGACTTAACTCCTTGTTGAATATTTTGCTAAATCCAACTACCGAACCTCAAGTGGACCCAAAGTCGACTGGCCCATCTCAATAAAGGACGAAATACTGAAGCCCATTCGCAACAGATCTATAAGTGGTGGTCTAGTGTCTGAAGATCTGAACATGAAGGGGAGCCCAATTTGATTCGGGTTTCTCACAAAAGGAAGAAATCCACCCGAGTCTGTAGCATCTCGAGGCGAGGCCCATTGAAATCAGATCGCTGGAAACTCAACGGGTGGCCCTTAATGAGCATTGATCAGGAGGACCCTTCAAGCCCGGAGGATGTTCGAGTTCCTGAATCTCCATGACTAGACTTCCAGGCAGGCTGTTCATGATTCTCATTCCAAACACTGGGCATATATGACGGAGGAGACTGAAGCTTCTGAAGCAGAAGTTCCGTGTGATCAGACTGAGGTACGAACTCTAATTTTGACAACTAGTTGTTCTCATGTGCTTTCCCCCCTATCCCAAACACCCCGCCTCTATCCCACACTTGAGCCCAAACCCAAACCTGGTACTACCCTGGCATCCCAAGCATTCACTCGACAGTCAGTTGAGGAGGGGCATGAACACACTCTTGGTGCAACTTCTGATCAAGTCAAGTCTAAATAGAAGTACTCATCAACTTATACATAGATTGCAAGATTTTTGAAGACAATGGACATATGTTTATTCCAAGTGACAGAAGCTCTTGTGACAGTGGCTGGTAGCTCAGCTAACAATGTTGTATCGTCTCAAAATTGAGCTTGTGGCAAGAATGGGGTATATCAAGTTCATAATGAAGATTACATCTTGGAACATCAGAGAATGTGGTTCGAAATCCAAAGAGAGGGCTATCAAAAAGGTTCTGGGTTCTACAAAACTCGACATAGCCATCCTTCAGGAAGTGAAGAAGATGGAGGTTAACATATAGATTATTGGTGCCATATGGTCGTTGAGATTTATGAAATTGTGCCTTCTACTTGCGGATGGTTCAGCTGGAGGCATCCTAATAGTGCGGGATTCTAGAAAAGTGGAAATGCTGGATATAATGTATGGGAATTTCTTCGTCGCTATTAAAATTACAAAGATGATAGCCCAGCCTGGTGGTTTACTGGAGTTTATGGTCCTAACCTATGTCATGATAGATAGGCATTTGGGACGAATTGGCAGGAATTTGGAGCATTTGTTCACCTAGATGGTGCTTAGGAGGTGATTTCAATGTGATCAGACTCGTGGCAGAGAAGACAGGATGCAATTCAATTTCCCAGGATATGAAGGAATTCGATTTCCCTAATTTAGGAACTTCAGTTGCGTGATTTACCACTATTTAATCACAAATACACTTGGAAAAACGGGAGGGAAGTACCCACTTGCTGTAGATTGGACAGGTTTCTTCTGGACAAAGAGTGGGAGGAGATGTTTCCAATGTGTCGACAGGAAGTTGAAACCAGACTCACATCGGATCACTGGCCCATAACCATAAGTACTAACCTTGGAAAGTGGGGTCCAATGCCTTTCAGATTCGAACATGTTTGGCTCTCATACAAAGATTTCGATCAACTAGCTCGACAATGGTGGAACCAGAATCCAAGTGATGGCTGGGAAGGATTTAAATTTATGTCCAAGTTAAAGTTCCTTAAGACCAAAATGAAAGAGTGGAGTAGGGATTTCTGTGCGCAGGATAAACAAATGAGAAGGGCTTTACTAATGGAACTGAATACACTTAACAGTCAATGGGGGTCAGACAGTTGGTCAGTGGAGCACAGATCCAAAAGGGCTGAGATCATGGGGAAGATTCAGTCGATTAACATCAGGGAAGATAGAGTTGCTACCCAGAAAGTCAAAATTAAATGGGCAACAAAGGGGGACCCCAACACCAAATTTTTTCACAGAATACTTAGTCACAGAAAATCAAGGATGATGATTTCTAAGCTGGAACAAGTTGATAGTTCATTGCTGGAGGAAGAAGTGGAGAGATAACCAAGGAAATTACTGATCATTTCCAAGGTCTTTTTATTGATTATGATCAGCAGACTTGGGGCATAGATGGAATTAATTGGAATTGCATAAATGATGTCCAAAAGAAATGGCTAGAAAGACGATTTGAAGAAGAAGAAATTAGGCATGCTGTGTTCAGTTGTGATGGTGAAAACGCACCTGGGCCTGACAGATTCATCATATGTTATTCTTTCAAAAAATTTTGGAATCTCATCAAGGTAGACCTATTAAAAGTCGTGGATGAATTCCATAATTCTGGAGTGGTGAATCAGAGAACCAATGAAACTTATATAAGTCTAATTCCCAAGAAGAGCAATCCCAAAGTGGTTGGTGACTTCAGACTGATAAGCTAACAACTAGTCTTTCCAAAATAATTGCAAAGACACTGGCATGCAGACTACAACAAGTAATCCATAACATAGTTGTAGAAACATAGATGGCATTTGTCCACAACAAACAAATCACAGATGCAATACTAATGGCCAATGAAGCTATGATGGAATATAGGCAGCTAGCATAGAAAGGAATGCTCCTAAAAATTGACTTTGCGAAAGCATATGATTCAGTTCGATGGGGTTTTCTTGATTTTGTAATGCAAAGG
The DNA here is from genome assembly GCA_035771175.1 of Paratinospora sagittata. NCBI lineage: Eukaryota > Viridiplantae > Streptophyta > Magnoliopsida > Ranunculales > Menispermaceae > Paratinospora > Paratinospora sagittata. The sequence goes on from CM069590.1 coordinate 33,501,510, forward strand.
AAGGGCTTTGGAAACAAATGGAGACAGTGGATTAGAGGTTACCTGAAAACAATATCATTTTTTGTATTTGTTAATGGAAGACCTAGAGGTAAGTTTAGGGCATCCAGGGGTCTAAGGTGGGGGCGATCCTTTGTTCCCTTTTCTCTATAGTCTAGTGGCAGACATGGTTTTAAGCCTCGAGGCGAGGCGGTAAGAAAAAGCCTCGAGGCGAGGCAGTAAGAAAAAGCCTCGAGGCTTAAGCCTTGAAAGCCAATTCTATGAGGCTTATTGAGGCTTAAACCTCACAATTTATTTTTGAAAAAGAAACAAAGAAAAATTATATATATATATATATATATATATATGTGAGTGTGAAAATCAAAATAAGAAACAACTATTCACATCGGCCCTGCCTTAGGCCCCAAACCAGCCTTTATACAAAGTTACCCCACCCTTAGAGCCAATCCCCAAAAACATAACCTTTTGATAAATTACTATTTGCTACCCAAAAGGAGGCTAAAAGCTGAGATTGCTCCCATACTTTAACAGCCGGCGCCATCATGCCATCAAAAATCCGGTTATTCCTCTTGTTTCATAATGACCACAAAATCGGCAAACAGACTACCTTCCAATGGTCTCTCCATGAAGGGTGGATGCTCTCCATAAACGGGAAAATGTTTATGGAGACACCCCCACTGGCAACACCACACATAACCTGGAAATGGTGGCACCACCTACTCCAAACCTCTTTGGAGAAGGGACAACTCCCGCATACATGGTCAGCTCTCTCCAAATCCTGACAACAAAGATAGCACCAAAATAGGGACAAACACATATTTGGGAACCTTTTTTGCAACATATCTCCCGTATTAGTCTTCCAATGGGCAGCTACCCAACCCAAAAATTTTACCTTTGATGGCACTTGTGCTTTCCATATTAGGTTATGAAAGAGAAAGGAAGGGACATTTAGGAGAGCTGCATGAAAAGATTTGGTAGAAAATATACTCGAGGACTTCCAAGGCCAAAGAACTTTATCGTTATCCTCCGACAAATAACATCCCTCAAGAAGAGTAACAAGAGACACCAAATCCTAATCGTCTCTACGAGAAATATTCCCTCCCAACTGCAAATCCCATGACAAAGGCCCCCCTCCCCCCCTACGACAAACTCAGATATAGGCTTATTGTGGAGGGAAGAACGTCGAAAAAGATTATGAAACAGTGATTGAAAGGTTTCATTTCCGCACCACAGGTCCTCCCAAAAACAAATCGAGTTGACTCTTCCTAATTTAAGTCTGGTTAAGGGTAAAAACATGGGGTAAACAAAAGAGATAAATTTCCAAGGGCTTCTATATGTTACTCTATTAGCCAACCCAACATCCTGAAGTTTATCCCGCATCCCATGCTTGCTCGTAATCACCTTCCCCCACAACTGTTCTTGCTCGCATGGAAACCGCCATAACCACTTCCCCACTAAGGCTCTATTCCTAGAAGATATGCTCCCAATTCCCAAACCGCCCTGATCCACCTTCCTCTGAACAATACTCCATGCCACCAGATGAGACCCATGCACCTTGTCGTCGTGTTTCCACAAAAAATACCTCATCAATTTCTCCAAACTAAACACCACCTTCTTTGAAGCCCGAAATACAGAAAGGTAATATGTTGGGAGAGCATCCAACACATACTTAATTAAGGTAAGTCGACTTCCTTTAGACAAGAAGGATCGCTTCCACCCATCAAGTCTTCTTAACACTTTGGATAACACCGGTTCCCAAAAGTCAAGTTTACAAGGGTTTCCACCCAAAGGCATCCCCAAATACTTAATAGGCCACCAAGCAGTGGAACATCCCAAGTGACTCGCCATGCACCTTAGCCACTACTCCTGCTGCACATTAATACCTACCAACTGGCTCTTCGCCATATTAATAGCCATAACCGAAATCCAACAAAAGCATATAACAACCATGGTTGCATTCATAATGCACTCCTCATTACCATCTAAGAAAATCAATGTGTCATTTGCAAACTGCAAGTGAGAAACCTCCACATTCTCCCGACCCACAACAAACCCCGACAACAAACTTGATTCCCTTGCCTTATCACACATTCTACCCAACACATCCACCACTAATGTGAACAGAAAAGGGGAAAGAGGATCGCCCTGCCTTAAGCCTTGCTCCCCGTAAATCTTTCCCCTAGGCCGTCCATTGACAAACACAGAATATGACACAGACCTCAAGCAACCCTGAATCCACTTCCACCATCTCGCACCAAAACCCTTCATTCTTAACACACAGTCAAGAAAATCCCAATTGGCCATGTCATATGCTTTAACAGAGTCAAGTTTGAAGACAACCCCGACCTTCCTTTTAAGTCTGTATTCCTCCACTAACTCACTCATTTGCAAAAAACGCAACATCAACAATTTGACACCCTTGTACAAAAGCCATCTAATTTTCCGATATTGTGTCGTGCAAAACACCCTTCAACCTGTTCACCAAACCTTTGCCACAATCTTGTACAGGCTTGTTGTAAGGCTAATAGGCCTGAAGTTCTTTACCCTTCTAGACACTGTCTTTTTAGGAATAAGCCATATATATGTTTCATTTGTGCACCCATTAATAACCCTATTATCAAAGAATTCCGCCAACACCTTCATGAGGTCATCTTTAACAATATCCCAACAACTTTGGAAAAAACTCAAAGTCATACCATCAGGCCCAGATACAATAAAAACCAGCTTGCCGTACCTCCTCCACCTCAAAAGGCAATTCCATCTTGTTCCTAGACTCCTCACCAATTGGACACCATTCAATTCCATCCACCCCCCAAGCATGAAAAAAGATCACGAAAATACTCCGTAAGCTCTGTCACAATCTCCTCCTCACCCTCATTGATGGAACCATCCTCCGTCTCCAGTCTGGAAATGGTGTTTACTGTTCTTCTTCTATTCATAAGCCGATGAAAGAATTTCGAATTTGCGTCACCTTCCTTAAGCCACTGAATCCTAGATTTTAGTAACGCAGCACAATCCTCATTTACACACAGATTCCAAAGCTCTGCTTTGGCTAGCGATTTGTTCTGGGCCAACACCTCATTCCACTCTGGTCCACCTTTTTTATCCAACTCTTGCACCATAACCTGAAGCTCCTTCCTCCTCACAACATCCCACCCCATGGTCTCTTTACCCCACCCATGAAGCCTATTCTTCACCATCTTTAAAGACTGCATAAACTTAAAGCCGTCCCAACCCCACCTAGGCCCCTCCCTCCACCACCCATTAATCCGGTTTTTAAACTCCGGATGGTCGATCAAGCGACTGTCGAACCGAACAGGTACAGGGCCCCCATTTGGATTTAGTGGTATCAAGAATGACCGGCCAATGATTTGACACCAATCTTCCCCCTACTTCTTGTTTTTGAAATGGGAACAACTCCATCCAACCACCACCCAACAAAAACCTGCCAAGCTTGCAACAAACCGGGGCTGATTTAAAGTTTGACCATGTGAAGTTGCCATTGAGGAGAGGTAGATCATTGAGCTCCAACTCCCTAATATTAGCATCGAAGTCCCTCATACTCTTAGTAATTCTCCCACTATTCCATTTCTCAGAAAGAGTATGAACAACATTAAAATCACCCCCAACACACCACTTCCCTCCACATATGCTGCGAAGGCCCGCAAGTTCATCCCAAAAACGACTTCTAACTCTCCTATCATTCAGGCCTTACACCCCCAAGAGCCACCAACCATCATTGTCCCCCAACATCACCCTAATCGACACAAAAAACTCCCCAATAATTTTGTTTGACACAGTCATCTCTCTAGAGTCCCATGCTAACAACAAGCCTCCAACAGAACCTACTACAGGGAGATATACCCTATCCTTGAATCTGCATTGCCACAACGCCCCAATGAGGTCCTTATCAACTTGCTGCCTCTTCACTTCTTGGAGAATAACAAAATTAGGACAAACCTTCTCAATGGATCGCTTTATCATTCGCCTTTTGTCCTTCGAACCACACCCCCGAATATTCCCGAATATTCCATTATAAGATCTTCAATATAAATAACAAACACTCAACAATCATACACCTAAACACAACAACATTGACTTCTCAGCCGGAAGCACCTTCTCACCGCTATCCAAGTCGATAAAAAACAATGTCATCTTCCTTAGGAAATCAATAGCCTCAGCCTTCGTCAAGCCATCCTTACCAACTTGATGATCAACCACTGCTTCTCTTTCGCCATAGACACCATACCCCCCACTACAACAGTGCCTAGGGACAACAGTACAAACTGCCGGGACACAGGGACTAGAAGGTTGACACTCATTGGGTTGGGATAAGTCTCTTTGGTCAAGGTATTGGGATGGGCGAGGGGCATCCATCCACATTCTCGAGTAAAGAAGAAGACATGAGGGGAGAAGAGAGGGGGGAAGAGAAGGAGCGAGGAGCACATTTTCCATCAAAAATAACATTTGGGATGCATACCTGATCCATGGGCGGGCATTCACGATGGATATCCAACCCCCGAGGAACATCAACCTCATTTGGAATAACAACACCCTCATCAACATCGAGCCTATCACCATCATCGGAGGAGTTACTTTCGTACTGTGAGGATTCAACCGCCAAGGAATCCACCACCCTTTCGTCTTCAGAGCCACCATCGCCGCAACTTACGTTAAGAACGATGGTTTTGCTTCGTCTGCTGGTACCACTCGCTGCCGCACCCTTCGATGTGTCATTAGCAACAACCACTCGTTGAACAATATTCATCGCAACCCCCCCTGCGACGTCGATAAACCTTCAAACCCACGCCACCTTCTTTTGCCTTCTAGGAAGATTTACTCCTCGTCTTCTTCTTTCCCCTTGAAGAGTTCCGCTGTTCCACCACAACATCATCGACATCTCCACATCCCTTTAGCCCATTGCAAAATAATCTTATGGATAGGTCATGAGAGAAAAAAGTCCCACCATCTAACTTATTGGGTTCCGATCTGCAGACCCGCGTATGAACTAGGCCCATGACCTCTCCGCCATCTTTATTGTGGCACAAACCCATCGAACTCGACCCAAGTCCTCCCCTTGATAGGCCCTCTGACAAATGGGCTTAATAATGTCCAACGGTACTAGGCTTGGCCCACACTCATTATTATAGAGCATCCCCGGCCCTTGAGTCAGACCTTCAGGCCCAACTGGCCCTTGCGAGCTAGTCCTATCCAAATCTCCATCACCTTCATACCTCATGCCACCTGGTTCGCTGCCTATCAGATTGACATCACCACGCGTCGCACCAGCATTGATCCAACATCTGGCAATGGCTGCAATTCTGGATTTCTCGACTGTCAGCGAATCGTCACCACCAGCTTTTAGATTCTGGCGCTCTGGCGACCGACAAACCTCCATTGAAGGCAGCTGCATCTTCTCCAAACCTCTGGTCGGTATTTGAAAATCACCCTCGCACTGATTAGGACTATCATCTAGCACCTTCTTCCAGCTTCCAAGCGCGAACAAACGTAGCTTGAACCTCTCTGAGTCCTCACTGATCTTCATGAACTCTGGTAGGAACCCACACTGTCAGCCTACTAGACGCAGTCTAGCCATGTCGAAGGAGAGTCTCGTCGCAGTCAAAGCATCCATATCGAGTAGTCCTCCGCACATTTGACCTATCCTCACCATCATTTCACGATTCCAAAAGGCGACCGGGATTCCATCAACACCAATCCAAGCATTTCGACAATGAATTATTGGATTTTCCCACTGTAAGGCCCAGTTCCGCTTTTGAACTCTATAATTTACCTTACTACACACCATTTTATCGTAAATTTAAGCCTCCATCTCCTCCATGGAAACACATTAAAATCGCACGACCAGCCAAAATCGGAATCAATCTGACTTTCCGCCTAAACTTATCAGACAACTCCTTCACAACAACATCCCAATACTCCCTATCAGAAGACTTGAAAAAAACAACACATAGATCCAATCGAATAGTCTCCGCCGCTGCCGAAACATTCGCGCCACAGGACTCCAACATCGAAGTGGTTATATTTCTATTCGGCTTAGACATGCCATCATCCCCAACATGAATTTCGTCCACAACCGCCTTCGGGATTTCTGCTCCAGAGCTTTTATTGTGTCGACCATCCAAGCATTTGTTCAGTGCATCTACCAAAGCATTCCATTGCTAGTTGTTCCCCTCATATGGGACAAAAATCATTCGTCGAAATCCATGTTACACCTTCATAATACATGAAAAACACCCCCTGGAATTGGTAAAAGTCTCCAAGAGCATAAAAAACGCTTTGCTCCTGTGGATCCGTTTGAAGCTACCATCTCTTTTCGCCCCTGTTGCTTCATCAACACCCTTTGCCAACCATCTAATCGAACCAACATCCATATTCATAGAGAACATGTTTAACTTCGTTGATTCCTCCACAGTGAAAACCCTGTTTCCATCATCACCCCACACCTTATACCATTTGGTTGAGGATCAGAACGAGAAAAACCATCGATCGCTTCTCCCAGAAACCTTCGCCCCACCATGAGGTTGCTGGCAAAACCTCCTTGTTTTGCTGGACTGAAAATGCGTCTGAGTACCGTTCTCGTAGATGCTGTCACCTCTGTGATAGCCATCGACTGGAATCCACCTTCCATCTAACTACATATAATTAATAGTAATAATTGGCTGCAAATGTTTATACACAATTTAGAACTTGAAACACCTTTTGCACTTGCCAAGAGATTGAAATATGCAAGTCAAGCAAATACCTACAAAGCCCTCTGGTGCATGTCTTGCTTTTTGATATTGCTTGTTTCTGCTTATTTTATTAATAAAACATTCAATGTTTCTTCTAAAAAAATAAAAAAAATAAAAAAGAAAGATTTTCTTTAGTAATTGCATTGGAAACCATCCTAGGAGATTAGAATTTACCAACTGGCTTGGTCTGGCAACAAACATCAATTCTCGGAGACCTGTTGTTAGATTGCCAAACTGAACTCAGGCATCATGTCCACCAGCCGAAGGATAATATACTTGTAGGTTATGACTTCTAGCAACTTGAGCTCATACCTGGAACCTTCCAAAATGATGGGTTATATTCAAAATAATTTTACTTATTACAGTAAAACCTGAGGTCAAAGTCAGTGGTCAGATACACAGGTTGGTAATCTAGATGTACTGATGCAACAAATATTAATACAAAGAAGCAACTACTCAAACGGTGCGGTACAAAATTGAATAACCTTATTCACCTGCTAAGGTACAATTCATGTCAAAGCATATGGAAATAATAACAAGAGCAAGGTTAGCAATTTTTCTAATTGTGAATTTTTAGGGCTTAAGTGATGACCAACTCAAGAATCATTTCATCTAAATTTTTAAGTCGCGGGATAATGGTCCAATTATGAATATCATATGTTCCAACATTCCTAGCCAGTGTGAACAGGGTCCAAAATGCAATTTTGCAAACACTAGAAGAACACTTGCAAATCACTCTCAAGATTCAAACCTTTGAATTTTGGACATTGATACAATGTCAATAGGCACAACACATAAGAACTTTAGCTGTTGGAGTATGGTGCAATTATGCCAATCAGTTATTCCCTCAATGATCACTTATGTTGTTGTCTCACTAAGATTTTTGTCAAACGTGAACTTAATTTAATTGACTAATATTTAAGTTGTACAAAATGTTGTTGAGTCTTTTATGCAAGACAACATAAAGGCTAATTTTAATACAACCCTAGCTTTTTGTTCTTGAAAATGAAATCATATACCCACCCACTTTGACCGTTAATGACCATTAAAACTCTAGTATCATATGAATTCTTGATGCTATATATATGTTCAAAGAGGTATGTCATGATTTTCATTTTCTACTTGTTAAAGATAGAAATAATTTGAATGATAGTTTCGTAAATTTATTTTTTGCCTTGTCTTTTCAACTTTCTGGTAGCTAAGTTCTCAAAGTTGTATTTGTAATATAGTAGGTTATTTTTCTAGAAGCATTTGGACCTGCTTTTTTTCAATATTTTATTTATCCATCTTCTTGTGCGTTTTCACTGATTTCTCTCTTTGTTGACACCTATTATGCCCTCTATCCTTTTTCAACTTTAATTTGGGTTAGCATGAAAGAATTCTTTTTTATTAATTACCATGACAATCTCTTTTTAGGTGGAAACTCCAAAACATTGTTGATTGTCAATATATGTACGAATGTGTCAAATATGTCAGAGACATTGTCAGCCCTCAACTTCTGTGCAAGAGCTCGGAGTGCTGAACTTAGCCTTGGAAGTAGAGATACCATCAAGAAATGGAGGGATACTGTAAGTTTGCAGTCTCATATTTCCATTCTAGATTAGAAATTTGAGAATTTTTTATCTTTAAAATTTTTGTAGTGGTTGTAGTATTTATGTTCTCATAAGGTTAGGTTGCAGTGGGTCTTTGATCTTATGATGTCTTTATTCTTCTCATACCATTGAAAATATTAGACACACTAGTATTTGGTTAATTGATTCATTGACTTTGCATTTTTCGGCACATTGAATTGAACTCATCGAATAGAGTTAACATCATTTACTTTTGAATCTCTTGTGACTTCTTATTGTTAGATTACTATTACATTTCCTTTTGCCAAAATAATAATTTCCTTTTATCACTTATGCAGGCAAACGATGCAAGGAAAGAATTGTATGAGAAAGAGAAGGAAATCCATGATATAAAGCAAGAGTCTTTGGGGCTAAGGCAAGCACTCAAAGAAGCTAATGATCAATGCATCCTGCTATTCCTTGAAGTTCAAAAGGCCTGGAAAGTTTCTTTCACATTGCAAGCGGATTTGAAGGTTCTGTGACTTTCTGACTTTTCCATATTTTTCCATGTTCTTTCCCTTTATATAAGATTTAGTTAGGGGGCTGAATTCTAAAAGTATATTATTTTTGTTAATTCAAGGGTATTTGGACTTATTAGAGCACCCAACTAGTCTCTTGAGGTGTGTTTGGACCTTCCTATCCTCACATATTAGAAACTTAAAGTCATAGTTGTTAGAATCATGATTCAAATCGGTGAGTTATATGATTTACTATTTGATTTTCCCCAAAACAGTTCAAATCGGATTGCTTAATTGTCATAATTGTTATATTGTAAGTAACAAGTCCGAGTTATAAGCAAATCGGTTGGAGTTGGTGGTGAATTGGACCAAATCGCTTGCTGAATCGCAGTGAATCAATATGAATCATTAATTGAATAAAACACACTATTGTGTTTATAACTCTTTGGTACTTAATATATACATATATACGCTTCAGATTTGTATTGTGAATCGTACGATTCACTGGTCCAAATCCTTATTTAATTCACCATGCCTCGAAATGATTTGATTTTGATTCATGATTCTAACGACAATGCTCAAAGGAGAGTGGCTCATTTGGGGATGGGGTTTGAATTCAATACTCCCACTTTGTAAGGAGAGTTCTTGGCCATTGCCCTTTTATTAGCACAAAGGATAAGTATGGGACAAGCTTGGCCAATTTGATTTACAATTGAACATCTCATTGATCCTTTTATAATGGTTTGGTTGGTCAACTAAGGTTTTGTGGTTAACTTGGGAGTGGAATAAAAGTATTAGTATAAGATATTACTTAGTGTGAACTGTTCCCAATCTTCAGAAATAATGTTTATTGTCATCAAGGAAGTAGGGATATTTTGATGTCTGACATTCATAATTTCATGCACAAGAACTTGTTTTTTGAAGGAAAATCACAAAGAATTACTACCCTATTTCATGACATTCACTTTGATGAAAAATTAGAGTTTTTATTGTTGAATTCATATTTCAGAAATTTGAGATGTTGCCACCATTTGTTCTTAGAATAATAGGGAGTTGGTTTGGTAAAAGGTCTTCCATAGTCTAGCACTTCCAAGAATTTTAACATATTGGTTTATAAATGATAGTATGGGGCATATGTTGAGTCTCAATCAACTAGAGGTTGCCTGACACTTTCAATTACACTCCTCGAAATCAATGATTGAAAAACTAGAACGAGCCACTATCGATGATTTTTGCTGAATTTGGACAATGGTACAAACTAGGTTTATAGTTCTTCTGTTCATTTCGTGTTGTGATTTTGTAAACAAAATACACAAAATCTAGCTTAGGATAGGATTGGAGATAAGATTTTGATAAAAGAATAAATGCAAATATTGAAGTTGAAACAAAAAGCTTTACAAGACTGTTGTTAGGCCAGCCGTACTTTATGAAATAGAATGTTGAGTAATAGAGGTACCACACCTTAATAGACTAAGTGTATTGGAAATGTGATTGTTTTTTTTTTTCTTTTTTTTTTGAGGGGAAATAGAAATTTGATTGTTAAGATAGATATGTGGTAAAATATGAAAGATAAATTAGAAATAAACATATTTAAGAAATGCATGAGTAGCCTCAAATAGGGATAGCATGAGAGCCAATTAAAGATTCTTCTGGATACACACAATGAAAACCATAGTTGGAAACACAATCTTCATTGTCGGAATCGTCCTATTTGGTCTTCATCGCCATCAACCATCTTCGCGAAGCTTTTGCTTCTCAGTGAAACCCAATACCGATGAAACTTATCGCTACTGCTACTAGGAGCCTTCGCATCACCCATTGAAACCTCCCTCAACACTTTCGTTTCAATTCTGTCTTCTCGCTATCATGTTGTTATCACTGCTTCCTCTTCCCACTTCTTCTCCGCCATCTTCTATTGCTGCTACTGTTGTCGCTATTGCTGCCGTCGCCGCTTCCTTTTTCTTCATCACCGCTGTTTCCTATTAATGTCATCTGCTACCATTGTGTTTTATTGCTGTCTTCTTGCTATCAGGTACCTTCTCATTCACACATAATCTACGTTATAATGTGATTTTTCATCCTACTCACTGTGTATTTAAGGACCAAGATTTTGGGAGGGGACTGAATAATCTTACCAATAGCGACTCATTTTTGGTATTTCTCTTTGAGCACCACCTCTCCAATAAAGAAAAAAATCCGGCTTCATTACTGTAGACTTGGACATCTATCATTTAGAACCCTTAAGGTCATTGTCCCTTCACTATTTCAGACCTAAGATGTTGAAATCTTTCATCGTGAAGTATGTGAACTGGCAAAACAAAGTGTTTAACCTTTCCAATTAGCAATATGAGAAGTTCAAATCCTTTACATCTAATTCAAGGCGATATTTGGGGTCCCTCTTATATTCCTAATATTTTTGGAGAACGTTGGTTTAAGTCTTTCATTGATGATTGTACTAGAGTCCCTTGGATTTTCTTACTAAAAAACAAATTTGATGTTAGTTTCATTCTCTTAAATTTCCATAGTATGGTGCAAAATCAATTTGGCGTCAAAGTTAGGAAGTTCCAGTTTGACATTGCTAGGGACTACTTTAATCAAGTGTTGACACTATAATTTCAAAAGGAAGGGATAAGCCACGAGTGCTCTTGTGTACGCACCCCACAAAAAAATTGAGTCGCTGAGAATAGAAATGGCCACCTACTTGATACAACCCAACACTCCTATTCCACAAAAATGTGCTAAATCTCATTGGGGGGAAGCTATCCTAACTACCACACACCTCATCAACCGAATACCTTTTCGAGTCTTAGGTTTTCAAAGTCCCACGAAGCACTATAACAGTTTTACCCCAACCTAAAGACCTCCAACAATCTCATTCCTAAAATATTTGGGCGTGTGTCCTTTGTCCATATTCACTGTCCAAACAGGAGGAAGTTATATCCAAGAGCAATTAAATGTGTTCTTTTGGGATACTCTTCAACTCAAAAGGGATATTACCATCCACCATCCAAAAAATTCTTTGTCTTAATAGATGTTACTTTCAACGAAAGTGAGCTTTATTTCTCCGCTCCTTCTCTTGAGTGGGAGAGCTCCATCATGTAAGACAAGGATCGAATTCTCTTCTTGGTGGCTCTTTTTTCATTGATATCCAAGAATCTGCACCCTAGTTATTTGCACCTTTTTCCTCCAAACCGTAGTCACTTGCACTTTCCAAATCCATTGATAACCAAAGTGGTGAGCCTGAGTCATCTACTCTTGAGGATCGAATGATTGGCAAATTGTACTCAAGGAAGAAAGTTGCAGTCCTTGAACCTATGCCAGTTCAAGAATTTGAATCAATTCCTGGAAATGAGTTAACAGTCCATGAACTTCTCTTACATACCGCATTAGAATCTCAGCCTGAAGCAAACATTGATTAGAATCTTCCTATTGCCATTAGAAAGGAAAGTAGGGAATGCATTAAACGTCCCTTATATCCACTTTCTCATGTTGTGTCATTTGAAAAATATTCACCATCTCATAAGAGTTTCCTTACTAGCTCAGATAATATTCAAATGTCTACCTCCTTATTTGCGGCTTTATCTAATGAAAATTAGAAACAAGCTATGAATGTGGAAATCGAGGCCTTGGAGAAAAATGAAAATTGGGAGTTGGTAGATTTGCCTGCAAGGAGGAAACTGTGGGATGTAAATGAGTTTATATAGTTAAGTACAGAGTAGGTGGTTGTGGGTCATTGGAGCGATACAAGGCAAGGTTAGCGGCCAAAGGGTATACTCAAACATATGGTCTGGACTATCTAGAGATATTTTTGCCAAGTTGAACAAGGTGAGAATTCTGTTATCTCTTCCAACTAATTATAACTGAGATTAGCAACAGTTTGGTGTGAAGAATGCCTTTTTGCATGGAGACTTGGACGAAGAGATCTTTATGGAAGTTCCTCCTGGATTTTGAAGCCGCCTTGCCATTGATAAAGTATGCAAATCAAAGAAAGCTTTGAATAACTTTATATAAAGTGTGTTAAATGATTATAATTTAATGGAAAGTCTTCTATGAATAACTTTATATAAAGTGTCAAAAGAATAATAATGAACTAAATGAACAAATGAGCATCCATCTAAACTAAATAATTATAGGTAAGCTACGTAGTTGTAAAAGAAACGAGCAATATATATACAAATGGAAAAAAGTTCCTAAGTGCTCCTAGATATCTACTTTTGATCCTCGACTTCAATTTGCTAAAGTTTTCTCACTGCCTCATTTAGTACTTAAAATAAAAGAGAGTGGTCTGCTCAACTAGCCTAGTGAGATATTCTATCAAACCATATTTTCAATAAGGAATACAATAAGCAACCATGATTAATCAATGTAAACAAAATGTGGATAAATGCAAAGTGAGCAATAATATATGGATAGCAATAATGCATGACGTAGATACACAGATCCATGTATAGCTACCCAACTTGAAATTCCATCAAGAACATGATTGATACTATATTGCCCCTCAGTCAATTGTAAATTAATTCTCCAACTTAACTTATATGATAACGACCTCTTCTTTCTTGTTGGAAGAGCATGCTTTGCATTATTGTTATCTGTCTTCATTGATCAAATGTTCCCTCATGGCCCCTTTTCATTAAGTAGATATCCCATCAAAACGATCCCAATCCTGTTGAGGATCATAATATTTTATTTGATTGTTCATAATTTTCAGAGGCTTTTCTGCATATTTATTTATTGATAGTGCCTTTGGATTAGGATGCTCAAACCCTATAAATTCCAAACATGTTTCTTGTTAATAATATAGTCTAAGCTTAGCTTATTTAAATTAGTTAACATTGCTAAGAAGTAGGTAACATTCTCAGAGCACCTGTCAGGTTATTAAGCTTGTTAGTTAGTTAACAATTTGTTAGAGAGTTGTAAGAATTCTATAAATAGAATTGTCTTCCTCTTCAGGCTTAATCAATGGAGTTCTTGAATGTTCTTCTCTGTTTCTCTCTTCTTCAAGATTTCTAACTTGATATTAGAGCTTAGAGCTCTGGCATGGAGTAATCCTCCTTTTCGACTCCAGGAGCAATAAATGTGATTGGGTCAATGCCGGATTTTGACGAAGTTCCGACAACAATGCAATCTTCACCAATCGATATTTCAAGTCTGTCGTTTATGTCGAATGGATCAACAATACAACTGGTAAATCCTCTAAGTCAGTTAATCACAGTCAAGCTTGATGATACAAACTACTGCTGTTGACATGGTTTTAAAAGGCGTTTGAGGCGTAAGCCTCGAGGCTAGGCGTTAAGAAAAAGCCTCGTGGCATTACGCCTCGAAGTTTATTCAGGTTTAAGCCTCACAATTTGAGGCACATTCAAATGAAATTTGTATTTATACTACATTTCACTTACATTTCACATGCATGTCATTTACATTTACATTTACATTTACATTATATATACATTTACATATGATTTGAATAAAACCTAAGAGAATTAAAGAAGAATGAATTGAAAGAAGAGATTGTTGGTGGGAAAGGGCATTTCTCTTGTTCTTCTTCAGCTCCTCCAACCCTCAGTTGCTACTGCTCCAGGTAAGCCATCTTTGTTCTTCTTCTCTGCGTCTTCTTCCTCTGTTCTCCTCTTCTTCTTCTTCTTCTTCTTCTTCTTCTTCTTCTTCTTCTTGTTCCTCTTCTTGTTCTTCTTCTTCTTCTTCCTGCTCTTCTTCTTCTTCTTCTTCTTCCTGCTCTTCTTCTTCTTCTCTTCTTTTTTTTTTTTTGTAGGGTGCTGTTGCCGCACCCCCTGTTGCCGCAGCAGCAACATGATCTCCTCCCGCTACTGCAACAGAGGGTGGTCTCCAACACCTTTTGTTGTTGTTTCTGAAGCAGGAGGGTGCTGCTCCAACACCCTTTTGCTGCATTTGCAACAACAGGAAGAAGGTGCTGTTGCAGCACCCTCCCGCTGCTGCTGCTCCTGCTATTGCAACAACAACAAGAGGGTACTCTTTTTTATCTTAGGATTCCATATTCCTATTGTGACCAATGAACTAATCAAGTTTATGTTTTTTAAGTACTTGTTTTAGTAATGTCCATGTCTCAATCAATGAAGGATATTTGAGTTTCCATGCATACAAGGACATATTGGCATAGGATAAAGCATGCTCAAAGCTCAAAATATACTTAGTTTTTATGTTATTTTATTTAACAATGAATTGACGATATCCATAATCATTTGCAATTGTTTTTTACATTTTTTCTAATTTTTTTTTTGAAAAAAAATTGAGGCTTACGCCTCGCCTCACTCAGGCAAAACGCTTCATTTACGCCTCGCGCTTTTTTAAACTTTGGTTGTGGAGAAAGCAAGTTAGTGCAGCAATCCAATGTTATTGTTTAGAAGCATTCATTCTTGGTAATCAAGTATCCATCTTCAACTCTAGTATCTGATCGTGGAAATATATGATCATGGTAATATCTTGTCTAATCCTGCGTATATTTCCTATCAGACACAAGATCGAATACTAGTATCTGGGCTCTTATCATCTATTAACTCTAGTTTCCGTCATATATGCGCCAATTTACATGTTCTATGTAAATGGAAAATTTCTTGTTCATTGTAAGTTCACTTAGCTTACTATTGTTTTGGTTATCTTTATTATGTGAACCCTAAGACTGAGCTTTCTCATTGTCATAATTTTTTTTTTTTCAGTCTGAAAACATAATGTTGGTAGAAAAGAATAGAGTTGAGAAGGACCAAAATGCTCACCTCAGAAACCAAGTTGCCCATCTTTTGCAGTTAGAGCAAGATCAGAAGTTGCAGATACAACAACGTGATTCAATAATTCAGTCTTTGCAGGTATAGGGTATTTACCAACCTTTTGGACCCATCTACTTATGATCGGATACTTGTGTATACATATTTATTTATTGATTTCATGGGTGTACTGCTTTTACAATTTATTTATGATGTTAGAAGTAGTGTTGTTGTGGCATCGCCTAAACATTTTCACCTCATATCTTCTAGGCGGTTCTTGGTGGGGAATGGTCCTCTTTGTAATTTTTGAGTTTTTAGGCATTTTGCTATAATTTGCAAAAAGAACTTAAAAAAAGAAAAAAAAAAGACCATATTCATTGCACAAGTTTCCCACTATTGCAGGGTCTTGGGAAGCGATTATGTACACAGGCTTACCTCCAAACTAAAGAGGTTGTTTCTAGATTCAAACCCATATCCTCTAGGGTACAAAATGGAGCACCACTGTTGTGCTAAGGCTCGACCTTGAATTTGCTTAAACATTTTAAAGAAAAAATAGATGTCTCCAGCTTTTGTGCCATATCTATCTATTATTTTTTGATAAATATATAAATCAAATCCAAAAGTACTTCTCTTTATCTTAAAATATCAACATGTTTTTTTTTCGTGTTAATTACTACTCAACAATGTTTCAAAGCCTTGAAATACTTAACATTATTATACAGTATTGTATGCTATGTTATGGGTTTTATTTAATATTAATCACCTTAGCCACACCTTGGTGATTACTAGGCTCATCCTCAACACATTGACATCTCCTTGATCTCTTCAATAGCATTAGTTAGAAGTTATCATCAATTAGGTTTACTTTGGCTGTTGCAACAGCATTGACTCTCTGAATTCCTTCCCATTTGGACCACCTTTTGTCTACGTTTGTAAAAATTTCTCTTGCTTCCACTTGTACTTCTCTTAAATTATGTTAAATATTTGTTTAAGTTATGTTATTTAGGGTATGTTGACACATAAGTTTTAGAGATCTTGAGGCATGCTATTAAAGCTTATTAACAGGCCTCACTTCATATCATAAATGTAGGTTTTGGAAGCTCTTATTGTATATAGATTGAGATTTTCACCTTGGCAACTTTAGCAAATTAATTATTGAATTACAAATACTAATTATTGAACTAGGGATACCAAGTAATGCTTTTAGCCCAGTATGTGGACATCCAAGTGGAAACTAATATTTAGATGCTTTTATTCATTATTCTAACTACTTATGTCGTCTTGCTGAGAGGCATCAACAAATATTTACAACAGGATAGAGACCAATTGGCATTTACTTAATGTAACATGTTGCTCAAATCTTTATAGGCTATCTTTACTAATTGTTTTTTTAGCCTTTAGGACTTCGTTTTATTTGGGGTGCACTTCAAACTACTCTTTCATTTGATAAAATCCTGTATGATTTTAGTACATTGTGTCTTATTAGTTTGTTGAACTTCAGCTATTTCACATTTTTCATAATCTTTAGTGGTTTTATACAAACATTTGGAGTCTAACATATGCATGTTCAAGGTTGCTCAAAACCACTATCAACTTGGCTATGAATTACGACTGTTAAAGTTTACGGTGATGGCTAGGCAATTTTGCTTACCTGGGCAAGGTTTTGGCCAAGGCAATATAAATTAATTTAATAATTTAATGTACACAAAATATATTTATTTATAACTAGTTCTAGGTGTGTGATTTTAACTTTTTTGAAATGCGTTTATATTTTTTAAGAGTGTTAAATCTACAACTGTTAAAACTAATCAAAATGAAATTATAGTTGAGAAACAATTTTCTTTTGATAAGAGTGGAAGGGTAGGATTTTATTTTTATTTAAGGGTAGAGAAAGGTAAAATTGTAAAACTGCAATTTGAGTAAGCTCAAAAAGTGGAAGATAGCATAAAGAGGGATTAGAAAGATACTTTGATAACTTCGTTACTTGTTATGACATTAAAAGTGCTAAGTAAAAATGAGGTTTACAAGTTTAGTATTGGGACAATAGCAAATATGGGTTCTTCGCCAATACTCAAAACATAGAAGACTAAATTTACCAACGCAAGAGATGCCCTTTATCTTCTTGAATGATGATTGCTTTTGCTTTGCCCAAACCCTTAAGATTTTACATCTCATAGAGATGACCCTTCTGCCTATCTAGTGAATCACCTAGTTGACACTAGGATAGTGCTTTGAATGTTTCCAAGATGATTTGACGCGTTATTTTTAGATAAAGATGTCACATCTGTAAGTTGTTATTTCATCTCTTTCTTTCTTTTTTATATTATTTGGATTTAGAGTTATGTTTCTATCTTATGTTTTATTTTGAGAGAAAGATGCTTCATTCAGATCTTAATATAATTTTAAGTTGAACTTCTGAAACTGTCAAAAGTTCACTTTGTCTGTCCTTGAGGCTTGACTTATGTTTATATTCCTTTTTCATGAGTTTAAATTTCACTTATCTTTTACTATGTAGGCTAAGATTAAGAGCATTGAATCACAAGTCAACGAAGCCTTCAATTCTAGTGATGCAAAGTCCATTGGTGGTTCAGAGTCGACGTCTGTTGGGGTTTTACCAACTTCAGTGGGCATAGATGGTGTGGAGCATTCTACAGTTGCGAAGAAACTTGAAGAAGAACTTGCAAAGCGGGATGCGCTTATTGAGGTCTGTGACATCAACTCCAATTACGTTGTTGTATGCTAAAGTGTGCTTCAACAATGCCAAGAATGCTGCATACTTTGTGGATTTGAGAATGTTCTCACAAGACACCTTGCTATGCTTTGCATTCATTATGTAGGTATTTTTCTGTGGTTTGACATGATATGCTTAATTATTTGGTGTGTCAAATGACTCAAATCACCTTCTTACATTCTAAGGCTAGCATGATCTAGATGTCATTATTACCAGAGTGTGAACTATTTTGTGCCTAATTTGCTAGAAATTACCCAATCAAGATGGCAATTGGCATGCATACATCTCCAACACGAGCTTATACATGTAACACCTTCTGTTGTGATTCTATTCTTAGTCCTCTTGATTTCAAATAATGATGGGCACCTGCATGCCTAGTGTGCGTGAAATTTAGCGCATGTTCATCCTTCTGTTGGAAAAGTAAGAAATCATTTAATAGAACAATAGCTGAAAATGTTTCTTTTCTGGACAATGAAAAGGTTCAGTGTTCCTTATGCAAACAAGATCTGGAATCTGTGGAGCATTTTACTAGTACCTGCTCATTCTTTTTTTGCATTTGGGAGAAATGGCGGTCTCACTTTCTAGATATGGATGGAGATGTCATCAAGTTCCAAGGCATTAACATCTTTCTTTATTTGGATCACATGCAGCCGATGTGGAGGGAACATTGGAAGGTGGTTTGTCTTGCGGTTTTGTGGTCTAGTTGGAAAGAAAGAAATAGAAGAATTTTTGATCATAAGGAATGCTCGATTGGATCGGTGTGGGAAAGCTCAAAACTGTTGGCTGCATTTTGGATAGCTAATAGTAAATTGTCAAAAGGGTTGTCTATAAATGATTGGGTGAGAAATTGGGATAACATTGTAATAGGATAGCACTGTATATGGTTTGACCTTGTTAAGAACCTATTGTTCTCTTCATCACATTACATTGTGTTGAGATTTGTTTCCTGTACAGATTTATTTCCTTTAAGAATTTATTTCCTTTAAGGAATATGACAGTTACTAAAATTGTAAATATAGCTATATGTACATAGCCCTGTATGTCTATATATATGGTGTCCCTGCATTAAGACATTACAAAAGAATAAATATCCTTTCTCTTCTCCCGTGGATGTAGGCCATAAAGCCGAACCACGTTACATCTTGTGTCGTTCATTATTTTATTTTCTCGACATGGTATCAGAGCCCTAGTTTCTATTACTGGGAAATCTGTTTCGGCCTTCATCGTCGAAATCATCTTTTTCGGCCTTCATCGCCGGAATCGTCATGGGTGGCCTTTATTGCTGTCGCTGCTGGAACCTTCGTTGTCTCTACTGCTGCCACTGGATCGCACATCACCGTCGTCAGAACCATCGACTGGTTCGTGCTGTTTGAAGAAACCCAGATCGTCATTGCCGCTGCCACGGGTTCATCCACTTCGTCGGCAACTTCCTCTTCGTCGGACAACTAGATCGCCTTCAAATCGCGATCCTTATCCTCTCTTTGATCTCTCACTGTTCATCGTCATCTTCACTCTCTGCAACTTAGATCTCGTCATCGTCATCTTCACTATCATCTTCACTTTCTGCAACTCAGATCTTGTCATCGTCATCGTCATCATCGCCTGCAAGATCCTTATCTTCATTGCCTGAACTTTTTGGTGTTTTTCGGCCTTCATCGCCAGACTTTTCTTTTGTCGGCCTTCATCGCCGAAATCGAATATGCTGCAGTTACTATTTTTCTTTGTTGTTGAGCGTCGCTGCCATCGTTGTTGTCGCGTCTTGACTTCTTCGCCATAATCACCGCCAAAATCTGCTACTGTTGGTGCGTGCATCTTCATCATGGTTGCTGTCTCTACTTCAACCCGTCATCGTCACTGCTCACTACCAGATCAATCCCGTCCACTACTGCTGCACAAGAAAACCCCTCCACCGATCTTCTTTGCAGCACCCTTATAACCCGTCGTTGTTCCTTGTTGCTGCTACAGCGCCTTCTTCTTCCTTTCATTCTTTTTCTCCCGTCTTCTTTCATTCTTCCCTTCTTCCGTCTTCTTTCTTTCTTCCCTTCTTTCCAAAAGAAAGATGTCCAGTGTACAATCAATTGAAGAGCACTCTCTTAAGCAAGTTGGATTCAATCAGGATGAGATCAAGAGATTGAGAACTCTACTTGACACTCTTGGAAAACCCTCAGGTACCAACTCATTGGCCCATTTAGGTAATTTTCCTATTTCTATTGGATTTAACGTCTCGGATAAATCTGTTGCTAACTCTTGGGTTATAGATTCTGGTGCTATTGCTCACATGACCAATTCTCCCAATATATTTCATACCTACAACCCATGTCCTAGTAGTCGGAAAATAGCCACAGCTGATGGATCCTTAACCACAGTTGTTGGTATAGGTGATGTTCACATCAGCCCCACCCTTACACTCAGAAATGTTCTTCATGTTCCTAAACTATCTACTAATCTTATCTCTATTAAAAAACTGACCAATGATCTGAGTTGTAATGTAACCTTCTTCCCTACTTACTGTGCATTTCAAGACCAGGACTTGGGGACGATAATTGGACATGCTAAGGAACAGGACGGGTTATATTACCTTGAGACACCAATACATCCTATCAAGAGTAGCACTTCATTTCTCTTTGAGCACAAACTTTCCAATAAAGAAACACTATGGCTCCATCATCGCCGCCATTGGTGTGTTTCATTTGTCCATGTTCACCAACCCAACAGGGGAAAGTTGGACCCTAGAGCTCTTAAGTGTGTTTTTGTCGGATACTCTTCCACTCCAGGGATATAAATGCTATCATCCGCCATCAAAGAAATTCTTTGTCTCAGCCGATGTCACTTTCTGTGAACCTGAGCCTTATTTTTCCGCTCCTCTTCCGGGGGAGAATGTCATCATGGAAGATAAGGATCGGAACTCCGTTAATAACCCTTTTGATCCTTTTGACCCCTTTACCCTCCAACAAACCAAACCTGAATCTCCTAAACCCCCTGTACCTAATGACGAACCTAAGGATCAGATGACTGGACAGGTGTACTCAAGGAATAAAACTGCAGCTCCTGAACCGATGCAAGCTCAAGAATCTGAACCAATCTTTGAGAATGAGGTAACAAATCCTGAACCCTCCTTACAAATTTCATTAGTTCCTGAAACTAACGATGATCTTTTAGCCTCTGAACCTGACAATGACCTTCCCATTGCCATTAGAAAGGGAACAAGGGAATGCACTAAACATCCCTTGTATCCACTATCTCATGTTGTATCCTTTGAGAAGTTCTCACCAACCCATAAGAGTTTCCTTACCAGCCTGAATAATATCCAGACACCTACGTCATTATCCGAGGCTTTATCTAATACAAATTGGAAACAAGCTATGAATGTGGAAATGGAAGCCCTGGAGAAAAATACAACATGGGAGTTGGTAGACTTGCCTCCAGGAAAGAAACCTGTTGGATGCAAATGGGTTTATACAGTAAAATACAAAGCAGATGGGTCCCTAGAGCGCTACAAGGCAAGATTGGTAGCCAAAGGATATACACAGATATATGGTGTGGACTATCAAGAGACATTTGCTCCAGTTGCAAAAATGAATACTGTGAGACTTCTTTTGTCATTGGCAGCTAATTATGACTGGGATCTGCAACAATTTGATGTAAAAAATGCATTTTTACATGGGGATTTAGAGGAAGAAATCTATATAGAAGTGCCTCCAGGATTTGACACCACTGATAAAGTGTGCAAATTAAAAAAGGCCTTGTATGGACTTAAACAATCCCCGAGGGCATGGTTTGGTCGGTTTGCCAAAGTAATGACAAGTATGGGATATAAACAAAGCCAAGGAGATGACACTCTGTTTATTAAGCGCTCGACTTCATGGGGAGTTACAACTCTATTAGTGTATGTTGATGACATCATCATGACAGGAAACAATGAGAACGAGAGACAAAATTTGAAGCGGTGTTTGACCGAGGAATTTGAAATCAAGGAATTAGGGAGATTGAAATACTTCCTAGGGATTGAAGTGGCACACTCTAAACAGGGAATCTTTATCTCTCAACAGAAGTACATTACAGACCTTCTTAAAGAAACAGGGAAGCTAGCATGGAAACCAATGAATACTCCTATTGATCTTAATCACAAGCTTGGAGAAGCTGAAGAAGCGCTGACTGTTAATAAAGAGATGTATCAAAGACTAGTAGGAAAACTCATCTATCTCTCTCACACAAGACCTAATATTGCATATGCAGTGAGTGTAATAAGTCAGTTCACGCACAATCCTAAAGATATTCATTTGCAAGCAGCTAATCGCGATCTATAGTATCTTAAAGGGACTCCAGGACAGGGCATCTTATTTAAACGACACACAGGAATGGTTCTTGAAGCATATACTGATTCAGACTATGCTGGTTCAGTAGTTGACAAAAGATCAACTACTGGATATTGTACGTTTCTTGGTAGGAATTTGGTGACATGGCGAAGTATAAAACAGAATGTAGTGGCAAGATCTAGTGCTGAAGCAGAATTTCGAGCAATGACAGAAATGGGTTTGTGAGCTATTATGGTTGCAGATAATTTTGACAGATTTGAAGATACACTGGGATGGCCCTATGAGACTCTATTGTGACAAATTTGCAAATAGCATTGCCCATAGCCCAGTTCAACATGATCGAACCAAGCATATAGAGATTGATAGACACTTTTTTAAAGAGAAGCTTGATAGTGGGTTGATCTGTACTCCATATGTGTCTACTAATAATCAGCTCGTCGATATGCTCACTAAAGGGTTAAATCATACTGCATTTCAAGCAAATGTGTCCAAGCTGGGAATGATAAACCTTTATGCACCAGCTTGAGGGGGAGTGTTGAGATTTGTTTCCTGTACAGATTTATTTCCTTAAAGAATTTATTTCCTTTAAGGAATATAACAGTTACTAAAATTGTAAATATATTTATATGTACATAGCCCTGTATGTCTATATATATGGTGTCCCTGCATTAAGACATTACAAAAGAATAAATATCCTTTCTTCTCCCGTGGATGTAGGCCATAAAGCCGAACCACGTTACATCTTGTGTCGTTCATTATTTTATTTTCTCGACACATTGTATACTGTGCATGATGAAGAACTTTCTTTGGAAGTGGGAAGACAAAACAAACAGGT
This sequence comes from Paratinospora sagittata, assembly GCA_035771175.1. Classification (NCBI taxonomy): domain Eukaryota; kingdom Viridiplantae; phylum Streptophyta; class Magnoliopsida; order Ranunculales; family Menispermaceae; genus Paratinospora; species Paratinospora sagittata. The sequence continues at coordinate 33,524,946 of CM069590.1, forward strand.
CACATCTTCTCCATTGGGAGATGGTGCAATGGGATTATGATCATGGGGGCTTAGCTCTTGGAAATATTCTGATTAAAGACAAAGCTTTGGCGTGCAAATGGATGGCGATTTAATGAAGAAAAGGATTTCCTAAGGGGCAAGGTGATTAGGAGCATTCATGGACTGCTTGAGAACTCAAGGGATGCAAATGTCCACCCTATATCCACATTTAAAAGCCCATGAAAATTCATTCAATCGATATATCCATCATATCACAACTTCATCAGACTTAGGCTTGGCAATGTAACTGCATCTGTTTTTGGGAAGACATGTGCGAGAATGATTGGTTTATGAACATGTTTCCATCCTTTTACTTGATCTCGACCCTTCACAGCGCCCCGATACCATCCTTCGCAGCTTTGAATCTAGCTTGTTCTTACAGAGCCTTACATTGGAATATACATTTGCCTCGTCCTCCACCTCAAAAGAACTTCCATGAGGTCACGACCATCATTGAATGCCTTGAACATTATAGGCTTTCTGACGATTGTGACAAAGTCCTATGGGTTGGCGATAATTTTGGGTCTTTGACCACCAAACCCATCTTTTAGATATTGCTGAATTCTCAGTCATCTTCATCTCCATTCCTACTTGCTAATTTCATTTGGAAAGCTCATATCCCCCTTAAGGTCAAAATGTTGGGTTGGCTGGCTGCCCACAAAAAACTTTATGTTGATGTTCTCCAAAAGAAATTCCCTAACTTATGCGTATCACTGAGCTGGTGTTACTTATCCAGACTCCAGAGTAATGGAGCGGAGTTGATTAACCACTTGCTTGGGGACAGTATCTTCTTGAGAATAATTTGGGATAACTGGGTATCACACTTCCATGCTCTATCATTTCTAGTTCTGCACTCTCCATTCTCTTTTACACCTAACGCTCTCTTACCGCCCAAGGTGAAGAATTTGTGGAGGTTTATCTTTTTTGTTGTTCTGTGGAACACATGGACTGAAAGGAATAGTAGGACTTTTAATGATATATGTACTGATGAGGGACAAGTGTGGAACAATTATCGCTTTTTGTTTTCTCATTGGGTTAGTAGTGTCAAACTTTCTATGGGTTATAATCTTGGGGAGTGGCTACGTTGCTGGAACTCCATATTAGAATCTTTGTAATGGATCATTATGGACTGTTGGTCCCTTGGGGGCTACTTTTGTACTTTTTGATCACTATCAATATATATATATTATTTAGTTTCTTTTCAAAAAAAAATCTTGAAAATCACTACAGTATTGTGTAGGATATATAGAACTGAGATTGTCTAACCTTAACTTGTTTAGTCACAACAATTGGACAAAAGCACATGTCAAAGGCAGCCGATGGATAGGAGGTACACCATATCGACATGGATGGAGGTAGTCATCAAAGATATTCACTAACTGCTAATGATAGGGTTGGATAGATTGCCAAACGCAACGATTGTGATAAGCACAAGGTGGTTCTAATGGTGATGTTTCTTCCAGTTAAGTGGTGGTTAAATAAAATTAAAAAGAAAAATCAAAGGCTTTAGAAAAGCATTTCTATTCCTTGAAACGATATGTGAGCACATAACAACTTTGCCTTACTTCTAGACTCTTAATATTTTTCTGTTAACTCCTTTAAATGGAGATCTATTTCTTCCTTCGAGATGCCTAATAATGTGTAAAAAACGTTTCCCCATGGTTTCTTTGAGAAAGCTTCTCCACATTATGTACATCTTGGGTGTGGAAATGTCAACAAAGCAAGCTCTTGGACTCCTTTTGCATGGTTTTGATCCAAAGGTCTTGACTAATCTTAAGTGGGGAAATTTTAACATATTGCTCTTGGCTTTTGCCGCCACACTCATTTTGTCTTCACCTTGACAAAACAAAAGTTAGTTATTCAACCATGACCTTGCTCATATATTTCATGATTAGACAACATTTAAATTTAAAATAACCTTGTAGTATAAGATACCGGTACAAGTGTTAACAAATGTTTGTGGTATCATGCCAAGTGGCTTTCATAAATGCAAATGGAAGTGTGTATCTTGTCTTCAATAGTTACATTGCCAGTAGGCATCAAATTTTTTTATTTTTCTAAAATATATCGAGAACAATTGAACAAGTAACCACGGGTTGGATTTTGAAAAACCATTTACCAATAAATGGTCTCATCGCATAAAACAAAAGACTGTTTGATAACTGTTAGGAATACTGACATATTACTTGTTAGCTGTAACAATAGAGGAAGAAACAAAAAAAAAAATGTTAATATACTTGAGGAAGATGTAACTCTTTCCTAGTCTTGTGGCACGAGAAGATTTACCCTTGTTCGAGTGAAGTTGAGTTTGCAGATTCATGTACATGGGACTTTTGATGAGTTGAGTTATTTCATGTTTGAAATATTTACCATTTTTGAAGAGCTCTCCTATTTTTATTTTTTGAAGGGGAGCCTTGGGGCAACGATAAGAGTTGCTGCCATGTGATCATTCGGTCACGGGTTTGAGTCGTGGAAATAGCCTCTTGCAAAGCAAGGTAAGTTTGTATACAATAGACTCAAATGTGTTCCAACCTTTCTCCTAAACCCTACATAGGCAGGACCTTTGTGCCCCGGATTGCCTTTTTTTCCTTATTTTTTCTAAGTTTTCTTATCTATTTATATCAACACTATATAATCTACTTAATATCAAAACTAGAATTTTGTCCCTTTCTTTTTCCAACTATGCTGATTTTCTAGCACTTTCCTACCAAAATATGGCAATGGGTCGGATTTGGACAAAATGGAAGTACATCTTGGTCTTGCGGTTGGAAGGCTTGTCACATTTTTAAGTTTTAAGTTTTGTTCTCAAAATCTCACTTAAAGTTCTACTCCGAAACTAAACATAAAAGTTTATCCCCATCTCAATGGGATGAAATTTTGACATAATTCTCTTAATTTTCATCGATTTTTCAATCATCAAATTACAAATTAAATATAATTGGATTTTTACCGAATTTCCACTAAAGTTAGGTACTATATCTAAATATATTGTAAAACTTAAAAAAAATCCGTAAGTATTTTTAAATTTTCAAACACAATGAAGAAAAAAAATATCATTTTAAATTTCAACCTTTGTTAAGAGATACTTCTAAAGAATAAAAATGTATATAAGAATGAAATATAATTTCATATAATGGATAGAAAGTAATGAATCACTAAATGGAGAAACAAAATAAGATTAACAAAGCTCAAATTTATAACGAAATTGAACTAATTGAAACTAATGAAGCACTTAATGAAGAAACAAAATAAGATTTACAAAGCTTTAATTTAAAACGAAATTAAACATGTAATTTATAAGTTATATGTAAGTAATTCATGTCTCCTATTCTTATATATGTTAAGCATAAATGTCATAAAATAGCTTGTTACTCATACAATATTCATCAAGTAAGAAATTTTAAATCTTATTGTAAACAATTATATTTCATACCTTAATGAGTTTTATGTATTATGTTTGTTTCAACATGTCTAAAAGAAACAAAGATCTTTACAACATCTAAATATAATTCTTTGTACTTCTCTAATTTATGCAACAAAAAAAAAAAAAAAAAAATTCTCTACTTTGAATTGGACTTCCCGAGTTAATTCCAAATTTTAAGGAACCGAAGTTTAGGGCATATTCGAATTTTCGATTTTTGCCTCATCTCCAAGCACCATGGCCTTGCCTAAACCCTTTGATTCCTTTTACAATAAACCCCCTTGGAGAGAGGAATTCTAGTAATCTAAATATTTTCACAACTACCAGTTTTATTTTGTATCATCTTTCTCTTCATCTTGTCTTTCTTATTCAACAATCTCGCACTGGCTACTTATCAAAATGATTGAATGTTTATTTCCTTAAACTGCATAATTTCTGTGTCACCCTAATTTCTAGTGAAATATATTTGCTAATTGCATTCTTGGTTTCATTCCAAGAGCAATATTTTCTTCTTGTTGATTCACTTTATCGACAAAATATTGGTTTAGTTTTGCATTGCATTTTCACAGTACATCACTAATGGCCAAAGCTTGTTCCAACAACCCCATTTCATGTCCAGGTGATCAAAGCTAAAACCTAGTGTTGTCAAGGAGGAGAGGTGGTGGTAGGCGGTAAACCTTAATTAGGCGAGGCGGGGCCTAGGCTGGATATAAAATATTTATTGAGAGGTCCTTGAAAAATTTATTTATTTATTCATTGGTTCCTCACTCTATATATGTAATTATTAATTTAATTTATATATTAAATAATTACTAATTTATATAATATAAATTAATAATTATATACATAAGTGTATTTAGGGTTTGCAGAAGTCGAAGTGGAAGGAGGGAAAGGATTTCACAGCTTTTAACAAATTTTTTTTTTTTTTTTTTTTTCAGAAAAACCCTTTAAAAAAAAAAAATTGTTTAGACCTCCCCAAACCGCCTAGGCGGTGCCACTACCCAAGGCGCCTAGGCGCCGCCTTGACAACACTGCTAAAACCCAAAGCCAAAAGAATGAAACATTAATAGATGCAATGTTGTGCTGGTGAACTCAGTTTTATTACTTTTTTTGTTTAATTTTCATCTAGTGAATTCATGCTTCTTGTTGTCCTCTTGGTCTTTTGAAGAACGAAATGGAGAATCAACCAGCACAACAACTAAGGTAAACTTTTAATGTTTGATTGTAGTTGTGGCGAGAGCAAAGATGCTCAAAAGAAATAGAGAAGGGTCTAGATACTATGAGAAAGAAAAGTTAAGAATAGGAAAATAGAGAAGAAAAAAAAGGCATAAGTGACAATAGTGACGAGATAGTAAAAGGGCAGTAGAAAGTAGAGAGAGGAATGGGGGAAAAGAAGTGAGAGATTAGAGAAGTGAGAAAGGAACAAGAGACAGTAACGAATGCAACAATAATATATTTGCTTGCCCCTTTGGACCGAGAGAGAGAGTTCTATTAGTATAAAATTAGTGTATATACAATATAGTATATAAGTTGGACGAGGCATCCATTTCTATAAATTAGTACACTCTAAAATTGGATTCCACCCCCGGAGCCGCTCTCCCAAAGTTGCAAGTCTACTCGCACTAACCCAAAAGGAAACAAGAAAAAATGAAATATCCCAAACCCCTTCAAACCCAAGCTCCACATTTTCAAACAAACGAGCATTCCGTTCATTCCAAATTGACCACACCACAACAAACACAACTACCCTCCAATAGTTCTTCAACTTCCGAGAAAGCTGACCTTCCCCAAACAACTTCCAAAGATTTATCCCATTCGGCGGATGCTCCCACTGCAACATAGAACTCCATGTCCCCCAAACATGCTTCGTGAATTAACAGTCCATGAATATGTGCAAACTTGATTCACAACTCTGTTTACATAACCAACACCAACTGGGTGATATAGCCCAATGAAGATATCTTCTTTCAAGAACATTAGCCGTATTTACCTTTCCATGTGCAATAGTCCACCGCAAATAGAATTCTAACCCTTCACTAATAAAACAATTAGAATCCTACTTAATTTAAATAATTAGAATTTTAAGGGAATGAACAACTCAAAACTCCATTAAAATATATATCTACTAAAACTTCATTACTTTCTCTAAACTTGTAGACTCCTTGTGAATTTTATTTAACTGCAATTTTATTAGAAAATGAATTGAAGAAAACTGTTTGATGTGTGGCTTTGTTGTCTCTTTACTCGCTAATAGCTTTGTTGTTTTCTTTTCTTCAAAACTCTCATTTATCGCAATTTGATATTAGTTCCAATTGACAAAAGGCAAACTAAAGGAGGCCTTAGTGAACTTGCATTCCATGCACTTTGATCTATATAGTTGACTGCTTCATCCCTTCTTTTCCTCCACTAAAGGCTTATCTATTTGAATTATGATGGCTTTCTATAATCTATAGGTCTCATTAACTCATTGCATCAAATGGCTGTTAAAATCCTTTTTATTAATGGAAGTGAGTTAATCTATCAAAGCTCTCATCTACAAGCTTACCTTGCCAAATTTCTTCTTTGCCAATTTTCAAGTCGTCACTTGGTGTGTATCAAACCGACATACCCAATTAACCCGACCAACCCAGTTCGACTCACTTGGATGTCAATTTTTAACTAGCAATTTCTGTGAATTTTATGTTGCTGAACATTCTTTTCAATTGCTCTACATACTTTCCCTTTTACAGGATTATCCCATCTCCCATGTTTGAGCCACTTGCTCACATGTTTCTTGTTAGGGTATAAGATATTTGCAGGCAGGCCATCATAGGTGTTGCGAGTTAAAACTTATCAGTATCTTTTCATTTAGATCATTTCTTCAGTCCTCTTGATGTTCAAGCTAGAGTCTTCATTGAAAGCGTTCCTTTCTAATAAGATATGCCAATCTAATGACTGAATTTCTACACCTGCATCACTACTTCGCTTTGGATTGTCACCATGTTTTCTCTTGACATCACCATTGACCTTAGTATGCAGCAGTCTAGAACCTCCCTTTATGATCTTATCTTTGTGAGACACCTTTTTGATATCATCTTTTGGATCGGATTTGTGTTATGATCATAACACAGTTGGCAGTCCTTAGAATCATGAGTAATATCTTGCAAAAAAATTTCAACTCCATATTCTTTGCACATTTCAGGACACCCTCAATTTTTTTTGTTTATGATGCCCGACATCCCAAAGACCTACATGAAATTCACCTTGCATGCCTTGTAGCATTCTTTTCTTGTGCCCTTTGTGGCAGCCAACAACTTGATGGCCACATTGCACAGGATGCTCTGCTGAGCATTATATGCTTCTGCTGCTTTTAGCATTGTGGAATCACCATTATGGGGCATGCTTTAGCTATAGTATTGATCTCAAAAATTCATTCAATTTTTCTTTTAGTATATTTGATTGAATACTTTTATTTAACGACAACTTATCATGTCTACTTTCCGCAGAGGTTGCATGAAGAAAATGAGAAGCTGTTTGACAGATTAACAGAGAAAGCTTCATTGGCTGGATCACCACAGGTTCATAATCTCTTTCATTTGATAAAACAGGCCACTTATCATCCCTGCTATTAATGTAGTTATATATTTTGGTAGACGACATTTCTCATTTTCTTTCAAAGCCTTTTTTCCATCACTTTTCAACTTTATTAGTGTGTGTATATGTGATCCTTGAACACTTTAGAGGAACCTCGAATTTGATTTTGCTCTCTTTTTTGGAAATTTTGAAGCTGAGAATGAATGGCCTGAGAAGGCCAACCTATCTGATGTCTCCACTCCAATGGCATTTCCCATTTAGGAAGTTTCACCCTAATATTTCTCTTACAGGAAAGAAAAAGTTTTAAAATTTCTGAAAACTTTTCTTTATAGGAGAATACTGAATGATGAGTCTATATATAATTCTTGTTGCGGAGAAGAGAGAAATCTATGGGATTTATTTCTTTCTCAAAAAATGATAATTTTAGTGGTTGTTTTCTTTAGTAGTTATTAAAATTGTAATCCTTGCTATTTGTATGCGTAACTCTGTATGTCTATTTATATGATGTTCCTCCATGGAGACATTGCAACAAATAAGAATAATTCCCTCCTCTTCTCCCGTGGACGTAGGCCAATCATTGAGGTGAACCACGTTACGTCTTTGTCTCGTTTATTTTACAACATGGTATCAGAGCTTTAGGCTCGTACAATTGAAATTTTTTTTCTTCGGCCTTCATTGCCAAAATTATGTTTGTCGGCCTTCATCGCCGGAATCGCACTATCGATCGTTGTGCGCTACCGTTCGTGATTGCGACTATCGAATCAGATCTCGTTGACGCAAATCGCCTTATCGCTGCCCGTTATTGTTGTTGCCGATGTTGCTGTTGCTGCCGACTGCAACTCCAACCCCGACCTTCATCCCCTTCGTTACCCTCGGCTTTCATCGCCGAGCTGCTAGATCATCGTCATTACTCTCCATCGTTTCTGCTACCACTCACCATCGCCGCTGCTAAATCTTTCACCATCTCCGTCGTCGCTGTCCTAAATTTGTGGTCATCATTGCTGCTCTCCACCACCGCCGCTGCTTTTCACCGCTACAACATCCGTCATTGTTGTCGCTGCTACTGCTGCTCATCATCGTCGCCATTATCTTCTTCCATCATCTTTTTCCTTTTTTCCTTCTCTTCCGTCTTCTTCTTTCGTCTTTCTTCTTCCTTCTTTCTTCTTTCTTTTTTTGCTCTTTTCGTTTCAGCAACCTAAGAAAAAAAAATGAGGAGGATGTCAGTCATTTCAAAAACTGTACAGTCTGAAGAAATAGTTTCCAACATGGAAAAAGGGAAAATACCAAATATTCAAGCAGCATACAGACTCAATGGGAAAAATTATCTAAAGTGGTCTCAATTGGTTCGTACCTTTTTAGAAGGTACAGGGAAATTGAGTCACCTTTTGGGCACTGGACCAAAACCTGGAGATCCTTAGTTTGCAACATGGGATAATGAAGATGCATCAAGAATGGCGTGGCTATGGAATTTGATGATGCCAGATATCAGTGACACGTGCATGTTTCTAACCACCGCTAAAGATATTTGGGACGCCGTTCACCAAACATACTCCTAGGCAAATGATCCAGCTCAAGTGTATGAATTTAAGGTTAAAATTGGAGCAACAAAACAAGGAAACAAGACAGTCACGGAGTATGCCAATATACTGAAAAACGTCTGGCAGGAACTTGATCATTATAGATGTATCGAGACTAAATGCCCTGAGGATGCTGCAGTTCTAAAGAACAACATTGAAAGAGATCGGGTGTGATATCCTGTCGTATCTAAGGCGGAAACGTAAAATTGTGGGCCCCACTGACCATTTCAGTCGGTGTTATTGACCTGTGAGTTAAAACCACCCCTTATTAGCCAACCTAACGCTAATTTGTTCTAACAATTACCGGTTGTGCATTTTTTGGTCAATTGGTTCGCCGTGACAATTCTCAGACCGTTCAAAGGGCAAAATATGATTTCGAATTGTTGAGAGTTTTGAAATGAAATTGGTATCAAATCGATCGTGATTTTGTCACGATTCCAACACAAATGACCGTGCTCGAATTGGATTTCAAACGAGTTGCTAGTGCAAAAATTAAATTTTATTGTCGGTCACGCAAATCGGGGTCAATCAAGAAAATGGAGGTTTGCCACTTCATAGGACTAACAAGTGTCACCCCCTCATTTGCCTACCATGCTTGCCAATGCATGGCTTGATGTGATAGAAGGACGGACAAATGGCCTCCAATGGGGAAATTAACCATGCATCCATTAAAAGTTGCAAGAAATGCATGCAAGCCCTCACTTCTTCTCAAAATCTTAAAGCACCACTATCTATAAAATACACAAAACTCATTTATTCTCTCATTCCTCTCACCAGAGAATTCATTTTTCTCCTTGCTTCCTTCTCCCTCCCTTCCCTAAACTCCCCATTAAAGACTTCAAGGAAGCTCAAGGATAGGCAAGTGATTACTAATTTTATTCTCTCATTTCGGTTTGATTCTTTCTTCTTCTTCATTCTCTTGTTAGCTTCTTCGATTCTAAATCTTGATAATTACTGATTTTCATTGATCTATAGTTTATTTTCTTGCTGGAAATGCTAGTTAGTTGTTCAAATTTCTTTATATATGTACGTGTATGATGAGTGTAACTGTTTCAACGACCCAAATTTGGGGTAGATTTTCCACTTACAAACATCATCAACAATGGCTGTGGGTAGGAGAAAATGAAAGTAGGAAGTATGGAGAAGAGAAATGGGATGAGAGTAGAACGAAATAGAAGGGGAAAATAAGAGAAAAATGGGTTGGAACATGGCTGGTCGAAATGGAAAATAAGATATCTGTTGTAATAGCCCATGTTTGATTCAGTTTTACTACTTCAAAATCAAACCCATTGGAGCTGTGGGTTGGTGGGATTTAAAGTTGGACAATGAGAGAAGAGGTTTGATTTGAGAAATAAGAAAAACGATGGTGGGATCCATGCCAAAATCAGCATGGAACAGTGCCTGTCCACCATGAAAATTAAAGGGGCGGATTTTCAACCAATGTTTGGGGCAAAATTTCACCATCAAAATGAGTTTGATTGAATCTTTGTGGGTTTGATGAATTAAAAATAGGATGATTGGAGAAGGGAGATGAGGATCCATGTAGTGGAAATGAGCAAGGAAGATGGGAGAAAAATGAGGAGAAAAAGTCTTGGAAAACATGCTGTTACAATGTTAAATGAAGAAGATGATGAATAGTACTTAGTTGACTTATTTTGACCCGGCCAAGACCCCCTTTGACTTGACCAATTTGAGTCCTATTTCTTGCTAAAGGAGACACTTGACTAACCCACCTTTAATAAGACTTGCCCCAAATAGGTAAAATGAAAATGAATACATTAATGTGGGTTGAACCTTAGGTTATAAATAAAATAATCCATTTCCAAAAATTTGGCTTCATTAAATTAGTGAATAAGTGCAACTTATTTTCATGTGGCCTCAGATATCAACTTAGAAAAAAAAATGTAGATTTGCCAAACCATAGAAATATGATAAGATAACCCAACTAAATTTTGCCCGTTTCAACTTCATAACTCGACATTAATTTAATTAAAGTCTATTAGACTTAATTAATAACAATGCAAATCAAAACCACCTATCTAATTGACCCAATAAGTTAATATTGGATTGAATAGATGTTTAATCAACTCAATCAAGCTATATTGACTTGACCCATCTAAACTAATCAAATCTTATGAGTCCAATTAGCCAATTTAGTACAACTTCAAAAAACATGAGCCAATTAATTTTATCCAATCAAGCGTAATTAGGCTTCATACCTAATTTTAGATGCCAACATAGTCAAGATATACATATACCCCAAAGATAAAAAAAAAAAAATTACTATAATGCCTTTGGTATCAAATAACTGATAAAATATTAATGAATAAGATAATAACTAAAATAACTGATAACATATTAATCCCCGCTCTTCAAAGATTGATCAATGGTCTCTAATCCGAACCGCTTAGGCGACTTCATTATCATACATCGACTCATTTGACAGCAGTGTTTTCGAGGCTACGCCTAAGCGTGTTAGGGAGAAAACGCCTAGGCTCTGTGTTAGGCAGGCAGTGGGGGTTTGTACAAATATTTAAAAAGTTTAGGGGGGTCTCTCTAATTTGAAAAAAACCCTCGAACCTTTTTCTCCCTAAGCCCATCCTTCCTATTTTCTTTGACCAAGAAACGTCATCGAAATCTCCGGCGACCCTTCGGCAATAGATATTTGTGTTTTGTACTTTTGAATCTTTTCGATAATGTGTATTGTGGCATGAATTAATGTTTTTTGGACATGAATTTAATTAACATGAAGTGTTTTTGATCATTTTATGAAAATTTAACATTTATTATAAAATACAGTTAGATATTTATAATTTTGTATATGGACAGTCTTTGGACCTGTAAATAATTAATTAATTATCTAGGGACCTATAAATAAATATATTTTTTATCGCTTAGGCCACGTTTAGGCTTCGCCTAGGCTACGTCTCGCCTAGACGAGACAAATCGCCTTAGATATCGCCTTGGCACCTTGAAAACATTGTTTGAGAGAAGGTGATTGAGAGACATAAAGATTAATTTTATTCTTAAAGAAAATAAGTAATATACAACTAAGCTATGAAGACGATAAATTACTCGATTCGAGAATTGATTTTGGCATCATATAGGAAAATTGTCTCTCAAGAAAGATAATTTTTGTAGAATATCCTACTTATATCTTATATGCATTTACATGTATTTATGCATAGTTTTCCGAAATTTATCGGTCACTCGCATATTGCTGCATTAATTAAACTTCCAAATGATAAAATGTGATTAATGATTAAAAGAATGGAGTGATCGGACCCTAGGATAGATGTTTGCCTGATAGGCTTAGACACGCGGGTCACGTTGACCCTGGATCTCTAGAGTATCTGTAGATGTCGTATTACCGTTTGATCAGCGGATTAGTCGGTTCCCGTTCCCTCCCAACGAGTACATCTAGTAAGGGTTGTGCTATTTGGATGTTGAGCGGATTGTGAGTGGTTGAGTGCGTCTGGCCAGCGCAGTGGCTACGAGCGCTTCATGCGGAAAAGTTGAAGTTGGGAGTATTGGCGGCTCTATCCAGATGTAGATAATTCAGAGTTCTAACGAGAACTTCCTCGCTCGGTTAATACGAGGAACATGATACCTTGATACGGGGTTCTCATCGTGGCTAAGGTGAAAACTTAAATAATTGCTAAGGGATCGGACCCCAAGGCATGTTATTGATTAGTGTGCCTGATATTAGGAGGATTCATGAGGCACACTCTGTATGGGCACATGCATTATTGAGGTATTATGATGATGTTAAATTGACATACTAGGCATACATTATTGAGGTATTCTTTCTTATTATTGTTTCAAGATCATACAAAATTATAATTCTTTTATGTATTTTATTTGCTTGTTTAATTCATATAATTGGTAAATGGTAAATGATGTTTTTCTCTGTAAGATATTGAGAAATTAACCTGCTTATTGGCTTAAATCCTGAGATTTAGAGAATTTAGGACAATACCAAACATAGATTGAGAAAAGAAAAATAATGATAATAAGAATATGGATATAGACTCCAAAATTGAGTTACTAGTAGAAAAAGAAATAATACCTAGAATCATCTTTCATGAATTAAAAGTAGAAACACAATTTAACAAGGAAGACTTCACCAAATCTGTAATTTTTCCTTCCCCCAGTGAGTGGGTTTTGGAAGTGGTAGTTACTTGCCAGCCACGTGGATTTAGGCTCACCCTTCTTTCTATATTATCATTTTTCAGACGTGGTGACTGAGACTCAGGAGGTTGAAGGCCAATCGATTGAGACGGAGGCACTGGGCGACTTTTACTATGACTATCAAGGTGAGGAGGAGCCAGTTGTTGTTACCGAGCTGGGGAGTAGTGCGTAGTAATTTGACTTCTCTTTTTGGGTATAGATACCTTTTGATTCTTTTGTAACTATGGTGTCGTGATATTATCTTTTTCCTTGCCACCATAGGACCGTAACATTGAACTCAATCTTAATTATGGTACCATGTTGTATAAATACTTTAGATTCCGTTGCGTATGATTCTTAGTTTATAATTGTACTCTTAATTGGCGATATAGCATGATGGGATGTTAGGCTTGTTGTATGTGGATGTGGATGCACATACTGCGCTTCATGGACTTGTGGAAAAAAAAGCCCATTTTTAAGAGCAGTTCGTGTCATCGGGTCTATGATTTCTTGGTTGGACTCGATACTGAGTTTCATCAAGTGAGAGTTTAGATTCTTAGCAAAGAGTTGCCCACCCTGAATGAGACTATCTTTGTTATCTGGACTGAAGGAAGTATAAGAAGTTCTATTATCACACCCTGGGTTGCACAGCGTGCCCCCTACCCAGGTGTGGGCGCACCCCATCGGGGCGAACGCCAGCCATTATGGATCCATAATATTGTCCCATCCCGGTACAGCCACCGCCACACAAGGACGTCTCTTGTACACGGGATCATTTGTCTGCCACTATTCATGAATAGTGCAGGGCCTCCCTAGGAATCGAACTCCAGACCTCCCTTAAGGAGTCTGATTTCGCATTCCTAGTAACCACTTGGTTACTGTGACAATAAGTCTGCAATCAACATTGCCCATAACCCAGTTCAACATAATCGAACCAAGCGTATAGAGATTGATAGACACTTCATTAAAGAAAAACTTGATAGTGGGTTGATCTGTACTCCATGTGTCTACCAATAATCAACTTGTCGATGTGCTCACTAAAGGGTTAAGCCATACTGCATTTTAAGCAAGTGTGTCCAAGCTGGGAATGGTAAACCTTTATTCACCAGCTTGAGAGGGAGTGCTGCGGAGAAGAGAGAAATCTATGAGATTTATTTCCTTCTAGTAAAGATGAAAATTTTAGTGGTTGTTTTATTTAGCAGTTACTAAAATTGTAATCCTTGCTTATGTGTGCTAGCCCTGTATGTCTATTTATACGGTGTTCCTCCATTGAGACACTACAACGAATAAGAATAATTCCCTCCTCTTCTCCCGTAGACGTAGGCCATTGAGCCGAACCACGTTACATCTTTGTCTTGTTTATTTTACAACATTTCTTAAGAAGATAATCCCCATGTGGTTCTTTGTTGTTATAGTAACTAAAAGTACAACTGCCTAAGTGGTTTGATTCCTCTCTGATTAGGATCAATTAGTAGATATTAATACCTAGATTTTTCAGTTATTTCAATATAGTAGGAATTTAGTTGTTCACTTTAGGAAGTTTCTTATTGTCTTATTTAGGCAGGATTTTAGTTTCCAAATTTTAGTAGGATACAAATTAAAGTATTTTGGATTTCTATAAATAATAGGCTTGTAATAGGAATTGATAGATTTATTGAGTGAAAAATTATTGAGTATTGATTTCTTCTTCTTCTTCTTCTTCTCTCTTCTTCCTCTTCTAATTCTACTCTTCTAATTTCTTTCTATTCTTTTCTTTATCTCTCTTGGTGTTGCATCACTCTCCCCTTTAGCTGTATAATTTTATCTATTTTTTTATGCCAGAGGACCAACCCTCGACAATTAAAAAGTAAGGGTTCGTTTGGTGCGCAAGATAGGATAGGATTATTTTTATTGGATTGGATAGGATTAGACTAATTTTAATGTTATCCTACGTTTGGTGCAATATAAGATAGAATTAAAAATAGAGTGATCTTGTGTTTGGTGCAACATAGGATAAACTTGCAATTACCCCAAAAAAAAATTACAAAAAAAAAAACGCAAAACTTGGTTTCCAGGTTTTGAATTTTTTTTTTTTTATTTAAGAGAGAAGGAAGAATGAAGAACAAAGAAGAAGAAGAGCGAAGAGTACCTGTGAACGAGTGGGGAGACGAAAAAGATTAATCCCAAGCTTTGGGTCCTCACTATTATATCCTATTAGAACGGGATAAAAAAGTTAAATGAAATATTATTTTTTATCCCATTCAGCCTGGCAGCCAAACATAGGAATTTGACTAAAAATAGTCTTATCCTAACCTATACCGCCCACCAAATGACCCTAAGTATAACCAGAATTATGATGCTTTAAACCCTACAACTGCCTCACCTCTACTGCCTAGTTGAATTTTATGTTGATAGCTAATGTCATGATTTTTGTAAAGATAAATAACTACCAAAGAAGGAAGAAAGCTTTACTAATTAATTGAAATAGTGGGGACTTGGTTCTTAAGAACATAAGAGCAATGTGCAGATCTAAAAGCTCATTAACAATTACATGAAGGATTAAGAGAAAGTTGGTAGGATCTTTTGTTTTAATCTTGAAGGCCATAACTATTTTGCAATTGTTTCAAATAAGGTAAGCCTAATACTCCCCCGCCATTCTTAACCTTAGGAAGGAATGGAGTAAGGGGTGCCTTAAACAAAAAGAAAAAAGTCAACCCCTTGTTTTCCTATCTTTTTCACCCTTTCCGGAATGAGATTCATGATTCAACCTTAGCCGATTCCATGCCTACGATTCCCCGAACTTAATCCTTCTAAAGTCATTTTCTTTTAACAAATAAATTGCGTTTAGATGATACTACATTTGATTCAGCATACTTCACCTATTGGTTCAAATAGTTGAGCTTCACCCTTAATAACTACTGGAGTAATATCTATTCTACAAGATTATTCAAAAACTTGGAGCAGAGCAGTTGAGGTGTTGGAAGGACCTTTTTCTCATAATGGGAATTAGTAATAGAGAAATATTTGGACAAGTAAGTTGTGTTGAACAGAGACAAATAATGAATAACTAATTTTTTGTAATTTGTTAAACAATAAAAGACACAAAGATGTAACGTGGTTCGGCTTTGTGACCTACATCCACGGGAGAAGAGAAAGGATATTTATTCTTGTTTTATGTCTTAATGGAGGGACTCCATATATATAGACATACAAGGCTATGTACATATAACTATAATTACAATTTTAGTAACTGCTATATAAAATGGCTTACTAAAATTATCATCTTTCCTTAAAGGAAATAAATCCGTAAAGGAAATAAATCTGTACAGGAAACAAATCTCAACACTCCCCCTCAAGCTGATGAATAAAGGTTTACCATTCCCAGCTTGGACACATTTGCTTGAAATGCAGTATGATTTAACCCTTTAGTGAGCATATCGGCGAGCTGATTATTGGTAGACACATATGGAGTACAGATCAACCCACTATCGAGCTTCTCTTTAATAAAGTGTCTATCAATCTTTATATGCTTGGTTCGATCATGTTGAACTGGGTTATGGGCAATGCTAATTGCAGATTTATTATCACAATAGAGTCTCATAGGGCCATCCCAGTGTATCTTCAAATTTGTCAAAATTATTTGCAACCATAATAGCTCACAAACCCCTTGTGCCATTGCTCGGAATTCTGTTTCAGCACTAGATCTGGCCACTACATTCTGCTTTTTACTTCGCCATGTCACCAAATTTCCACCAAGAAACATACAATATCCAGTAGTTGATCTTCTGTCAACTACTGAACCAACATAGTCTGAATCAGTATATGCTTCAAGAACCATTCCTGTGTGTCGTTTAACTAAGATGCCCTGTCCTGGAGTCCCTTTAAGATACTGTAGAACGCGATTAGCTGCTTGCAAATGAATATCTTTAGGATTGTGCATGAACTGACTTATTACACTCACTGCATATGCAATATCAGGTCTTGTGTGAGAGAGATAGATGAGTCTTCCTACTAGTCTTTGATACATATCTTTATTAACAGTCAGCGCTTCTTCAGCTTCTCCAAGCTTGTGATTAAGATCGATAGGAGTATTCATTGGTTTGCATGCTAGCTTCCCTGTTTCTTTAAGAAGGTCTGTAATGTACTTCTGTTGAGAGATAAAGATTCCCTGTTTGGAGTGTGCCACTTCAATCCCTAGGAAGTATTTCAATCTCCCTAATTCCTTGATCTCAAATTCCTCGGTCAAACACCGCTTCAAATTTTGTTTCTCGTTCTCATTGTTTCCTGCATGATGATGTCATCAACATACACTAATAGAGCTGTAACTCCCCATGAAGTCGAGTGCTTAATAAACAGAGTGTCATCTCCTTGGCTTTGTTTATATCCCATACTTGTCATTACTTTGGCAAACTGACCAAACCATGCCCTCGGGGATTGTTTAAGTCCATACAAGGCCTTTTTTAATTTGCACACTTTATCAGTGGTGCCAAATCCTGGAGGCACTTCCATATAGATTTCTTCCTCTAAATCCCCATGTAAAAATGCATTTTTTACATCAAATTGTTGCAAATCCCAGTCATAATTAGCTGCCAATGACAAAAGAAATCTCACAGTATTCATTTTTGCAACTGGAGCAAATGTCTCTTGATAGTCCACACCATATGTCTGTGTATATCCTTTGGCTACCAATCTTGCCTTGTAGCGCTCTAGGGACCCATTTGCTTTGTATTTTACTGTATAAACCCATTTGCATCCAACAGGTTTCTTTCCTGGAGGCAAGTCTACCAACTCCCATGTTGTATTTTTCTCCAAGGCTTCCATTTCCACATTCATAGCTTGTTTCCAATTTGTATTAGATAAAGCCTCGGATAATGACGTAGGAGTTTGGATATTATTCAGGCTGGTAAGGAAACTCTTATGGGTTGGTGAGAACTTCTCAAAGGATACAACATGAGATAGTGGATGCAAGGGATGTTTATTGCATTCCCTTGTTCCCTTTCTAATGGCAATGGGAAGGTCATTGTCAGGTTCAGAGGCTAAAAGATCATTGTTAGTTTCAGGAACTAATGAAATCTGTGAGGAGGGTTCAGGATTTGTTACCTCATTTTCAAGGATTGATTCAAATTTTTGAACTTGCATCGGTTCAGGAGCTGCAACTTTATTCCTTGAGTACATTTGTCCAGTCATCCGATCCTTAGGTTCGTCATTGGGTACAGAGGGTGTAGGAGATTCAAGTTTGGTTTGTTGGAGTGAAAAGGGGTCAAAAAGATCAAAGGGGTTATCAAAGGAGTTCCGATCGTTATCTTCTATTATGACATTCTCCCCCGGAAGAGGAGGAGCGGAAAAATAGGGCCCAGGTTCACAGAAAGTGATATCGGCTGAGACAAAGAATTTCTTTGATGGCGGATGATAGCATTTATATCCCTTTTGAGTGGAAAAGTATCCGACAAAAACACACTTAAGAGCTCTAGGGTCCAACTTTCCCTTGTTGGGTTGGTGAACATGGACAAATGAAACACACCCAAATATTTAGGTATAAGATTGTTGGAGATTTTAAGCTTAGGATAAAATTGACATAGCTTTTCCATAGGACTTTTGAAATCAAGGGTCCGAGATGGTAGACGGTTAATAAGATGTGTTGCAGTAAGGACAGCTTCCCCCAAATGAAGTGGTACTCTGGATAGGATGTACTGGTGTCTCAAGGTAATACAACCCGTCCTGTTCCTTAGCATGTCCAATCATCGTCCCCAAGTCCTGGTCTTGAAATGCACAGTAAGTAGGGAAGAAGGTTACATTACAACTCAGATCATGGGTCAGTTTCTTAATAGAGATAAGGTTAGTAGATAGTTTAGGAACATGAAGAACATTTCTGAGTGTAAGGGTGGGGCTGATGTGAACATTACCTATACCAGCAACTGTGGTTAAGGATCCATCAGCTGTGGCTATTTTCCGACTACTAGGACATGGGTTGTAGGTATGAAATATATTGGGGGAATTGGTCATGTGATCAGTAGCACCAGAATCTATAACCCAAGAGTTAGCAAAAGACTTATCCGAGACGTTAAATCCAATAGAAATAGGAAAATTACCTGAATGGGCCAATGAACAGGTACCTGAGGGTTTGTCAAGGGTGTCAAGTAGAGTTCTCAGTCTATTGATCTCATCCTGATTGAATCCAACTTGCTTAAGAGAGTGTTCTTCAACTAATTGTACACTGGACATCTTTCTTTTGGCTCACGTATCGGTGGAAGCAGCAGCAACAACAATAATGATGCTTGGTCAGTTTCTTTAATAATAGCGATGGAGGCCAAATAAGCTTCTCTTTGGCAATGAAGGCCAAAGTTGGAGGTTGATGATTTTTATTTTTATTTTTATCTTTTTGTAGGCGTACCCAAGAAGAAAACTAAAGAAGAAAGAAAAAGAAGAAATAAGAAAACAAGAAAAGGGGAAAACGAAGAAGATGGAGAGAAGAGAGAGCGCAGAGCACAGAGACGAAGAAGATGGAAAGCTGAAGAAGTCAGAGAAACGGGAACGAGAGAGAGAAAGAGGATGGGTGCAGCTTATAGCGGCAATAATCAGGTATGAAGACGTTGAAGCAGCAGTGGCGATGATCGAAAAAGTTGAAGCATAGGTTGAGAAGTTGTGGCAGCAGCAGCAGCAGCAACGGCAAGGAGAAACAGCAGCAAAAAGCGTTGACGAGATCTGAGTCGTCAATCGCGATCTTGAAAAGTAATGGAGTGCACAGCGACGACGGTGGCGTTGGTGAAAAGCAGCAACGACGATGGTGAAAAAATTGAAACGGTGATGGTAGAGAGCAACAACAACGGCAACTACGATGGATCAGTGACGGTCGACGTTTTGCACCTAACAATGGCAGTCATCGTTGATGAAGTTCTTGGCGATGAAGGCTAGAGGTCTCCTCCCAGCGATGAAGGCCGAAGGTAACTAAGGCGATAGGCCTCCGAGATCAGATTCTAGGGTTTGATCTTCGTGCGGTTCCAGAATAAGGAAGAATCGAGGTTGCAGTGGCGATGAGCAGCAACTGTAATGAGCGGCAGTGATGAGTAGTACCGGCTACAGACGGTGAAGAAGGAAGAGTTGAAGTCGTTGAAGAGGGTCAAGAAGGTGAAGACGTGCGATGAAGAAGAAGGTGAAGATGGCGTTTGCAGCAACCTGCTACGGCGACGAAGATGAAGACGATGGCGATGTGTGATCCAGATTTGGTCTCAGATCTGTGACGATGAACCTGCGACGGTGTTTCCACGCTAGCGATGAAGGCAGCGACAATGATGATGGTTCCGACAGCGACAACAATGAAGGCCACCCAAAGGATTCTGGCGATGAAGGCCGACAATTATGATTTCGACGATGAAGGCCGAAACAGATTTCCTAGTAATAGAAACCTAGGTCTCTGATACCATGTTAAACAATAAAAGACACAAAGATGTAACGTTGTTCGGCTTTATGACCTACATCCACGGGAGAAGAGAAAAGATATTTATTCTTGTTTTATGTCTTAATGGAGGGACTCCATATATATAGACATACAGGGCTATGTATATATAGCTATAATTACAATTTTAGTAACTGCTATATAAAACGTCTTACTAAAATTATCATCTTTCCTTAAAGAAAATAAATCCGTAAAGGAAATAAATCTGTACAGGAAACAAATTTCAACAGAATTCATTATGGAAAATACAAAACTTGCATGGTTATTGGTGTGGTTACAATTAACGAGCTTCCATCCTGGGGGAAAGAGGATAGTGATCCTTTCTATTCAGAATTTTCTCAAACCTTCTTCTACTGATAATTGTCTCCTGACATCCTCAATCAACAAATCAATTCTCAATCAGCAAATAAACTGATGCAGAGGACAACTAGATTATGTACTTTTAAAGTTTTAGGGTTTTTATATTTGAACATTTTAAAAAAGAATTCTCTACATTGCAAGGTCTGATAATCGAGAATTCATTTGCTTGTATGCATTATAGTTAGATGCATTTATTTGTGAATCGACACAATTGAGATGTGTTATTGATTTTTAATATGTTCATCTGTTCTGGTTGATTTCTGCTCATTGCACTAATAGTTCTGTCTATCATGTGACACTAAATATTGCCTAGCTATGAAATGATTTGATGTTTGTTACACTGAAAAATTAGATTGGAAATGCTTTATATAGATCCTGAATTCCTTATAGTTATATTCGCTTGTTGATTTTCTTTCTAACAATGTTAGGAAGGAATGACTTTTGAGTTGCAATTTGTTAAATCATGTATGATTGCTTTATATGTGTTCTAATGATTTTCTGACAAATTTGGGAGCTTAGATTGATGAAGTTCTGAATTTAATGAATCAATTAAACTTATTTCCGGTTACACAAGTTGTCTTACTTTGTACATTCATCTTATGTAGATAACAAGTCCATCTGCCAGAAGGTTGGTTAATCCTCAAACTCGAGACCTGGCCAGGTATGCAATTTTGCCACATCTTTTGATAGTTGCAAGTGTTCATGATTTTCTTTTACTTCTCTCTCTCTCTCTCTCTCTCTCTCTCTCATGCTTTTTTAACTTTCGTGGTTTTTCTGCACCGCATTTTGTTTTCTGTGCAGGAATGATCATAGCAGAGGACATTCTGTCGATGCACTTCCCTTGCCTTTAGTTGCAGATAAGACTGACAACACAGTAGCTTTGGTTAAGTCAGGTACAGAGAAAGTAAAGACAACCCCAGCTGGAGAATATCTGACTGCTGCTCTGATGGACTTTGATCCTGAACAATTTGATAGCCTGGCTGCCATTGCTGATGGAGCAAATAAACTTTTGATGTTGGTATGCTTATCTAGTAACTTGGTGATGTCTAATTTCAACCTTTAGCCTCTACTCTCATCTATTTCTGCACCATATTGTCATAGAGAAGCTCACATTTTTATATATTATGTGTGATTAGTTGGATAGTGAATCATGATGGTCTTTAAGGTCGTCTTTCGAGAAATCCCTTTGGCATTTTACATTTCTTTGATTCAAATGCATTATAGTTGCTAATCTTTAGTTAGGATGCATCATTATATTTTATTGGTTCTGTTTGATTAATTTTAGGAACATTTGATTCATACCCTTTTAAATCAGGGAAACAATTTGCTTTGGCTTCATTCTTTCTTTTTTTTTGTACATCTTAAGTGTAGATAATGTTAGCAACTTGGATTTTGAGCTGCACTTTCATCGTTCTAGTGTTCATGTGTAGCTTCTTTCAGGGAATTCATAATTGTAGGCAGTAGGTACAGGTTTTAAAATTGTACTTACAAACAACAACTCCATGATATTCTTCTTGTGGGAAATTGAAATAATTGACAAAAATAATGTATTCCTTGATGATTAACTTTGTACAAAGACCTCTATATACAATTATTTTAGAACACAAAAGGAAATTTTCCTAACTACCATGGATCCCTGTAAGGGAGCTTTCTAATTCTAACCACATATACAATCTTTCTAATATGAATACATTATGTCCCACACTACCCCTCAAGCTGGTGAATATAGGTTTACCATTCCTAGCTTGGACACACTAGTTTGAAATGTAACAGTAACACTGCTTAGCCCTTTGATGAGTACATCTGCTAACTGATGATGAGTAGACACATATGGAGTACATATTAGTCCACTATCAAGTTTCTCCTTAAAAAGTGTATGTCAATTTTTTCGATCATGCAGCATTGGGTTATGTGCAATGTTGATTTTGGATTTATTGTCGTAATAGAGTGGCATCAGGCCATCCCACTTAATCCTTAGGTCTTCCAAAATAATTTTCAACCATAGTAGTTCACAAATCCCTTGGGCCATTGATCAAAATTCTACTTCGGCACTAGACCAAGCTACCGCATTCTAATTTTACTTCTCCATGTCACTAGACTCCCACCAAGAAAGATACATTATCCAGTGGTCGATCTCCTGTCAACTACGGAGTCGACATAGTCTGCGTCTATTTATGTGTCTAGTATTAATCATGTGCTCCATTTAAAGAGTATTCCCTGCCCTGGAGTACCTTTAAGATTATGTAGCTCACAATTAGCAGCTTGCAGATGAGCTTCTTTGGGACTGTGCTTAAACTGGCTAACTACACTCACAGCATATGCGATATCAAGTCTTGTGTGAGAGAGATAAGATGGCTTTCCTGACTAGTCTTTGACATATCTCCTTATTGACAATAGTATCTTCTTTAGCTTCGCCAAGCTTGTGTTTAGGATAAATGGGTGTACTCGTCAGTCGACGTGCCAACTTCTCTGTCTCCTTAAGAAGGTCGGTAATATATTTCTGTTGAGAAATAAAGATGCCTTGTTTGGAGTGTGCAACCTCAATTCGCAGAAAGTATTTCAACCTTCCTAGGTCCTTGATCTCAAATTACCTGGCCAAACACTACTTCAGGTTCCGTCTCTCATTCGCATCGTTCCCATTCATGATAATGTCCTCCACATACACCAAAAGAGCTATAACTCTCCTTGACACTGAGTGCTTAACAAATAGAGTATGATCCCCTTGGCTTTGTTTGTATTCCATATTTTTCATCACATTGGCAAACCAGCCAAACTATGCCCTTGGAGATTTTTTTGGGATCTTTTTTATCTAATAGAAGGAAAAATAAAAGAATAAAAAGAATAAAAAGAGAGAAGAGAGTCGCGGGAGAGGTCGTGAGAAATGGCGGGGATGAATCAGTTGGTGGATGGAGGAGCATCAACAAGGAAGGGGCAGCAGTGACGACAGTGGTGGGAGAAATAGTACCGATGGTAGTGGCGTGATAGATGATTTAGTGATTCAGTGATTCATTGATTCGATGATTCAGATGCGATGAAGAAGAATGAAGGTGATGGTGGCTGATGAAGAAGAATGAAGACGATGGTGGCTGATGATGAAAAGAAAACAGTGGGTTTTGCGAGGAACAATAGCAATGATGATCAAGCAGTAGTAACATTCGCAAACGATCAAGCAACAATCAAGTAGATGGATGATTCGGCAGACAGTAATTTGTGGCGATGAAAGTTGTAGAATTCCTTTCGGCAATGAAGGCCGAGTTGAAACAATTTTGAGAATGAAAGGCGATAAATTGTTTTTGAATCCCTATAGCTCTGATACCATGTGGGAAATTGAAATAATTAGAAAAATAATGTATTGCTTGTTGATTAACTTTGTAGAAAGACCCCTATATATATACAATTATTTTAGAACACAAAAGGAAATTTTCCGAACTACCATGGATCCCTATAATTAGGGAAGTTTGTAATTCTAACCATATACACAGTCTTTCTAATGTGAAACCTTTCTAATTTGCACAGATTTTGTTTCCCACACTTCTTTCAATAACTTTTGTTGATTTGTTGATTTGTTGATTTGACATCATTTACACATATATGATCAATAATTTGCATTCATATGAAATTGTTGTGAAAGTTTGCAAATTTGTATGAGGATTATTGCCACTATATGTCATATTATGGTTAATAGTGTTTATGCTAGCCAACATTGGTTAATTGAGATTGACAGTATAAAATCTGTTGAAGTCATTCATGAGAATGTCATGTTTATTTAGTTGTTGTGGCTGTATATTATTTAAATAGTTTGTTCCTAAAACATCAGTAGTGGTGAATGTTCTGAAAGTCATGTATACTGAGGACAAAGGAGTACAGTATCAGTCAAAGGGGGCCTTTTGGCCCCAATTTTTTATCACAATTTATCACAATTTTTTAATCAATCGTTCACAATTGCAGGTATTGGCTGCTGTCATAAAAGCAGGCGCTGCAAGAGAGCATGAAATACTAGCTGAAATCAAGGATGCTGTATTTTCATTTATTCGTAAAATGGAGCCAAGGAGGGTGATGGATACAATGCTCGTCTCTCGTGTAAGAATTTTGTATATTAGATCGTTACTTGCTAAATCACCTGAGCTCCAATCCATCAAGGTAATTAAACATTAATTGCTACCCCTTGTTCTTTCTTAGTTGATAGTTTGATCCTGGACCTCTTTTAGATTTCATGAAAGTGGATCCACTTCTTGCTGCAATTGTTATAGGTCTCTCCTGTGGAACGCTTCTTAGAGAAGGCTAATACCAGCAGTCGCAGTAGAAGTTCCAGCAGGGGTAGTAGTCCTGGCAGGTCTCCTGTCCATTATGATCACAACGCAAGGATGTCCTTGGTCGATGAGCACATACAGGGTTTTAAAGTGAATATAAAGCAAGAAAAGAAGTCTAAATTTTCATCAATTGTGCTAAAACTACGTGGAATTGATCAGGTAGCTACTAAACTCTATTTTAGGCTTGCTATCTATATGTAATTCCCTAGTGTGTTAAAACACATTTTAGCTGGTAATGTCTAAATCATACATGTAAATCTCTCTTAAATCTTCAGTCATGTTTGTAGTATTTGAAATCACGATGAATTGCATTTATAATGTTTCCTTCCCCTCTTTATTTTCATTATGTTCATTTTGATGATGATGAGTTATACTTTTTTTCATGATATCTTAACTAATTGGCAGGATACTTGGAAGCAGCATGTAACTGGAGGAAAACTTAGGGAAATCACTGAGGAAGCTAAAAGCTTTGCAGTTGGAAACAAGGCACTTGCTGCCCTATTTGTTCATACTCCAGCTGGTGAACTGCAGCGCCAAATTAGATCATGGCTTGCAGAGAGCTTTGACTTTCTTTCTGTCACTGGAGGTGATGCTATAAGTGGCACAACTGGGCAGTTGGAACTTCTTTCAACAGCTATTATGGATGGATGGATGGCCGGTCTAGGAGCTGCATTGCCGCCCAACACTGACGCTCTTGGACAGCTTTTGTCTGAGTATTCTAAGCGTGTCTACACATCTCAATTGCAACACCTAAAGGTATTTTACTGATTTGTTTGAAGTAATACTTCGTGAACCTACTTTCATGAGAATAAATGTCCTCTTGTTTTGATTTTAGACTAGCAAAGCTAAATTGTTGGAAATGTGACCAATAAAAAGAGACCGTCCTTTGCTTGTTTTTCATATGTTTGATTATTAAATATGGCAGACTGAGGTACAATCTGAGGGATGCTAGCCTTTCCAGTAGATCAACCTATAAGAGCCCTTGGAAGTTCATTTCCTTAGTTCAACCTTTACTTACCCCTAGGATTAGATTTAAGTTGGGTAATGGGGGGATGATTCGATTTTGGGAGGATGCTTGGTGTGGTACGCCGAATTTTCAAACCTTATTTCCCAACCTATACCACTTATCAACCTTCCATAATAAAACAGTCTCTGAATTCCTACACCTGGGGAAGGGGTCCTTCAAACCTGGAATTTCCATTTTCGTAGGGATGTTAGAGGGAGAGAGAGCGAGGAGCTTAATTCTCTCAATGGTTTGTTGGGGGAATGTTATTTTTGGGGGGTTATGGATAGATTATGTTGGCCATGGGACCCATCTGGGATTCTGGGCTTTTCTCCACTAAATCCTTTTGCGATATTCTTCTTGATAACCCATCTTTGTCTCCATTCCAAAACCGCCAATCTCTATTGGTTTTTGTTTTTTTTTTTTTGTTCAAGCGATCTATTGGGTTGAACATAATAGGAGAATCTTCAAGGGCGTTAAGAAGGATTGTAATTGTCTTTGGGAAGCTGTTCTTTTCTTTGCTTCCAATTGGGTTGCCTGTTCCAAGTTTGCAGCAGGTTACTCTATTTCAGATTGACGTTGGAATTGGTCAAATTGCATGTAAAGAGTGGGTCTATGAATCCTTGGTGTTGCTCTACTTGTTTTACACTTGGAGTACTTCTGGTACTAATTTTGTATCTGGTTATAGCTAATACAATATTATCTTTGTTTCGTCTAAAAACAATATAGCATTTGTGATTTCTTATACCAATAGTGGTTCTTTATAAATTCAGTTAAAGTTCATCTGTTCAATTTGATAACAGTAAGGTTTGTTACATTTGCTCTTGTAGTTTTTATGGATTTCTTTAACTGTTGTGGTAGTTTACAAAATTTTAATGTTTTTCAAAGGATATTGCTGGTACATTGGCAATGGAAGAGGGAGAAGACTCACCACAAGTAGCTAAGTTGCGGTCTGCACTAGAGTCTGTTGATCACAAGAGGAGGAAGGTAGCACTTCCATTTTTATATATTTTAGTTCAGCATTTTCCTGTAATTCAAAATCCCAAGGCAAAATCAAGTACACTATCAACAATGCAATTATGTCTAATGCTTTTACTGAACATGCCATTTGATAAAGTGTCTTTCCATCAATTGCTACTACAGACAAAAATTTTAATCCATTGTCCATTCTGAATATTGCCAATTTGAAGCTACAACCTGTTCTGTTGGTTATCTCTTTCACTGCCACAGATTACTCTGAAATCTTGTTTAGGTCTAATGTGTGATCAAGATAATAGAAGGTTGATTGTTTATTGGAATCTCTTCCTTCTTTCATTATCAAACTTTGAGGTGACTACTTTTCTCTTTTTAGAAAAGCCAGGTTTCAAAATCAAAATATTGGAATTCTTTCCCCTCGCCTCCTCACATATTTGGGGTAATATTTATAAGTTGTAACTATATGAATATGTCCAGTTACAATAGCAAGAAAAAATTTACTGAATAGATGAGCTTTCAAACATTTGATGATTTTAGATATACTTTTATCTTTGGAACAAGTGAAACATTAATTTCTTTTCTATGGTAAAATATTTGTATTATGAAGATATAACTACTTCATATAATTCTTTAGGTTCTCTGCCCCTGAATCAACCTAAACTTCGTTTGAATTCAATTTAGTAAAAGAAGTTTGATGTCTCTACTCCATCTAATTCACCCCAAATAAAGCAAGGATCCAGATCTTGGCAAATATTTCAATCCACTTACAATATACTTTGTACCTACATCTAAATCAATGATTTTAAAAGAGTAAATGTGAAATAGTTAAATGAATAGTCCTGTAGTACAATATGCCTTAAAACATCCAGCTTTGTAACATCCAACAATAAAACCATAATAAGAATCAAACCATTTTTTTTTCTGATACAGACACTACACACGGACTCGAACCTCCCACCTCATGGTTGGGAGGCGGGGTACCCACCACTTGCGCCAAGCGCCAGTGGGTAAGAATCAAACCATTTTCAATGTCAACTTTTTTTTATCAAGTATCATTACCATTAATGATGCATGGGTATACCATGTTACTGTTACTTTATTCCTTTCTTTTTGCTCTTTTTCCCTCTTGTTGAATTGTAAGAAGTTAGGATGCATGCTGGAGGGCATTGATGTATCTATTGTATTTGACAAGGGGTCAACTCTGGGTGAATTGTGACAATTGTCCTTTTCTTTTCTATGCTAACATGTTTTAGATCGTACAGATCTAAATCCTTATTTTGTTTCCACTCAATTTTAACTTCACTCTTTTTTTTTTTATCTATCTTGCTCTTGTACGTACAGTAGTGTATTGATTTTTCATTTATAACTTAATCTTGATCTCATTTAAGCAACTTTGAGCAAAATTGATGCTGAATATTCATTAATAGTTCACCTTTAAAATATGCAACTCGGTGCTTATAAGGGTACAGGTGTAGATGCCAAAGTTAAAAAACTATACATCTTATAGAAAAAGTTGCATTTCATTTCTCAATTATCCTGGCCCCTACGCCCAATTCCCTTTTTTCCATGGACAAACACGCACATAGTGAGACCTAGGGGCTTTCTCCCTGAGCTGATGATTCCCACAAAGTTCAACTGAGTTTTCCTATTCTTTTTCCATATTTTGGAGAGGGACTCAAGGGCTCATATCCATTGGTCAGGTCTGGCCTAAAATTCTAAGGAGCTTAAATAGTATTTGGTTTCTATGAAGGCCTAAAATATGGGTAAACATCTAATTTTAAAAAATATATTTAAATAAAATGCAAATGTTCTTTTAAAACCTGAACTTTTTTTTTTTTTTTTCTTTTTGTAATTGGCAAAACACACTTATAGTTTGCAACTACGTTCTCATAGAGATACAAATGTCAATTACAAAAATTGACAATTAGCAAGATGGACAATCTAGGGCCCATCTACCTTACAAACCACGGGTCGAGTCCATAAGAGATGAGACCTACAGTTCAAGCCCAAGGGCTTCGATGACTTTTAAGGTCAAAGACGAAAGTGGAGGCCCAGAGCAAGACATCTAGAAAGTGAAGGCGGGTCCTTGTGCAATAGAGGTATATCACAGAAAGAAGAAAGCCTTTACCCGAAATGGATCAAACAAAGGTCCATTGAAGTCAAAATGGTGGAAACTCGATGGATGGCCTTTGACAGATACAAACTAGGAGGATCCATCATGTTCGGATGAGGAACGGACACTAGACTTTATACGCGAGACCGAGATGAGCAGTGAAGATGGTGCTTCAGATGGAGACATCAGAAGGAAACACTCCCAGAATAAGCGATGGGAGGACATGATCGAGGAAGAGGAAGAGGAAGCAGCGGACTAGGACGTTCCCCAAGAACATGCCAAGGTACGATCCCTTATTCTAACTAACAGTGGTGTACATTGGCTTTCCCTCCCCTCACTCCCATTCACCCCATTCTTCTTCATCTTTCTTTCCAAAGACAGAGACTGGCATTCCTATGGAACATCAAGCAACCATGGGGTAGGCCAATGAAAACATTGGTGGTTGATCATCGGGCGGTTTCATAAGTTAAGGACATAAAAGGGAGATGAAGTATTCATCAACGTACATTGACATTGTGATAGAATGGTCAGGCACCTCAGGTTTCATCATGAAAATCTTATCTTCGAACATATGCGGCTGCGGTGTGAAAGAAAAACAAAAGGCAATCAAGAAGGTTATAGGATACACTAAACCGGACATTTCTATTCTCTAGGAGGTGAAAGAGAGGGAGGTGGACAAGTAGTTAGTAGGCGTTATTTGGCAAGCTAGATTCTTAGATTGGAGCCTTCTCCCAGTTGACGGATCGGCAAGTGGTATTTTGATTATCCATGATGTTAGAAAAGTGAAAGTAAGTGAGCTATTGCTATGAAACTTCTTTGTCTCTGTTAAATACTAATAAAAGACACAAAGATGTAACGTGGTTCGGCTCCAAGGCCTATGTCCACGGGAGAAGAGAGGAAATATTTTCTTATTCTTGATTATGTCTTAATGGAGGGACACCATATATATAGACATACAGGGCTATGCACACATATAGCTATAATTACAATTTTAGTAACTGCTAAATAAAACGACTACTAAAATTATCATCTTTCCTAAGGGAAATAAATCCCACAGATTTTGCTCTTCTCCACAACACTCCCCCTCAACCTGGTGAATAAAGGTTTACCATTCCCAGCTTGGACACATTTGCCTACTGAACCAACATAGTCTGAATCAGTATATGCTTCAAGAACCACTCATGTGTGTCGTTTAAATAAGATGCCCTGTCCTGGAGTCCTTTAAGATACTGTAAAACGTGATTAGCTGCTTGCAAATGATATCTTTAGGGTTGTGCATGAACTGACTTATTACACTTACTGCATATGCATTATCAGGTCTTGTGTGAGAGATAGATGAGTCTTCCTACTAGTCTTTGATACATCTCCTTATTAATAGTCAGCGCTTCTCCAAGCATGTGATTAAGATCAATAGGAGTATTCATTGGTTTGCATGCTAGCTTCCCTGTTTCTTTAAAAAGGTCTGTAATGCACTTCTGTTGAGAAATAAAGATTCCTTGTTTAGAGTGTGCCACTTCAATCCATAGGAAGTATTTCAATCTCCCTAGTTCCTTGATCTAAAATTCCTCGGTCAAACACTGCTTCAAATTTTGTCTCTCGTTCTCATTGTTTCCTGTCATGATGATGTCATCAACATACACTAATAGAGCTGTTTTCTATTCCCCCTCAAATCGCGTGCTTTTATTGAATATACGTCGACTCCATTTGTCAACCAAATCCTTAGCAAGTTTTCTATTAGCCGTGGTCTCCTCATCAGATCTTGACAAAAACATTATAACCTTGCCCATGCCACTTTTCTTAAGTTGTTCCCTCCTATCAAATTGATCAAGATCAATAGGAAAATCGGTTAATATCTTTAGTATTGCGGATCAAATATTTATGTTGGGCAGGCTTCCATCTGGCAAGGGCTCAAGCCAGTTGACCGCAGGCTTTGACTGTCTATTCAGTTATGCATCTTTTTCTGTTGTAACTTCAAGCTCCGCCATGAGATGCTCAACTAGCAAAGCAATTTCTGCAGCACTTTTCTCATTTTTTATTTATTTATTATTATTTTTTATTTATGTTGCAAAGAGCATCTAAAGGAAAATTTCATGAGAGAACTGCACGAGGTAGCGACACTGATTTCATCCTCCACCGAGTGGCTTTGCACCGTTTACACTTAAAGAACAGCCGTAGTGTCCCTACTCCTACTTTCTTATTTCTTCCTCCTCTTGGATGCGTGAGATCCACGATTTCTCGATCTCTGCTGCCCATGTTTACCAGCGCCGCTGTTTCTGGTGCCGAGCATAGCAGCCATGGTAGACGAAACAGGCACACGATGCCCACCAACCAAAGCAGGGAACCCAATAGCGGGGATCCCAACAAGAGTACATCAGAGTCTTGTTTGGTCGATGAAGCAACAACAACCTTGTTCCTCTACAACTGAAGGTAGAGAGCATGGTTTTCTGCAGTGCAACACTGAAGCAAGCGCTGCAGTCTGATGCATTCACCTTCAAGATATCTGCTCTTCAGCTCTAGATCCTTCACGTACATCTTTTTCTTCTCTCTAGATCTTACAGCTGCATCCCTGTTCCTCATTTTCCTTTTCCGTTTCTTTGTAATCGAATCATCACCTTCATTCTTCTTGTCTTCAGAAGAAGCATCATGTGTCTTTTCCTTCTCCTGAGCGACATCCGAAACGTATGACTCTGCATTTGATTCCTCATCTGTCGAACTCTTAATTCCCTGGGATTGGTTATCAGAAATCTCATGAAGAATATTAGAGAAGATTTCCTCAAAGCTTTCCAGATTCCTCTCCTCTACTTCTTTTTTATCCTCCATCAACATCTCGTCCACGTCTCGAATCCATGAAGTACATGAATCGGGAGACAGTTTCGGACTTTCTTTTGTAACTGTATTGTTGACGCATGCCTCTGTTGGAAAGAGGACCTCGTCCCCAAAAAGGTCGAAATCATCAGTGTTTGACGAAGAACAAGAAACGATGAGAGAGAGGGCTTTGAATCGGTTCTCCGTCCTCATCACGGTATGGATCGTTCTCGTATCCCATGGCTGTAGTTCTTGATGTCGAAGAATGAGGGATCGAATAGAAAAGGGTTTTTTATTTTTTATTTTTTATTTTTTTTCTACAAAACATAGATTTATTCCAAGATGATATAAACCTCAGAAGAAGTGAAAGGCCGAGAACTGCCATTCTTTTAGAGGTGATGCAGTGATGCGCAAGAGAGATATGTGAGAGAGATGTGCGAGAGACAACGAAGATCAGTAGCAACGTCAAAGATCAACAATGGTGGGTTCGTGCAGCGGCGACTGAAACACAGTAGCAATGGAGACGAAGGCGTCGACGACGATTAGGATATCGACAGTGCCGATGAGGAAAATGTAGTAGTCGATGGTGATATAGTAGCAGTGATGAAGACGTACGCACCAATCAACAACACGAATAATGGTGATGAAGGCCAACGAGGAAGGTTCCGGCAATGAAGGCCAAAATAAAACAATTTTCAACGATGAAGGTCGGAAGAAAAGAAAAATTTTCCAGTTGTTCCGACAAGATGATGTAAGTCGGACACAACAACGGCGATGAAGGCCGACCATAAAGATTCGGCGATGAAGGCCGGAAAAAATATTTCCAGTTGTACGAGCCTAATGCTTTGATACCATGTTAAATACTAATAAAAGACACGAAGATGTAACGTGGTTCGGCTCCAAGGCCTACGTCCACGGAAGAAGAGAGGAAATATTTTCTTATTCTTGATGATGTCTTAATGGAGGGACACCATATATATAGACATACAGGGCTATGCACACATATAGCTATAATTACAATTTTAGTAACTGCTAAATAAAACGACTACTAAAATTATCATCTTTCCTTAAAGGAAATAAATCCTTAAAGGAAATAAATCCCACAGATTTTGCTCTTCTCCACAACAGTCTCTATAAAAATAAATGAAGGTGATAAACCTGAATGGTGGCTTATTGGTGTATACGGTCCAAATCTTCGACATGATAGGCAGGCGTTTTGAGATGAGTTAGCTGGTCTATGGAGTATTTGTTCTCCAAGATGGTGTCTAGGAGGAGATTTTAATGTGGTTAGGCATATGTCTAAAAAGACAAACTGCTCCACATTGACTCAAGATATGAAAGATTTTAATTCCCTAATTCATGAACTATAGCTCTGCGATCCACCGCCAACAATCACAAGTTTACATGTACAAATGGAAGGGAGGATCGAACCCGTTGCAGACTGGACCGCTTCCTTTTGGGCAAGGAGTGAGAGGTGATGTATCCATTAAGCAAGCAGGAAGCGTAAGTTAGGGTAACTTCAGATCATTGGCCAATTACTCTTAATACGTAATTTGGAAAATGGGGACCATCACCCTTCATATTTGAACATGTATGGTTCTCATATCTGGAATTCGACCAACTAATCAGACAATGATGGAGTCAAGCTCCACACCATGGTTGGGAAGGGTATAAGTTTATGCACAAACTGAAGTTCTTAAAGGCCAAGATTAAGGATTGGAGTAGGAATTTTGAAGATCAAGATAGGCACACCCGCCTGGCTTTAATGCAAGAATTGAGTCTACTCGACAACTAATGGGGTTCAGAAAACTAGACGCATGAAAACAAATCTAAAAGGGCAGAGATCTTGGGGAAAATTTAGGCTGTGCATTTTCGTGAGCACCGGGTAGCTAGTCAGAAAGAAAAGTTAAATGGGCCAAAGAAGGAGACGCAAACATAAGTTTTTTCACAGATTATTGAGCCACAGAAAAGCCAAGTCAGTCTTATCAAATATGGAAAAGAGTGATGGGTCGCTCTTGGAGAATGAGGACATCATCAAGGAAATAATAGAGCATTTTCAAAACTTATCCACTGATGAAGAGCATCAGGTTTGGGCATTGAAGGGATCAACTAGAACTATCTAATCAATGAGCAATGCGCATGGCTTGAAAGGCCTTTTGATGAGGAAGAAATCAGAAATGTGGTGTTTAGTTGTGATGGTGAAAAGGCCCCAGGCCCGGATAGTTTTACAATGATGTTCTTTCAAAACTTCTGGGACACCATTAAAAAGGATCTGTTGCGAGTTATGGAAGAATTCTATAACACCGGGGTGGTATAACAGTTGCAGAAACACAAATGGCATTTGTGAAGAACAGACAAATAATGGACGCCATTCTCATAGCAATTGAAGCAGTGGAGGAATACAGACAAAAGTCAAAACGAGGTTATCGAAAATAAACTTTGCTAACGCATATGATTCAACGAGATGGGGATTCTTGGATTATGTTATGATGAGGAAAGGGGTTGGGCTTAGATTGAGAAAATGGATTCGTGGCTGCCTAGCATTAGTTTCATTCTCGGTGTTTGTAAATAGTAGACCCCATGGTAAATTCAAGGGTTCAAGGAGCCTTCAACAAGCGATCCACAATTGGATTCACAATTGGGGCAGATAAAGTCCAAGTCTCACATATCTTGTTCACTGAAAATTGCATTTTTCTTATGGATAATGATGATATCAGTTTAAAGAACACCATGATGGTAATCAAAAGCTTTTGTTTCATTTTGGGCCTCAACATCAACTTGTCTAAATGCAAGTTGGTTGGAGTCTGATGATACCAGTATGGGAAGTTTAACTGTAGCTATCTGATGCTTTGTGGGACGTTGGCCTATCAAATACCTAGGTATGCCCCTAGGTGGGAACCCATTAAAGACCTCATTCTTGGAGCCAGTGATCCACACAGTGTCTAAAAGAATCGAAGGTTGGAAAAGAGGCTACCTTTCGAAAGGAGGAAGATTGGCCATCTTAAAATCTTTGTACAAGCAATCCCCACTTACTATTTATTAGTGTTTCAATTACCAAACTCAGTGGCGATCATCTTGGAACGTCTCATGAGAAATTTTTGATGGAGAGGTGAAGAGATTTCGTTTGTCATACATTCAATTAAATGCGAGGTTGTAAAGTCGAATGTTGATCATGGAGGAATTGGTGTCGAGGATCTCCTCAAAAAGAAAAAGGCTTTGGCTGGTAAAGAGCTTTGGAGATTCATCATGGAACGGGATGCACTATGGGCTAAGGTTATCAAAAGTCACCACGGGTTGCAGGAGAATGCTAGGGATGCCAGTATTAACCCACGAGCCACATTTAGATGTCCCTGGAAATTCATTCATTTTATTTTTCCATCTTTTTCACCACATATTAGATTGAAACTTGGTAATGGAAAGAAGACACATGGTGTAGAAATGATTGTTTAAAAATATGTTTTCGACACTATATAATTGCTCGACCTTACACAATGCCCAAACTGCCTCCTTTACATACATCGACACGACCAATAATGGTAACCAACTTAGTTGGAACCTCCATCTTGATAGGAACCCTTCCCAAAGAGCTACCCCCAAAGTAACTAGTATGATTACCTGTCTTAACCAATGTACCCCTCCAATGACAACAGTAAAGTTTTATGGATGGGGAATTCAAAAGGATCCTTTTCAACCAAATCACTCTATAACATTCTCTCATCCACACCTGCCCCAGCCAACATCTTTACCCCAACAAGTTTTATTTGGAAAGCCCACGTTCTCACTAAAGTCAAAATTATGGGTTGGCTAACGGTTCACAATAGACTAAGCTGCGTTGATGTCTTACAAAGACAAGAACCATATCTGTTTATTTCTCCAAATTGGTGTTGTATGTGTAAGAATCATGCGGAAGATGCGAAGAACGTTTTCTGGGATTGTTCGTCTGCAGGAAATATTTGGAATCGATGGTCGTCAGCTTTTTGCGGTTTTCCTCTACCGAATGCTGATGTTCCATTTTCTTTCCCTAACAACTCTTTGGCTTCTAAACTAAGAAACTTTTGGAGGGTTATCAAAATGGAATATGTTTGTGGCCCAAGTAATGGAATATATTATGAATGTAGTGAGCATGTTTTATTACTACTACCTGGACATGTCTAGCTATTATTAAATATCTACTTAACATGTGTTGAAATTAGTTTATTTTTTGATTCACATTGTCAGATTATGCAACAAATGCGAAGCGATACCGCTTTACTAACAGTAGAAGAGGGTGGTTCACCTATTCGGAACCCTTCAACTGCAGCAGAGGATGCACGGCTGGCATCTCTTATTTCCCTTGATGGCTTATTGAAACAAGTCAAGGTCTTTACTTAAATTAAGTGTTCTATTATGTGCAACTATCATGTTTGAATAAATAAAGAATGATAATAATTTAAGTCTTTCATTCCCACAGGATATAATGAGGCAAGCCTCTATTGATTCGTTGCTAAGGACTAAGAAACTAGCAATTTTGGCATCTTTGGATGAACTAACAGAAAGAATGCCATCTCTTCTTGACATTGATCACCCATGTGCTCAGAAGCAAATATCAGATGCTCGTAGTTTGGTAGAGGTATGTATACATCTTATAGATGTTTGTATTGGAAGTTGTTTCTTAAAGATGTTGAATTTCTTGGAATGATAGACTACTATATGTTTTATAAATATCCATGCTTTCGTAGAGAATTAGATATAAATTTGTTGTCACAAGGAAAGTGCTTACATACATGTAGGATAAAACCATTTTTCTACCGTAAAGTTTTATTATCTTTTATTTTACGATATAGATGAATTGTGCTAAAAAATTGTACTTGAAACAAGGGAAAAAACCTTGTAAGAAACATTAATAATGTTAGAAGGATTCCTTATTTATCAGATAAATTATTAGGAGCCAAAGTTTATGGAAAGATTATCCATTGGTTATGCTACTTTATTGTGTGATCAATGTTCAAGGCCAAGGGCCAGATGGGTTTAACATGAGCATTTTTAGAGTTGTTTGGTTTTATTGAGCATTGTGGTTCATGAGAAATTGGAAGCAGTTAAAGGTTTCATTATCACAAAGGGTGTTTATAACAAATGCTACTTTGATATTCTTTGTACCTAGGCACTTGGCTTCCATGACCATGAAAGAACTGCTAATTGCATTCTGCAATATTATATTATTAGATAATCCCAAATGTGTTGGCCATGACTGAAATGATCAGCCCAAATTAGTCTCCCTTGATCCTCAGGGAGAAATATTTGACAATATTTTAATGTGTCATGAAGCAGTTAAAGGCTTCATTAACATATGTTTTCCTCTCATGAGTCATTGCTCTCTTATTGAAGGTCTGCTTGATCATAGAAAAGCTAATGAGAAACTTCGGACAATATCCGTCTTCCTAAATCCAAAGGTTGGTTTTGGATTTGGAGAGGAAAACATATGATGGCACAATGAATTTCATTTGATGGATTGGTGCTGGAACACAAGAACACGATCGGGACGTTCCTCACCACTAGTTTCAGCCCACACAATCAAGAACAAAATAAAAGATAAAGCTAACTCCCAATGGGATACAGAAACACCACCCAAAGAGAAATCAGTGAAAAAGAGTCTCACCACCAAAACAAGTCTCAAGGGATCTATACACCGCCCTCTCAACCAGCCAAGGATAAAGAACCTAAGATAACTCGCCACTCTAAGGATATCCACCAAAGAGATACAGAGTTGATATACACTCAAAGAAAACAATTTTCATTCAAATATCATCAAAAACGTCCTCTAGTCTTACATTAGAGTCATATATATAACACTATTCTTGGAACAACTCTAAAGACTAGTCTTGGAACATCCCTCCAAGCATGAGAAACATAAGAAAATTAACTAAAGACATCAAACTCTGAGAAAACAATTAAGACTTGCATGGGAAACACAAGGAAACTAACTAAGGACATCAAACTCTGGAAAGAATCTAATACTAGTCAAACTGTTGATTGTTCAACACCTGAAAAAAGAAGCAACAATAACTCTCTCTAGGAACATTCAATTCATGCACTTCACTACACGAAATTGAAGTTAAGACACTAAGCTTTCCAACAGGCTATGGCACGCCATTTAACTCCGTACCAATCAAAAGTTATGAAGTTTCAAAATTACCCCTCGTGCAGAATCCGCTGTTCAAGAAATCATAGTTAGAATTCAAAACCTCTTTGTGCCTTGGTCCGAATTCATGCAGTTGGACCTTCCCATGTCATGGATTGCCTTAAAAGACAAATTGACTGTGGGTCTTCTACATAGTTGTAAATATCTAAGTCCCAGTCTTTATGTAATGTGCTCCTTTGGTCCTCGTTCTTCTTGGGTTTATATTGTGGTGTCCCAGTACCAAGATAGAGCAGAACCAATGGTGAAGTGGCTAACTGGCAGTGTTAACAGTGCTCAAGTATGGTTTGACAGTTGACACCATTCCTCTTAGGTTCAACGCTTAGGTTCAAGTAGATGAACTCTTTTTTGGCATTCCTCTTTCATCTAGTAATTTACTTCAAATCTGAGAATTGATTTGAGGTCCATTTCCATTGCCACTGAAGGTAATCTTTATCCTTGTCTGTCTATCCTTGGATTATTAGGATATAAAAAAAAAAAATAGTCACATAGATCAGTGTGGACGGGCTGTCAATTCCGTCTCCTCTGCATGCAATATATATTAAGGAGGATAGGAACTACGTTTAAGGGCCTGTTTGGTAATCCAAACTTCTAAATAGACTCTAAATTGAAGCTCTAAGTTTAGTAGAGGCTGAATCTCCACATGAAAAGGTGAAAATTGTTAAACCCTCACTTCAAATAGTCAAAATTTTACTGACCTATCTTTTTATAGATTAATAGTAAACTTAAAGTTATCAAACACAACCTAAGTGCGTGGAATTAATATAGTTTCAACATAAAAAACCTAGATTTGCATAACTACATGAAGTATGCTCCTTGGAAGCACCCCGTCTCTCTCCACAGGTTGAATATCGGAAATTCCAGATGCATAAAATTAGGCAGGATTAGAAACTGCATACTATCTCCATTCTCAAACTTGATCTGGCCAACAATTCTAAATTTATGCTGTCCTGCAAAAGGGTAGATCCAAAGTGGGTTGCCAAGTGGCTGCCAGGATAATTCCAAAGAGAAGATCTCTGAAAATTCAAGGAATAATACAAGAAATACTAATTCTTATCCAAGAGGCAATCCAAGCTGCAGCCTCTAAATTGGACACAGGTCTTGAACCAAAGTCTAGATCAGTTCCAAATGACTAGTGGTTTTTTTCTCTGCCAGAGAACCTAAACCTTGCTGGTAGTCTGGTCCCCCTCATGGTATTCCATCCTGTAATGCAGATGGTTCCCATTATAATGGAAGAGATGATTATGGTGGTCTCTCAGTGGATTCTAAAGGGCAGTCCAATTTTAACCCAGACAGATTCCAAGGAAATCTCCTCTTCTTTTGGAGGATATGAAACATGTCAGAGGTCATCCGCTTGCTCTTAATTTACACAGTATGCACTCGCTTCCAACTGGAAGCAAGATTCTTCTGGAAGTTGTAAACCAGAAAGTATCTTTTTCTCTGGTAGTTGAGCCACAGCTTTTCGCCAGTTTTGATTGTAATGCAAAAGTTTAGGCAGTGCTTCATCAAGGAATGCTAGAGAGAGAAAACAATCAGATTGCTGGTTATCTTTCTAAACTAGCTTTACGGGTGAAAATGTGGAGTCTCAAGTGATTTTTCTAACTGTATGTATTCTACAGATTGTCAATTCTCTCTTTCAATACAAATTTAATGATCCCAATATTTTACATAATGAATGTTGCATTTCTTCTTGTGCTTTACCACCCTGCGATAAATTGATGACTTTGGTCTATTTACGTATTATAGGACTATGAGTGCCTTCTTAGTCATTAGCAGGCCTTGTAACAATATCTAACTCTCTTCTCCACAGTCTATTCCTGAACAAGATGACCAGCGACAAGATGAAACACTGGCTCTCCCACCATCTGCAGATTGGGGGTCAAGTGCAGAGACCGATGTGACACAGTGGAATGTTTTGCAGTTCAATACAGGCTCGACAAGCCCATTTATCATCAAATGTGGAGCAAATTCCAATTCCGAACTTGTGATTAAGGCAGATGCACGAGTTCAGGACCCTAAAGGCGGCGAAATCATAAGAGTTGTGCCGAGACCCACTGTTCTTGCTAATATGAGTTTAGAGGACATGAAACAAGTATTTGCCCAGCTGCCCGAGGCAATAAGCTTGCTGGCTCTAGCAAGAACTGCTGATGGGACAAGAGCACGCTACTCTAGACTTTACAGGACACTTGCTATGAAAGTTCCATCTTTGAGGGATCTAGTCAGTGAGCTTGAAAAGGGTGGGTTACTGAAAGATGTAAGGCTATGAATGCATGGGATTTGCTTTGCAGGGATAACAACATGCTCTGAGGCAACAGAGTACTTTCTCTCTCTCTTGTCACGTTGATCCTGCGTTTTCTATCTGTAATTATATACATTTATATTGCTTTTTTTCTTTTTCTCTAGAACAGCGTTTGTGGCGTTGATAATCTATTTTTTGGCTAAAGCCAACCTTTTTTCCACTGTATCACTTCAAATACTTGGTGCCTTTTCTACAGCAACACTTTGTTTTTTCTTTTTTTACTTTTTACTTTTTACTTTTTTTAAGCATATATATGTCTGGATCTATTTTGTGTTTAAGTGTGAATATTTAGTGCTTTTTGTCAAGCTACTGCAACCGTTTTTTTTTTTGTTTTTTTCCTTTCTTTATATCTTATCATAGAGTTTTACGAGATCGAAATTGTTTAAATATAAAATTTTTTAAATATATTTTTATGTAAACTAGTCAATGGTCATGTACGTTGAATGTGGGTAAAAAACTTTAATAATGATTGAAATAATTTACTTACATTATAAGTATATTTTTTTTGTAACATTTACCCTTCCCCCTCTTTTTTATTTAGGGCTAGACAATGAAAGTCAAAATCGCTTTTTTAAAACATGTAAACATGAATATCTATAATATTATATTAGATGTAACATGTAAGAATATTGCATTATATGACTTTAATTTTTGGGTTTTGAAAATATTTTACATCAACGAAGTTTTTTTTTTTTTTTTTTTTTTTTTTTTTTCTGTAACATTTATCCTTTTTCCCTTCTTTTGTTTTGTCTCGTCATCCGATGTGTTTGTAATCCTCAAAATGGTGGGGTCATCAAGACAAAATTTCAATCTTCACCTTTTTTTTTTTTCTTTTGTTGTTTTGTTACGAGGTCAATTCAGCGTAGAGACTAGATTGAAGATATTGCATTATATGGCTTCAATCTTCGGGTTTTGACGTGTACTTGTTTTGAGATGTAGTCTAACATGCCTTCTTTTCATAAAATTGGATCCCCATTTGTACTTGGCAATGCCTATACTTAATTGTTTTGTCTAATGGGTTTGAAAGTGGTATGAATGGATGCAAAATAAGCTTTCTCTATGACTTTAAGGTATAATACGCCTATATATGATGTAGGATGGGATTGTGTGGCTGAACAGGTAAAAGAAGGGGAAAAATGTGAAACTAGGGCAACCTAGTCAGCTGGACTGCAATCCAATCAATTGAACAAGCTCGAATTTTTATTTTTATTTTTTAGTTTGATCAGTGAGGCAGTCGAGACTTTAAAAGATATTGAAACCTGGTTGCTTAGGCTCAATTTTTAGTTGAAAGGAAGGGAGAACCTGGGGGAAGCTAGGATTTGAGGAAAACCCAATCTAAGATAGGTTTCTACCCAAATTTCTGCTTCTTCTTGATTAGAAATGAAGAATTGAGTCATGTAGCTCAATTGGGAATGATTTGATAGATTGAATCCCATCATGGGTGTCCTGTAAAATATGATAGATGTGTTATGACCGTTAACTTGGGCTAATTGTGGTAATTGCTTATTTTGTAGAGAATTGGAAAGATTAATGATAATTTAAATCTTCCAAAGGACTCAAATTGTCGCAACCGACTCCGTATGAGTGACGTCAAGACTAACACAGAATATCATATATGTCATACCATGATGTACATAATATCATGTCAGCCTTCTCACAATAATCACATCAAATTCCATAGAAATTTCGACATAATCTCTCTTAAAATACTGACTAACACAAGTCTAAAAGCCACCTGATCAAACCATATTCAAATTTCACAAAATACAACTCACATTCATTTATTCACTTAAATACCATAAAACCATATATCAATTCTCACATCATAAGTTTCTAAACCATAAACTACCCTACATATCATCTCTCTACTCATCTAGTGATAATATATATACATATAAGATGTTAATTATACATATGCAAAATAATGTTTCCCAATCCTCAAAACATACATACACACATATATCAAGGAAATGAAAGAGTCAAATACCCTTTTCTTGCCTTTCCTTTCCCTTTTGCCTTTACTTGAAATATTTGAGGATATTGGGCTGAGCTACAACAGGCTCAGTGAATATTTCCTACACATGGCATTTTATATGCATTTATGTAAACATGTGATTCAAACATATTGAAACCTCATTTAAAATGCATTTACAACATGTAACAAGACATACATGCTCATAAACTAATTTCAATGCATTCATTTTCTAAAACATGCAAATTTTCAATAAAAACATATCCATATCCCTCTTGCTGGTAAAATAGCGGACACTTACCCCTTATTATGCATTTATAAGGAGTCTATGCAACGAACCTCTTTGAATTAGGGATATCTTTCCCAATTCCATTCAGGAACTGCTACTTGGTTCATGAGTTTACTCAATACTCATGTGGGACTGTATCCCATAAATGATCTCATGTTTTAACTTGCCCTAACAAGTCCAAAACATGCTTCATTCTCAAATATTTTCATGTATTCAAAACCATGCATATACATTTACATACTCATGATTTATAACACAAGTTGTATATACAATGTCATACAAGAAACCAAGTCAAGGAAAATACTCATAATGGTCTGCACCATACAGTCTAACCCAATGCATTCTCCACACACATTCCAACACAAACACGTCAAACCCGAACATTTCCCAAATCATCAATGTTCACCCATTCAATCGATAATTCTCACTGGAAATCACATATAAAAGATAGCCAATCATTTCCCAACTAATTTCACATTCAAACACACACTAAATATCATGAATTCACTTCCCAAACCCTCAACTGCTTATAGCTGCAAAAACAGAGTATTCATTTATGAAAAATCCATTCTTTTTGCATAACTTCACAAACAATAACTTTCATTTCATTAACAATTACTAACCATGCATATACATTTACATACTCATGATTTATAACACAAGTTGTATATACAATGTCATACAAGAAACCAAGTCAAGGAAAATACTCATAATGGTCTGCACCATACTGTCTAACCCAATGCATTTTCCACACACATTCCAACACAAACACGTCAAACCCGAACATTTCCCAAATCATCAATGTTCACCCATTCAATCGATAATTCTCACTGTAAATCACATATAAAAGATAGCCAATCATTTCCCAACTAATTTCACATTCAAACACACACTAAATATCATGAATTCACTTCCCAAACCCTCAACTGCTTACAGCTGCAAAGACGGAGTATTCATTTATGAAAAATCCATTCTTTTTGCATAACTTCACAAACAATAACTTTCATTTCATTAACAATTACTAACCTATCAAATTCACACATAAACTCCCACTTTCTAGCTCAAATCATCATCTCCCAATTCAACCGTTGAAAGTCTACAAAAATCACTTATGTGGGACAACTCGAAGAGAGGAACATAAATTCAAAGTTTTTATCGAAAAAGGGTCGATCCTTACCTTGGAATCGTGAACCCTTGCTTCCTGTTCTTCCTCTTCTCCGTTCTTTTCTTTTCTTAGCTCAGAATAGCTGAAATGAACAAAAAATTGCGGTTTTAAACTGTTAAACAACCTCATCGTCCACTTTAAAAAATGCAATTTGGCAAGGAAAAACAGGCTTCTTCTTACAAGAGCGCGCTTCTTGCGAAAAGTCCAAAAACTATGCTCTTGAGAAATTGATACTGAAGCGCGCTTCTTGCAAAAAATCTATAAAACCATGCTCTTTGGAATCTGCTACTAAAGAGCGCTTCTTGCGTTACAAAGTGTAAATTTCACTAGGTGTTGGGTATTTCATGATACAACTAATATCCTAGTGTACCAACGACCCTACCATACTTATATTTTCATCATTCATCGTTCTATGCCCATATACATATATATATGCATATAAATACATCTTGCAATATGTATAAGTCAACGCATATGTTTGACTCCAATGTACGGGGTGTTACAATCTCCCCAACTTAAGAAATTTCGTCCTTAAAATTTAAAATCAAGGAATATTCCTCAAGTGATACACAAATCCAGAAGACTGCTCCCAAGTTTGCTCTTTTTTAACAAAACTTTCTATTTAATCCTAACCAGTAAGGTTTACCCGTTCCCGAGTTCCTAAACTCTTCTGGTTACGATTTGAATTGGCTCTTCTAGATAAGTGGGTCCTCCCCAACTTATAGTTGAGTTATATCCAAGAAATGTATGGAATTTGGATGATATTTTCTCAACATTGATACATGGAAAATATCATGGACACCGGCTAACTGTGATTGTAGAGCAAATCGGTAAGCCAATGGACCTATCCTCTCAAGTATCTCAAATGGTCCTTTAAATCACGGTGCAAGCTTCCTTTTCGCCCCAAATCTCATCTGGCCTTTCTGTGGTGAGACCCTTAACAAAACTGGGTCAGCCATAACACATTCCAATGCCTATAAACACACTCCGTGTATTCAATAATAATCTCTGTCACCAATCACAATAACTCCACACTTTCAAATCATTAAGTTGGAGATT
This sequence comes from Paratinospora sagittata, assembly GCA_035771175.1. Taxonomy (NCBI): domain Eukaryota; kingdom Viridiplantae; phylum Streptophyta; class Magnoliopsida; order Ranunculales; family Menispermaceae; genus Paratinospora; species Paratinospora sagittata. Next base: position 33,569,683 of record CM069590.1, read on the forward strand.
TACAAGGCTTAATATAAAGCCTTAAGGGTGCCATCCTTATGTTATCCTGATACCTATCTATACACACAAGTTTACACAAATAAAATATTCATTTCCATTCCCACCAAAATTCAAATATACCAGATCCGAGCATGCTCTCAACCATCAAGATCACTCTTTCGGTCTGTCAACCAGTCTGAGAATAAAATACCACACTAAGATGGAGATGGGTCCTACATCGAGTCTGCGTCATTTATCAGATCTCGACATAATCTTCAGATCTTAATTCGACATAACAAATATCTGGGCATCCCATAAAATCTCCCTATCTCATACATATACAACATGCGTAGTCAGTCTATCAATATTGGAAGGGTGCCATCCTTATGCTATCCTGATACCTATCTATACACACATGTTTACACAAATAAAATATTCATTTCCATTCCCACCAAAATTCAAATATACCAGATTCGAGCATGCTCTCAACCATCAAGATCACTCTCTCGGTCTGTCAACCAGTCTGAGAATAAAATACCACACTAAGATGGAGATGGGTCCTACATCGAGTCTGCGTCATTTATCAGATCTCGACATAATCTTCGGATCTTAATTCGACATAACAAATATCTGGGCATCCCATAAAATCTCCCTATCTCATACATATACAACCTGCTTAGTCAGTCTATCAATATTGGAAGAATACATAGACTTATCAGTCTGTCAATGGTTATCCAGATGGTATAACCCATAACCCGTAAGACACCATCTGAATCCCATCTACATTTAGCACAATTCACAATGCCAATCACACAATCATTCATATCGATACTGGAATTATATCATCATAAATTCTTAACTCTTTAAATATGAGTATCATTTGACTAAACATGCATTTGAACACAAATATCAATATATAGAGTAATGGGGAGTACACTCATAACTGTAGCTCTCACTCACAAATAATGTAACACCCGTACCTTAGGATGATGTCATCTTAACTCGTAGAGTACCCGGATATGCGTATGTTGTATTTGTACATATTCCATTTTTGTAAGTCCATGTCTTGTGCCCAAATGGGTGAGAAGATATTAAAAATGAGTCCGGAACGCATTTTTACATAGAGATCGACCTATTATACGCGAAATTTCGTGTATTGACCGGGTAGCGAAAAGATGAAAAATCAAAAATTTTGAAAAACCTAAAACGCATTTTAGCAGTGTCAGAACACGTTTCACACTAGCCGAAAGGCTTCTAGGCCAAAAAAAAATTGTGAAACGAGTTCCATGGCCCTGGAACGCGTTCCACCTAGGTCAAATGCAAAATTTTGACCTTTTTGGTAGGGCCACCACCCCACTTATAAAGCCAAGGTACGGTTTCCTTGCTCATTTGCAACTCATTCTCTTGTTTTCTTAGCTGGAGAGAAGTGAGAAAGAGGGTTTTGCATCTTCAAATTTGCTCATTTCTTTGGTCCAACAGTGGGGGTTTTGCATCTTCAAATTTGGGGATGATCTAGGTTTTGAGTCCTTTGATGAGCATTGATATATTTATGGCTAGCTAAGGCTTATTTGAGGTCTAATAACCCAATTTGAGTTTAGAATGCATTGTATTGTTGTGGATTCAATGATTGAATCTGTCTTTCTCTTTCTTTTGCGTTGCATGTGATCTAATTAGGTGTTTTATGGCTTGAATGAGCTGTAATGGTTGGCACATAAGTGTAGCCATGTTAGAGTTAAGTGTTGGCATGTAATTGGGGCTTAAATCATGATTTTTAGCATTAGTATGGACTGTTATTGATGGATGAATAAACCTATATTGTATGCAGGGTTTGTTGATGATCCAAGTGTCCCAACTGTGCCAATTGGAGGTTGAATTGTAGGGTTTAGTGTTGTTGTGCGTAGAAGAGTATTTGGGGCATTCTAGTGCCTTGTTTTGGTTGGCATGGGATTGGCTAGTCTAGCCAATCAACTATGAGTGTTTCTTTGCATTTGGTTTCTATATGTGGCATTGTACTATATGAAATGTTTTGAATTGATATATATATATATATATGTGTGTGTGTGTGTGTGTGTGTGCGTAATGCATGTTTTAACGATTCATGAAATGGATTTGAGCATAAGCATGATTGGGTTAACAATAGGTGTATGTAGCTGAGATTTTAGGAAATCTCTTGTTGCTATATTGTGATCTGTAGTTGTGGACCTTACAGAGGATTTTATGGCTTGTGTAGTTAGGATTGCCTAGGCATGGAATGTGTCTTGGGGGGTTGATTCTATTAGCTACACAACCTTAAGAATCCTAATAGAATACGAGTATGTCAGGTCGGATCAAGTGCTGGGAGCCGCAAACTCAGGCCCTTAATCCCTCTTACTCAGGGGATGGATTAGGATGGCATGTTGCATGTTTGATAATGGAAATGCATTGATAGATTATTGTCATGGATGCATTATATTTCAGCATGTGTATGATATTTGTATCTCATCATGTTATTGAACTGTTTTGATGATCTCATGCCTTATTTGTATAAATGCATATATATTGCCATTTGTGGAAAATATTCATTAAGCTTGTTGTAGCTCACACTTCCTCCTTATCATTTCAGGCTCAGATAGGAAGGGGAAGGGGAAGGGGAAAGCTTCACTGCAAAACACTTCCTATAGTCTTTTGTGATGTAGGTGTAGTTGTTTATGTAGTTTTGTATTTTTGAGACTATGTACATGATAACACCTATTGTTAATATTTAACACTTAGATGGGTTGTAATTATTTTGGAAGTTTAAAATTTTGATGATGTTTATGATATGGATTATGTTGCTTGAGGATTGGATATGTTTAGCAGGTTGTTTATGTTGAGGCTTAACAGGACATCGACGGTATTGAGGGAGGATATACCCGATGTTATGTGCCGGTCATGACGTCATAGGTTGTGGGTTGTGACAGGTATTGTATCAGAGTGAGTGTTTAGGTTTAAAAACCTTAAAAATAATAAAAGACTTATATGATGTTATATCTGCTTTCATGGGTATGATTATGTGTAGTTATCTTAAGGATAACCTTTTCCTGGTTTGGAATCCTGATATGTTTGCCTTGCTGAAAATTTCAAAAAAAAAAGGAAGAACAAAATTACCCATGGATCCAGGGGAACGCCTTAGGCTTATTGAGGCAGTCTGAGAGGCTACTCAACTGCAACAGGACCAGATCCTTGAGTTGCTAGGTCGTACACAGGGTGTTAGGCCACCACCGTAGGGTGATGTAGCAGCAGCTGCAAAGCATAGTAGTGTAGCAACAACAGTGGGGGATCAGGAAGGACCAGTTGGGGTCCAGTATGTCGTAGAGGGGGAGACAGAGGCTGAGGAAGCAGTAATGACCACTATGAGAAGGTCATGAAAGCCTTCAAGAATCGGAATCCAATTGAGTTTCCAGGGGGTTTGGACTTAGAGCTAGCTGAGGGATGGTTGACGAGGATGGAGACCATTTTCAGTGACATGCGGGCTCTTGAGCGCGATAAAGTCAACCTTGCCAAGTTCAAGCTAATTGACAAAGAAAAAAATGGTGGGAAGAATGGAGCGTACAGAGGGTGAGATTCAAACTTGGACTAGATTCAAGGAGTTGTTTTTTGAAGAGTTCTATCCACGAACTGAGAGGGATCAATGTTGGATCCAGTTTTTGTACTTGATCTAGGGCAGCATGTTCGTCCGAGAGTATGAGCAAGAGTTCAACAGGTTGGCACTCTTTGCTCCAGAGATAGTGTCTACAGATGATCTGAGGCTGCAGAGGATACTGGATGGTTTTCGTGACCGTATTCGGCAGGGTTTGGCACTAGCTGGCATGCAGACCTATGCTCAGATGATGAGGCAAGCCTCAGATTTTGAGACTACAGAGGCTAACTCTAGGATGACGTTACCTGCTGCAGTCTAGGCACCTGCAGCTCCTTCAGTTCAGACATACCCGTTAGGGTTAGAGGTTCAATTTTATGGTAAGAAGAGTCGCCGTAACAAGAGGTAGAGGTTCAGTGGCGGTGGATATGAGGCATCTGTAGCCTCCGCTCCAGTGGCAGTAGCACCACCAGCTGTAGGCCAGAGTGTTCAGATTTCGGGCCGACCCCAGCAACATAGTACTGTCAGGTATGGTGGACAACAGACAGTCGGGGATAGAGTCATAGGTTGTATCATCGACACCTAAAGCGTTGAGACCACTAGTTTGTTATGGATGCGAAGTTCAGGGGCACAAGAGGAATCAGTGTCCTCTAAGGATGTCCATAGCCCAGACCAGTCCTATGTGAGTAGTTACCAGAGAGCAGGCCAGAGAAGTGACACAGGCAGATCCCAAGTTTAGCAAACAGTCGATTGAAGGTACGATCAACATTTATGATACCATGATGTATGTTTTGATTGATGTTGACTCTACTCTGTCATTTATTTCTGGTTGTATGGTAGATAGATTGAAATTTTCTCCTATTAGAACTAGTACTCCTTTGATTTTGAGTACGACAGCAGGGGAGAAGATTTACCCAAACATGGTATGTGTGGGTGGTAAATTGAGTTTTAGATAATGTTTTACATATTAATTTCATTGGTTTTTAGGTGAATTTAGCTAGTTTTTAGATATATTTGCATTAATTGTTCATATTTAGTGTTTTACGTTCATTTAGATATTTTTATGAGTTTTATAAGTTGGTTTTAGTGGTATTCATGAATAAAATGCATTAGGCTAGCTTAGAAAAATAATCATGATTTTTAGGTATTTTTCCTAAAGTCAATTGCATCATTTACATATTAATATTCACATTTTACAAGTTCATACATAGTTTCATATTGAATTTTATCACTTGATTAATATTGATCATTTACTTGTGTTTCTCGTGTTTTGTCTTGTAGGTGAATAAGGAGCTTAATGAGGAGCAATTGAAGCCAAAATGAGGTCAAGAACATGGCCAAGATGTGAACCAAAAGCCAACAAAGATGAAGCAAGAAAAATGCACACAATGTGCATTTTTCACAAAATGGGAGTCGCGGCGCCGTTACATACACATAATAGAAGAGAAAGAGGCATTCTGGGCGCCGCACCACCAGACACGGCGTCGTTGGGTGTGTGTTGTGCGTTTTCTTTGTTTTAAAGCTCATTTTTTAGCTATGGATGGGGGCTTTTTGGTTTTTTGACTCCTTCTTGTATATAAGCTCACTTTAGGGTTTGTTTTAGAGATTAGAGAGCATTAGATACAATTAGAATAGATTAGAGTTAGCTAGGTTTAGAGAATAGAAAGGAGGCAAGAAGAAACTATTGAAGAGGAGAAGTTGCAGATTGAAGAAACTTGAAGAAGGAGATTATCTTTTCAAGGGGGTTTCTAATTTTATTTCTTCTTTCAAGGGATTTTAGTATGAGCTAAGCATTTCATCTAGGGATTTGATGGATCTATATTTTGATATTATGAAATGATATTTTTAAGTGTCATTTGATTGACTCTATTGATTTATTTGATCTTAATGCTTTCAAATCTCTGGCCAATTTTTGAATAATTTTAGATTTACAATCTATCACCCGGGAGGGGGGATTTTGGATTGAAATGGGAAGAACATGACCTAGAAAATTTATGTTGAGTTGGGAAACCCATAAATTCCTATAAAGTTGCTAAAAAGAGTCATAGATCTTAAGGAATTTTCTATTGTGTTGTTGGCTTTAAGGCTCGGGAGAGTGAAACTAATACTATAGGATTATAAATTCAATTTATCACTCGAGGTAGGGAATTGGATAAATTGGGATTCTTGACTTATAAATTAATGGATTAATTAGTGATGCATATGTTTTAGAATTTCATAATTGATAAATATAGTGAAATCATATCCCTAGAATTATCTATCCATTGATTTTTCTTCAGTTTATACTAGATTTACTTAATTTTGTTTGATTTGGTTCAATTTACCCTTTCAACAATTAATTCATTACAGTTTGATCACCTAGATAAAATCAAGATTATAGTAGTTTTGGGCATTTTTAACAGTTAAATTAACAATCTCTAAGGACGATACCCAACTCACATTGGGATTATTACAACTTGACAATCATATACTTGTGATACAAATATTTACGATCAGTGGGATGCATAGTTAGATGCGAGGACCATGTGATGATTGTTGGCCTTAGAATCTTAGATTTCCTTGAGTTCGATGCCATTTTGGGAATGGATTGGCTGGCAGCGTATCACGCTCATCTTGATTGCTTCGGCAAAAGGGTTGGCTTTCACATACCCGGATAGCCAATCTTTGTTTATCGAGGCTCGAGTACATCTAGACCACCTACCCATGGTAGATTAGCCACAAATGATAATGTTGAGATGATGGCCAGTATGAGGTCAGTGGATGATGTGGAGCAGGGCGTTCAGCTAGCAGACATCCTTGTGGTATGTGAGTACCTAGAGATCTTTCTTGATGGGTTACCGGGGTTACCACCTAAAAGGGAAGTAGAGTTTATCATTGAGCTAATGCCCAGGACAAAACCCATTTCCATTCCACCTTATCGAATGACACCAAAAGAGTTGAACGAACTCAGAGTTCAGTTAGATGAGTTGATGAGTTTGGGTTTCATTACCCTTAGTATGTCACCTTGAGGAGCACTTATATTGTTTGTGAAGAAGAAGGACTGGAGTCTCAAATTGTGCATAGACTACCATCCGCTGAACAAGGTGAGTGTGAAGAACAAGTACCCTCTCCCATGCATTAATGACTTGTTTGACCAACAGAATGAGGCCAAGTTCTTTTCGAAGATAGACTTGAGGTCTGGGTACCATCAGTTGAGGATTAAGGATGAGGATGTACTGAAGTCTGCTTTTCGAACGAGATATGGACATTACGAGTTCTTAGTAATGCCTTTCGATTAACTAATGCACTGGTTATGTTCATGGACATGATGTAGAGAGTGTACAGACCATATCTTGACCAGTTTATCATAGTCTTCATAAATGATATCCTAGTCTACTCTAAGATTAGGGAGGATCATGAGCAACACCTAAGAGTTACGCTACAGACATTGTTGGAGTATAGGTTGTATGCCAAGCTCAGCAAGTGTGATTTCTAGATGACCAAGGTGAAGTTCTTGGGTCATGTGGTTAGTGCAGAAGGTATCTTAGTTGATTCTACTAAGGTCGAGGCAATCATCAATTGGCAAAGACCTACCACAGTGACAGAGATTCGTAGTTTTCTAGGTTTAGCTGGTTATTACAGGAAGTTCGTGAAGTACTTTTCCGCGATAGCCGCACCATTGACTAAGCTGACTTAGAAGAATGTGGCCTTCATATGGACGGATGCCAGTGAGAAAACTTTCAGTGAGTTGAAAAAGAAGCTGACTACTGCTCTAGTATTGATTCTTTCAAAACCTAAAAAAGAGTTGGCGATTTATACGGATGCATCACGCTTGGATATGGGATGTGTGTTAATGCAGGAGAGTAAAGTGGTATCTTATGCATCTAGGCAGTTGAAGGTGCATGAGCATAATTACCCTGTGCATGATTTGGAGCTAGCAGCTATAGTGTTTGCACTATAGCTGTGGAGGCACTATTTTATGGTGAGAGGTTCACTTTATATTTGGATCATAAGAGTTTGAAGTATCTCTCTGATCAGAAGGATTTGAATATGTAGCAGAGAAGATGGCTAGAATTTCTTAAGGATTATGAGTTCTCTTTGGAGTATCATCCTGGCAAAACCAATGTTGTAGCTGACGCATTAAGCCGGAAGTGAGCAGAGACTAGAGTGGTTGCTTTCCAGAAGGCCCAACAGTGGCATTTACTTGAGAGAGTAATGATGATGAGTATACTCTCGGATACACCATTTAGTGAGATATGTGCTCAAATCCACGTGCAACTTGCTGATGCCCATATTCAAAGGGTTAAAGATCTATAGGAACATGACCCTAATTTTAATATGTACTGTAAATATGCAGACAGTACTGACCAGGTCGATTGGCAGCGAGGGTCAGATGACGTCTTGCACTTTAGAGGGAGGTTATGGATCCCTTATGATGCTGAGTTGAAGGTTGAGTTATTTCAGGAGGCACACAGGTCTTAGTATACCATTTATCTAGGGGCTACCAAGATGTATCATGACATGAAAAGGTCTGGGTGGTGGCATGGGATGAAGAAGAATATAGCTGAGTACGTGCAGAGATGTGGAGTGTGTCAGCAGGTTAAAGTTGAACACCAGAAGCCTATAGGATTGATGCAACCATTACCCATTCCTAAGTGGAAGTAGGAGCACATTACGATGGATTACATCATGGGATTGCCGAAGTCTCACGGTAGATTTGATGTTATTTGGGTTGTGGTTTATAGATTGACCAAGACTGCACACTTCTTTCCTATGAGCACTAAGGACTCGGTGGGTAGACTGAGCAGAGTATATGTGTGAGAGATCGTTAGATTGCATGGGGTGCCCATGTCAATTGTGTCAGATCTGTGATTCACGTTGAGGTTTCGGTAGACATTGCAGACCCTATTTGGTACCCATCTCCGACTGAGTATGACATTTCACCCTCAAACTGATAGACAGACTAAGAGAATGATTGAGATGCTGGAAAATATGCTGAAGTCTTGCATTTTGGAGTTCGGTGGGGGTTGGAGTGAGCACTTTCCCTTATGTGAGTTTGCTTACAATAATAGTTACCAGGCGAGCATCGGTAGCACCGTATGAGGCTCTATATGGGAGACCCTGTAGATCCCCAGCTTGTTGGTACAAGGTGGGAAATACGCAGCTATGGGGCCCTGATACAGTTGTTGAGCAGACAAAAAATATTAAGCTGATTCTACAGAGGCTGAAGACAGCTCAAGACATGTAGAAAAATTACTATGATAACCGTCATAGGCAACTAGAGTTTCCCGTGAGAGACCAAGTCTTACTTAAGGTCTCGCCATAGAAGAGTCAGACGAGGTTCGGCGTCAGAGGAAAACTTTCTTCTAGATTTATCGGACCTTTACAGATTGTTGAGAGGATTGGACCCGTAGCTTACCTGTTGGCTCTACCATCTTAGCTTGAGGGTGTTCATGATGTATTCCATGTGTCGATGCTGAGGAAGTACAATCATGATCCGCTGAAGAAGTCTTATCCTAACCCAACTCATATTCTTGATGTAAGTCATTTGCAAGTTGGGGAGGATACGACTTATGAGGAGTTGCCCATTCAGAGTGTGACTCGTTGGGTTCAGAAATTGAGGACTAAGGAGATCACACTAGTGAGAGTCAAATGGAAATTTCACGATAACGAGGAGCAGACTTGGGAGTGAGAGGATCAGATGAGGGAACAGTTCCCTGATCTTTTACCGACTGAGGTTAGTTCTCTTGATTTCGTTTTGAGGACAAAATCTCTTAAGTTGGGGAGAATTAAAATGCCCGTACCTTAGGATGATGTCATCTTAATCCATAGAGTACTCGGATACACGTATATGTGTGTATTTGTACGTATTTCATTTCCGTAGGTCCATGTCTTGTGCCCAAGTGGGCAAGAGGATATTCAAAATGAGTTCGGGATGCATTTTTACATAGAAATCGACTTATTATACGCAAAATTTTGAAGTGTATTGACCGTGTAGCGAAAAGATAAAAAAATCAGAATGCGCTCCACCTGGGTAAAATGCAAAATTTTGACCTTTTTGATGGGGCCACCACCCCACTTATAAAGCCAAGGCACGGTTTACTTGCTCATTTGCAACTCATTCTCTCGTTTTCTCAACTGGAGAGAAGTGAGAAAGAGGGTTTTGGAAGGAGATTGAGCTAGGATTGGAGATTTGAGCTTCCAAGGTATGGATCCTAACCTCTTAGCTCTTTCATCCAGCTTCCATGGTAGTGTAGAGACACATAGCTTGATTTGGGGGTTGTTGCTACTTAGTTTCTGGCTTTTTAGACCAAGTTCTGGGTTGCATGTCTAGGGTTGGAGTTAGGTCTTGCATGTCACTTATGTAGTGTACATTGTAGTCCTAAATCAGACCTTAGTGTTGGTTTTGATCAATAGATGGCCATTGTCGTTTTATGCTCATTTCTTTGGTCCAACAGTGGGGGTTTTGCTTCTCCAAATTTGGGTATGAGCTGGGTTTTGAGTCCTTTGATGAGCATTGATGTATTTATGGCAAGTTAAGGCTTATGTGATGTCTAATGACCCAATTTGAGTTTAGAATGCATTGTATTGATGTGGATTCAATGGTGGAATCTATCTTTCTCTTTCTTCTGGGTTCCATGTGATATAATTAGGTGTTTTATGGCTTGAATGAGCTGCAATGGCTAGCACATAAATGCAGCCATGTTAGAGTTAAGTGTTGGCATGTAACTGGGGCTTAAACCATGATTTTTGGCATGAGTATGGACTATTATTGATGGATGAATAAACCTATATTGTATGCAGGGTTTGTTGGTGATCCAAGTGTCCCAACTGTGCCAATTGGAGGTCGAATTGTAGGGTTTAGTGCTATTGTGCGTAGAAGAGTATTTGGGGCATTCTAGTGTTTTGTTTTGGTTTGCTTGGGATTGGTTAGTCTAGCCAATCAACTGTGAGTGTTTCTTTGCATTTGGTTTGTATATGTGGCACTAAACTATATGAAATGTTTTGAATTGATATATATATATGTGTGTGTGTGTGTGTGTGTGTGTGTGTGTGTGTGTGTGTGAGTGTGTGTGTGTGTGTGTAATGCATGTTTTAACGATTCATGAAATGGATTTGAGCATAAGCATGATTGGGTTAACAATAGGTGTATCTGCTAGCTGAGATTTTAGGAAATCTCTTGTTGCTAGATTGTGATCCATAGATGTGGACCTTGCAGAGGATTTTATGGCTTGTGTAGATAGGATTGCCTAGGCATGGAATGTGTCTTGGGGGGATGATCCTATTAGCTACACAACCCAGGAATCCTAATAAAATACGAGTATGTCAGGTTGGATCGAGCGCTGATTGTCGCGAACTCAGGCCCTTGATCGGTTACTCAAGAGGTGGATTAGGATGGCTTGTTGCATGTTTGGAAATGGAAATGCATTGATAGATTATTGTCATGGATGCATTATATTTCAGCATGTGTATGATATTTGTATCTCATCATGTTATTGAACTGTTTTGACGATGTCATGCCTTATTTGTATAAATGCATATATATTGTCATTTGTGGAAAACATTCACTGAACTTGTTGTAGCTCACACTTCCTCCTTATAACTTTAGGTTCAAATAGGAAGGGGAAGGAGAAGGCTTAACTATGAAACACTTTCTATGGTCTTTTGTGATGAATTTTTCGTGAATCGCAAGTATACGATTGTCAAGTTATAATAATCCCAAGGTGAGTTGGGTATTGTCCACTGAGATAGTCAATTTAACTATTAAAAATGCCCAAAACTACTAAGGTCTTGATTTTATCTAGGCGATCAAAATTTGATGATTAATGTGCAGGAAATCAAAATAACTGAAATTAAAACCAAACTAAGCAATTAAACTGAGATTTAGAGAAAAACAATGGATAAAGATGATTAGAGAGTTGGATTTCAATATGTTTCTTTATATGGGTATTAAAAGATAATGTCGTTGATTCAATTCCTAAGTTTATAAATCATGAATCCTAATTTTTGTTTAAACCCTGCTCTCGAATGCAAATTCAAACATCTATACTTCAATTACTAATTCCCTATCTCGAATGTAAACAATTAAAGCATGCATTAAGATCTAAGATTCAATTTAAACGATTTCGAAGGGGTTGTAGGTCTCTCGACTCGATACAAATTTCCTAGGTTGCAATTCAGTTTTTCAAATTCGAAAACACCTCTCTCGGGTGTAAGAATTCGAATCCAAAGTCATCCAACAAGTGGCCAACAAGTTGCAAGCATTAAGTATAGAAAATTACAAATAAACCAATCAAATTGCTCAACAACACATAAACAATGAAAATTAACCCACATAACTCAACATAGATCAATCAACCTCTCTAATAAAAATTTAGCTCATCTTTAAATCCATGATTACAAGATATAGAATGAAAGAAGACATCATGAGAGCAAGTTTAAGTAGACTAAAGATGAAGGAAAACCATTCACATGACCACTCATAAATCATATAGATCAATGCACGCAAGATATAAATATGATCTCAACAAAACCAAATATGAACGTCATATGCTTGCTTTTCACATTTCTCTTCACTAATGTAGGTCTCACACCAATTAAGATCAATAGGATTTTACAAAGCTTCTAATGTAAGGCCGAGGGTAAGGGTATGACAACATGGACAAAATGAAGTTCAATACACCCAAAACATCTTTGATACATAACACTTTTACACATTCCATGCCTTACAAAATGAATCAAACCCAGCACATTATCTAAAATAGGATTTTTCAACAATTTTCATTCACATCACTCCCAATTGTTGAACCAATTATCCTCATGTCCCTTACGAGAATATGTCCCTAATATGAAAGATATTTTGATGATTACAAACCACATTATGTTTATGATATTACTGCACATATGGCATATCTAATCTTACTTGAAGGTTTCAAAGAATCAATGATGCATGGCGAACGTATTAAAGATCTTCTTGAAGACCATGATCATTTGAAGATGTTAGGTTGTATGATTAGATTATGATAGGTTGTAGGACCTTCTATGTCATATGATTCAGCGATATGTATGCCGGCATGTTTTTAATCGATCGTTTTATTTAATCCGGTTACATTATGTTTTATCGAGCTTTAATCGAGAAATCAAAAACCATTTTTATAAAATCTTTCAGGACACTAATGTTTTAGCAGCGCGCTCCTGGACTTGATGAATCAGGACACTGATAAAATATTAGGACACTCAAGGTTGGATTGAGCTGATTAATAGGGATGCTTACTTGTAAGTAGCGACCTTTCTTTTATCAACCTTTCAGAATGTCAAGACGCTGACTTTGTTTCAGCTTGCTGGAAGTTCTTTTTGTTTTTAAATGATTTTTATATTTAAGGACGCTGATAGTTATAAGTTGAATAAACTATCAAGACGCTACTTGTGTAGGAGTGCCCTCATCTTTAGAATCAACTTAATAACCCTCAGGACGCTTACCGTCCTTCACCGTACACAACATTGTTTTAATACTATTTTTAAATTTCATGACGTTAACTCTTGAGTAGCGCCCTCGTGTGTTCAATGTTTTTAAAACAAAGCAGGACGCTAACTGTGAAGTAGCGCCCTCATGTTTTGAGAAGTTTAAATCGTCAAAGTAAGTCAGGACGCTTACGATTTAGTAGCGCCCTCACTTCAATGTTCAGCAGGACCCTTATGCTCCATGAGCACCCTTAAGGAACAAAATGAATAAAATTGATATTATGCGCAGGGACGCTAATTTAACAAATGTTGCAGTTTTGACAAAAGCACCATTTCTGTTACTTTCTTCAGAACCGTACGAATACTTTTCAAAACTTTTCGGAATCGTACAACAATTTTTTCATAACTTTTTGAACGTTCTAAAAGAATGTCAGAACATTCTCTTTTCGTGAAAGGATTAGATGATTCAGGTGCTATCGCCATAATGTGCATTGACCTAAATCGATCCATTTCGGGAAAGAAAGTATACGTTGTATTTGAAATAACCTAGAGCGCCAAAATTATCAAGTTCATTGCGCTTTTGTTATTCCAATATATACGTGCTGCATTAGAGCAGAAAAATAACTAATGATATACAAAAACTGATATTCATTCAAAACGTATCAACAATTTTCACTTGTGCCAAAACACTTTTTGAAAGTTAGTCATCTTTCACTTGTGCTTGATCTTACGATCTTTTGAAAGAAAAACTTCAAGTCTTCTGGATTGATTGAACTTTATCTTCATTATTTTGACAATTCATTGAAGAAGACAAAAGCTCTTTGAACCTGTTTTCAGCATAAACTTCATCATACATATTTTGCTGAATCTGTGATCACAGAAGGTTCAATCCAAAACTTGTAAGTATCACTTTGATTCTAAGTAAAGGGAATCATATCTCATTTTGTATTAAATTTGCACTGACTGGTTAGTCACTGGGCAAGAGCAAGTGTTGCTCGAAGTTGTAACGATCATCTCACACCCGGAAGTTGAGAAACGGTCTTCTCACACCCGTAAGTTGAGAAACTGTAGTTCTCACACCCACAAGTTGAGAAAGTGTACCGGTTTGATTTTTACCCGTAAGAAGGTCCATAGTGGAGTTTGAACAAATCTTAACTAAGGAGGTTAGGTAGTGGATGTAGGGGCAGCCGAACCACTATAAATCTTGCTTGCATTATCTCATTTACATTTGTTGTATTTGATTGTTATACTTTGTTTAATTTGCTTTTATTATTCTGCACATTTGTAAGAAATGTTAAAATCTGCTAAGTGTCCAATTCACCCCCCTCTTGGACATATCTGGGCCAACACCAACATACCCCTAAACTTGTTTATTTCACTAATTGATGAAAAAACTTATTTTCTTTTCTCATTCTTTTCATTCTTCATCTTTTTCTTCTTTTTCTTCTTTTTAACACATTTTGAACCTTTTTGAATCTTTTCTCATCACCTTCACATAAAAATTTCATTCCATAGCATATTTATACAAAATTTCCCATGAAAAATAACCCAACACATTACAATTCACATTCATTCAAAAAGTTAAGGGTGCAAGGGTTAAAAATAGGGGAAATCAATCAAGGGTATTGGCTATTCATTTTAGGTGACAAAGAATAATGAATAAAGCTCAAAATAGGGTGACTAGGGGTAATTGAACATGAAGGTGGGCTTAATGTCTTAATCTTTCCAAACATGGCGTCAATCATATCTCTCATGGTGTGATTCCTAGGATTTCGCCTCAAGAAAAGATCAAGTAAATCTAGAGTTTAGTTTGAAAAGTGAGGTTTTAATGATGCTTAGCTTGCAAAACCTCAATTTAAACAGCAAGTGGAACTCATGATCATGATTCATATTCAAAAGTCAACAAGAATGTCCAATAAACATGGCAAAGAAGATCAAGCACACAGACTTAAGAGTACTTTCTAATTTTCCAATAGTCATGTTAAAAAATGAGTGCTAATCCTATCATAGATCATCCATACAAAATCAAATCAAATCGAAGCTCATAAAGGAATATGGATTTATTTAATGATCTAGAATTATCAAAAACAAAAAATTTCAAAAAATTTCTCACTAAGACAAAGAATTTAAACTCTCCCCCAAACTTAAAGTTGGCATTTTCCTCAATGCAAAAATATCCACAAAGCAAGATAAAAAGATAAGGTCAACGAAACTCCCCTAGCCCCGAAGGGTAGAAGGCTTCAAGTTGATTATCTTGCATTTGGAAACTCCGAGGACCACCAAACTTGAATTGAAACCTGAAAAGGGACAAAAAAGGTTGTCATTAGTGAAAAACTAAAACTCGAATCCTATACTACAATGGCTAAAAAGAAAAAAAAAACATAAAAACTAAAATTCGATTGGGTTGCCTCCCAACAAATGCTTGTTTATAGTCATTAGCTAGACTTTCTCTTTTCTCTTCAAATTAGTTCTTGAAGAAAGAGTTTCTCCCCACTCCGATGGTCTTGTCCATAATAATGCTTCACTCTTTGACAATTGACTCGGAATTGACTTCCATCTTTGGCTTGCAACTCGACCACGCCATAGGGAAATACATCTTGACTTGAGCTTCCCGAGAAACAATCTCAACTGGGAGTTGAAAAGAAGTACTTGTTGGCCCAGAAAGAATTCTCGCTTCATAATCATCTTGTCATGCCATAACTTCATCTTTTCTTCGTAAATTTTGGCATTCTCATATGATTCATTGTGCAACTCCTCCATTTCATTCAATTGAAGTAGTCTTTGAGCATGTCACGACCCATGATACGTGACGTCATGACCGGCACGGAACCCCATGTATATCCTTCCTTGATATACACGACATCCCGATAAGCCTTCTAATAGACATCATAATTCCAAACACACAACAATAAACACATATGGACATAATCAAATAATATTACATTCCCAAAATGTAAGCCATAATATGTTTTTCTAACTCCACAGTGATCAAAAGTACAAAATAATACTTAACAATGATTACAACCCATCTAAGTGTTACATAGTACAATTTATCAAAATAAATGCGAAAAAGTACTAACACCTACATCAACCAGAGTTCGAGAAATGCTCCACAGCTAAGCCTTTCCCTTTCCCTTCCTATCCGATCCTGAAAAGATAATAGTGAGGGGTGAACTACAGCAAGCCCAGTGAATGTTTTCTACAAGTGGCTACATAGATGTGCATTTATGTAAAACATTGCAAGATTCATTAAAACAGTTTAAACAACTGGAATGTAAACGAGGTTACATACATGTTCAATATAAGACCTCATGTCATATCAAGACAATGCATATCACTTATGACATGTTCATGCACCTAAACACCTCCTAGGTAAAAATCGATTCAAGAACATGAGTGTGCGAGACCCATGCCCGAATGACCTCTTACCCATATTCTAATAGGAATTCCAAGGACATGTCACCAATTTACTATTCATTCCAAACCCTATTTCAAGTTTAGACGAACTACGGCTGCGCCTACCCTTGAAACCCTCTGCAAGGTCCACAATCGGGGATCCCACTAGACTTACGAAATTTCTCGAAGGAAACCCCAATTAGGAGACTCAACCCAAATTGTTTTCCCAACTGACTATGATCAAATAATTTTCATGAGATATCAAATCATGCATGCCATAATAATTAAGCATTTAAAACATTTCTATAATAGAATGCCACACATAGAAGACACAAGTAAAGAAACACTCACAATTGATTGGCTAAGTCTAGCAAATCCAATTTATAATCCAAGAAAGTACTAGAAGATCCACGATTCACCTCGAGTACTTCAATTACCAATTTGCCTACATGGCTTACTCAAACCAACCAAGGTCCTTACATATAACACATGGTCCATACAATACTAAAGATCAACCAAAGTATCCTAATAACCATGTTCAAACCTAATTCTATAGTCAATTTGAGATTCTAGCATGGTCATAGTCATGAGTCTACCAATATTGCTCAATTCAACCATATAATCATCAAATTAGACTACACCTTACCCAAATTGAATGCCATAGGTTGATTCCCATGATCCCAAACACTATAATACAAAGCATTCAATCATATTAAGGGTTAATTAGGCTATTCCTCAAGTCAATTACATCAATTGACTAAGTTCAAGTCAAAATCCCCAATTTGGCAATACATAACCTAAGGCCAAATTGGACTAAGTCATACCAAATTAACATAGGTTCAAACATTCTAAACCCATGAATCTACTCAAATGAGGTCCAATTAGATGATTCCCAGGTCAATTTGGTCAATTGACTTGGTTTAGGTCAAAAGCCCTAATTTGGGCAAAATCCCCAATTTACATGGAAATCCCCAAATTGCATGGGAATGTCAATTTACACAGCCTAAGCCAAAATTACCCTACAATTAGGTTCCCCTTATTCAAGATCAGTAATTTAGAGTGTCATACATCCATAATTACTCATCAATTTCATACAAATCACAAGAAATTTGAATAAACAACTCTAGGTCAAAACAATAGTTTTAGGTCAAGTCTATGAACCTCTAGAGTACTCCCCATACACTCTAGGTCAACATATATTAATTTTAAGACCTAATTCCAACTTTTATTTTCCATCACCCTTTCAAAAACGGGATTCAATAGAACCCTAGGTCAAAAAAATCAATTGCATGCTTGTAAGAGAATGATAGAAGGAAGAAAAATGGGAATGAAATGGTTACCTTGATGATCCTTGAGTAAGAATCCACCAAAAAACCTCTTTTTTCCCTTCTTTTTCTCTTCTCCTTTTCTTTCCCCTTTCTCCAAGCTCTTTAGCACTCTTGAAGGTGGAAAAATGAGCAAGTGTGAGAAAATCCCGTTTTGGTTTGTATTTATAGAAAAATTTGGGCCCACAACTCAAAATACACTTAAATAAAAGGAATAATTTTTTTCTACTACAATTACTTTCACTTAGATACTCAATTTTATTCAAATGACTCATCAATTTAATATCTTAACCGTCCAAAACTTTTATGAGTCAATTACCAACATCCTGGTAAAATTTCAGCTCAATCCTGGTCAAAACTGTGCAAGAAAATCTGTAAATCAGAAAATAGTGTTTGGAGCTTTATAACTTACACTATACAACTCCGATCAAGATCTTCACCTTTCATAATGAAGATCTATCGGAGAAGAATAAGCTGACAAAATTTTAGCTCAATCGGACCACGGATCTAGGAGATCAAGCTATTTATGTAATCGGTGATAGAAATTTCTTCTTCCATGGAACGAGCTCCACTGATCCAAAACACCGTTTTCGACACGTTTTGACGTCAAACGGGTCTCCGATCATTCTGAAACTTCATGCAAAGGCACTCGAACCAACAAGCGTCGAGCATCATATACATATACATACTCGTATACGGGTACTATACGGGTACTCTACCAGTCAAAATGACATCATCCTAAGGTACGGGCGTTACAGAGCACCCGAAGCCTTCAAGTCAAAATTCAACTTCTTCGCCGCCCAAAATGCTCTATGCTCAAGATCGACCGGAAGATGGCATGACTTTCCAAACACCAACTGATAGGGCGACATCCCAATAAGAGTTGTGTATGCCGTACGATACGCCCACAATGCATCATCTAATTTCACCGCCCAATCCTTCCTATTGGTGTTGACCGTTTTCTGAAGAATTTGCTTCACTTCTCTATTGGAGATCTCATCTTGGCCATTTGATTGAGGATGGTAAGGAGAATTAAACAACTTGTTGCAAAAGTGAGATCCTTCATTACTAATGATTGCTCTAGGGGTGTCAAATCTAGTGAAAATGTTCTTTTGAATGAACTTTAGCACCACTTTAGCATCATTAGTTGTAGTAGCAATGGCTTCCACCCATTTTGACACATAATCCACCACCAACAAGATGTATGTTTTACCAAAAGAAGAAGGAAATAGCCGCATGAACTCTATGCCCCACACATTAAACAATTCAACCTCCATGATAAGTGTCATAGGAAGCTCATGTCGCCTTGAGATGTTGCCAAGCCTTTGGCACCGGCCACATGTCTTCACAAAAGTGTTGCAATCACGAAAGAGAGTAGGCCAATAAAAACTTCTTTGTAACACCTTGAATGTCGTTCTTGTAGCATCGAAATGATCACCATATAAAGAAGAATGGGACTCATGAAGTATGGCTTGAATTTCCTCTTTCGGGAAACATCGCCTTATGACTTGATCATTGCACAACTTGAATAACGATGGATCATCCCACATATAGAACTTTACATCATGTAAGAACGTTTTCTTCTTTGAATGAGAAAAACCCGGAGGAAACACTCCACTAGCCAAGTAATTGATATAGGCCGCGAACCATAGAAGCTTAACCTTCACCTCATAGAGTTGTTCATCCGGGACGAGTTCTTAAATTGGGCAATCATCCTCTTTTCCTTCATTTTGCAACCTTGATAAGTGATCCACCACAACATTTTCAGTCCCCTTCTTATCCTTGATCTCAAGATCAAACTCTTGGAGTAACAAGATCCATCTTATCAATCTAGGCTTGACATCTTTCTTGGCAAACAAGTATCGGATAGCGGCATGGTCGGTGTAGACAATCACCTTCGACTCAATGATGTAGGATCGGAATTTGCCACAAGCAAAAACCACCGCTAGTAATTCCTTCTTTGTTTTTGTATAATTTTCTTGTGCATCATCAAGGGTATGACTTGCATAGTTGTAACACCCCGTAGTTTTATTTATACACCTACGTTGACTTATACGTATACGTACGTGTATACATACGTAGGAGTTAAATGTATGTGTGTATAAGCATACATGAAATAAGTGGATTATATTATTAAATGCAATAACATCACTAGATTATAAAATAATATATAAATGAACTTGATCGTGAAGTAATTTAATGAATGAGGAGTTGTTAAAGTAATTGAATAGTTGAATAGTTTACTTGAATGAATTAAATTAAGATGGGAAAGTTGCTTTATTAAGTTGCATGAGGGGCATGGAATCAATATTTTTTTAAATACTTATCTCTCCAACGATTTACAAAAAAAAAAAAAAAAGAAAGAAAGAGAAAGAAGAAAGGAAGTACGAAGAGAAGGAGGAACAAAGGGAAGAACGCGGGATTTTTGGCCGAATCAAGATCCGCGGTAAGTAATTTTCACTTTATTTCTTTGTGAAATTGATATTTAAGCTAGATGTAACGATTCTCTAGTAGTAATTTTTGCTATGGGAGCCATTTTGCGGTGTTTTCAAAATTTAGGGTTTCAACCCAACTTGAATGAAAATTTGCTGGGAAGGTTGAAAAACATTCCTTAGACTGTAGAAGCTCCGATTATGTGGTTAGATTTCATTTATTTGTTCATTTAAAATTTTTATAGCTATTGGAAGTTAGATTTGATATTGGAGATCTTTTGAACCATATTAAAACCAGATGAAACTCCGGTTTGAGACTGTAGAAAGATAGATCTACCAATTCCAAACATTTCGATGTTAAGATCGTGATTTTTGGATATGATTTGATATTTTTAGTAACTAAATATAAGGTTTTGGTGAGTAAAATTGACCTTGGATACCTCCGCGAACATGTAAAACCTTAGTAATCTACCTGTTGAAGGTAGTAGAAAGGTAGCATGACTGATTTTACACGTGTTGATGTGGACAGAATAGTTTTAGGAATGTTCTATATTTTTAATAAAATTAATATATGTTTCTAGTAGAAAAATAAAATTGAGAACTAGTGAAAATATGATTTGGAAATCTATTTTCACTGTTTCTTCTTGTGGAAACATCTAGATTGACCGTAAAAAAAATATAGTAGCATCTTCAACTACTTATGAGTCTTAAATTGAGTTGGAATTTAAATTCATGGAATGTGTATAATATTTTTCAGGTTGCTAAAGTAAGAATTAGTGGTGAATGAGCAAGACTAGGATCAAATGGAATGTATTTGAATGAATAATACAAGTAAGTATAGTTAAATGAAATAGATTCGAATTATACCTGAATTGCAAATGTTTATTGGTGATTTGAAGTGAGTTGGAAAATTAAATATGTAAATGTAAACTGAGTATTTACGCGTGAAACAAATATGAATAAATAAAATTGAATTATAGAATGGTTATGACAGGTTGAGTTTGTTGGATTTCAATTGGAACTGGAATCGAAAGCGGCGATAATTGTATTTAAGTTTGAAAGTCTTGTACTGTGGGTATATTTCTTGATTTTGGTTCTTGTATGGCATTGTATTGATATGAAATGTTCAATTGTAGGCATACTATGTATATAAATGCATTATGTTTTATTGATCATTCACAAAAGATTTTGGCATTAAAGTATGCGAGACGTGCAAAGCCAGATCTCATATGATATCATTTCATTAGGAATTAGTCTCGGATGAGTGTTATGCGTAACCTCATTGTCAGTAAGACTGTCCTAATAAGGATTTTAGATCCTTAAAATGGTTGTGAATTCGATAATGGGAGGCTGTGGCTACCTTGTAACGACCATACAAGGGTTAGACTCTATTACCTTGAAGGAGGGTGACTGTGGATTTCGATGAAAACTCTGCATTGTTTTATTGCACAAGCATAAACTTTATATTGCTAGCATGTATGCTATCTTTGTTGAATAATGCATGCGTGTTTCATAAATGTTTTAAATGACTTTAAATGTCATGTTTCCCTAAATGCATATGATTGAAAACAACCTCTTCATCAATAACTCTCAAAGTGAGTTCTCCCTTGTGCACATCATTTAAGGCCCGACCAGTAGCAAGGAAAGGTTTTCCAAGTGTTGGCACAGATATGTCGAAGAGGGGGGTGAATTGGACACTTAAAAAAATTAAAAACAATTACAATGGAAAAAATTAAAGCGCAAAAAGTAAGCAAGTATGCACAGTCAATTCATAGTGGTTCGGCTACTTGCCTACGTCCACTACCTAACCTCCTCAGTTAAGATTTTGAACCTTATCACTAAGGGATTCTCTTACAAGTGAGAATGAAACTGTTACACCCTTTCCCAACTTGCGAGTATGAGAACAATTGTTACACTACTCAGCTTACAGGCGTAAGACCATCCAATGCATTCTCAACTTACGAATGTGAGAAGACCTGACTTCATTGAATAAAGAATATCAACTCAGTAGTTTATTTAACTACTGTTACAACCTTGATACAGTATACAAGATATGAAATTGAGTACAACTGTATCCTATGAACTATCTCTCAAATTTCTCTTTCAACAAGAATGATATAAGTAAAACCAGTGTTAAACAATTTGAGTGAAAACAATTCAAACTTTCAAATAGATTTATTGTGGCGACCCCGCACCCCGGACCACCAACCCCGCTAGGAATCGCATGCGGAATGTCGGAGAGGGACGCCCGGCGTAGGCATCTCAAACCAGTCCTCAACCATCGTGAGGGGTTGAGACCCTACGAGCCTTATCCTAAACAACGACATAATATAAAAAGGTACTAAACAAAACTACCGACCGTATTAATCATCGAAGACAAGAGATACTCCATAAAAATGAACCATAATTAAAATCGTCATAATCCTTACAGTCCATCCAGATGGACATTGTGACGCCCCAAAAATTATTTCATCTAGTCCATAACCAAATTGCATTTTGCCCAAACTCTATGTGTTGCCTTGATATATTTGGTGTTTGTTTGATGGTTGTTTAATGTTGTATATTTGATGCTTGATAATGTATATAAATATCTGCATTATAAATTGTATATGGGTCATGTTAAATTAAAGTATAATGCATATGTTATTATTTATGCATGGGCCCATTAAACCATGAATTGATATGGGTTAGGATTGATTGAATAAATGGATAAATGAGAATAAAAAATTTGGTGTATTAAATGGATTGGACATTTAAAATACATGCAACCATAAGATTGGTTAAAGTACATGTGGTTGGTATGGGTAGTATGAGACCAACACATGTCAAATTGGTGCATGAGAATGGACAAGTGTCCCATGCCCCATTTCTCTTTTCCAACACATGTCAAGTTGGTGCATGAGACCACCACATGTCAAATTGGTGCATGAGAATGGACAAGTGTCCCATGCCCCATTTCTCTTCTCCAACACATGTCAAGTTGGTGCATGAGACCAACACATGTCAAGTTGATGCATGAGAATGGACTAGTGTCCTATGCCCCATTTCTCTTCTCCAATACATGTCAAGTTGGTGCCTGAGACCAACACATGTCAAGTTTATGCATGAGAATGGACAAGTGTCCCATGCTCCATTTCTCTTTTCCAATACATGTAAAGTTGGTGCATGAAAGTGGACAAGTTTCCCATGCCCACTTCTCTTCTCCAAGGAAGTCCTAGAGAGTGAGATGAGTAGAGAGAAAGGAAAAAAGAAGAGAAAGGAAAAAAGAAGAGAAAGAAAGAGGGAGTTGCTTTGAGGAAAATCTCAGCAACGTTTTCATCAAAGAGCAGGATCTTGGGGATATATGGTCAGATTGAGCTCAAACTTTGTCAGCAAGTTCGTAGGTTATGGTTATTCATTCTGGTCGGGTTAGTGCCTGATGAGGAAGATACTAGTAAGGTGATACTTGAGGATATTGTCATTGTTAGAGACTTTCCAGATGTTTTCCCTGTGGATCTTCCAGGATTACCATCAAAGCGAGAGATCGATTTCATCATTGAACTAGTCCCTAGCACGAAGCCTATTTCCATGGCACCACATAGAATGGCGCCAGCTGAGTTGAGAGAGTTGCTGAAATAGCTCAAGGAGTTATTAGCTAAGGGCTTTATTTGCCCGAGCGTGTTACCCTAGGGAGCTCCAGTTCTTTTTGTGAAAAAGAAAGATGGGAACTTGCGGTTGTGCATCGACTATCGCCAATTAAACAGGGTGACCATCAAGAACAAGTATCCTCTCCCAAGGATTGATGACTTGTTTGATCAGTTGAGGGGAGCGAGGTATTTTTTGAAGATTGATTTGCTCTCCGGGCATCATCAGTTGAGGATCAGGGAGGAGGATGTGCCTAAGACAGCATTCAGGACCTACTATGGACATTATGAGTTCCTTGTGATGCCATTTGGTGTGACTAATGCACCGACGATGTTCATGGACCTGATGCAGAGGTCTTTAGGCAATATCTGGATAAGCTTGTCATCGTCTTCATTGATGACATATTGGTGTATTCCAAGACTCGGGTTGAGCATGAGGAACACCTCAGAGTGACCTTGCAGACTCTGAGAGGGCATAAGCTATATGCAAAGCTGAGCAAGTGCGAGTTTTGGATCACCAAAGTGAAGTTCTTAGGTCATGTGGTGAGTTCTGAGGGGATTTCAGTTGATCCGTCTAAGGTTGAAGCCATTATCAGTCGGGCTAGGCCTACCACAGTGACCGAGATCAGAAGCTTTCTTGGGTTAGCTGGTTACTATAGGAGATTCATTCAGGGATTCTCTAAGATAGCTACGCTTATGACTAGGCTTACCCAGAAAGATGTGTCCTTTGTATGGATTGAGGAAGAAAAGATTGACATCTACGTTAGTGTTGATTTTGCCAGAGCCTGATCTGGAGTTGGTTGTCTACACTGATGCCTCTCGTATCGGCTTGGGTTGCGTGTTGATGCAGAAGGATAGGGTCATTACTTATGCATCGAGGCAGTTGAAGGTGCATGAAAAGAACTATCCTGTTCATGACTTAGAACTGGCCGCAGTGGTTTTTGCTTTGCAGATTTGGAGGCATTATCTCTATGGTGAGAGATTCACTTTGTATTCTGACCATAAGACCCTCAAGTACTTGTTCTCTCAGAAGGAATTGAACATGAGGCACAAAAAGTGGTTAGAGCTCCTCAAAGACAATGCTTTTACATTGGAATACCACCCAGGTAAAGCCAATGTAGTGGCTGATGCGTTGAGCAGGAAGCAGGTAGAGACAGTTATGGTAGCACGCCAGATGTCTCATGAGTGGAGACTACTTGAGGCGGCTACGGTTATGAGTATATGTGCTACCCCTTCAGATCAGATTGTGATATGTGCTCAGATGAGAGCTCAGCCTACACAGGTCCAAGAGGTGATTGACCAACATAGACTTGACGTTGATTATGTGATGTACAAGTCTTGGGCTAAGAGTAGTGATTTTATTGATGGGCACTTGTCATCTGATGGTGCCTTGAGATTTAGGGGACGTTTATGGGTTCCTGCCGATCCACGACTCAGACGGAGTGTTCTCCAAGAAGCTCAAAGATCTCATTATGTTGTTCATCCTGGCGGAACCAAGAAGTATCATGATATGAAAAGAATGTATTGGTGCCCCGACATGAAGAGAGAGATAGCTCAGTTCATTCAGAGGTGTGAGATCTGTCAGAGACTCAAAGCTGAGCATCAGAGGCCTAGAAGGCAGATGCAACCGCTTGCCATTCCTGAGTGGAAGTGGGAGCATGTCACTATGGACTTTGTTGTGGGATTACCCAAAACCCCGATGAGACATAATGTTGTTTGGGTTATTATTGACCGCTTGACTAAGTCCGCTCACTTTCTACTGGTGAACACTAGGGATTCTATGGACAAGCTGAGCAGGCTCTATATGCGGGAGATAGTCAGATTACATGGAGTGCCAGTTTTGATTGTGTCAGATAGGGATCCGAGGTTTACATCGGTATTCTGGCAGGGGTTGCAGAGGCAGCTCGACACTAGACTAGATCTCAGTACCGCTTTTCACCCTCAGACGGATGGCCAGTCTGAGAGGTTGATATGGATTTTGGAGGATATGCTTTGAGCTTGTGTCCTTGAGTCCAGTGGTAACTGGGAGGAGTACATACATCTGTGTGAGTTCGCGTACAACAACAGCTATTAGTCCAGTATTGGCATGGCTCCTTTTGAGGCATTGTATGGTCAACCCTGTAGATCTTCGGTATGTTGGACGAAAGTAGGGTATATTGCAGTGATGGGACTAGAGTTTGTACAAGAACACACAGAGAAGATTAAGAGGATCAAGCAAAATATGAAGGTAGCCCAAGACAAGCAGAAGAGTTATGCTGATGCCAAGCGGAAGACCGTAAAGCTCAGGGTGGGTGACCAAGTTTTATTGAAGGTCTCACCTCAGAAGGGCCAGACTAGATTTGGGATAAAAGGCAAGCTTGCTCCAAGATTTATTGGGCCGTTCAAGGTTTTAGAACGAATTGGCCCCGTCGCTTACCGATTAGCCTTGCCACCTCAGTTAGCAGCAGTCCACAATGTCTTTCATGTGTCAATGTTGAGAGTGTACAGGAGTGACTTTGATCACGTCGTGGACTGGAGGAACATTGAGCTGAGGCAGGATGAGACTTATGATGAGGAACCTATTCATATACTTGATTGGAAGGTCTGGAGGTTGCGTAACCGCGAGATTTTGATGGTTAAGGTGAGATGGCAGTTCCATAACGAGGAACAGGTTACTTGGGAGCGTGAGGACTACATGATGGAGCACTTTGCCGAGTTCATGGGCATAGGTAATTTCTTAACCTTAAAACTTCGAGGACGAAGTTCATTCTAAGGTGGGTGTGATGTGATGCCCCAAAAAATTATTTCATCTAGCCCATAACCCAATTGCATTTTGCCCAAACTCTATGTGTTGCCTTGATATGTTTGGTGTTTGTTTGATGGTTGTTTAATGTTGTATATTTGATGCTTGATAATGTATATAAATATCTTTATTATAAATTGTATATGGGTCATGTTAAATTAAAGTGTAATGCATATGTCATTATTTATGCATGGGCCCATTAAACCATGAATTGATATGGGTTAGGATTGATTGAATAAAAGGATAAATGAGAATAAAAAACTTGGTGTATTAAATGGATTGGACATTTAAAATACATGCAAGCATAAGATTGGTTAAAGTACATGTGGTTGGTATGGGTAGTATGAGACCAACACATGTCAAATTGGTGCATGAGAATGGACAAGTGTCCCATGCCCCACTTCTCTTCTCCAACACATGTCAAGTTGGTGCATGAGACCAACACATGTCAAATTGGTGCATGAGAATGGACAAGTGTCCCATGCCCCATTTTTCTTCTCCAATACATGTCAAGTTGGTGCATGAGACCAACACATGTCAAGTTTATGCATGAGAATGGACAAGTGTCCCATGCCCCATTTCTCTTCTCCAATGCATGTAAAGTTGGTGCATGAAAGTGGACAAGTTTCCCATGCCCACTTCTCTTCTCCAAGGAAGTCCTAGAGAGTGAGATGAGTAGAGAGAAAGGAAAAAAAAAGATAAAGGAAAAAAGAAGAGAAAGAAAGAGGGAGTTACTTTGAGGAAAATCTCAGCAACGTTTTCATCAAAGAACAGGATCTTGGAGATATATGGTCAGATTGAGCTCAAACGTTGTGACCAAATCATGGGTTATGCCTACTTGTGACCAAATGGCCCAATTTGAGCATGTTTATACCTTAGGAATTGAAAATTTGTATTTTTGATTAATTGAATGGTTTATGAATGAGAACTATGCATTAGAGGCCTAAGTCTTGTGATTTGAGTTGAATGATGGGATTAGATGGGATTTTGGCCTATTGTCTATATGTGGGCTGATTTAGGGTTGATATGTAATGTCTATGTTATTTAGCATAGAAATTGATGTTTGGTTGGATATTGATGAATGTTTCAGAACCATGATTGGGTTGATTCGGTTTGGTGTCCGTGTGTGGTTAAATACTCTCGCGAGGCTTGGTTGTGAGTAGACTTCATTTATGATTATATCTTTTATGTCATCATATCACTTATATATATTGTATGTTGAAAGCATGAATGTGTCCTAATGTTTTGAATGATGCATTGATTTGAGAAAACCTTATGACTTTGGTTGGGCCCATCTATCTGGCTACTAGGGGGACTTAACCTTGTCATATGAGGGTTTTAAAAAAGGAAATATTTGGGGATAAGAACGGTACGGTGAAATAGACGTGCACTAGTAACCCCAAATCAACATGATTGGGGATGAGAACGGTACGGTGAAATAGACGTGCACTAGTAACCCCAATACATGTGGAATGTGAATCCAAATTGATAAGCTTTTACTTGCATCGAACTTATTATAAATGCTTGATATCTATATGTTATGAGCTTTTAATCATGCTACACATTGACATGCATACATGATATTTATTGATGAGTATTAATAGCATATTTGAATTCTATTCACTGGGCACCGTTGGCTCACCCTCATTTTTCTCTTTTAGGTCTTTTTGTCCTGAATAAGGGCAAAGGAGTAGTCATATCTTGAAGGCCTTGCCGGCGAGAAAATCCAAGGCCTCGATGTGAGTTGAGAAGCATTTTGATTGAACTGTGTTTTAAATTATGATGTATTATATTTTGGACTATGTAATTATAACACTTACAACATTGTAGCATGGGTGAGTTGGGACTTGTTAGATAGACCATGTGGGCATATGACGGTTTTTTTGTACCCATAGTTTTGGACTTTATGTGTATGTCCATCTTGATGGACTGTAGGGATTATGATTTTATTTATGGTTCACTTTTATGGATTATCTCTTGGCTTGGTTGATTAATACGGTTGGTAGTTTTGTTTAGTACCTTTTTATATTATGTCGTTGTTTGGGATAAGGCTCGTAGGGTCTCAACCACCTTACGAGGGTTGAGAAGTGGTTGGAGATGCCTACGCCAGGCGTCCCGCCCCGGCATTCCGCACGCCATTCCTTGCGTGGTTGGTGGTCCGGTGTGCGAGGTCGCCACAGACATACACATAAAGTCCAAAACTATGGGTACAAAAAAACCGTCATATGCCCACATGTCTATCTAACAAGTCTCAACTCACCAATACTACAATGTGGTAAGTTTTATAATTACATAGTCCAAAATATAATACATCATAATTTAAAACACAGTTCAATCAAAATGCCTCTCAACTCACATCGAGGCCTTGGATTCTCTCGCCGGTAAGGCCCTCAAGATATGACTACTCCTTTGCCCTTATTCAGGACAAAAAGACTTAAAAGAGGAAAATGAGGGTGAGCCAACGGTGCCCAGTGAATAGAATTCAAATATGCTATCAATACTCATCAATAAATATCATGTATGCATGTCAATGTGTAGCATGATTAAAAACTCATAACATACAGATATCAAGCATTTATAATAAGTTTGATGCAAGTAAAAGCTTATCAATTTGGATCCACATTCCACATGCATTGGGGTTACTAGTGCACGTCTATTTCACTGTACAGTTCTCTTCCCCAATCATGTTGATTTGGGGTTATTAGTGCACGTCTATTTCACAGTACCGTTCTCATCCCCAAATATTTCCTTGTTAAAACCCTCCTATGAAAAGGTTAAGTCCCCTTATTAGCCAGATAGATGGGCCCAACCAAAGTCATAAGGTTTTCTCAAATCAATGCATCATTCAAAACATTAGGACACATTCATGCTTTCAACATACAATATATATAAGTGATATGATGACATAAAAGATATAATCATTAATGAAGTCTACTCACAACCAATCCTTGCGAGAATATCTAACCACACAGGGATACCAAACCAAATCAACCCAATCAAGGTCCTGAAACATTCATCAATATCGAATCATACATCAATTTCTATGCTCAATAACATAGACATTACACATCAACCCTAAATCAGCCCACATATAGACAAAAGGCCTAAATCCCATCTAATCCCATCATTCAACTCAAATCACATGACTTGGGCCTCTAATGCATAGTTCTCATTCATAAACCATTCAATTAATTAAAAATACTGATTTTCAATTCCTTAGGCATAAACATGCCCAAATTGGGTCATTTGATCACAAGTAGGCCTAACTCATGGTATGGTCACAACCACCAAATCAGTAGCATAATCAACCCTAATCATGCTTAATTAGACATAAATTGCATCAATTCAATGATTCTAGGCCAAAAGCATCAAAAGCCCTAAAATATGAAATTTTCCATATCACTGATTTTGCATCATGGGTTCATCAACAATGGCAACTAGGTCAACATAGTTGACATGCAAGCTATTTGGAAAGGTCTAAGTTCATATTCTAAATTTAGGTCTAATACAAACAACCCTACAAATTTCACATTTAATATTCTGTTCAGATGTATCAAGCTACCAACAGAAATATTTAATCACAAAATCAACCGTACAGATTGAAGTATGTTAAGAGGCAAACCTTCTGTCCACATATCAGCTCAATCCAACGGTGGACGGAAAAGATAAGTTTCCTTGATGAACAAGTCTCTAATCAGACAATTTCTCCTTTCCTGCTGCAAATACTTGAACTCAGATGACTATATCACACACAATACTTAACCCACCAACATCTCAACCGTTCATAATATAGAACAATCAGTTTTTAACCATCTTCTCAAATATCATATCCATCCAACGATATATTTATGAGACCTATTAGTTTAATCTAAACTGCGCGAGAAATCCAGACTTTCCGACCAGCTTTGTTTGGGAGGTTATATCTTTTAAACGAAAAATCCAATCAAGATCTCCACTGACCTGAATGAATACCCATAAGATACGAACTGGCTGACAAAGTTTGAGCTCAAGCTGACCATATATCACCAAGATCCAGTTCTTTGATGAAAACGTTGTTGAGACCTTCCTCAAAGCAACTTCCTCTTTCTTTCTCTTCTTCTTTCCTTTGTCTTCTTTTTTTGTCCTTTCCCTCCACTCACCTCACTCTCTAGGACTTCCTTGGAGAAGAGAAGTTGGCATGGGACACTTGTCCACCTTCATGCACCAACTTGACATGTGTTGGAGAAGAGAAATGGGGCATGGGACACTTGTCCATTCTCATGCACCAATTTGACATGTGTTGGTCTCATACTACTCATACCAACCACATGTACTTTAACCAATGTTATGCTTGCATGTATTTTAAATGTCCAATCCATCTAATACACCAAATTTTTTATTCTCATTTATCATTTTATTCAATCAATCCTAACCCATATCAATTCATGGTGGTCTTAACAAATTGTTAAGTGTCTGTATTTATAGACTTGTAGAGATGAAGTTGTTGTTCATTTGAATTTGAATTTCAAATATGAACGTTTACTGACAACAACTAGAATATATCACGAAAATAGCAACAACACATTTCATGAATATTCTGATTCTCTCCAGATACACGAATTAGGAAAGTTTTAGAAGACGTGGTTCGTGAATCAGAGAATATCTCTTACAAATACATAAAATTGATTTTGTACGAAAAATTGTTTTGAAAAGTTGGCTAAAAGGACGTACATGTCAGAACAACAAAAATATCATTTCTGTCGTTTTGTTCCTTTGACGGCGCTCATAAAATATCAGCATCCTATTGAACAATGAAGTGAGGGCGCTACTTTATAGTAAGCGTCCTGACTTGCTTTGACGATAAAACGACTTAATTCATGAGGGCACTACTTCGCAGTAAGCATCCTGATTTGTTTTAAAACTTTTGACATGCGAGGGCGCTACTCAAGAGTAAAGGACCTGAAGTATTAAAAATAGTTTTAAAGCAATATTAAGTTAGCTGACGGACGGTAAACGTCCTGAAAGTTATTTAAGTTGATTCTAAAACTGAAGGCGCTCCTACACAAGTAGCGTCCTGATAATTTATTCAACTTATAACTTATCAACGTCCTTAAATATAGAAATCACTTAAAGAGAAAATGATCTTTTAGCGAGCTGAAACTAAGTCAATGTCCTGACATTCTCAAAGGTTGATAAAGGAAAGGTCGTTATTACCAATTGAGCGTCTTTATTAATCAGATCAATTCAACCTTGAGAGTCCTAACATTTTATTAGCGTCCTGAGTCATAAAGTCCAGGAGCGCGTTGCTAAAACGTTAGCGTCCTGAAAAACTTTTACAAAAGAGGTTTTTGATTTCTCAATTAAAGCTCAATAAAACCTCATTATTTCTCGTAATCAAATCAAATACTTTAGATTTCATAAGGTACGATTAAAATGTTACGATCAAAATATGCAAACGATAAATTCTTGTTGAGAGTAGGTTGATCGATAGACTTTATATTCTAAGTACAAATATACTCAAAACTCTACTTTGTAATGTTTAATAGGCTTGTGAGCACAGTTTCTTGATCTTGATTCTTGATAAATTTGAAACACTTGACAAGATCATTAGATACACAAACTGAAGATATTTGGAATTATCAAAATATTCATATCATGGGGTTCATTGAGATAACAATCTCCCCCTTTTTGATGATTTCAAATACTCAGAGATCATGCAGATAATTATATCCATGTATTAAACATATGACAAATTTAGAACGGTGTCTGCATTCATATTAGTTCTATCTCATTTCAATAGAGATTTGCACGATGAGTTTCAAACAATATTGTATACAAGAATGAATACAATAACTTAGATAAAACTCCCCCTTACATGTAGCTTCCCTCTCTAGAGCTAACTTAGCCTTAATATCTGCATTTTCTCTTCTCCCCCTTTTGAAAACATCAAAAAGTGGGTAAACTTAGCTCGTACTGGGACCCTTCCCTTTCCTTTTTCTTTCGTCCTCCTCATCCTTCTTTGATTCACTGGAACTAGGTGCAGAATTCTTGGGTTTCCCTGGTGCTTGTGGTCTTGAGGAACCACGTGTGCTCTGTCTCATACTACTGACAAATTCATCAATTACAATACCCTTCCTAGACTTTTCAATGAATTTTTCATGAGCAAGCTTGGAAACACCAAATTTAAATGGATCAAGAGGTGGACCTAGTTTGAAACCTTTTGCTTTACGTTACACAAGGCGTTGAGCAAACTTAGGAGATAGTGTATGACCTTCAAATTCTGGCCTGATTGGTCGTTTAGGATCTGGGAAAGTTTATGAGGAGGAGTTTGGGGGTGAAGACACTCTTCGACTGATTCTATGTAATGGCTCTTCATCCGATTCAT
Organism: Paratinospora sagittata; assembly: GCA_035771175.1. Taxonomy (NCBI): domain Eukaryota; kingdom Viridiplantae; phylum Streptophyta; class Magnoliopsida; order Ranunculales; family Menispermaceae; genus Paratinospora; species Paratinospora sagittata. Next base: position 33,602,620 of record CM069590.1, read on the forward strand.
CTTCATCTTCTCATGCTAAGATGCCATGAAGTCTGTTAGACTCCTTAGGTCATTAAGGACGTGTGAAGGCTGGAGCTCGTGGTGTAGATGGAACTTTGACACCCTTATTCTCCAACAGATGAAAATGATTTGTAAAACGCTATAAGCTGGAGGCAATATACCACACAGTAGAATGCATCCTACTGTTCATTGCCTTGAAGATGTCTTCAAAGAAGCCTATTACTCCTTCCACTCGATCTGCAACTTTGATGACAGTATAAGACAGATCCATAATGGTTGTGGCAAGAAAAGGCATCTTGTCCTCCAAGTTTTGTAATTTCTCAAAAGCATGAGTAACCAAGTCTAAAATCTTGGTTAGTCTATCATCCTCTTTTGGTGCTGGCCTTGCTGTATCAAAATTCTCTTATGGCCTGCAGTACCAGATCAAGTGTTGTCTTGCTGGTCACTTGATCTAAGATATCCTCTAAAACTAATTGCAAAGAATCAGAAATGGACTTATCTTTAGAGGATTCAACCATTTTACCTCTCAAGCTTTGAATTTCTTCCAGAATCTTTTTCAAAGCCTCTTCAGTTATTGTGGCGACCCTGCACCCGGACCACCAACCCCACAAGGAATGGCGTGTGGAATGCCGGGGCGGGACGCCCGGCGTAGGCATGTCCAACCACTCCTCAACCCCCGTGAGGTGGTTGAGACCTTACGAGCCTTATCCCAAACAATGACATAATATAAAAAGGCACTAAACAAAACTACCAACCGTATTAATCATCCCAGACAAGAGATAATCCATGAAAATGAACCATAAACCCAACAGTCCATAAAGATGGACATACACATAAAGTCCAAAACTATGGGTACAAAAAAATCGTCATAAGCCCACATGGTCTATCTAACAAGTCTTAACTCACCCATACTACAATGTGGTAAGTGTTATAATTACATAGTCCAAAATATAATACATCATAATTTTAAACACAGTTCAATCAAAATGCCTCTCAACTCACATCGAGGCCTTGGATGCTCTCGCCGGTAAGGCCCTCAAGATATGACTACTCCTTTGCCCTTATTCGGGACAGAAGAACCTGAAAGAGGAAAATGAGGGTGAGCCAACGGTGCCCAGTGAATAGAATTCAAATATGCTATCAATACTCATCAATAAATATCATGTATGCATGTCAATGTGTAGCATGATTAAAAGCTCATAACATATAGATATCAAGCATTTATAATAAGTTCGATGCAAATAAAAGCCTATCAATTTGGATCCACATTCCACATGCATTGGGGTTACTAGTACACGTCTATTTCACCGTACCGTTCTCATCCCCCATCATGTTGATTTGGGGTTACTAGTGCACGTCTATTTCACCATACCATTCTCATCTTCAAATATTTTCTTTCTAAAACCCTCCTATGACAAGGTTAAGTCTCCCTATTTGCCAGATAGATGGGCCCAACCATAGTCATAAGGTTTTCTCAAATCAATGCATCATTCAAAACATTAGAACACATTCATGCTTTCAACATACAATATATATAATCCATAGTCATAAGGTTTTCTCAAATCAATGCATCATTCAAAACATTAGAACACATTCATGCTTTCAACATACAATATATATAAGTGATATGATGACATAAAAGACATAATCATAATTGAAGTCTACTCACAACCAAGCCTCGTGAGAGTATCTAACCACACACGGACACCAAACCGAATCAACCCAATCAAGATCCTGAAACATTCATCAATATCGAACCATACATCAATTTCTATGCTCAATCACATAGACATTACACATTAACCTTAAATCTGCCCACATATAGACAATAGACCTAAATCCCATCTAATCCCATCATTCAACTCAAATCACATGACTTAGGCCTCTAATGCATAGTTCTCATTCATAAACCATTCAATTAATAAAAAATACCGATTTTCAATTCCTTAGATATAAACATGCCCAAATTGGGCCATTTGATCACAAGTAAGCCTAACCCATGATATGGTCACAACCACCAAATCAGTAGCATAATCCACCCTAATTATGCTTAATTAGACATAAATTGCATCAATTCAATGATTCTAGGCCAAAAGCATCAAAAACCCTAAAATATGAAATTTTCCATACTTAGGCCATTTTGCCGATTTACACTAGGTCACCATGTTCAGCCACGTATATCATTGATTTTGCATCATTGGTTCATCAACAATGGCAACTAGGTCAACATAGTTGGCATGCAAGCTATTTGGAAAGGTCTAGGTTCATATTCTAAATTTAGGTCTAATACAAACAACCCTACCAATTTTCCATTTAATATTCTGTTCATATGTATCAAGCTGCCAACAGAAACATTAAATCTCAAAATCAACCGTACTGATTGAAGTATGTTAAGAAGCAAACCTTCTGTCCCAAAATCAGCTCAATCCAATGGTGGACCAAAGAGATAAGAATTTTTGATGAACAAGTCTCTAATCAGACAATTTCTCCTTTCCTGCTACAAGTACTTGAACTCAGATGACTATATCACACAAAATACTTAACCCATCAACATCTCAACCGTTCATAATCCCGAAATATTCGTTTTGAACCATCATCCAAATATCATATCCATCCAACGGTAGGTTTAGGAGTTCTATTAGTTTGGTCTAAACTGCGCGAGAAATTCAGACTTTCCGACCAGCTTTGTTTGGGAGGTTATATCTCTCAGAAGAAAACTCCAATCAAGATCTCCACCGACCAGAATGAATAACCATAAGATATGAACTTGCTAAAAATGTTTGAGCTCAATCTGACCATAATCACCAAGATCCAGCTCTTTGATGATAACGTTGCTAAGAATTCCCTCAAAGCAACTTCCTCTTTCTTTCTCTTCTACTTTCCTTTCTCTTCTTTTTTCCTCTCCCTCCACTCATATCACTCTCTAGGACTTCCTTGGAGAAGAGAAGTGGGCATGGGACACTTGTCCACTCTCATGCACCAACTTGACATGTGTTGGAGAAGAGAAATGGGGCATGGGACACTTGTGCACTCTCATGCACCAACTAGACATGTGTTGGTCTCATGCACCAACTTGACATGTATTGGAGAAGAGAAATGGGGCATGGGACACTTGTCCATTCTCATGCATCAACTTGACATGTGTTGGTCTCATGCACCAACTTGACATATGTTGGAGAAGAGAAATGGGGCATGGGACACTTGTCCATTCTCATGCACCAACTTAACATGTGTTGGTCTCATACTATCCATACCAACCACATGTACTTTAACCAATATCATGCTTGCATGTATTTTAAATGTCCAATCCATCTAATACACCAAATTTTCATTCTCATTTATCCCTTTATTCAATCAATCCTAACCCATATCAATTCATGGTTTAATGGGCCCATGCATAAATAATAACATATGCATTATACTTTAAGTTAACATGACCCATATACAATTTATAATGCACATATTTATAACTTCTTTTATCTCAATCTCAAATTTCTCCTGAGATTTCAGAAATTCTCTGACTTCTTACAATCTCTCATTCTTCAGTTGAATTTGGTTATGTTCCAAATGAGTCAATAGTTGAGACATGAAAAAAATATGATCTTCTTTCACTCTTCTCAGAAAGTCTTCCACTCTCAAGAATTCATTAGTTGGCCTTTTTGTAGATTGATAGGATGGCGACTCTTGATCAGATGAGCTTACCTCATAAACATTTTCCATATCATCTTCTGTTGTAAATTCAACATTGGCCTCATGACAATCTTCAACATGATCCTCTTCATCAACCTTTTCATTCATGTCATCTTCCTTATAGGGTATGATAGCCAGAACATAGCCCTCTGAATCCTTACTTTGTACACCATCAGACTCATTCTTCTACTAGTCTTGAGATCCCATTAATACAAGGATATCAAATGGAGATGGTGGTCTGGAAATGGTTTTATCTGAGTCCTCACTGACTTTTTCTCTGGTGATATCTTCCAAGATTGCATCAGTAGTTTCCGACTCATGCAGATGTTCTTCAACAAGGGCCTGAGCAATCTAGATCACCTCTTCCATCAATTGTTCTTCAGCATAAACAGATTGCTCTGCATGTTCAATTTTCACATCATCAATTGAAACATGTTCAATGTTAGTTATGGGAACAGCTTCTTCTAGCACAACGTGCTCTTCTGGAGCAGTAGAAGCTTGGGCAACTTCTTTCTCTATTGCTGAGACATCTTCTTCACTTATTATATATTTTTCACTGGATTCTCCCTCAAGTGGAACTTCTGACATTGGAAGCCATTTGTCCAATGCGGGAACATAAGAGTATCTCATCAATTTACAGTGGTTTGACCAATGCAATTGTTTTTGCTAGTCTCCTTGAAGCTTTTTCCACCGAAATCGATACCACATTTCTCGAACAAAGTGGTGAGGTACATACCCAGAAGCAGACCTCCTCCTCTACTAATCACAATATTCATTACATGCAGGAGAATGTGGGCGAGATTCACTATCTTCTTTTCCAGAATGCACCAGATTAAGAATAAGTCTAATTCATTCACATTACCCCTACTACCGGACTTAGGCTGAATGATGTGGGTAATGATGTTGTGGATGATTCTGGGAATAAGTTCAAAGGCCTGATTTGTAAGTTTCTTGTCAACACTTGAATGGTCCTTTTTCCTAGAAACAAGATTGAGAGCAGAAAGGTTGTTATAACCTGGATACTGGACTTTATTCTTGATGAATGAAAGTATGTGGGCACTCTCATCATTTGGCAAGGAGAATGCTTCAGAAAAGAATTTGGGAAAATCTCAACAGATTTTCCCTTCACCATAGATTGTTTTGAGAATTCAGAGCCGGGTTTATCAACCAGATTCGAATAGAATTGGCAGATGAGACTAGGGTACCATTTTGAATTGAGGATAAGAAAATCGATCCAGCCTTGGAAATCAAATAGAGAGAAAATGTCCAAATGGGAGTTAATGAAGAAATCGAAATCGACATAGCTTCCTTCAATTACAGCTCGGTTTATGAGCATCTTGGCATTACTTCCCTGTCTTCTCATCTGAGAAGAAGAAGGTGGGTGTGATGGTCCTGATGCGGTCTCAATAGGAGATGTGGGTACAAATGGTGTGGGTTCCTCAGCCAGGTCGGCTTGAGTTGGTTCAGTTCTTGGTCTCACACTCCTTTTTGGAGGCGATGATGGTGAAACAACTCGCTTTCTAGCAAAGAAGGGCCGAAGCCTTTCGAGTTTGGGTGCCATTAAAAAAATATGAGGAACTGAGGCAACAACACAAATAGTGATACAGTAGGAATTAGAAGTTTCAGAAAAGAACAAAGAACAAAATTTACCAAAGGTTAAAGATGAAGATTTAGTGGTAATTTTTGAAATGATTCTGGGAAAGTTCTTCGAAGCATCATAGGGCACAAAGATGAAAAGTGACTTCCAAGATACAAAAGGTTTGGCTTTATAGAGAGAAAACGATAAGCTTGCTCCTACACATATCAACACGTGTCGCTTCCTATTTTTAAAGGCGGTTTAATTTTAATTTGCAATACTGACCGATTAGCGTCCTTCTTCTAACTAATGTTCTTAATTAACTAGAGCTATTATGCACGTTAGCGTCCTCCTTGTGACGTGTGGTTTTGGAACAACTAATGGCATCGGGCACATTAGCGTCCTCAAACACTGTTAGCATCCTTATTGATACATAGATTCTAATATTTAGCACATTTGACTAATATAAGCTTAAGTATCGTATGGTTGAATAACTGATGTCACAAATTATATTTCATCAACCAACATTCAATAATTTAATCATGAGAGAAAGTATTTAAACATTCTAAGTAACGCATGATTAAAGATAATCATTGATTTCAAATAGTCACTAATGAATATATTCTAGTCGTAGAAGAAAAGAGAGTGACTTTTATACCTTTGCATATTTTTGACTTTTACCTCAAGGTACTGCAAAGTCCTCGACTTGAGCACTCTGTCTCATTTTTAAGCAGCTAAGATAATTCATTATCTTCGTTCTCCATGTTGACTTCTTTCTTGACATTCTATCAGGAGATCTTTCATTGCGCGTCCTGGATGTGCTTGCGAAGGATTGTTGACTCATTGTATATATATCATCGACAACTTCATTTTCGTTCCTCGGTATACTTCCAAGAATGTCTTCTCTCTCAGATGAAGTTTCTAATATAATCAATTTCTTGAAAACTGATTTCAAATGGATTTGAAAACTCGTTTATAAAATCTATTTTATTTTCCAGTTCTAAAGAAAACTATTAAAAAAATATTGTACTAAAGTACAATGAGATATGGTTTTTCCAAAATATTCAAGTTCATTTACAAGACGTATAAAACGTTGCAGGTTATCATGAACTGACTCATTTTCTAGAACCCTAAACTGAGCGAGTGGCTTTTCTAATGTTCTAATTGGGTTTCTAGTTTCATCCCTACTTTTCACGGTTTACAGGAGATCATAGAACTCCTTTAAATTCATTTCCCATGGTCCAACAGATTCAACTAACATAGTCAGTTTATCATTCCATTTCTTTGGAAGCTTAACACAGAAATATACTAGAGACATTTCTGCAGGTATTTCCTGATTCAATTCTTGCATGCCGTCAAGAATGGATTGATATCTGTTGCATGCCGTATCGAGAGATTCATTCTCCGATATCTCAAAGGCATCAAATAGTCTATCAGACTCTTTGAGCTTTTCATCTTTAATGTTGATCATTTCACAATGAAGTGATTTGAGTGTTTCCCAAATTTCCTTGGCACTCTCAAGATGAACTACCCTTTCAACTTCTTCCTCGGGTAGAGAGCAGTACAAGGCATAAATAGCTTGAGCATTAAGTTTCTCATTTAGTCTTTCTTTATCTGTCCATAGCTCAATAGGCTTGTTGGGCATGGTGTAAGCATTTACAACCATTTCCCATAGACTGATATGCTTAGATCGTAGAAAGGATTTCATACTTATCATCCAATCTTCAAACCAGTCTTTATTGAACAGAGGTGGTCTGTCTAAAGGTTGACCTACTTCTATGACAGTCTCTCTGGTTATTGCCATTGATATCAAAAAAATTGTGAGGTTTCTTTGAAGAGCAACACTGCTCTGACACCAATTGTTGGCCTAGATATGTCCAGGAGGGGGGTGAATAGGACACTTAGACAAATTAAAAACAATTACAATGGCAAAAATTAAAGTGCAGAAAGTAAGCAAATATGCAGAGACAATTTATAGTGGTTCGGCTACTTGCCTACGTCCACTACCTAACCTCCTTAGTTAGGATTTTGAACCTTATCACTAAGGGATTCTCTTGCGGGTGAGAATCAAACCGTTAGATTTTTCTCAACTTGCTGGTGTGAGAACAACCGTTACACTACTCAGCTTATAGACGTGAGACCAACCTTTGCATTCTCAACTTAAGGGTGTGAGAACTACCGTTTCTCAACTTACGGGCGTGAGAAGACCTGACCTCGCTGAATCAAGAATATCAACTCAGTAGTTTATCTAACTACTGTTACAACCTTGACACAGTATACAAGATATGAAATTGAGTACAACTATATCCTATGAACTATCTCTCAAATTTCTCTTTCAGCAAGAATGATATAAGTAAAAATAGTGCTAAACAATTTGAGTGAAAACAGTTCAAACTTTCAAATAGATTTTTAGATAAAGATAGAATGTTAGCTCAGTGTGAAAATCATGTAAATAAGTAATGATTCAAATAAACGCTTTGAAACTAGAATAACTTAAGCTTTTTGAATCATATTAAAATTCAACTAACTTTTAAAAAGTGTTTTAGCTCAGAGAATTTTCGGTGGTCTTAACAAATTGTTAAGTGTCTGTATTTATAGACTTGTAGAGATGAAGTTGTTGTTCATTTGAATTTGAATCTCAAATATGAACGTTTACTGACAACAGCTAGAATATATCACGAAAATAGCAACAACACATTTCATGAATATTCTGATTATCTCCACATACACGAATTAGGAAAGTTTAAGAAGACGTGGTTCGTGAATCAGAGAATATCTCTTACAAATACATAAAATTGATTTTGTACGAAAAATTGTTTTGAAAAGTTGGCTAAAAGGATGTACATGTCAGAACAACAAAAATATCATTTCTGTCGTTTTGTTCCTTTGACGACGCTCATAGAATATCAGCATCCTATTGAACAATGAAGTGAGGGCGCTACTTTATAGTAAGCGTCTTGACTTGCTTTGACGATAAAACGACTTAATTCATGAGGGCACTACTTCGCAGTGAGCATCCTGCTTTGTTTTAAAACTTTTGACACACGAGGGCGCTACTCAAGAGTAAACGTCCTGAACTATTAAAAATAGTTTTAAAACAATATTAAGTGTGCTGACGGACGGTAAAAGTCCTGAAAGTTATTTAAGTTGATTCTAAAACTGAAGGCGCTCCTACACAAGTAGCGTCCTGATAATTTATTCAACTTATAACTTATCAACGTCCTTAAATATAGAAATCACTTAAAGAGAAAAAGATCTTTCAACGAGCTGAAAATAAGTCAGCGTCCTGACATTCTCAAAGGTTGATAAAGGAAAGGTCGTTATTACCAAGTGAGCGTCCTTATTAATCAGATACCTTTAACCTTGAGCGTCCTAACATTTTATCAGCGTCCTGACTCATAAAGTCCAAGAGGGTGCTGTTAAAACGTTGGCGTCCTGAAAGACTTTTACAAAAGCAATTTTTGATTTCTCGATTATAGCTCCATAAAACCGCATTATTTCTCTTAATCAAATCAAATACTTTAGAAATCATAAGGTACGATTAAAATGTTACGATCAAAATATGCAAACGATAGACTTTACATTCTAAGTACAGATAGACTCGAAACTTTACTTTGTGATGTTCAATAGGCTTGTGAGCACAGTTTGTTGATCTTGATTCTTGATAAATCTGAAACACTTGACAAGATTATTAGATACACAAACTGAAGATATTTGGAATCATCAAAACATTCATACCATGGGGTTCATTGAGATAACACCAAGAATGAATGGAATCTAGTTATCTTCCTCCATATCAAGTACTACAAAATCAACGGGGAAGATAAACTTGTCCACTTTCACCAATACATCTTAAATAATGCCTCTTGGATGACTGATCCACCAATTGCAATGGTATTGTGGTAGGCTTTACTTCACCCAACCCGAGCTTCCTGAAAACAAACAAGGGCATTAAGTTAATGCTAGCATCAAGATCACACAAAACTTTATCAAAAGAAGAGGTACCAATTTCACAAAAAATTGTAAAATTTCCTGGATCTTTGAGTTTTTGTGGTAGCTTCTTTTGCAAGATGGCACTTCATTCTTTTGTCAACTTGACTGTTTCAAACTCCTCAAGCCTCCTTTCCTTGAACATCACATCTTTCATAAACTTGGCAAAATTGGGCATCTGCTCCAAAGCATCTGCGAAAGGTATGTTGATGTGAATTTTCTTGAAAATATCCAAAAATTCAGCAAACTGATCATCAAGCTTTTTCTTTGCAAATCTTTCTTCGCCTCTTTCCCTTTTTCTTTGGCAACTTCTTTGCCTTTGTTCAAATTGTGCTCTTTTTGAACTTCTGGTAGATCCTCTTCTTGAACTTGGGTGGATGATAAAGGAGTGGGTGGTGAAGAAGGGATAAATGGTGACAAACTACTCTCAACCTTTTTACTACTTCTCAATTTGATAGCTTTGCACTGTTCTTTTGGATTTGTCTCTGTGTTACTTGGGAATGAACTCCTTTGTTGTTGTTGTTGGGCATTAATAGCTGAAGCAATTTGCCCCATTTGGACTTCCAAATTCTTGATAGAAGCATTCATGTTCCCAATCTGAGACTCCATACCCCTAACTTTGGACTAGGTCTTCTCAAATTTGTTTGATGTCTCACCCATGAACTTAACCAAGGCCTCTTCGAGTGAGACTTTCCTCTCTTGATTTTGCCCTTGTGAGTTAAAACCCGGCGGTGGTCGCAACATCTTTCTATTGTTGTAATAAGAAAAGTCTTCATGGTTGTGCACACTCGGATAATACTGATTAGGCATTTGACTTGAGCTTGCCCCTTGGTTCCCTCTATAATTATAGAGGCGATTGTTCACAAACTGACATTACTCATCTTGACCAACCAAGCCTTGTGGAACCATGTGTGTTGCCGCAATGGATTCAATGGATGATGAAGTTGAAGATGAAGGATTGGCTTGAAGAGAGGAGACTCTATCAGACAAAGTTTTCATGTGGTGTAGCATTGAAGACATTTGAGCTGATAAAGCCGTCAATTGATCTACTACATGAAATTCGGCCACCCTTTTTGTTGGAGCCCTTTCATTTGAGTGTTCACAAGAGTTGGAAGCCATTTCTTCTAACAACATGATAGCGTCATTTGTTGTCTTCCCCATGAGAGTACCACCAGCCGCCGCATCCACCCATGCTCTTGTAGACATGGTCATGGCATTTTAGAAAGTTTAGATTTGAAGCCAATCTTGATAACCATGTTGTGGGCATCTTCTCAATAAATCCTTAAACCTCTCCCATGCTTCATACAATGATTCGGTCTCAAGTTGCTTAAACTGGCTTATTTCTGCTCTAAGTTGGGCTATCCTCGTCGGCATGAAGAATTTTTGAAAAAACATTTCCACCTTTTCTTCCCAATTGGTGATACTACCAGGTAGCAATGATTGTAGCCAATACCTCACCTTGTCCCTCAGTGAGAATGAGAACAATCTTAACCTTATATGTTCTTTGAGCACCCTATTAATTTTAATTGTTTCACACATTTCCAGAAATGTGTTAATGTGTACTGTTGAGTCCTCTTGTGATGCTCCCCCAAACTGGTGATGTTGCACCATTGTGATCAAGGCCGACTTGAATTCAAAATTGTTGGCATTGATGGGTAGTCTTGCCATGCCCGAGAAATTGTTGTTCACCATGGGCTTGAAATAATTTCTCCTTGGCAACTGATCATTTCCTTCAGCCATGACTTGTTCTTCAACTCCTTGGTCTCTTCTCAACCTCCCAAAAGTTCGCTCAATTTCGGAATCAAGCGGCACAAGTTCAACACTCCTTGTCCTTCGCATTAACCACGCAATTCTGTCAAGAAAAGAGAACAAGGATTTCAGAAAATAGCAAATAAAAACAAAAATATACAAAAAGAAATACCTATATTAAGATCAAAACCAATTTGTAATGGTATTAATAACATAAAAATTGGCACTTTCTCCGGCAACGACACCAAAAACTTGATCATGACTTTGTTGTGAATCGCAAGTATACAATTGTCAAGTTATAATAATTCCAAGGTGAGTTGGGTATCATCCATAGAGATAGTCAATTTAACGGTTACAAAGGCCCAAAACGACTAAGATCTTGGTTTTATCTAGGCGATCAAAATTCGATGATTAATGTGCTGGAAATTAAAATAACTGAAATTAAAACTAAACTAAGCAATTAAACTGAGATTTAGAGAAAAACAATGGATAAAGATGATTAGAGAGTTGATTTCATTATGTTGCTTTATATGGGTATCAAAAGATAATGTCGTTGATTCAATTCTTAAGTTTATAAATCAAGAATCCTAATTTGTTCAAACCCTTCTCTCAAATGAAAATTCAAACACCTATACTTTAATTGCTAATTCCCTCTCTCGAACGTAAATTAACAATTAAAGCATGCATTAAGATCTAAGATTCAATTTAAACGATTTCAAAGGGGTTGTAGGTCTTTCGACTCAATACAAACTCCCTAGGAGGCAATTCACTTGTTCAAATTCGAGAGCACCTCTCTCGAGTGTAAGAATTCGAATCCAAAATCATCCAACAAGTGGCCAACAAGTTGCAAGCATTAAGCATGAAAAATTACAAATAAACCAATCAAATTGCTCAACAACACATAAACAATGAAAATCAACCCACATAACTCAACATAGATCAATTAACCTCTCTAATAGAAATTTAGCTCATATTTAAATCCATGATTACAAGATAGAGAATGAAAAAAGACATCATGAGAGCAAGATTAAGTAGACTAAAGATGAAGGAAAATCCCCTTTTACAAGTAGAAACTCCTTCTTCTTCCACCACAAAATCTTGCAACTCCTCCTTCTTCAACCTCTTTCTTGCCTCCTTTTCTCAACCCTAACCCTAATTAGTTGCTATCTAATGTTCTAGAATGAGAGATAATGCCCTAATAAAACCCTAATTCGAGCTATATGCATCCAATGGGTAAAAAGACCAAAAGGGGCGTGAAAATAGGCTAAAAATTGCAAAACCCACAATTTTAGGTTAGTGACAAATTCTGATCCTACGTCATTGGGTCGAAGGTGATTGTCTACACCGACCATGTGACTATCCTGTACTTGTTTGCCAAGAGAGATGTCAAGCCTAGATTGATAAGATGGATTTTATTACTCCAAGAGTTTGCTCTTGAGATCAAGGATAAGAAGGGGAGTGAAAATGTTGTGGCGGATCACTTATCAAGGTTGCAAAATGAAGAAAAAGAGGATCATTGCCCAATTCATGAACTCTTCTCAGATGAACAACTCTATGAGGTAAAGGTCAAGCTTCCATGGTTCACGGACTATATCAATTACTTGGCTAGTGGAGTGTTGCACTTGATTTTTCTCATGAAAAGAAGAAAAAGTCCTTACATGATGTGAAGTTCTATATGTGGGATGATCCATCGTTAGTCAAGTTGTGCAATGATCAAGTCATAAGGCGATGTGTCCCGGAAGAGGAAATTCAAGCCATACTTTATGAGTGCCATTCTTCTTTATATGGGGGTCATTTTGGTGCTACAAGAACGACATTCAAGGTGTTACAAAGTGGTTTTATTGGCCTACTCTCTTTTGTGATTGCTATACTTTTGTGAAGACTTGTGACCGGTGATAAGTTGAGTTTTAATAGTTAGTTTGCATCTTAATTTGATAGATTTTTGTGTTCATTCGATTCGTTTTTAGGTGTTTTTGCTTGATTAATATACTTAGTTGTTTTAGATGCATTTAGGCTTTATCTTAGGTATTGATAGGTTTTTATCATGAATAAATGACTTATTAATATATGTTAATATCATAGAAGTCACATGTTTTGAGTATATTTCATTGCAGTTTATTCTCTGATTAATTGCTTGAAATTTACACTTGTTTTTTATTTGTTTTGTAGGTAAATAATGAGTCTAAAGTGGGTTGAATCAAGGGTAAATTCATGTTCAAAAGAAGTTAATAACATGTGCAAAGCATGTGGAAGAAGTGGAAGAAAATTGGTTAAGTTCATAATAAGGAAGTCGAAGTGGAGTAGAAAAAATGGCTAATTCCACAATTGGGCACACAAACGAGACTCTGGGCTTTGCGATGGGCACCGCGGTGCCCAGGAATTCTTAACACAGTGCCGCGGCACTGAGAATTTACAATCGGGGCGCCGCGATGCCACTCGCGGCACCAATGCTTTTAGTTGTTTTTTAGCAACTCTTCCGTATGTAGCAAGTCTTTCTAATGGGTATTGGACGACTTGGGACGTATGATATATGGATTTTTAGGGTTTTTCGAGAGGAAGAAGTGAAGGCAAGAAGAAAAGAACAAAAAGTAATGGGAGATTTGAAGAAACCAAGAGAAGAAAGGAGATTAACCACTATTGAAGGGGGTTTCTGACTTAGTTTTCTTCTCTTTGTGCTTGTAATGTTATATTCCGTAGTTTTATATCTTTTTATTCTTGTATCCATGATTATGAACTTGTGCTAAACTTCTAATCTAGAGGTTTAATTGATCTATGTTGGATCTTATGGCTTGAATAATATATATTTGTTCTTTATTGTGGATTTATTTGCAATTTCCAATCCTTAATGCTTACAAATTGTTGGCCACATTTTGTATGATCTTAGATTTGGTATCTATCACTCGGGAGAGGGGATATTGAATTGAATTAGGAAAATTGCAACCTAGAGTAATTGTATCGTGTTGGGAAACCTACAATTCCTTTGGAAATCACTTTAAAATGGATCCAAAATCTTAAAACATGTTTAATACATTGGTTTATCACTTGGGAAAGGGAATTAATGTTGTGACGCCCCGAAAATTATTTCATCTAACCCATAACCCAATTGCATTTGCCCAAACTCTATGTGTTGGCTTGATATGTTTGGTGTTTGTTTGATGGTTGTTTAATGTTTGTATAGTTGATGCTTGATAATGTATATAAATATGTGTATCATAAATTGTATATGGGTCATGTTAAATTAAAGTATAATGCATATGTTATTATTTATGCATGGGCCCATTAAACCATGAATTGATATGGGTTAGGATTGATTGAATAAAAGGATAAATGAGAATGAAAATTTGGTGTATTAAATGGATTGAACATTTAAAATACATGGAAGCATGAGATTGGTTAAAGTACATGTGGTTGGTATGGGTAGTATGAGACCAACACATGTGAAGGTTGGTGCATGAAAGTGGACAAGTGTCCCATGCCCACTTCTCTAATCCAAGAATGTGCTAGAAAGTGAGGTGAGTGGAGGAGAGAATCCAAGAATGTGCTAGAAAGTGAGGTGAGTGGAGGAGGGAATCAAGGAAGTGCTAGAAAGAGGTGAGTGGAGAGAAAGGAAAAAAAAGAAGAGAAAGAAAAGAAGAGAAAGGAAAGAAGAAGAGAAAGAAGGAGGGAGTTGCAGGAAGAAGATCTCTGCGACATTTTCATCAAAGAGGTGGATATTTGGGATAGATGGTCAGATTGAGCTCAAAATATGTCAGCAAGTTCGTAGCTTATGGTTATTCATTCTGGTCGGTGGAGATCTTGATCAGAGGTTTCGTCTAAGAGATCTAACCTCTCAAACAAGGCTGGTCGGAAAGTCTGGATTTCTCGCACCGTTTTGCTCAAACTTATAGATCTTCTTAATCTACTGTTGGATGGATATTATATTTGGGTACGTAGTGTACAACTGATATTTCTGCATTTTGAACGGTGCAGATCTTGATTAGAGTCTTGTCTGAGAGATCTAACCTCTAAAAAAAAGCTGGTCGGAAAGTCTGGATTTCTCATACCGTTTCGTTCAAACTTATAGATATCCCCAATCTACCGTTGGATGGATATAAAATTTGGGTATGTAGTTTATAACTGATACCTATGTATTCTAAACGGTGGAGATGTTTATACGTTTAGTAGTTTGTGTGATATAGTCATCTGAGTTTGAGTATTTGTAGCAGGAAAGGAGAAATTGTCTGATTAGAGACTTGTTCATCAAAGATACTTATCTTTTCGGTCCACCGTTGGATTGGGCTGATATTTGGACAGAAGGTTTGTTTCTTCATATAATTGAATCTGTACGGTCGATTTTGAGATTACATATTTCTGTTTGTATATTGATACATCTGAACAGAATAGTAAATGAGGAATTGGTAGGGTTGCTTGTAATAGACCTAAATTTAGAATATGAACTTAGACCTTTCCAAATAGCTTGCATGTCAACTATGTTGACCTAGTTGTCATTGTTGATGAACCCATGATGAAAAATCAGTGATATACATGGCTGAACATGGTGACCTAGTGTAAATCGACAATATGGCCTAAGTATGGAAAATTGCATATTTTAGGGCTTTTGATGCTTTTGGCCTAGAATCATTGAATTGATGCAACTTATGTTTAACTAAGCATGATTAGGGTTGATTATGCTACTGATTTGGTGGTTGTGACCATATCATGGGTTAAGCCTACTTGTGATCAAGTGACCCAATTTGGGCATGTTTATGCCTAAAGGAATTGAAAATCAGTATTTTTGATTAATAGAATGGTTTATGTATGAGAACTATGCATTAGAGGCCTAAGTCATGTGATTTGAGTTGAATGATGAGATTAGATGGGATTTAGGCCTATTGTTTATATGTGGGCTGATTTAGGGTTGATGTGTAATGTCTATGTGATTGAGCATAGAAATTGATGTATGGTAGGATATTGATGTATGTTTCAGGATCTTGATTGGGTTGATTCGGTTTGGTGGTCGTGTGTGGTTAAATACTCTCGCGAGGCTTGGTTGTGAGTAGACTTCATTTATGATTATATCTTTTATGTCATCATATCACTTATATATTGTATGTTGAAAGCATGAATGTGTTCTAATGTTTTGAATGATGCATTGATTTGAGAAAACCTTATGACTTTGGTTGGGCCCATCTATCCGGCTAATAGGGGGACTTAACCTTGTCATAGGAGGGTTTTAGGAAAGGAAGAGATTGGGGTCAACGGTACGGTGAAATAGACGTGCACTAGTAACCCAAAATAAAAATGATTGGGATCAACGGTACGGTGAAATAGACGTGCACTAGTAACCCAATGCATGTGGAATGTGGATCCAAATTGATAAGCTTTTACTTGCATCGAACTTATTATAAATGCTTGATATCTATATGTTATGAGCTTTTAATCATGCTACACATTGACATGCATACATGATATTTATTGATGAGTATTGATAGCATATTTGAATTCTATTCACTGGGCACTGTTGGCTCACCCTCATTTTCCTCTTTCAGGTCCTTCTGTCCCGAATAAGGGCAAAGGAGTAGTTATATCTTGAGGGCCTTGCCTGCGAGAGAATCCAAAGCCTCGATGTGAGTTGAGAGGCATTTTGATTGAATTGTGTTTTAAATTATGAAGTATTATATTTTGGATTATGTAATTATAATACTTACCACATTGTAGTATGGGTGAGTTGGGACTTGTTGGATAGACTATGTGGGCATATGACGGTTTTTATTTGTACCCACAATTTTGGACTTTATGTGTATGTCAATTTTAATGGACTGTAGGGATTATGATTTTATTTATAGATCATTTTTATGGACTATCTCTTGTCTTGGATGATTAATACGGTGAGTAATTTTGTTTAGTACCTTTTGATATTATGTCGTTGTTTGAGATAAGGCTCGTAGGGTCTCAACCACCTCACGGGAGTTGAGGAGTGATCGGAGATGCCTACGCCGGGCGTCCCGTCCCGGCATTCCGCACGCCATTCCCTGAGGGGTTGGTGGTCCGGGGTGCGGGGTCGCCACAAATGTGTTAAGCATCGGTTATTGAACTATGACTTCGAAGAGGGGTTTGATTGATTTATGATCCATGATTTATAATTCCATGATTAAATGAGTTGCATGATCTTTTGAAAATCATAACTGACAACATAGTGACATTAATCCTCTAGAGTTTCTAATCATTGTTTTTCCCCCAATTTAGTTTAATTTGCATTGATTTACTTTAATTTTGTTTGTTTTAATTCAAGCACATTAAATCATCCTTTTTATCACATAAATAAAATTAATCTCATAGTAGTATTGGGCATTTATTTCAGTAAAATTACTTTTCTCTGTGGATACGATACCTGACTCACCTCGGTATTACAACTTGATAAATTTGTTCACTTGCGAATTTAAATTTTCTCTATCAAGTTTTTGGCGGAGTGTAAATTTTACTGTTATTAATACCATTGCAAATTGATTTTAATCTTAATTTAGGTATTTTTGTTATTGTTTTTTTCTCATGCGACGAGTGAGAAGTGCATAAACCACACCTCTTGATCTGGAGATTGAGAGAACCCTTGGTAGACTGAGAAGAGATATAAGAGCAGTAGCGCAACCAAAAACAATAGCTGAAGGGAACGACTAGTTACCTTTGAGGGTTTACTTCAAGCCATTGGTTAACAAAGTACAATGGGATTGCAAGGTTGCCAATCAAAGCTAACAACTTGCGTTGAAGCCTTCTTTGATCACAATGGTACATCAACACCAGTTTGCTGGAGTACCTCAAGAAGATCCAACGGTCCACATCAACACCTTATTAAAGATGTGTGACACAGTTAAGATCAACGGAGTCCCAGAAGAGCAAATAAAACTAAGACTATTCCCATTTTCACTAAGGGACAAGACAAGATCATGCCTCCAATCTCTACTACCAGGGAGCATAAATACATGGGAAGAGATGCTCCAAAAATTTCTTCAGAAATTTTTCACACCTGCAAGGATTTCACAATTGAGAGCAGAGATTAGCCAATTCAGACAACTGGAGTCTGAATCCTTATATGAGGCGTGGGAGAGATTTAAAGACCTCTTGAGAAGATGTCCGCAACATGGGTACCAAGAGTGGTTGCAGATTCAGATGTTCTACAATGCCATGACCTTATCTACAAGGTAATTGGTTGATGTTGCATTAGGAGATACACTATTGGTGAAGACAGCAAATGAAACATTGATGTTGATTGAAGAGATGGCCTCCAATACATATGAGCATTCAAGTGAGAGGGCACCAATCAAGAAAATAGTTGGTTTACATGAGGTTGATCAAATGACCTATTTGTCTGCACAGATGGCTAGTATGCTGCATCACATGGCAGCTTTATTTGACAAGGTTTCCACTCTACAAGGAAGTCCTTCATCTTCCATAGCATCCATTGCAGCTGCAAGTTTAGTTCCTCAAAGTTTTGGTGGTCAAGAAGAGCAAGTACAGTTTGTGAACAACAAATTGTACAATTATAGAGGGAACCAAGACAACTACAGAGGGAACCAATTTGGGAACTAAGTGCCAAATCAGTCTCATCCAGGAGTTAGGAATCATGAAAATTTTTCCTACTCCAACAATAGAAATGTGTTGCAACCACCACCGGGGTTTAACTCACAAAGGCAAGTTCAAGAAAAGAAATCAAACCTTGAAGAAGCAATGACTACTTTTCTGAATGATTCAAACAAGAGGTTCACCAAGAATGAAACAAAGTTGGATGAACTGGCTACTCACATGCCCAATCAAATGAGTACCACTAGTCAAATGATAACTCAAGTGAGCAATTTGGGTGCCTCTATTAAGAATTTGGAGACTCAAGTTGGGCAAGTGGCTGAACAAATGAGTGCACAACAAAACAACAACACTTTTCCAAGCAATATAGAGATTAATCCAAGAGAACAATGCAAAGCCATAACTTTGAGAAGTGGTAGAGAGGTTGAACATTCCAATCCAACGAGTACATCTACAATCACTCCTACTTCTACACAAGTTGCTGAGGAAGAGTCATTATCTGAAAAGGAAGACCAAGCATCCGAAGAAAAAGAAGATAAGGAGAAAAGGAAAGCAAAGGGCAAGGCACCTATGAAAGAAGGGAGGATCACTTTCTTTGATAACCCTCCTATTTTGAAAACTTCTATTCCATTTCCTCAAAGATTTTAGAAAAAGAAATTAGATAAGCATTTTACAAAATTTTTAGATATTTTCAAAAGAATTCACATTAATATTCCTTTTGCAGATGCCTTAGAGCAGATGCCCAACTATGCCAAATTTATGAAGGATGTGATGAGCAAGAAGAGGAAGTTGGTAGAGTTTGAAACTGTGAAGTTGGGAGAAGAATGCAGTGCGATCCTCCAAAAGAAGCTACCTCAGAAATTAAAATATACATGAAATTTTACTATTCCATGCATTATTGGTAGTTCTTCCTTTGATAAAGTATTGTGTGATTTAGATGCCAGTATTAACCTTATGCCATTGTCTGTTTTCAAGAAACTCAATATTGGGGAGGTGAATCCCACAACTATATCACTTCAACTAGCTGATAAATCCATGACATATCCTAGGGGAGTGATAGAAGATGTTCTTGTGAAGGTTGATAAGTTTATCTTCCCAGTGGATTTTGTGGTTCTTGACATGGAGGAAGATGATGAGATTCCTCTCATTTTGGGGAGCCATTCCTTGCAACTAGAAGAACCATTATTGATGTTTAGAAAGGAGAACTCGCACTCAGAGTGAATGACGAAAAGGTGATGTTCAATCTCTACAAGTCATTCAAGTTTCCTGATGAGAAGGGCAGTTGTAATAGAGTGGACATTGTTGCGAGGTGCATTCAGGAGGTTAAAAAGGAGACATCACCTGTGGATCCCTTGGAGAGATATCTGGTGTACTCACTAACAGATGGGACAGAGGATGATGTTGAAGAACAACAAATGATAATGGTTTTGGATACACCACCAGTTCAATTTTCTCAAGCTAAGGTTGAAGATATCAGTGTTTCATCTTCTATTGAGTCAAGTGTCCCCAAGCCAGAGTTGAAGCCTCTTCCAGATCATCTTAGATATGCCTTTTTGGGCAAGGATGAGACACTTCCAGTGATTATTTCATCCACCTTGTCTACTGTTCAAGAGGAAAAGTTGTTGAGGATTCTAAGGTAGCACAAATAAGCTTTTGGATGGACAATTGCAGACATAAAGGGGATCAGTCCATCTATTTGCATGAAAAAGATACTCATGGAGGACGCATACATGGCCACAGTGGAACATCAAAGGAGGTTGAATCCTGCAATAAAAGAAGTGGTCAAAGCTGAGGTACTGAAATGGCATAAGGCAAGCATCATCTATGCCATATCTGATTCAACATGGGTAAGCCCTATACATGTTGTCCCTAAGAAAGGAAGAATCACAGTGATAAAGAATGAAAAAGATGAAATGATCTCTTCACGTACTGTTACTGGTTGGAGGGTGTGCATTGATTACAGAAAACTGAATAAGGCCACCAGAAAATATCATTTTTCATTGTCATTCATTGATCAGATGCTGGACCGTTTGGCAGGATTTGAGTGCTACTATTTCCTTGATGAATATTCTGGATATAACCAAATTGTCATTGCTCCAAAGGACCAGGAGAAGACTACATTCACATGTCCTTATGACACTTTTGCCTTTAGGAGAATGCCCATTGGATTATGTAATGCTCCAGCCACTTTTCAGAGGTGGATGATGGCCATATTTGCTGATTTGATAAAGGATGTGATGGAATCATGGATGACTTTTCTATTTTTGGGTCTTCTTTTGATCATTGTTTGAGGAACTTTTCACTTGCGTTACAAAGATGTGAGGAGAAGAACCTTGTGTTGAATTGGGAGAAATGCCATTTTATGGTACAAGAAGGAATTGTTTTGGGCCATTGAGTTTCTTCCAAGGGGTTGGAAGTCGACAAAGTGAAGATTGTGAAAATTGAGAAACTCATCCATCCAATTAATGTCAAGAGTATAAGAAGCTTTCCTGGACATGCTGGGTTTTATAGACAGTTTATCAAGGACTTCTTCAAGATTACTAAGCCTCTTTGTAATCTTTTGGAGAAAGATGTGCCATTTATGTTTGATAAAGCATGTGTACAAGCTTTTGATCATTTGAAGAAAACACTTATTTCAGCTCCCATCATGATAGTGCCAAACTGGAGAGAGCCATTTGAGTTAATGTGTGATGCCAGTTATTATGCAGTTAGAGCTGTGTTGGGTCAGAGGCGAGATAAAATCTTCAAGGCCATATATTATGCCAATAGAACGTTGGATGAGGCTCAAAGAAATTACACCACCACAGAAAAAGAATTATTGGCAGTGGTATATGCCTGTGATAAGTTCAGGCCTTATCCTTTTGGTTCCAAGGTCATTGTCTACACAGATCATGCAGCCATTCGTTACCTATTTGCTAAGAAAGATGCCAAGCCCATATTAATTAGATGGATTCTCCTTCTTCAGGAGTTTGATCTTGATATCAAGGATAAGAAGGGAAGTGAGAATGTGGTAGCTAATCACCTCTCAAGGCTGTAGCACAAGCAAAAGATGATGTGGGTCTTATTAAAAAAGCATTTCCTGATGAACGTTGTATGCCCTGAGTGAGAAGCTTCCTTGGTATGTAGATTTGGTCAATTTTGTAACTAGTGGCATCTTACCTCCAGATATCTCGTCAACTCAGAAGAAGAAGTTCCTCCATGATGCTAGATTTTTTATGTGGGATAAGCCATTCTTATACAAGAGGTGCAATGATCAAGTTATCCAAAGATGTGTGCCAGAAAGTGAAGTTCAAGCCATACTCAGAGATTGTCACTCTTCCTTGGTCACCAAAGAACTGCGTACAAAGTCTTGCAAAGTGGATTTTATTGGCCAACCTTGTTCAAGGACAGCTATGTGTTTGTAAGATGCCCATGAAGACTTTTGTTGAGGTTGAGTTATTTGATGTGTGGGGCATTGATTTCATGGGACCTTTCCCATCCTCTAATGGCAAGTTATGTATTTTGTTGGCGGTTGATTATGTGTCAAAGTGGGTTAAAGTTGTTGCTACTACCACAAATGATGCTTGTGTTGTACTGAAATTCCTTCAGAAGAATATTTTCACAAGATTTGGTACTCCAAGAGCTCATAAGTGATGAAGGCTCCCATTTTTGCAACAAGCTTTTCAAAGCTATACTTTCTAAGTATGGAATCAAGCATAAGGTCGCTTTGGCCTATCATCCACATTCTAATGGACAAGCCGAGGTCTCTAATCGGGAAGTGAAAAGAATTTTGGAGAAGACTGTGAGTACTAATAGGGAAGATTAGGCATTGAAACTTGATGATGCTCTATGGGCATACCGCACTGCATACAAAACACTCATTGGAATGTCTCCTTTTAAACTTTTCTTTGGGAAGTCTTGTCATTTATCATGTGAGTTGGAGCATCGCGCTTATTGGGCAATAAGAAAGTTGAATTTTGATATGAAGGCTTGTGGAGAGCAAAAACTACTTCAACTCAATGAAATGGATGAGTTTAGACAAGATGCCTGCGAGAACGCTAAGATCTACAAGGAGAGAACCAAGGGTTGGCATGACAAGCATATCTTGAGGAAAGAGTTCCTTCCGGGTCAACAAGTTCTCCTCTACAATTCACGATTGAAGCTCTTTCTCGGAAAGTTGAAGTCTTCTAGGTGGTCTGGGCCATTTATGGTCACAAAAGTTTTCCCCTATAGAGCTGTAGAGCTACAAAGCCAAGATGGTGGTTGGTTGTTTCAAGTGAATGGGCAAAGGGTGAAGCACTACTATGGAGCATTGGATTCAAGCATGGAGAAGCTACCCCTTCATCAACCATCATGAGCGAGAAAAAAGAAAGTCTAGCTAAGTACTATAAAGAAGTGCTTGTTGGGAGGCAACCCAACCAATTTTTATTTATGTTTCTGTTTTTATTCTTAGTCATTATAGTATAGAAATTGAGTTTTTGACTGCCACTAATGACATTCATTTTTGTCTCTTTTAGGTTTTAATATAAGTTTGAGGGTCCTCGGCGCTACTATGAGAAAGATAAGCATTTTGGTAGACTTCTACCCTCATGGGTTAGGGGAGTATCATTATCTTCCTCGTATATTGCTTTTTTTATGTGCACGTTTTTTCATTGAGGACAATGCCAACTTCAAGTTTGGGGGAGAGTTTGAATTCAGGGGATTTAGTGAAAATTTTGAAAATTTTTGTTTTTGATCTAGATCATGAATAAATCCATATTCCTTGATGAACGTTGATTTGATTTAATCTTGTATGGATGGTCTATGAAAAGACTAGCACTAGGTTTTGAACATGACCTTTGAAAAATTAGAAAGTACTCTTAAGTCTATGTGCTTGATTTGTTTTGCCATGCTTATTGGAAATTTGTTGACTTTTTGAGTATAAAGTTATGATTATGAGTTCCACTTGCTATTTAAATTGAGATTTGGCAAGTTAAGCTTCATTGGATCTTACTTTTCAAACTAAACTCTAGAACTTGCTTGATTTCTTCTCAAGGCGAAATCTTAGGAATCACACCATGTGAGATAGGATGTAGGCCATCTTTGGACAGTTTGGGACATAAAACCCACCTAGTTGTGTACTACCCGTAGTTACCCTATTTTGAGCTTTATATACTATTCTTTGTCACCTAAAATGATTAGCCAAGGCCTTTGATTGAAATTCCCCTGTTTTTCACCCTTGCACCCTTAAATCTTTGAAGTAAATGAATTATAATGGGTTGGGTTGTTTTTCATGGGAATTTATGTGTAAATGTGCTATGGAATGAGAATGTATGTGAAGGTGATGAGAAAAATTTCAAAACATGTAAAAAGAAGAAAAAGAAAGATGAAGAAGAAAAATAATGAAAAGAAAAAGTATAATCTTCATCAATGAGTAAATTAAATAAGTTTGGGGGTATGTAAAGGGTGATGTGATGGTTCATTCTGTAAGGCATGAGATGTTTAAAGGTGCTATCTATAAATGATGTTTTGCATGTATTGAGCTGCATTTTATCCATGTTATCAAACCCTTAACCTTAGCCTTATGTTACAAACTAACAAAGTCCTATTGATCTTAATTGGTGTGAGTCCTACATTAGTGGAGAGAAGTGTGAAAAACAAGCATATGAAGTTCATGTTTTGTTTGGTTGAGATTATATTCTTATCTTGCTTGCATTGGTTTGTATAATTTATGAGTGCTCATGTGAATGATTTTTTGTGCTTGTTTGTCAATAAGGATAGAAGAGAATGCATTGCTTTGCAAATTGAAATTCTAGACAACAAGTTTAAACTTTCGAAGTTTTCCTCGAGTCGTGTTGTGTGGAATGGATGCTTTCTTTGAGATCATGAGAACCCATTTTTACAAGACAAATTTTTGTTCATTTTGGAATATGTGAAAAGTTTATTTGTTTACTTTCATTTTTCTCTTTGCTTGGGACGATCAAAGTCTAAGTTTAGGGGAATTTGATAAGTTGAGTTTTAATAGTTAGTTTGCATCTTAATTTGATAGATTTTTGTGTTCATTCGATTAGTTTTTAGGTGTTTTTGCTTGATTAATATACTTAGTTGTTTTAGATGAATTTAGGCTTTATCTTAGGTATTGATAGGTTTTTATCATGAATAAATGACTTATTGATATATGTTAATATCATAGAAGTCATATGTTTTGAGTATTTTTCATTGTAGTTTATTCTTGATTAATTGCTTGGAATTTACACTTGTTTTTTATTTGTTTTGTAGGTAAATAAGGAGTCCAAAGTGGGTTGAATCAAGGGTAAATTCTTGTTCAAAAGAAGTTAAAAACATGTGCAAAGCATGTGGAAGAAGTGTGCAAGAAGTGGAAGAAAATTGGTTAAGTTCACAATAAGGAAGTCTAAGTAGGGCAGAAAAAATGGCTAATTCCACAATTGGGCACACAAACGAGGCTCTGGGCGCCGCAGTGCCCATCGCGGCGCCCAGGAATCCCTAATGCAACGCCGCGGTGCCACCCGTGACACTGAAAATTTACAATCGAGGAGCTGTGGCGCCAGTGCTTTTAGTTGCTTTTTAGCAAGTCTTCCTGATTTAGCAAGTTTTTCTAATGGATATTGGACAACGTGGGACGTATGATATATGGATTTTTAGGGTTTTTCGAGAAGAAGAAGTGAAGGCAAGAAGAAAAGAACAAAATGCAACGGGAGATTTGAAGAAACCAAGAGAAGAAAGGAGATTAACCACCATTGAAGGTTTCTGCCTTAGTTTTCTTCTCTTTGTGCTTGTAATGTTATATTTTGTAGTTTTATATCTTTTTATTCTTGTATCCATGATTATGAATATGAGCTAAACTTCTAATCTACAGGTTTAATTGATCTATGTTGGATCTTATGGTTTGAATAATAACCAAAAATCAACTTATCAAATTCCCCCAAACTTAGACTTTAATTGTCCCGAGCAAAGAGAAAAATGAAAGTTGGACAAACAAGACTCCACACATATTCTAAGATGAACAAGGCTTTGATTAACTAGAATGGATTCTAATGATCTCAAATATAACACAAATTTCATCCAACATAAAACAGGGAAAACTTTGACAGTTTACACTTATTAGTCTAGAATTTCAAGTTACAGCCATGCCTTCTCTTCCATCTTAGTTGACAAACAAGTATTTAAATTAAACGCATGCCCACTCATAAATTATATAGACCATGCAAGCAAGATAGAAATATGATCTCAATGAAACAAAATTAAAGCTTCATATGCTTGATTTTCACTCTTCTCTCCACTAATATAGGTTTCATATCATTTAAGATCAATAGGTCTTCACATAGCTTGTAATGTGAGGCTAAGTCTAAGGGTATGTCAAAATAGACACAATGAAGCTTAATACGCCCAAAACCTCTTTGTTACATCAACAATTTTGCGCACATCCCACACCTTACACATGAGCCAACACTAAACAACCCCCAAAGTAGATTTTCACATTTTTCATGCATATTATCCCAAATACACCCCCAAACTTATTCATTTAATAAATTGATGAAGAAAATTTGTTTTCTCTATTATTTCTTTCAGTTCTTTTTATTTTTCTCATTCTTCATCTTTCTTTTTCACTTTTCACATGAACAACTCATCTTTGAACCTCTTTTTATCACCTTCACATGGCATTCACATCCATAGCCAATTTTTCATATACTTTCCCATGAAAATAATCCAAACCCTATTACAATGCATTTCTCAAAGTGTTAAGGGTGCAAGGGTGAAAACATGATAGAACAAATAAGGCCTTGGCTTTGAATCTTTGGTGACAAGAAACAAGATAAAAGGCTCAAAACTAAGTGACTAGGGACAATATATAATTGGTAGGCTTTATGGCTCAAACAATTCCAAAAATGACCTAAGTCATGTCTTTCTCGGTGTGATTCCTAGGATTTCGCCTCAAGAATAGATCAAACAAGTTCTAGAGCCAAATTTTGAAAAAAAAATTAAGATCAAAAGATTTCTTAACTTGCAAATTCTCGATTTAACATGTAAGTGGAATTCATGATCATGATTGTGTACTCAAAAGCCAACAAGACTTCAAATAAGCATGGCATGCAAGTCAAGCACACAGACATAAGATTACTCTATAGTTTTCCCAGGTTTATACTCAGAAATAAGTACTCATCCTATCATAGATCATCCATTCACAATTAAATCAAAGCCAAGATCATAATGGAATATGAAATTATTTATTGATCAAACTGCATGAAAGACAGAAGTACACCAAAAGTTCAAACTCGACAAAAAGTATCACTAAATACACCAAAAATTTAAACTCCCCCCAAACTTAAAGTGTGCATGGTCCTCAATGCACAGACATCCACAAAAATAGATAAAAGGAAGAAAGAGGTAATGATACTCCCCTAGTCTTGAAGTAATGAAGACTTGAACGACTTCAGTCATTGTCTTCCTTATTCATCCTTATCTTCTTCACTTGAGTCTTCACTTTCATCCTCAGTAGACTGCTATCCTTGAAACATTGGTAGTGTTGGGAATCGCAGCGGAGTGGGACTTGTGAGATTCACAAACTATGCCAAAATAGTATTGTATTGGACTGAATATGTGACGCCCTGAAAATTATTTCATCTAGCCCATAACCCAATTGCATTTTGCCCAAACTCTATGTGTTGCCTTGATATGTTTGGTGTTTGTTTCATGGTTGTTTAATGTTTGTATATTTGATGCTTGATAATGTATATAAATATGTGCATTATAAATTGTATATGGGTCATATTAAATTAAAGTATAATGCATATGTTATTATTTATGCATGGGCCCATTAAACAATGAATTGATATGGGTTAGAATGATTGAATAAAAGGATAAATGAGAATAAAAGATTTGGTGTATTAGATAGATTGGACATTTAAAATACATGCAAGCATAAGATTGGTTAAAGTAAATGTGGTTGGTATGGGTAGTATGAGACCAACACATGTCAAATTGGTGCATGAGAATGGACAAGTGTCCCATGCCCCATTTCTCTTCTCCAACACATGTCAAGTTGGTGCATGAGACCAACACATGTCAACTTGATGCATGATAATGGACAAGTGTCCCATGCCCCATTTCTCTTCTCCAACACATGTCAAGTTGGTGCATGAGACCAACACATGTCAAGTTGATGCATGATAATGGACAAGTGTCCCATGCCCCATTTCTCTTCTCCAATACATGTCAAGTTGGTGCATGAGACCAACACATGTCAAGTTGGTGCATGAGAGTGCACAAGTGTCCCATGCCCCATTTCTCTTCTCCAACACATGTCAAGTTGGTGCATGAAAATGGAAAAGTGTCCCATTCCCACTTCTCTTCTCCAAGGAAGTCCTAGAGAGTAAGGTGAGTGGAGGGAAAGGAAAAAAGAAGAGATAGGGAAGAAGAAGAGAAAGAAAGAGGAAGTTGCTTTGAGGGAAGTCTCAACAACGTTTTCATCAAAGAGCTTGAACTTAGTGCTATATGGTCAGATCGAGCTCAAACTTTGTCATAAAGTTCGTATCTTATGGGTATTCATTCTGGTCGGTGGAGATCTTGATTGGAGTTTTCGTTTGAAAGATATAGCCTCCAAAACAAAGTTGATCGGAAAGTCTGGATTTCTCGCGCAGTTCAGATCAAACTTATAGATCTCTTAAATCTACCGTTGGATTGATATGATATTTAGGAAGGTGGTTCACAACTGATCTGTCTACATTATGAACAGTTGAGATGTTGGTGGGTCAAGTATTTTGTGTGATATAAGCATCTGAGTTCGAGTATTTGCTGCAAGAAAGGAGAAATTGTCTGATTAAAGACTTGTTCATCAAAGAGGCTTATCGTTTCGGTCCACCGTTGGATTGAGCTGAGTTTTGGACAGAAGGTTTGAATCTTGAATATTAAATGGAAAATTTGTAGAGTTGTTTGTATTAGGCCTAAATTTAGAATATGAACTTAGACCTTTTGTGACGCCCCGAAAATTATTTCATTTAGCCCATAACCCAATTGCATTTTGCCCAAACTCTATGTGTTGCCTTGATATGTTTGGTGTTTGTTTGATGGTTGTTTAATGTTTGTATATTTGATGCTTGATAATGTATATAAATATGTGCATCATAAATTGTATATGGGTCATGTTAAATTAAAGTATAATGCATATGTTATTATTTATGCATGGGCCCATTAAACCATGAATTGATATATGTTAGGATTGATTGAATAAAAGGATAAATAAAAATGAAAATTTGGTGTATTAAATGGATTGGACATTTAAAATACATGGGAGCATGAGATTGGTTAAAGTACATGTGGTTGGTATGGGTAGTATGAGACCAACACATGTCAAGTTGGTGCATGAGAATGGGCAAGTGTCCTATGCCCCATTTCTTTTCTCCAACACATGTCAAGTTGGTGCATGAGACCAACACATGTCAAGTTGGTGCATGAGACCAACACATGTCAAGTTGGTGCATGAGACCAACACATGTCAAGTTGGTGCATGAGAATGGACAAGTGTCCCATGCCCCATTTCTCTTCTCCAATACATGTCAAGTTGGTGCATGAAAATGGACAAGTGTCCCATGCCCCATTTATCTTCTCCACCACATGTCAAGTTGGTGCATGAGAATGGACAAGTGTTCCATGCCCCATTTCTCTTCTCCAATACATGTCAAGTTGGTGCATGAAAATGGACAAGTGTCCCATGCCCCATTTCTCCTCTCCAACACATGCCAAGGTTGGTGCATGAGAGTGGACAAGTGTCCCATGCCCTACTTCTCTTCCCCAAGGAAGTCTTAGAGGGTGAGATGAGTAGAGAGAGGAAAAAAGAAGAGAAAGGAAAGAAGAAGAGAAAGAAAGAGGAAGTTGCTTTGAGGAAAATCTCTGCAACGTTTTCATCAAAGAGCTGGATCTTGAGGATATATGGTCCGATTGAGCTCAAACGTTGTCAGCAAGTGCGTAGCTTATAGGTATTCGTTCTAGGCGGTGGAGATCTTGATTAGAGTTTGGTTCTTAACGTACATCAATCTGTACGGTCGATTTTGTGATTAAACATTTCTGTTGGTAGATTGGTACATCCTAACAGAATATTAAATGAAGAATTGTTAGGGTTGCTTGTATTAGACCTTTCCAAATAGCTTGCATGTCAACTATGTTGACCTAATTGTCATTGTTGATGAACCCATGATGCAAAATCAGTGATATACATGGCTGAACATGGTGACCTAGTGTAAATCGGCAATATGGCCTAAGTATGAAAAATTTCATATTTTAGGGCTTTTGATGCTTTTGGCCTAAAATCATTGAATTGATGTAACTTATGTTTAATTAAGCATGATTAGGGTTGATTATGCTACTGATTTGGTGGTTGTGACCATATCATGGGTTATGCCTACTTGTGATCAAATGGCCCAATTTGAGCATGTTTATGCCTAAGGAATTGAAAATCAGTATTTTTGAATAATAGAATGGTTTATGAATGAGAACTATGCATTAGAGGCCTAAGTTATGTGATTTGAGTTCAATGGTGGGATTAGATGGGATTTAGGCCTATTGTCTATATGTGGGCTGATTTTGGGTTGATGTGTAATATCTATGTGATTGAGCATAGAAATTGATGTATGGTAGGATATTGATGAATCTTTCAGGATCTTGATTGGGTTGATTCAGTTTGGTGGCCGTGTGTGGTTAGATACTCTCGCAAGGCTTGGTTGTGAGTAGACTTCATTTATGATTATATCTTTTATGTCATCATATTACTTATATATATTGTATGTTGAAAGCATGAATGTGTTCTAATGTTTTGAATGATGCATTGATTTGAGAAAACCTTATGACTTTGGTTGGGCCCATCTATTTGGCTAATAGGGGGACTTAACCTTGTCATAGGAGGGTTTTAAAAAGGGAATATTTGGGGATGAGAACGGTACGGTGAAATAGACGTGCACTAGTAACCCCAATGCATGTGGAATGTGGATCTAAATTGATAAGCTTTTACTTGCATCGAACTTATTATAAATGCTTGATATCTATATGTTATGAGTTTTTAATCATGCTACACATTGACATGCATACATGATATTTATTGATGAGTATTGATAGCATATTTGAATTCTATTCACTGGGCACCGTTGGCTCACCCTCATTTTCCTCTTTCAGGTCCTTCTGTCCCGAATAAGGGCAAAAGAGTAGTCATATCTTGAGGGCCTAGCGTGTGAGGGAATCCAAGTCCTCGATGTGAGTTGAGAGGCATTTTGATTGAATTGTGTTTGGAATTATGTTGTATTATATTTTGGACTATGTAATTATAACACTTACCACATTGTGGTATGGGTAAGTTGAGACTTGTTAGATAGACCATGTGGGCATATGAGGGTTTTTTTGTACCCATAGTTTTGGACTTTATGTGTATGTCAATCTTGATGGACTGTAAGGATTATGACGGTTTTATTTATTATTCATTTTTATGGAGTATCTTTTGTCTTGGATGATTAAAACGGTTGGTAGTTTTGTTTAGTACCTTTTTTTATTATGTTGTTGTTTGGGATTAGGCTCGTAGGGTCTCAACCACCTCACGGAGGTTGAGAAGTGGTTGAAGATGCCTACGCCGGGCGTCCCGCCCCGGCATTCTGCACACCGATCCTTGCGGGGTTGGTGGTCCGAGGTGCGGGGTCGCCACAGTTGGTATCAGAGCCTGATTTTACTAGGTTTGGTCTATGTATTGGACTTAGATGACTTTGACCTAGGAATTGGTTGAGAGATTTAGGTGATTAAAAAGCTTAAAGGAACTAACTTAAAAGCCTTATTATCATATTTTCTGTGTGTATTATATGATATGGGTAGTTATGAGGCTTTGTTAATGTTTTAAATTCTTTAATGTGTGATGGTTGCTCATATTTCTACTTCTCAGTGTCATGAGGAGGAGCGAGAGATTGGGACAGCCACACACAGGGCCATCCGATGATGACCGGATGAGGAGGATAGAGGAGATTATTCAGGCACAAGGCCGCTTGATGGCAACCCAGACTGCATAGATATAGGCGTTGGTGCAGCAGGTTGAGGCTGTTGCTCGACAGTCACCTCAAACAATACCTTAGGAGGCGGGCACTAGTGGGGCCGAGGCTAGTGGAGCTGTAGGGGCAGCAGGACCTCAGATGGCTGTACCTCCGCCTATGCCTACACCTGCTCCTACTATTGTGGAGAACCCCACTGATCGGCGAATCAGACTGCTAGAGAGGTTCATGAAGCTGAAGCCTAAGGAATTCACTGGTGGGGTTGACTTAAAGAAGGCCGAAGATTGGCTGAAGAATGTTGAGAAGATTAGTCACTCCTTAGATCCTTTGTGCTGCTCACACACTGGAGAGTGATGCAGAGGACTGGTGGCTTTCAGTGTTGGATACACAAGAGTGAAGAGTTGGGACACCTTCAAACGGTTCTTCTTAGAAGCTTACGTTCTAGAGACTGAGAGGCAGGCTAAGCAACTCGAGTTTTTGAATCTCGCACAGGGCACCATGTCAGTCAGGGAGTACGAGCTCAGATTTAGGCAGCTCGCAATTTATGCCCCTGGGTTAGTTCAGACACTGAGTGATAAGATTATGAGGTTCTCTTTGAACCTAAGGCCTGCGATCCGACAGGCCTTGTCTGTGACGAAGATGACTGATTTTGCCACAGTGGTCCAGAGGGCCAAACAGTATGAGTTGGCTGAGCGGGTTGATGGTATGTCTACACGGGCAGCTCCGGGTGTACAAACTTCATAGGCAGAGTCTGGGGGACAGTTCCAAACTCCATGGAAGAAGGGAAAATGGGGAAAAAAGAGAAAGTTTTATAGAGGAGCACAGTCCGAGGGTGCTCAGAGTGGGGCGTCCCAGATTCAGACTGGTGTGATGGCCTCACCAGTGGTTTCCTCTCCTGTCCCGATTCTCATTCAGGCACCGAGTGCACCAAGACCCCCATTCCCACAGACTGCTGGCCGAGGCAGAGCTAGAGGCCGAGGTGGCTACGTGGCGACATCTCAGACTGGATCATCTGCGCCCAGGGCTCCGTTCTTATGTTATCAATGTGGGCAGGCTGGGCATAGGAAGTTAGAGTGTCCGAGTCTTCAGAGGGCTCAGGGATTTGTGCAGCAGTCCAGTGCCAGAGAGACAGCGAAGACAACTACTGAGCCAAACCCGACAACATCCAGGACTTTGGTGGAAGGTACTCTTATTATTTGTGGTGCTTCTATGCATGTATTATTAGATGCTGGGTCTACATTATCATTCATATCTGGACGTATGGTAGATAGTTTGCATTTGACTCCCATTAGGGCTAGTACATGGTTAGTGGTGAGTACTGTAGCTGGGGAGAGGATCTATCTGAACATGATTTGTAGCCAGTGTGTGGTTCAGATTGGTGATGTTGAGATGCCTATTGACTTTCGAGTCCTAGAGTTTTTAGAGTTTGATGCAATTCTAGGAATGGATTGGCTCGCGGCTTATCATGCAGTTGTCGATATTTCGCGAAGAGAATCATTTTCCAGATCCCCAGACACCCAGTGTTTACACTACAGGGTAGAGCTTCAGACCAGAAAGTCACAAGGGGTAGATTTGTGACTGATGGAGATATGGAGATTTTGGCTGGGTTAGTGCCTGATGAGGAAGAGACTAGTGAGGTGATACTTGAGGATATTGCCATTGTTAGGGACTTTCCAGATGTGTTCCCTGCGGATCTTCCAGGATTACCACCGAAGCGAGAGATCGATTTCATTATTGAACTAGTCTCTGGCATGAAGCCTATCTCCATGGCACCATATAGAATGGCACCAGCCGAGTTGAGAGAGTTGCAGAAACAGCTCGAGGAGTTAATGGCTAAGGGCTTTATTTGCCCGAGCGTGTCACCCTGGGGAGCTCCAGTTCTTTTTGTGAAAAAGAAAGATGGGAGCTTGCGGTTGTGCTTCGACTATCGCCAATTGAACAGGGTGACCATCAAGAACAAATATTCTCTCCCAAGGATTGATGACTTGTTTGATCAGTTGAGGGGAGCGAGGTATTTTTAGAAGACTGATTTGTGCTCCGGGTATCATCAGCTGAGGATTAGGGAGGAGGATGTGCCTAAGACAACATTGAGAACCCGCTATGGACATTATGAGTTCCTTGTGATGCCATTTGGTGTGACTAATGTACCGGCGATGTTCATGGACCTGATGCAGAGGGTCTTTAGGCAGTATCTGGATAAGTTTGTCATCGTCTTCATTGATGACATATTGGTGTATTCCAAGACTGGGGCTGAGCATGAGGAATACCTCAAAGTGACCTTGCAGACTCTGAGAGAGCATAGGCTATATGCAAAGCTGAGCAAGTGCGAGTTTTGGATCACCGAAGTGAAGTTCTTAGGTCATGTGGTGAGTTCTGAGGGGATTTCTGTTGATCCGTCTAAGGTTGAAGCCATTATCAGTTGGCCTAGGCCTACTAAAGTGACCGAGATCAGAAGCTTTCTTGGGTTAGCTGGTTACTATAGGAGATTCGTTCAGGGATTCTCCAAGATAGCTACGCCTATGACTAGGCTCACCCAGAAAGATGTGTCCTTTGTATGGACCGAGGAGTGTGAGAATGCCTTTTTAGAGCTGAAGAAAAGATTGACATCTATGCCAGTGTTGATTTTGCCAGAGCCTGATCAGGAGTTGGTTATCTATACTGATGCCTCTCGTATCGGCTTGGGTTGTGTGTTGCTGCAGAAGGATAGGGTCATTGCTTGTGCATCGAGGCAGTTGAAGATGCATGAAAAAAACTATCATGTTCATGACTTAGAACTGGCCCGTTTTTGTTTTGGAGATTTGGAGGCATTATCTCTATGGTGAGAGATTCACTTTGTATTCTTACCATAAGAGCCTCAAGTATTTGTTCTCTCAGAAGGAATTGAACATGAGGCAGAGATAGTGGTTAGAGCTCCTCAAAGACTATGATTTTACATTGGAATACCAGCTAGGTAAAGCCAATGTAGTGGCTGATGCGTTGAGCAGGAAGCGGGTAGAGACAGTTATGGTAGCACGCCAGATGTCTCATGAGTGGAGACTACTTGAGGTGGCTACGGTTATTAGTATATGTGCTACCCCTTCAGATCAGATTGTGATATGTGCTCAGATGAGAGCTCAGCCTACACAGGTCCAAGAGGTGATTGACCAACAAAGACTTGACGTTGATTTTGTGATGTAAAAGTCTTGGGCTGAGAGCAGTGATTTTACTGATTGACACTTGTCATCTGATGGTGCCTTTGAGATTTAGGGGACGTTTATGGGTTCCCGCAGATCCACGACTCAGACAGAGTGTTCTCCAAGAGGCTAACAGATCTCATTATGCTATTCATCCTGGCGGAACCAAGATGTATCATGATATGAAAAGAATGTATTGGTGGCCCGCCATGAAGAGAGAGATAGCTCAGTTCATTCAAAGGTGTGAGATCTGTCAGAGGGTCAAAGCTGAGCATCAGAGGCCTAGAGGGCAGATGCAACCGCTTGCCATTCCTGAGTGGAAGTCGGAGCATATTACTATGGACTTTGTTGTGGGATTACCCAACACCCCAAGGAGACATAATGTTGTTTGGGTTATTATTGATCGCTTGACTAAGTCCGCTCACTTTCTACCAGTAGACACTAGGGATTCTATGGACAAGTTGGGCAGACTCTATATGCGGGAGATAGTTAGATTACATGGAGTGCCAGTTTCGATTGTGTCAGATAGGGATCCGAGGTTTACATCGAAATTCTGGCATGAGTTGCAGAGGCAGCTCGACACTAGACTAGATCTCAGTACCTCTTTTCACCCTCAGACTGATGGCCAGTCTGAGAGGTTGATATCGATTTTGGAGGATATGCTTCGAGCTTGTGTCCTTGAGTCGAGTGGTAACTGGGAGGAGTACATACATCTGTGTGAGTTCGCGTACAACAACAACTATCAGTCCAGTATTGGCATGGCTCCTTTCGAGGCATTGTATGGTCAACCATGTAGATCTCCGGTCTGTTGGACGGAGGTAGGGGATATTGCAGTGATGGGACCAGAGTTTGCACAAGAACACACAAAGAAGATTAAGATGATCAAGCAAAATATGAAGGTAGCCCAAGACAGGCAGAAGAGTTACGCTGATGCCAAGCGGAAGACCGTAGAGTTCGAGGTGGGTGACCAAGTTTTATTGAAGGTCTCGCCTCAGAAGGGCCAGACGAGATTTGGGATAAAAGGCAAGCTCGCTCAGAGATTTATTAGGCCGTTCGAGGTTTTAGAACGAATTGGCCCTGTCGCTTACCGATTTGCCTTGCCACCTCAGTTAGCAACAGTCCACAATGTCTTTCATGTGTCAATGCTGAGAGTGTAAAAGAGTGATTTTGATCACGTCTTGGACTAGAGGAACATTGAGCTAAGGTAGGATGGGACATATGATGAGAAACCTATTCAGATACTTGACCACAAGGTCCATAGGTTACGTAACCGCGAGATTCCGACGGTTAAGGTGAGATGAGAGTTCAATGGCGAGGAGCAGGTTACTTGGGACCGTGAGGACTACATGATGGAGCACTTTGCCGAGTTCATGGGCTTAGGTAATTTCTTAACCTTAAAACTTCGAGGACGAAGTTCATTCTAAGGCGGGTGTGATGTGACTCCCCAAAAATTATTTCATCTAGCCCATAACCCAACTTCATAATGTCACATGCCCCATTTCTCTTCTCCAATACATGTCAAGTTTGTGCATGAAAATGGACAAGTGTCCCATGCCCCATTTCTCTTCTCTAACACATGTAAAGTTGGTGCATGAGACAAACACATGCCAAGTTAGTGCATGAGAATAGACAAGTGTTCCATGTCCCATTTCTCTTCTCCAATACATGTCAAGTTGGTGCATGAAAATGGACAAGTGTCCCAAGCCCCATTTATCATCTCCAACACATGTCAAGGTTGGTGCATGAGAGTGGACAAGTGTCCCATGCCCTACTTCTCTTCCCCTAGGAAGTCTTAGAGGGTGAGATGAGTAGAGAGAGGAAAAAAGAAGAGAAAGGAAAGAAGAAGAGAAAGAAAGAGGGAGTTGCTTTGAGGAAAATCTCTGCAACGTTTTCATCAAAGATCTGGATCTTGAGGATATATCGTCCGATTGAGCTCAAACGTTGTCAGCAAGTTTGTAGCTTATGGGTATTTATTCTGGGCGGTGGAGATCTTGATTAGAGTTTTCGTCTAAGAGATATAACCTCTCAAAAAAAGCTGGTCGGAAAGTCTGGATGTCTCACACTGTTTCGATCAACCTAGTGGATCACCTAAATCTACCGTTTGATGGATATGAAGTTTGGGTATGTGGTTTACAACTGATATTTCTGCATTATGAACGGTGGCGATTTTTATGGCGTAAGTATGTTGTGTGATATAGTCATCTGAGTTTGAGTATTTGCAGCAAGAAAGGAGAAATTATCTGATTAGAGACTTGTTCATCAAAGTGGCTAATCTTTTCGTTCCACCGTTGGATTGAGCTAATGTTTGGACGGAAGGTTTGATTCTTAAGATACTGAAATCTGTACGGTTGATTTTGTGATTAAATATTTCTGTTGGTAGATTGGTACATCTTAACAGAATATTAAATGAAGAATTGGTAGGATTGCTTGTATTAGACCTAAATTTAGAATATGAACTTAGACCTTTCCAAATAGCTTGCATGTCAACTATGTTGACCTAATTGTCATTGTTGATGAACCCATGATGCAAAATTAGTGATATACATAGCTGAACATGGTGACCTAGTGTAAATCGGCAATATGGCCTAAGTATGGAAAATTTCATATTTTAGGGCTTTTGATGCTTTTGGCCTAGAATCATTGAATTGATGTAACTTATGTTTAATTAAGCATGATTAGGGTTGATTATGCTACTGATTTGGTGGTTGTGACCATATCATGGGTTATGCCTACTTGTGATCAAATGGCCCAATTTGAGCATGTTTATGCCTAAGGAATTGAAAATCAGTATTTTTGAATAATAGAATGGTTTATGAATGGGAACTATGCATTAGAGGCCTAAGTTATGTGATTTGAGTTGAATGGTGGGATTAGATGGGATTTAAGCCTATTGTCTATATGTGGGCTGATTTTGGGTTGATGTGTAATATCTATGTGATTGAGCATAGAAATTGATGTATGGTAGGATATTGATGAATGTTTCAGGATCTTGATTGGGTTGATTCGGTTTGGTGGCCGTGTGTGGTTAGATACTCTCGCGAGGCTTGGTTGTGAGTAGACTTCATTTTTTATTATATCTTTTATGTCATCATATCACTTATATATATTGTATGTTGAAAGCATGAATGTGTTCTAATGTTTTGAATGATGCATTGATTTGAGAAAACCTTATGACTTTGGTTGGGCCCATCTATTTGGCTAATAGGGGGACTTAACCTTGTCATAGGAGGGTTTTAAAAAGGGAATATTTGGGGATGAGAACGGTACGGTGAAATAGACGTGCACTAGTAACGCCAAATAAATATGATTGGGGTCAACGGTACGGTGAAATAGACGTGCACTAGTAACCCCAATGTATGTGGAATGTGGATCTAAATTGATAAGCTTTTACTTGCATCGAACTTATTATAAATGCTTGATATCTATATGTTATGAGCTTTTAATCGTGCTACACATTGACATGCATACATGATATTTATTGATGAGTATTGATAGCATATTTGAATTCTATTCACTGGGCACCGTTGGCTCACCCTCATTTTCCTCTTTCAGGTCCTTCTGTCCCGAATAAGGGCAAAAGAGTAGTCATATCTTGAGGGCCTAGCGTGTGAGGGAATCCAAGTCCTCGATGTGAGTTGAGAGGCATTTTGATTGAATTGTGTTTGAAATTATGATGTATTATATTTTGGACTATGTAATTAGAACACTTACCACATTGTAGTATGGGTGAGTTGAGACTTGTTAGATAGACAATGTGGGCATATGAGGGTTTTTTTTGTACCCATAGTTTTAGACTTTGTGTATGTCAATCTTGATGGACTGTAAGGATTATGACGGTTTTATTTATGATTCATTTTTATGGAGTATCTCTTGTCTTGGATGATTAATACGGTTGGTAGTTTTCTTTAGTAGCTTTTTTTATTATGTCGTTGTTTGGGATAAGGCTCGTAGGGTCTCAACCACCTCACGAAGGTTGAGAAGTGGTTGGGGTTGCCTACGCAGGGCGTCCCGCCCCGGCATTCCGCACACCGATCCTTGCGGGGTTAGTGGTCCGGGGTGCGGGGTCGCCACACCTTTTCAAATAGCTTGCATGTCAACTATGTTGACCTAGTTGCCATTGTTGATGAACTCATGATGCAAAATCAGTAATATACACAGCTGAACATGGTGACCTACTGTAAATAGGCAATATGGCCTAAGCATGGAAAATTTCATATTTTAGGGATTTTGATGCTTTTGGCCTAGAATCATTGAATTGATGCAATTTATGTCTAATTAAGCATGATTAGGGTTGATTATGCTACTGATTTGGTGGTCGTGACCATATCAGGGGTTAGGCCTACTTGTGATCAAATGACCCAATTTGGGCATGTTTATACCTAAGGAATTGAAAATCAGTATTTTTGATTAATTGAATAGTTTATGAATGAGAACTATGCATTAGAGGCCTAAGTCATGTGATTTGAGTTGAATGATGGGATTAGTTGGGATTTAGGCCTATTGTCTATATGTTGGCTGATTTAGGGTTGATGTGTAATGTCTATGTGATTGAGCATAGAAATTGATGTATGATAGGATATTGATGAATGTTTCAGGATCTTGATTGGGTTGATTCAGTTTGGTGGCCGTGTGTGGTTAGATACTCTCGCGAGGCTTGGTTGTGAGTAGACTTCATTTTTTATTATATCTTTTATGTCATCATATCACTTATATATATTGTATGTTGAGAGCATGAATGTGTCCTAATGTTTTGAATGATGCGTTGATTTGAGAAAACCTTATGACTTTGGTTGGGCCCATCTATCTGCCTAATAGGGGGACTTAACCTTGTCATAGGAGGGTTTTAAAAAGGAAATATTTGGGGATGAGAACGGTACGGTGAAATAGACGTGCACTAGTAACCCCAATGCATGTGGAATGTGGATCCAAATTGATAAGCTTTTACTTGCATCGAACTTATTATAAATGCTTGATATTTATATGTTATGAGCTTTTAATCATGCTACACATTGACATGCATACATGATATTTATTGATGAGTATTGAGAGCATATTTGAATTCTATTCACTGGGCACCGTTTGCTCACCCTCATTTTCCTCTTTCGGGTACTTTTGTCCTGAATAAGGGCAAAGGAGTAGTCATATCTTGAGGGTCGTGCCGGCGAGAGAATCCATGGCCTGGATGTGAGTTGAGAGGCATTTTGATTCAACTATGTTTTAAATTATGATGTATTATATTTTGGACTATGTAATTATAACACTTACCACATTGTAGTATGGGTGAGTTGGGACGTGTTAGATAGACCACGTGGACATATGACGGTGTTTTTTGTACCCTTAGTTTTGGACTTTATGTGTATGTCAATCTTGATGGACTGTAGGGATTATGACGATTTTATTTATGGTTCATTTTTATGGAGTATCTCTTGTCTTGGATGATTAATACGGTTGGTAGTTTTGTTTAGTACCTGTTTATATTATGTCGTTGTTTGGGATAAGGCTCGTAGGGTCTCAACCCCCTCACCAAGGTTGAGGACTGGTATGAGATGCCTACGCCGGGCGTCCCGCCCCGGCATTCCGCACGCCATTCCTAGCGAGCTTGGTGGTCGGGGTGTGGGGTCGCCACAGAATAATCAATGAAAAGATTGGTCTTGTCCATAAATTGCTCAAGACAGGACAATTGTTTTTCCAGAGAGAGTTGCTGCTCTTGAGATGGATGAGAAGAAGAT
Organism: Paratinospora sagittata; assembly: GCA_035771175.1. Classification (NCBI taxonomy): domain Eukaryota; kingdom Viridiplantae; phylum Streptophyta; class Magnoliopsida; order Ranunculales; family Menispermaceae; genus Paratinospora; species Paratinospora sagittata. Next base: position 33,643,076 of record CM069590.1, read on the forward strand.
GGCCCCTCGCTAGGCCCTGTACTTGATGAGGTGATCGCATTTTTATATCTCTAGATATTTCCAAAATCAATAATGCCTTTGGGATATAAATGTTGGCCCAAATATGTCCAAGAGGGGGGCGAATTGGACACTTAGCAGATTTTAACCTTTCTTAAAAATGTGCAGAATAATGAAAGCAGATTAAACAAAGTATAGGATTCAGATACAAAAAATGTAAATGAGACAATGCAAGCAAGATTTATTGTGGTTTGGTGCGCCTACATTCACTACCTAATCTCCTCAGTTAGGATTTGTTCAAACTTCACTATGGACCTTCTTACGGGTGAAGATCAAACCGATACACTTTCTCAACTTATGGGTGAGAACTACCATTTCTCAACTTACGAGTGTGAAAGAACCGTTTCTCTACTTACAGGTGAGAGAGAACCTATTCTCAACTTACGGGTGTGAGAAGATCGGTTACAACTTTGAGCAACACTTGCTCTAACTCAGTGACTTGCCAATCACCACAAACTGAATACAAGATGAGATATGATTCCCTTTACTCAGAATCAAAGTGATACTTACAAAGCTTTGGATTTAACCTTTTGTGATCACAGATTCAGCAGAATATGTATGATGAAGTTTATGCTGAAAGCAGGTTCAAATAACTTTTGTCTTCTTCAGTGGGTTTTCGAAATAATGAAGATGAAGATCAATCAACCCATAAGACTTTGAGTTTTTTTTTCAAAAGATCGTAAGATTAAGTGCAAGTGAAAGAAGACTCACTCTCAAAAAGTGCATAGTACAAACGAAAATTGTTAATATGTTTTTAATGAATATCAGTTTCGTATTTCATTCCTAGTTTTTTTCTTGCTCTAAGGCAACACGTATATATATAGGAATAACAAAGGCACAATGGAATTGATGATTTTGGCGCTCTAGGTTATTTCAAATATAACATTAACATTCTTTCCCGAAATGGATCGATTGAGCTTAATGCATATTACGGCGATAACACTTGAATCTTCTGATCCTTTCATGAATGAGGAATGTTCTGACAAAGTTTTAGAACGTTTAAAAAGTTCTGAAAAAGTTCTTGTACGATTCTGAAAAGTTCTGAAAAGTATTCGTACGTTTCTGAAAAAGTTAACAGAAATAGCAGTAATGTCAAAACAACAAAAATATATTTTCTGTCATTTTGTTCCTTTGAGGGCGCTCATAGAACATCAGCTTCCTACTAAGCAATAAAGTGAGGGCGCTACTGAATAGTAAGCATCCTGACTTACTTTGACAATTGAACTACTCAAATAGTGAGGGTACTACTTCGCAGTAAGCGTCTTGCTTTGCTTTAAAATATTTGACACACGAGGGCGCTACTCAAGAGTAAGCGTCCTGAACTATTAAAAATAGTTTTAAAACAATGTTAAGTGCGCCGACAGACGGTAAGCATCCTGAAAGTTATTTAAGTTGACTCTAAAGATGAGGGTACTCCTACACAAGTAGCGTCCTGATAATTTATTCAACTTATAACTTATCAGCGTCCTTAAAGATATAAATCATTTAAAGACAAAAAAAACTTTCAGCGAGCTGAAACTAAGTCAGCGTCCTAACATTCTCAAAGGTTGATAAAAAAAAAAGGTCACTACTAACAAGTGCGCGTCCTTATTAATCAGTTCAATTCAACCTTGAGCTTCCTAATATTTCAACAGCGTCCTGACTCATCAAGTCCAGGAGGGTGTTGCCAAAACATTAGCGTCCAAAAAGACTCTATAAAAATGGTTTTTTATTTCTCGATTAAAGCTCGATAAAACACAATGTAGTCAGATTAAATCGAATATGCAACTGATCGATTAAAACATGCAGGCATCCATATTGCTGAATCACATGACAAAGAAGGTCCTACAACCTATCATAATCTAATCATACAACTAAACATCTTCAAACGATCATGGTCTTCAAGAATATCTTTTAATATGTTCTCCACGCATCATTGAATCTTTGAAACTTTCAAGTGAGATTAGATATGCCATATGTGCCGTAATATCATAAACATAATGCAGTTTTGTAATCATTCAATTCTTTCATAATAGGGACATGTTTTCATAAGAGACATGCGGATAATTGGTTCAACAATAAAATCTCCTCATCAGGTCTCCAAGTCACCTTGACATTTGGGCATAACGCACATATAAGTGAAGGATGCGTAAGGCCCCCCGTTGTTGACGGATTGATGTTGTTTACAATAGAGCTTGCAATTACGTTCCCAACATCAATGGACTTCCCAGAAATGATGGCATAAAACAAAATGGCCCTGTCTTTAGTCACATCTGATAAGTGGCCTACAAGCATCAACTTACCACATAAGAAATTTAGCCATGCCTTACTTAGCCGTGTTAATCCCTTTCAAGGGAATGAAGAAGAGACTCCTCTATTGATCTTCCATACTATTCATTGGCTACACAAAGTAGAGATGATCTCATTTGTATAAATTCCTTCATTTAAATAAGTGGAATAACCATCATTGTCAATATTTGGCAATCCATAGTAGGCATTGATGGTTGATCGATCAAAAGACATTGTTTGCCCTTTCACAAACACCTTGTAATCATCACGTTCTCGGGCATTTGCATAAAATTCTCATACTAAGGGAATAACAACAGGGGCCGGTTGGCGCACAAAAGTTCCCCACTGTCTAGCAGCAATTATGTTTGCAATTTGAGGAACGTGTGCCACAGAAGCATTCATACCCCTTTCCTGTACGAGGCTTCGCTTCACTACTAATTTATTATACTATTTTTCTGTTTCAGCACTAACAAACCTTTGTTGATCAAAGGGTGGAGCAGAAAAATATGATCAAAGGGTGAAGCAGAGAAATAAGTTTCTTTCTTTCATTTTTTTTATTTTTTTATTTCTTATATCTCATTAGCGCCGCGGCGCCCAGAAGCAGTTTTCTACATTCCATTAGCGCCGCGATGGGCACCGCGGCGCTCAGAAAACACTTTTTTTTTAATACAATCATCCTCATCCCTCCCAACTTGAATTAAACATTGTCCTCAATGTGCCAAGAAAGAGTTGTTGAAGCTTCTCATAATCCGCTCCATCTATTGCTTCGTGTTATCCAAACAAAAAGAACTCCACTCTTTAGAACCTAGAGAAGGATAAGAAAACAATATATCAATGCTCAACCAAACTGAAAGGAATGTTATGAATGAATTAATTAATGCAAGGAAAATTTATGAAAAATTCAAAATGAAACCGATGGGTTGCCTCCCATAAAGCGCTTAGTTTTAAGTCCTCAGCTCGACTTCTTCATATCTTCTCATGGGTCCGCAAGGGTAAGGTGATCACCACGCCTCTCATCTTGTCCATAGTTGTCACACCCCACCTCATTTACTTAGAGCGAGGTGCAACAGTTAGGGCGTTGAGTGCTTACTCCACTCGATCAGAGTCGCACATACAAAAGCATAGTGGCCCACATTAACAATAATACAAATACAAACTTTTAAGAAAAATACGGTTATATTTCACATATAACGTTTGTTAATTATTACATTCCTTATAGTAAAACGATAACAAAAATGTAACATGGGCGAACCCCTACAAAAGTACCAAAATAACAAAAGAGTAGTTAAGTGAGGCATCTAGAAGCCTGGAACTATCGCCATCATCATTAGATCGATCTGACAGGACCTTGGAGAGTACATACACAAAAGTCCCTACATAGACCGGGTTTGGCCATAACCCCCGAAATAAATCCATCATGACCCATCAAAATTCCCTGGAAATATTAGAAACAGGGTGAGCTCAACAGCTTAGTGAGATCAAACAGGGTAAACAAGTATTACATGCATAACAATAAATACAGAACAACATTCATCAAACATTTATGCCACAATAATACAATCAAGCAATGATATGAATGAACCCTGGTCACACGGCATCACAAGCCATGCACCATTCACTCGCAACCTGTGATCCGAGGCACCAGTAATAACTAGCAACTGAGAGATCTCATGAGTTTCAGTGCTAACCGGTGACAATGCCACTTTGTCTGGGCCAGTGTAATGGCATAACACCCAATAATATGACCAGTGACAGCGTCACTCTGCTGGGGCCAGCATAATGACATAACACCTAATAATATTTCATTTTTAAATAGATAGCCTCATGCATGAAGTAAAGCATGGTAACAGATATGATGCATGATGTTATGTAATTCAGTATTAAACAAGTAAGAAATGCAAACCTAGCCTTCATTTCCCACCTTACAACAATAGTTATTAGGCGAGCATCGATATGGCACCGTATGAGGCTTTGTATGGAAGACCCTGTAGATCTCCAACTTGTTGGTATGAGGTGGGCGATACGCAGTTATGGGGCTCTGATGTAGTTGTTGAGCAGATAGAGAAAGTCAAGCTGATTCAGTAAAGACTAAAGTCGACTCAGGACAGGCAAAAGAGTTATTACGATAACTAGCATCGACTGTTAGAGTTTACAGTGGGAGACCTAGTTTTGCTTAAGGTCTCTCTACTCAAGGGTCAGATGAGGTTCGACATCAGAGGGAAACTTATCCCTAGGTTTATTGGACTTTTTAGATTGTTGAGAGGATTGGACCAGTAGCGTACAGGTTGGCTCTACCTTCTTAGCTTGAGGGTGTTCTTGATGTATTCAATGTATCGATGCTAAGGAAACTTCATGAGGATCCATCGAAAGAGTCTCATCCCGATCCAGCTCATGTGCTTGATGTGAGTCATCTGCAAGTTGGGGAGGATACAACTTATACGGAGTTGCCTATTCAGATTGTCGCTCGTCAGAAATTGAGGAATAAAGAGATCCCGCTGGTGCTAGTCAAATAGCAATTCCACGATAATGAAGAGCAAACCTGGGAGCATGAGGACTAGATGAGGGAGCAGTTCTCCGATCTCTTTACCAACTGAGGTTAGCTCTCTTGCTTTTATTTTTTAGGATAAAAATACTCTTAAGTTGGGGAGAGTTGTAGCACCCGTACCTTTGGATGACGTCATTTTTGACCCGTAAAGTACTCGTATATGTATTTGATGTTTGACGCATGTTGGTTCTAGTGCCTTTGCATGCTTTTAAGTTGTTTAATGTGTGCGTAAAGTTTTGGAATGATCAGAGACCTATTTGACGTCGAAACATGTCGAGAACGGTGTTTTGGATAAGTGGAGCTCGCTCTACATAGGACAAAATTCTTGTCACCAATTACATCAATGACTTGATCTCCTAGATCCATGGTCCGATTGAGCTGAAATTTTGTCAGATTATTCTCCTCTGATATATATTCATTATGAACGGTGAAGATATTAATCAGAGTTTTGTACTGTGAGATATAAGACACCAAACACTATTTCTTGGATTTGTAAATTTTCTTGCACCGTTTTGATCAAATGGTTCGAACTCACAATGCCACCGTTGGATTGCGTTGAAAGTTTCCAGAAGGTTCATCACTGACTCTTAAAAAGTTTGAACGGTTAAGATGTTAATTTGTTGAGTATTTTGTAAGAAATTTATTATCTAAGTGCAAATAATTGCAGCAGGAAAATCTATTTTTTAGCAGTTTTTCATGTGGGCCCAAACTTGTCTATTTAAGCAACCAACACATAATTGTTGGCTCATTTGCTAGCTTTTCACTTAGAAAAAAGAGAAAAGAGCTGGAGAAGATGAGAGGAAGGCAAAAGTTAGGGTTTTGGTGATTTTTTCTCAAAAATCCCTAAGGTTTGCATGTCTACCCTTATTTCTTGCTTTAATCTCTTTAGTTCATGCTTGAGAGTTGTATTTTGACCTAAGCAATGTTATGGGTTTTCAGTTGAGGGTGTTCCAGACCTAGGGTTCCTTTGCATGTATGTTTTTATGAACCCTAGTATTGATTGGAGGCCATTGATGCCATTTCCCCCAATTTATCACTTGGATTTGTTGGAACCCTTTGTAAATGGACCTATACTTGGCTCATGACCTTAGAATTTTCCAAATGGCTTGCATGTCATCTATGTTAGGCTTGTGGATACTAGAAACAGATCCATGTATTTTGTTAGAGATTTCCATGGTGAAATCATAGGGTTTAGTACAAATAGCCCTTGCTTGGTTTATTGACCTAGGGTTATGAACAAGCCTTGCATGTCAACTATGTTGACCTATGAGGCATTGTTGATGAACCCATGATGCAAGCTCAGTATTTTACTGAGCTGAACATGGTGACTTAGTGTAATTTTTTGCTTGGGCCATATAATTTCAGAATTTGCAATGAATTTTGGGATTTGCCCAAATTTGGGGATTTTGACCAAATGGATGTCAATTGATGAAATTAACATGAAATTAGTCTAATTAACCCTATTTATGATTGAATGCCTTGTAGTATAGTGGTTGGATCAACCTATTGCATTCAAATGGGTTAAATGTGGGTTAATTTAGTATTAATTGGTTGAATTGAGCAATATGGAATTGGCTCATGGGTTTAATTATTTTAGAATCTTAATTGGCTATGTAGTTGGGTTTAAACATGGTTGTTTAGCAGACTTTGGACTGATTTTCAGTATTGTGTAAACCATGTTATTTTCAGGGTTTTGTGAAGGATCTAAGTAACTCATATAGGCCAATTAGAGGTTGTAGTGCTTAGGAGTGTGTTGGTGCATCCTAGTGCTTTCTTTGGTCGGATTAGATTGGCTTAGCCTAGCCAATCGAGTTGTGAGTGTCCCTTTACGTTTGGATTTCTATATGTGGCATTGTATTACTTAAATTGATTTGAATTGAAATATATATATAAGTGTTATGCATGTTTTAATGTTTCCATGAAATGAATTTGAGCATAGTCTATAGGGTTAGAAATTTGGTTAGGTCTCCTAGTTGTGAATTCCTTTGGGAAGTCTCGTAAGTCTAGTGGTAATCCCCAATTGTGGACCTGGTAGAGGGTTTTATGGCTTGTGTATAGGTAGGATAGCTTAGGTTGATCTTACAGGCTGCACAACCCCAGAAATCCTACTAGAATACGAGTATTGTTTGGTTGGATCAGGCGTGGTGTGTCGCGCACCAAGCCTTTGATCGCCCTTGCTCAGGAGGTGTTAGGATTGCATTGGCTTGATTAGAAAATGATATGCATTGTCTTGGTTATGACATGATGCATTATATTGACATGTATGTAATCTTGTTTCATCACCATGTTATTTCAAATGCTTTTATGATCTTGCCATGTTTTATTTAAATGCATGTATATTTCCACTTGTAGAAGACATTCACTGAGCTTGTTGTAGCTCACAACTCATCCTTATCATTTAAGGTTTTGATAGGAAGGGGAAGAGACACTTGACTGCGAAGCACTCCCTTGGTATTTTGTTAATGTAGGTGTTGTACATTTTTGTATTTTTATATTATTTACATGATAACACCTAGTATATGTATATTTAACACATAGATGGGATGTGTTTGGTTTTGTATTAATGAGGACTTATGAAATTTTATTCTTGGTGATTTTGGAGATGTAATATTTTTATTTATTGTTGTTGATTATGTTTAGATGGATGCAATTATTATATTGTGTTTTATTGGGATTTGTGTTATATTAGGCTGACTAGACGTCGGGTGTACCGAGAGAGGGTATACCCGGGGGTTCTGTGCCGATCATGACATCACAGATAGTGAACTCATAGGGGATGTAGACTGGGAGTAATAGTCAGTAGAAGGACTCCAGTCTGAAGGGATTGAGCTCATGTCATCATCTCCTTCAATACTCATATTTGTATCCTAATTTGAATTATTGCTATGTTCAGATGGTTCAGAACTGTAACTTGTTGAATCGTCAGATATCTATGTCAAAGACGAAACAAGAAACCCAAGAGCATAGAATAAGAACAAGTCAATAATTGGAAATGTTCAGACATTTATGCCGATTCGATCAATAATTGGAAATGGTCCGATAAACCTTGGAGACAACTTTCCTTTGACTCCAAATCTTTTCACACTTTGAAATGGTTGGACCTTTAACAAAACCGAGTTGCCAACTTGAAAATTCTAGAGATTTTCGTTGCTTGTCTGTATAACTTTTGTGTCTGCTTTGGGCGGTACAGAGTCATTCTTTAACGAGCTTTATTTTCTTGGTGGTTTCTCGGATGAGATCGGGACCAAGCTATAGTCGATCAAACATATCTACCCAAGACAAAGGTGATCTATATGGTCGTCCGTATAGTGCTTCATATGGAGCCATCTTAATGCTCTTATGATAACTATATATGCGAACTCTGCTAAATGCAGGTACTTTGTCCATCCGTCGTTAAAATCTAGGGTACAACAGCGTAGCACGCCTTCCAAAATTTGTATAAGCTGCTCAGACTGTCCAGTTGTCTATGGATGAAAGGCAGTACTCATAAGAATCTTTGTACCTAGCTTGGCGTGAAAGCTTTGCCAGAATTTGGATGTGAATCTAGGGTGTCGATCACAGACGATGGTGAGCGGGATTCCATGCAATCTGATGATCTCTCATTCATAGATTTTGGCTAACTTGATTGAAATATCTGTAAGTCTAACTGGTATAAAATGTGCAGCTTTGGTTAACTGATCAACAATTACCCAAACGATGTCCTGACCCTTGACGTTTTTTGGTAACGTAAACACAAAATCCATGGAAATATTATCACGTTTCCATTCCCCTATAGGAAGTGGTTGTAACAAACCAAAGGGGAGCCTGCGATCGGTTTTTACTTTTTGACAAGTAAGGCACTTGGCCACGAATTCTGTTATGGCCTTTTTTATTCCACTAAACCAAAATTGCCTTTTCATGTCCTTATACATTTTTTCTCCTCCTGGATGCATACAAAACCTAGATTTGTGGCACTCATTCATCAGGTCCCTCCTAAGTTCTGGGTCTTGAGTTACACACAATAGCCCTTTATATAATAACACACGATCAGAAGTAAGAGACCATTGATGCGGAGCTTGGTTCTGCTGAATGAGCTCCTTCATCTTTATAAGCTCATCATCCTTGGCTTGTGCAGTGACTATTCTTTTAATGAGGTCGAAATGGGTAGTGAATTGGGCAAGTCTAACTGCATTTCCATTATTCCGAAGCTGGAATTTATACATTTCCAGCTCGTATGACAACTTGGCCATTTCAAAATTTATCGTACAGGTGGAGACATATGACTTTCTGCTAAGGGCATTAGCCATTACATTGGCTTTACCCAGATGGTATTTAAGTTCAAAGTCATAGTCTTTGACAAACTCGAGCCATCGCCTTTGTTGAAGATTTAAGTTTTTCTGAGTATAAATATACTAAAGACTTTTGTGGTCGGAGAAGACTTCAAATCGTTCTTTGTACAAGTAATGTCGCAAAATTTTTAAGGCAAACACTACTACTGCGAGTTCTAAATCATGAGTCGGATAATTGACCTCATGAATTTTCAACTGCCGAGAGGCATAGGCCACGACACGATATTCTTCCATTAGCACAGCTCCAAGTCCTTGAAGCGATGCATCCATGTACAATGTGAAGCCAATCCCATCCTTTGGAGTAGTCAGAACAGGTGTTGAAGTCACCCTTTTCTTGAGTTCTTGAAAGGCTGATTCACAAGCTTCACTCCAAATAAAACGAGTGTCCTTTCGGGTTAGTCGTGTGAGTGGTTCAGCAAGTTTGGAAAAATCTTTGATGAACCGTCTGTAATATTTGGCTATCCGAAAAAACACCTAATTTCTATGACATTAGTCGGTTGTTTCCAACTAAGTACCGCTTCTACCTTGGCTGGATCTACTTTGATGCCATCATGGGACACGACATGTCACACCCTGGGTTGCACAGCGTGCCCCCTACCCAGGTGCGGGCGCACCCCCTCGGGGCGAATGCCTAGCCATTATGGATCCATAATATTGTCCCATCTCGGCCAGCCACGCCACACAAGGACGCCGGTCACCGAGATCATTTATCCCCCTGCACAATCCACAGCACAGGGAGGGCCTCCCCCAAGTTCAAACTCGCAACCTCTTCCTCATACTGTTAGATTTCGCAACTTGAGTACCCATTGAGTCATGGGTACTCAAGTTGCGAAATCTAACCTTATGAGGAAGAGGTTGCGAGTTCGAACTTGGGGGAGGCCCTCCCTGTGCTGTGGATTGTGCAGGGGGTGTACATAAGGCCTTTTTGTCACACCCTGGGTTGCACAGCGTGCCCCCTACCCAGGTGCGGGCGCACCCCCTCGGGGCGAACGCCTAGCCATTATGGATCCATAATATTGTCCCATCTCGGCCAGGCATGCCACACAAGGACGCCGGACACCGAGATCATTTATCCATATTATTCACACTCCCATGAATAATATAGGGCCTCCCCCAAGTTTGAACTCGCAACCTCTTCCTCATAAGGTTAGATTTCGCAACTTGAGTATCCATTGAACCAATGGTTCAATGGTTCAATGGATACTCAAGTTGCGAAATCTAACCTTATGAGGAAGAGGTTGCGAGTTCGAACTTGGGGGAGGCCCTATATTATTCATGGGAGTGTGAATAATATGGATAAATGATCTCGGTGTCCGGCGTCCTTGTGTGGCGTGGCTGGCCGAGATGGGACAATATTATGGATCCATAATGGCTAGGCGTTCGCCCCGAGGGGGTGCGCCCGCACCTGGGTAGGGGGCACGCTGTGCAACCCAGGGTGTGACACGACATGACCGAGGAACTTAACCTTAGTCATCCAGAATTCACACTTGCTGAACTTCACGTACAACTCATGTTGCTGAAGGGTACTAAGTACAGCTCGCAAGTGTTTTCCATGGAGTTCCTCTGTGGGAGAGTATATCAGTATGTTGTTGAAAAATACAATGACAAAGCGATCTAGGTATGGTCTGAAAATGTTGTTCATTAAATAAATGAATGTCGCAGGTGCCTTTGATAGGCCAAATGGCGTTACAGTGAATTCGTAATGACCATATCTGGTTCGAAAAGTTATTTTTGGGATGTCTTCTTCCTTAACCCAGAGTTGGTGATACCCCGAGCGAAGTTCAATTTTTGAAAAAGATCTTGCTCCCCTTAATTGATCAAACAAATCTTCTATTTGAGGTAACGGATATCTGCTCTTAATAGTGACTTTGTTCAGCTTTCTATAGTCGATGCAGAGTCGGAGTGAATCGTCCTTTTTCTTGACAAAAAGAACTGGAGCACCCCATGGTGGCATGCTCTTTCTTATAAACCCCAACTTCTATAATTCCTTTAACTGCTTATCCAGTTCGACTAGTTCTACATTAGGCATGCAGTAGGGTGGAATTTAGATAGGTTTGGTACTAGGAATTAACTTAATTTCAAAGTCAAATTCCCGAGGAGGAGGGAGTCTTGGAAGTTCGTCTAAGAGTACCCTTGGATATTCACGAACAACTAGAATATCTTTCAAGCTAGGAGGATGACTGGACACTATACTTTCTTTATCCTGATCAAGTATTGAGCATCTGAGATCTTATAAGGGACACGGTAGAATGATGAACGTGCCCACGGACCCCTTGGATTTTCAGGTTAACACCATTAGGCAATGTCAGTCAAACTTGCTTCTTCTAACAATCTATTTGAGCATGTAAAGGTGTTAACCAGTCCATACCCAAGATAATATCAAAATCAAAGAAATCCATTACTAGGAGGTCCACTACCAACTGATGATCCAATATTGTAAGTTCACAATTGGAACATCTTTGATTTATTTTTGTACCTGGTCCTATTGGCATGGATACCTCAATTGCAACGGTAATAGCCTTTGGTTGTAGTCTTAATTTATGGACTACTTGGGCAATAATAAAAGAATTCGTAGAACCTGAATCGAATAAGACATGTACCAACATGTTAAGGAAAACAAAAGTACCTTCCACCACGTTATTTTTCGATATCGGTCTTTCAGCAATAGCGTAGGTGTGTCCTTGCTGCCTAGGGCCTTGTTGCTGTCAGGGTGGTGGTGGAGCTATCGAGGCTGCTTGCTGAACCGGTGCAGCTGGGGTTCTGGGTTGGCTAGGGGCTAGGAGACGACAATTTTTTGAACGTGACCCACCTGGCCATACTTGTAGCACACACGATCTCGATCTTGTGGTTGCTGATTTGGAGGAGGTAGGGGAAATCGTCGATTATTTCCATTTCTTTGGCCTGTTTGATTTTGGCAATTGCAAAGGTGTCCTTGGAAATTTTGTTGTGCTGGAGCAAGTGGAGCGAACTAGAACCGAGGGTTTTGGGGGTTGCTCATGTTGGGGCGAGCGTTTTGATTTGGCTGGTAAGGTTTCTTCCCACCAGACTGTTGTACTAGCCCAACGACTCATTTTCCCAGGTTGAGCCTCTGTTCCTGCTCAAGCTTCTCCTGCTCATAATTTATAGCCATATTCACCAATTTTCTAAAGTTATCAAGCTCCAAGAAGGCAAGGGCCTTCCTAATGTCGGGCTTCAATCAGTTGAAAAACTTTTCAGCTTTGTTCCTCTCGGGGGTGAGGGTAGAGAGAGAAAATCGAAAGTTCTGTGAACTTGGCCGCGTATTCCCGAACTGTCATACTTCCTTGAAACATTCTTGCGAATTCCTGTCTCTTCTTCCTTTTGACCGCATTTGGAAAATATTCATTGATGAATTCAACTTCAAATTGTTGCCATGTCATGGTACTGGCATTTACTTGAGGGTCTTCCTAAACTGTTTTACACCAAGAGTTGGCGTTTCCAACTAACTGGTAAACAACAAGGGGGATCTTTCTTTCTTCAGACACTCTCGTTTCCTTGAGCGCCTTTTGAGTTTTTTCTAGCCACTTGTAGGCTTCATCGGAGTCAAGCTTTCCATCATAATTGATGAGCTACAGTTGTTTGTACTTTGTAATTTGATTGGTCATCTAATCCATCTTCTGCTTAGTCGGTTCCAAGTGTAACTGAGGGACCACAGTTTGATGATCAGCAACATTCTGGACCGAACCTCTCATGGACGCCTTCATGTATTCAGTAAAGCTTTGGAAAAATTGCTCCATGTTAAATGGTACGACCACTCCATTGGAAGGAGCTGCAACAGTTTTTTCGGTTGTCGGTGCATTAATGTTGTCGTCCATTGCTTGTTTTGATGTAGGGGGAGTAGGTTCAGATCCAACGTCCTCTTGCGACTGCATAAATACAAACGCATGTCGAGAGGAGCTAGGGTCGTGCAGACTTCTTGTTTATACCGACACTGTCTGCAGATTGGCTTGATGTTAGCACATAATGTGCGATTTAAGTTCTGAGGAAGACATGAGGATTGGTTCATGATGCAATGCACATGCATAGTTCTTGAGTGATCTGTCATAGGTTTTAACCTCCTAGTTTTCTAGGCTAGGTAATAGAGAAAAATGAGGAGCCTTAGAGCACCGTGGCACTGTACTTTTAGGTTGGTCTAAAAACAAAACCAAGAGTGGGTTTTTAATGTTTTCAAAGACTAATATTGTAGTATTTGCGTATTTAAAACACTTTTAAACAAATCTCTTGCGTATTTGAGAGAATAGTTATGTTGTTGAACATCAGTACATGCCATAGATATTTCCTCGACCTTTTCCTCGTGTTGTCACCTACATATACATGTCACAATTCCTTTGCACTTGTTTATACTATGCTCACCTATCACCAAGACTTGACGATTCCTATTATCGTCCAAATTCGTACGTCCCATTCCACATGAATTTGGTGATAAGGAACATGGTCCAATCAAGGGGATATGTGCGTGGACTTTTGCAGATTCCTGTGGAAAAACCGTCTACCATTATTATCCTTCAAGTTCTCACGTCCCATACCATGTGAACTTGATGATACTAATGGTAAGTCGGACTTCCGCAATAAACTACTACACAGCAGGTCCGTAGGTTGCCTCGTCTCGTATTTTCGTCAGTATTTGTGTGAGTTTGTTGTGTCCCATACCACGTCAAACCCATTAATAGTGAAGAAATCTATTGGACGAGTGGGCCTGCCACAGATAGTCTAGCACACAACATCATATAATGTTTACTATATTATGAGCTGAAAATTCGACATGAAGCTTTTTTTTTTTTTTTACAAAGTTTTACAAACTATTTCAACTGCTACAAGGATATCTAAATTACCTTCAGACTACTTCAACCTACTACGAAGCTATGTTAGACTACTTAAAATTTAAAAACATATTCACTATGAGTAAACTGTTGAGGAGGTACGAGATCAAAATTAAAATTTTCAGAGGAGAATTGAGATACTGATTGTTCCATGCTGGGTGAGTATAGAGAAGTTTTCATAACTTGCTCAACAAATATTGGGTTAGGAAACTGGGAGGCCCCAATGCTGAGGTTAAGATTCATCGACGAATCTTGTGCCTGTTGGGATGACTGTCCAAATTCTCTCTCACCTAAAATCGGAGGAGCGATCCTTGGTAGTGCGGTGTAGCATTCTTCACGCCACTTAAGTAGAGAGTAGATAGCCTCTTTTTGTTCTTTGAGGCTGCGATTGTGTTCTTCGAGGCTGCGATTGTGTTCTTTAAGGCTGTGATTTTGTACTTCAAAGTGGTCACTCATATTTTTCATCATTCACTCCTCGATTGCCAGCATCATTTCACAGATTTGATCCACAAGTTGTTATTGGAGTATTGGCTTCTTGTGTTGTGGATGGAGAAACGTATTTCTTTAGGTGCTGAGATGAGATCTTGATAAACGCTCGTTAGCACCGAAAAGTACTTAGTTTGTGATCATCAAAATATACTTCATCACAGTATATTTAGGAATGTGCTAAGTGATAGCAAACAAATCGAAAAATTAAGCACATTAAGCAAAAAGATCGAAATTAAAATATTTTTTTCATCTATTTCTCTTATTTTTCATCTATTTCTTCTCCCTCTTTAATATTATAAAAAAGGTTAAGAAAAGAAACTAAGATCTCCCCTTGTGATGTAGTAGAGTAGCGAAGCTCCCCCTTACATGGAGACTCCCCCTTACTTTGTGCATTCACCCTCGAAGGTCTACTATACTGTTAGTCACGTGAGAAACATATCTTATCTTTAAGCACAGTGAGAAATAGTTTGACTTAATCATAGGCTATAAAATTTGAAATAATGGCGTAGCCGAGAATCGTAGTCATAGGGAATGAGAAAGAATTGCCGAAAAATGAATTCATAGAAAATTTTTAATCGTGGGAAATTATTCTCCTGGTGCTTGGTATAAATATAAAGTTGATAATTAAACCAAGCCAAACACATAGTATGCATTAGAATTTGTAAATAGTTGTTGCACACAAACCGCAAGTGAACGGTTGCCAAGTTATAATATATTCCGATGAGAAATCGGGTATTGTCTTCAAGGATATCTACTACACTATCTATCGTGTTTTAACCCAAATTTTATCTAGAAAATCAAAATCGAGTGATTGTCTGGCGATCCCGTACCTCGGACCACCAACCCCGCAAGGAATGACGTGCGGAATGCGGGGGCGGGATGCCCGGTGTAGGCATCTCCAACCACTTCTCAACCCCCGTGAGGTGCTTGAGACCCTACGAGCCTTATCCCAAATAATGACAAAATATAAAAAGATACTAAATAAAACTATCAATCGTATTAATAATCAAAGACAAGAGATAATCCATAAAAATGAACCATAAATAAAACCATAATCCCTACAGTCCATCAAGATGGACATACACATAAAGTCCAAAACCAGGGGTACAAAAAAAATTTTCATATGTCCACACGGTCTATCTAACAAGTCCCAACTCACCCATACTACAATTTGGTAAGTGTTATAATTACATAGTCTAAAATATAATACATCATAATTTAAAACACAGTTCAATCAAAATGCCTCTCAACTCACATCGAGGCCATGGATTCTCTCGCCGGCAAGGCCCTCAAGATATGACTACTCCTTTGCCCTTATTCGGGACAGAAGGACTTGAAAGAGGAAAATGAGGGTGAGCCAACGGTGCCCAGTGAATAGAATTCAAATATGCTATCAATACTCATCAATAAATATCATGTATGCATGTCAATGTGTAGCATGATTAAAAGCTCATAACATATAGATATCAAGCATTTATAATAAGTTCGATGCAAGTAAAAGCTTATCAATTTGGATCCACATTCCACATGCATTGGGGTTACTAGTGCACGTCTATTTCACCGTACCGTTCTCATCCCCAAATATTTCCTTTCTAAAACCCTCCTATGACAAGGTTAAGTCTCCCTATTAGCCAGATAGATGGGCCCAACCAAAGTTACTAGGTTTTCTCAAATTAATGCATCATTCAAAACATTAGGACACATTCATGCTCTCAACATACAATATATATAAGTGATATGATGACATAAAAGATATAATAGAAAATGAAGTCTACTCACAACCAAGCCTTGCGAGAGTATCTAACCACACACGGCCACCAAACATATCAAGGTAAACACATAGAGTTTGGGCAAAATATAATTGGGTAATGGGCTAGATGAAATAATTTTTGGGACGTCACATCACACCCACCTTCGAATGAACTTCGTCCTCGAAGTTTTAAGGTTAAGAAATTACTTAAGCCCATGAACTCAGCAATGTGCTCCATCATGTAGTCCTCACGCTCCCAAGTAACCTGCTCCTCGCATTGGAACTACCATCTCACCTTAACCATCGGAATCTCGCGGTTACGTAACCTCTGGACCTTCCGGTCAAGTATCTGAATAGGTTCCTCATCATAAGTACCATCCTGCCTCAATTCAATGTTCCTCCAGTCCAAGACGTGATCAAAATCACTCTTGTACACTCTCAACATTGACACATGAAAGACATTGTAGACTGCTGCTAATTAAGGCGGCAAGGCTAATCGGTAAGCGACGGGGCCAATTCGTTCTAAAACCTCGAACGGCCCTATAAATCTCGGAGCGAGCTTGCCTTTTATCCCAAATCTAGTCTGACCCTTCTGAGGTGAGACCTTCAATAAAACTTGGTCACCCACCTCAAACTCTACGGTCTTCCGCAAGCCATCAGCATAACTCTTCTGCCTGTCTTGGGCTACCTTCATATTATGCTTGATCCTCTTAATCTTCTCTGTGTGTTCTTGTACAAACTTTGGTCCCATCATTGCAATATCCCCTACCTCCGTCCAACAGACCGGAGATCTACAGGGTCGACCATACAATGCCTCAAAAGGAGCCATGCCAATACTGGACTGATAGTTGTTGTTGTACGCGAACTCACACAGATGTATGTGCTCCACCCACTTACCACTGGACTCAAGGGCACAAGCTCGAAGCATATCCTCCAAAATTGATATCAACCTCTCAGACTGGCCATCCGTCTGAGGGTGAAAAGTGGTACTGAGATCTAGTCTAGCGCCGAGCTGCCTCTGCAACCCTGCTAGAATAACGATGTAAACCTCGGATCCCTATCTGACACAATCGAAATTGGCATTCCATGTAATATGACTATCTCTAGCATGTAGAGTATGCTCAACTTGTCCATAGAATCCCTAGTGTTCACTGGTAGAAAGTGAGCGGACTTAGTCAAGCGATCAATAATAACCCAAACAACATTATGTCTCCTCGGGGTGTTGGGTAATCCCACAACAAAGTCCATAGTGACATGCTCCCACTTCCACTCAGGAATGGTAAGCGGTTGCATCTGCCCTCCAGGCCTCTGATGCTCAGCTTTGACTCTCTGACAGATCTCACACCTCTGAATGAACTAAGCTATTTCTCTCTTCATGTCGGGCCACCAATACATTCTTTTCATATAATGATACATCTTGGTTCCGCCAGGATGAATAGCATAATGAGATCTGTGAGCTTCTTGGAGCACACCCTGTTTGTGTCGTAGATATGTGGGAACCCATAAACGTCCCCTAAATCTCAAAGGCACCATCAGATAACAAGTGTCAATAAGTAAAATCACTGCACTCAGCCCAAGACTTGTACATCACATAATCAACGTCAAGTCTATGTTGGTCAATCACCTCCTGGACCTGTGTAGGCTGAGCTCTCATCTGAGCACATATCACAATCTGATCTGAAGGGGTAGCACATATACTCATAACCGTAGCCGCCTCAAGTAGTCTCCACTCATGAGACATCTGGCGTACTACCATAACTGTCTCTACCCGCTTCCTGCTCAACGCATCAGCCACTACATTGGCTTTACCTGGGTGGTATTCCAATGTAAAATCATAGTCTTTGAGGAGATCTAACCACCTTCTCTGCCTCATGTTCAAGTCCTTCTGAGAGAACAAGTACTTGAGGCTCTTATGGTCAGAATACAAAGTGAATCTCTCACCATAGAGATAATGCCTCCAAATCTTCAAAGCAAAAACCACTGCGGCCAGTTCTAAGTCATGAACATGATAGTTCTTTTCATGCACCTTCAACTGCCTCGATGCATAAGCAATGACCCTATCCTTCTGCATCAACACGCAACCCAAGCCGATACGAGAAACATCAGTGTAGACAACCAACTCCTGATCAGGCTCTGGCAAAATCAACACTGGCGTAGATGTCAATCTTTTCTTCAGCTCTAAAAAGGCATTCTCACACGCCTCAGTCCATACAAAGGACACATATTTCAGGGTGAGCCTAGTCATAGGCGTAGCTATCGTGGAGAATCCCTGAACGAATCTCCTAGAGTAACCAACTAACCCGAGAAAGCTTCTGATCTCGGTCACTGTGGTAGGCCTAGGCCAACTGATAATGACTTCAACCTTAGACGGATCAACTGAAATCCCCTCAGAACTCACCACATGACCTAAGAACTTCACCTCGGTGATCCGAAACTCGCACTTGCTCAGCTTTGCATATAGTCTATGCTCTCTCAGAGTTTGCAAGGTCACTCTGAGGTGTTCCTCATGCTCAGCCTGAGTCTTGGAATACATCAATATGTCATCAATGAAGACGATGACAAACTTATTCATATACTGCCTAAGGACCCTTTGCATTAGGTCCGTGATCGCCGGTGCATTAGTCACACCAAATGGCATCACAAAGAACTCATAATGTCCATATCGGGTTCTGAATGTTGTCTTAGGCACACCCTCTTCCCTGATCCTCAGCTGATAATACCCGGAGCGCAAATCAATCTTCGAAAAATACCTCGCTCCCCTCAACTAATCAAACAAGTCTTCAATCCTTGGGAGAGGATACTTGTTCTTAATGGCCACCCTGTTCGATTGGTGATAGTCGATGCACAACCGTAAGCTCCCATCTTTCTTTTTCACAAAAAGAACTGGAGCTCCCCAGGGTGACACGCTCGGGCAAATAAAGGCCTTAGCCAATAACTCCTCGAGCTGTTTCTGCAACTCTCTCAACTCGGCTGGCGCCATTCTATATGGTGCCATGGACATAGACTTCGTGCCAGGGACTAGTACAATGATGAAATCGATCTCTCGCTTCGGTGGTAATCCTGGAAGATCCGCAGGGAACACATCTGGAAAGTCCCTAACAATGGCAATATCCTCAAGTATCACCTCACTAGGCTCTTCCTCATCAGGCACTAACCCAGCCAAAATCTCCCTATCTCCATCAGTCACAAATCTACCCCTTGTGACTGTCTGGTCTGAAGCTCTACCCTGTAGTGTAGAATCGGTCTCTGATACACCTAAAGCTCTCACCCAATTCCTAGGTCAAAGTCATCGAAGTCCAATACATAGGCCTAACCTAGTAAAATCGGTCTCTGATACCAACTGTGGCGACCCCGCACCTCGGACCACCAACCCCGCAAGGAATGGCGTGTAGAATGTCGGGGCGGGCCGCCCGGCGTAGGCATCTCCAACAACTTCTCAACCCCCGTGAGGTGGTTGAGACCCTACGAGCCTTATCCCAAACAACGACATAGTATAAAAAGGTACTAAACAAGACTACCAACCGTATTAATCATCCAAGACAAGAGATAATCCATAAAAATGAACCATAAATAAAACCATAATCACTACAGTCCATCAAGATGGACATACACATAAAGTCCAAAACCAGGGGTACAAAAAAAATTCGTCATATGCCCACACGGTCTATCTAACAAGTCCCAACTCACCCATACTACAATTTGGTAAGTGTTATAATTACATAGTCCAAAATATAATACATCATAATTTAAAGCACAGTTCAATCAAAATGCCTCTCAACTCACATCGAGGCCTTGGATTCTCTCGCCGGCAAGGCCCTCAAGATATGACTACTCCTTTGCCCTTATTCGGGACAGAAGGACCTGAAAGAGGAAAATAAGGGTGAGCCAACGATGCCCAGTGAATAGAATTCAAATATGCTATTAATACTCATCAATAAATATCATGTATGCATGTCAATGTGTAGCATGATTAAAAGCTCATAACATATAGATATCAAGCATTTATAATAAGTTCGATGCAAGTAAAAGCTTATCAATTTGGATCCACATTCCACATGCATTGGGGTTACTAGTGTACGTCTATTTCACCGTACCGTTCTCATCCCCAAATATTTTCTTTTTAAAACCCTCCTATGACAAGGTTAAGTCTCCCTATTAGCCAGATAGATGGGCCCAACCAAAGTCAGAAGGTTTTCTCAAATCAATGCATCATTCAAAACATTAGGACACATTCATGCTTTCAACATACAATATATATAAGTGATATGATGACATAAAAGATATTATCATAAATGAAGGCTACTCACAACCAAGCCTCTCGAGAGTATCTAACCACACACGGCCACCAAACATATCAAAGCAAACACATAGAGTTTGGGCAAAATAGAATTGGGTAATGGGCTAGATGAAATAATTTTTGGGACGTCACAGATTGAGTGATTAAAATAGGAATTAAACTAATTAATTGATAACTAAAAAATGTAATGTAAATCAAATAATAAATCAATAGAGAATATACTAGAGGTTCGATGTCACCTCGCTCTCAACTATGTCTTGATATATGTATTACTATTAAATCATTTCTCTAACTTATAAGTCAGAATTCCTAATGTTTCTGATTCTCTCTTTTGAAGCAGAACTAGAACATATTATCGTTGTGTTGATTTAACTCTTTCGATGAAAACCAAACACAACGATAATTCATTAAGATCTGTGATTTCCTCCTAATGACTTCAAAGGTTCTCGGTCTCCTTTTGAGTCTCACGATAGCCAAGGTTATACTCTTCCGGTTCAAACTCAAGGTACCCTTTTTTGGAGCTTCTACCTCGAATCTAGGATCGGTCATCCTTGATCAGGGGATTGAAAGCTTTATGCACAGAAAAACATAAATAAACTAAAAGAATTCATTAATAATAATTAAATAATAAAAGCTAAGACATAATCTCGAGTTTGGATCAATCTACACCTCTAGAAAGAGGTTTAGTTCATAGCTAAACAATTAAAAACGGTAAACAATGGTTCAAACAAGAATGGGAACAAAGGAAAACAAACTAGAACGTGTAGAAGTTGTCAATGGTCGTCAATGTAGATCTTCTCTTCCACCTCACTCCAGCCGCAAAAATTTGTTTTCTACTCTATTCGAATGTGTTCCTTTCAAAAAGCCCCTTCTTTTGATATATAATAAGCCCCTTTCGTTGTGTGTAAAAATTGAAAAGTCCCCCAATTTCCCCAAATTCCAAGTTGCTAAAATGCATTAAAAACACCTTCAGCACCGTGCTGCGATAAAATTTCCACGCCACGGTGAGCGTCGCGGCTCTGCATTAAATACCGGCTCCGCGATGAGCGCCACAGCCCCCAAAGACTGGGTTGTGCTTAATCTGTAGACTTAGCCATTTTTCTGCTCCGCTTGACTTCCTTCTTGTGGACTTAACAAATTTTCTATCACTTTTTGACTTGGGTTTTTCATGAAACATCATCTAGGCTTCTCATATGTTATGTTCACCATTCGTGCTCTCTTCCACACATTTAAATACCTACATAACAATGTAAAGCAAGTAATTAAAATACTCGAAACATCAATTGATCAAACATATAAATTAACAAACCGAAATAATGCATAAAAATCAATTTATTCCTAAACTAACAAATGAATCAAAACTAACGTAAACACACTAAACTAATGTATAAATCATCCTAAAACACACTTAAAACATGCTATAAATCCTATATAAATATGTAACTATCAATAGTCAAGCATAAGCATACTTATAGCATAGGCAAAAATAATTTATGATTAAGCAAGGCCTAGCTATGATGATTCTAATAGGATGCAAAGTATAAAGTTTGAATCACATGGCATCTATTAGATATCAAGAATCACAGTCCATTGATGCAGACACGATTTAATATTAAAGAGCAACATCAATGGCATGTGAAATGGAAAATTATAAACTTTTCATAGTTTAGACATGTGAATATATATATGATGAATATCAAAGTCTAAACATGTTGAATATATGCTAAATTTCATAGATATCATTTAAGCAACAACATACATTCATTGCCATAAACCAGGCAAATAATTTCAATTGAAGCATGGCCTAGAATGTTTGATCCAATGATTCTAATGAGAAAGGATAACAAGAAGGTTATGTTCTCATTAAAGATCAAATATCCATGAGTTTGATGCTAACACTATATGGTATGAAGTAGATGCATCAAAGTCAGGAAATCATTGAAAAGATAATGCCAAAAGATAATGATCATGAGTGTAGGCAATATTCTTTTCAAGATATAGGTGTACGAAATGAAGTTGTGTATGTGGCCTATATATTTGCATAAACATGAATCATGCATAAATATGAATTTCTAAATTCAGAGCAAACATGATCATGATATGAACTAGCATAGGCAGAAATAAATTGATAAGCACAACCTAGCTATTGTGGATTTGATCATTAGATAAATAAATATCACAAATAAGTTCAAGATGAGCAAATAATCATGACATTATATAAGATGCAAGGTAAGTATATAAT
Organism: Paratinospora sagittata; assembly: GCA_035771175.1. Lineage (NCBI taxonomy): Eukaryota > Viridiplantae > Streptophyta > Magnoliopsida > Ranunculales > Menispermaceae > Paratinospora > Paratinospora sagittata. The sequence continues at coordinate 33,665,890 of CM069590.1, forward strand.
CATGATATTTATCAGATAGTCATAGATATCCATATTAGATACTGAAAATAGATGTGACTAGTCATAGAAAGATACCACAAACTGATAACATGATAATAAAAAGTTTTAAGCAATCATGAAGGAAGAAATATGCATCAGAGACAGTTAAAGATAACTTTGAGATCATATAAGCAGGCATAGTACTGAAGCATAAACCAATCCAATTGTGAACGATGACTAGTGTGTGCAGCATATGAAGATGAAATATAACAGTCACACAAATTCAAGCAGATCAGTCATTCAAACATAATATAGCATGATTGAGCACAAATCAAGAGAGGCAGTATGCACATCAAAGTATGAATGAGAGATGGAAAGATAGCTTAGAAAACTACTTATTGCAATCGTAAAAAGAAGCAGCAATTAAGCATATTGTATTGAGTTTTGCAAGGTTCGAAAAACCATTTTAACAAGAAGTTTACAAAAAATAAAAAAATTACACCTGGCAGATGAACAGACTAACAAACAGAAAGCGGTTGTTATCAAGCTTGGCGAGGAGTGCCTTGAGCATCACGAGATCGAGTTGCGGCTAATCTCGATAGACAAGACGGTTCGGCTATACTTGCACTCATTCATTAGATGTAGGCAAGAACCGGACCGAGCCTTCTTATCTGGCTCGTTGCAAAAGCAAAACCCCCTTTAATTTCCATCTTTAAGAACAACTTGAAACTTGTCCAACTTTTTGAGAAGAATCATCAGCGTCTCCGTTTAAAGTCTATTGAATCTCTCAAGTTCGTTTAATCTTTGCTCCTATGCACAAAAAAGCTCTACAACCAGCTGAAAGCTAGCGGAGTTGGACTAGGAAGACTGGCTTAGGAGATTCTTAATTGAAGATTTTCCATGAACGACACAGGGTGGCTCAGGCTCTACGGGAGGTTGTGGCACAGACTTATGGAAACCTGGAGGAGGCATGGAGTGGGTGTTTGGATACACAGTACATCCAATTTCTTTTATAGAATCATTAGATGAGGAAGATAGGAAGAAACCACTAACCACTCGAGGAAGAAGAACATTCTTCCCTTGGTCGCTTTTGAGACACTGGGTTTTTGAAGCCATGCAAGAGACCGAGAAGATGAGGAGACAAGGGTATTTCACTGCAAATCGTGCAAGTGAAGATGAAGCGATGGATTTCATAAAATGTCTCAAAGGCGGTCATGCAATAAATGCAAAGTAGCGCGTAGGAGCAAACTGACGTCATAGAGATAATTACACAGAGGAAAGTGCAGATAGACGATGAGACAACTAGGGTTGCTAATTCTGAGATGCGAGATACGAGATCCCTACGACAAACCCTACGAATTGACCAATGGATCTAGCCTCTAGGTTGTTAAACCATATTTTGAGAGAAGCCGCTGTGATACCAATTGTTGGTCCACCCAAGAGGGGGGGGATAAATTGGGTGAGATGGTCAATTTTAAATTTCTCTTCCGATAACTTAGTGATATACATAAGTGTATTATAATTGGATGCAAAAATAGAACTCAGACTAAATTGCAAACGTGAGACACACAAGATTTATAGTGGTTCGGCCAAGCCTATATCCACTACCTAATCTCTAGATTAGGATTTTCTCAATCCACTAACTGATTTTCTTATGGGTGAGAACCAAATCATTACAATTGCCCTTTTACAAGTTAAAGGAAAACCTATCCTTTCACGAGTTAAGGATGAACCAAATTTCTTTTTTCTATGATGAGGAGAAACTCATGTTCCTTTTACGAGATAAGGAAGAACCGTTTTCCTTTTGCGGGATAAAGAACAACCGTGATCCTTTTACGGGATAAGGAACAACCGTTTCTCTTTTACAAGTTTAAAGATAACCTTACATGATTTCAATCCTGAAATCATTAAGTGAGCTACATTCACTTGTCCTGGTTGTTTCAGTCCAGAAATACACCAACATTACAACACAATAATGTTGGTTCTAACTGAGTAGAACACTTTACAATTAAGCTCATTACATAGAATTACAAAGATATGAAGTATGAATACGTAATGCTAAGTTGAAATACACTTAGAGTCCTTTACCTTTCAATGTTCGATATTGCTCATGTGCAGTTTTGAAAAACATGAATGATGTGATATGAAAATTAGTGTTTCTTTCGAAAATAATATGATACCTAATAAACATTTATTTGAAAATTGAAGGACTAGCGTAAATCAAAGACACGGACAATTTTCAAAGTAAATATAAAATATAAGTATGAAAACTTATGGTTCAGTGATCAGTAGTTAATGCAACTACTGATATAGTTCAATATAGTAGTTAAGATATGAAATCAAGTACAACTGTATTTCTCATGAACTATGTCTCAAATTCTATCTTCAGCAAGAATAATACCATGTATGAATCGGTGCAGAGAATTTGAGTAGATACCAGATCAAATAGATTTTCAAAGAAAGAATATAAATTAAGCTCAGTGTGAAAATCTTTTGAAGACGTAAGGTATCAGTGAAAAATACTTTGAAAGCTGAGATGTTTGAAAAATATTTTGACACAGACTAACTTTCAAAAAGTATTGGCACAATACAAAATGATTGGCAAGTTGTTTGGTTTTAAGTGTTGGTATTTATAGACTTAGTAGGACAAAGCCGTTAGACATTTGAAGTTCAAATTATATGAACGTTTACACACAACGACTAGAATGCTACATGAAAATGACAACTGCAATTTTCACTAACATTTTGGTTCTTTTTAGATTTCATGAAAAAAGAAAGTTTTAGAAAAACTTAATTCATGTATCAGAGGGGATCTCTGATAAGTCTAAAAAAGACTCTGTGCAAAAATTCGTTCTGAAAAAGTAGATTGTTGCAGTGTACTTATTAGAATAGTGACGGTTGTTGAATTAGCGTCCTGATTCCGTAATCAGTGTCCTGACGCACAATATCAACTTTGACGTTTTGTTCCTTGAGGGCGCTCATTACATATAAGCATCCTGCAAAACACTTAAGTGAGGGCGCTACTAACTTGTAAGCGTCCTGACATACTTTGACACCTAAACGACTTAACCCTGAGGACGCTAATGCACAGTTAGCGTTCTGTTATGTTTTAAACAATTAAGTGCACGAGGGCGCAATTTTCGAGTAAGTGTCCTACCTTTTAAAACATAAAACAAAACATGAGGGCGCTACAACTCTGTAAGCGTCCTACTACATATTTAAAACATTTGAATCCAACACAAGCACATTGAAGGACAATCAACATCCTGAAAGTTACTAAGTTGATTCCCAAAGCTGAGGGCGCGCGTATCTAAGTAGCATCCTGATAGTTTATTCAACTTATAACTATCAGCGTTCTCAAAGATAAAATCTTTGAAGAACTTTAGAAATCTTTCAGTAAGCTGATACTGAATCAGCGTAATGACAACTTCAGAGGTTGACAAAAAAGGAGGCCGCTACTATACAAGTAAGCGTCCTAATTAATCAGTTCAATTCAACCTTGAATGTTATTAGCGTTCTAATGAGTCATCAACGTCCTGACTTAACAAGTTCAAGAGAGTGCTGCTAAATCATTAGCGTCCTGAAAAACTCTTTAAAAATAGTTTTGACTCGCGATTAAATATACGATAAATGAGAATAAAAACTCGATAAATTTTAAATTAAATATATAAAATTAAATCATTTGAAATACTATACAATGTATGATCAAAACATGCAAATATGCAAGTGATTTGCGCATGGTTTTGGAAAAGTTTGAGCAATGCCAATTAGAGAAAGATATACCTTAAACACTTTGTGTATTTCTCATTTCTCATAATTGTTAAATCAAACTCTTCATTATGAGATCTTCGATGTGAACTTCGAGCTGAGTTGAATGTCTTGAACGTTGATCGAAAGATGAAGACTTGAAGCTTGATCGAATCGTTCAAGTGAAGTGATCTTGCAATCCAGATATGATCGTTGAAGTCCTTTTGATTGAAACGAGCTTGACCGTTGGATATGTCTTTGAGTTCCTTGATCGAGTCGTTCCTTGGCTTTCTTCTTTCCTTAGGTGCTGGGATGAGATCTTGATAAACACTCGTTAGCAACGAAAAGTACTTTGTTTGTGATCATCAAAACATACTTCATCACAGTATATTTAGGGATGTGCTAAGTGATGAACTGCTTAGATTAACAGCTATAACTCCACCGGTAAGTGACAACTCTTCCCAAAAACAAGGCGATAGGAAGACATCCCAATGGGTGTCTTGAATGCAGTCCGATATGCCCACAAAGCATCCTCAAGCTTAAGTGCCCAATCCTTTCCTCTTACACTCACCTTCTTTTCCAAAATTTGTTTTACTTCCCGATTGCTTATCTCAGCTTGTCCATTGGATTGAGGGTGGTAGGCAAGTGCTCTCTTTTGCTTCACACTATATTTAGCATGTAACGAAGTAAAGAGCTTATTGCAAAAGTGGGAACCCTCATCACTTATGATAGCTCGAGGGGTACCAAATCGAGTAAAGATGTTCTTTTGCAAAAATTTTACCACCACTCTTGCATCATTGGTAGGCGTAGCAATTGCCTCGACCCACTTGGAAACATAATCAACCGCGAGAAGTACGTAAGATTTCCCACACGAAGACGGAAATGGGCCAATGAAATCAATGCCCCACACATCAAAAAGCTCAACCTCCATAATATTGGTTAAGGGCAGCTCATGTCTCCTCAAAATTGTACCCAAACGTTGGCAACGATCACATGTCTTCACAAAGACATAAGAATCTCAGAATAAAGTGGTCCAATAAACCCACTTTCAAGTACTTTTGTTGTCGTCCTTTGAGCACCAAAGTGGCCCCCATAAGTGAAAGAGTGACACCCTCGAAGAATATCTTGAAATTCATCCTCCGGTACACATCTTCTAATCATTTGGTCATTACACCTCTTGAAATGTAACGACTCATCCCACATATAGGCTTTCACATCATGCAAGAACTTCTTCTTCCTTGAATAAGAGAGATGCAGAGGTCATGTCCCACACACTAAAAAATTCACAAAATCAGCATACCAAGGGACTTTTACCCCCAAACTATATAGTTGTTCATCGGGAATGACTCTTGAATAGAAACCACATCCTTCGTGCCTTCAAGGTGTAGTCGTGATATGTGATCGGCCACCACATTCTCGCTCCCCTTCTTGTCCCGAATCTCTAGATCAAACTCTTGCAATAGAAGAAACCACTGAATCAACCTTGACTTGGCATCTTTCTTCTCAAACAAATATCGGATTGTTGCATGGTCGGTATAAACAATGACCTTAGACCCAATAATGTATGACCGAAACTTATCTCATGCAAACACCACCGCCAACAACTCTTTCTCAGTTGTAGTGCAGTTTTGTTGGGCCACATCTAGGGTATGGCTAGCATAATATATAGCTTTGAACATTTTCTCATGTCGTTGTCCAAGCACCGCTCCAACAACAAAATCACTAGCATCACACATAATCTCAAAATGAAGCTTCCAATCGGGCACCACCATAATAGGAGCTGAAATTAATGCATCCTTCAACACCCCAAAGCTTTCTCACATTCAACATTCACACAAAAAGGAACATCTTTTTCTAAAAGAGTGAAAAGTGGCTTTGTGATCTTGGAGAAATATTTTATAAATCTTCTATAGAACCTGGCATGTCCCAAAAAGCTTCTTATGTCCTTAACACATTTTAGAAGTGGAAGCTTCTCAATAGCTATAATCTTGGCCCGATCAACTTCAAGACCCTTTGAAGACACTCTATGGCCTAGAACAATGCCTTATTGTACCATGAAATGACACTTCTCCCAATTGAGTACAAGATTAGTTTCCTCACATCGCTTTAAAGCCAAAGCAAGATTGTGCAAACATTGATCAAAGGTGGAGCCAAAAGCTGAAAAGTCATCCATGAAGACTTACATAATCTCTTCCACCATATCCGCAAAGATAGACATCATACACAGTTAGAAAATAGTCGGTGCGTTGCATAAACCAAAAGGCATCCTCCGGTAAGCAAATGTACCATATGGGCAGGTGAATGTGGTCTTCTCTTGACCCTCCGGTGCAATAGATATTTGATTATAGCCCGAGTAACCATCCTAGCCCGAGTAACCATCCAAGCAACAATAGTAGTCAAATCCCGCCATTCGATCCAACATTTGGTCAATAAATGGAAGGGGGAAATGATCCTTCCTAGTGACCTTGTTCAATTTTCTGTAATCTATGCACACTCACCACCCCATCAATGTTTTTGTTGAGAACAATTCATCATTCTCATTCTTGATCATGGTGATTCCACCTTTCTTAGGCACAACTTGGACTGGACTCACCCAACGACTATCTGAAATTGCATAAACAATACCGGCTTTCAACCACTTCAAAACTTCATCTCGAACCACTTCTTTCATCACCGAATTAAGCCTTCTTTGATGTTCAATGGAAGGCTTATAGGTTTCTTCCATAAGTATCTTGTGCATGCATATTGAAGGGTTTATTCCATTGATGTCTTTGATCGAACATCCCAAGGCAGATTTGTACTCCCTCAATATTCTAACAATTTCTCTTCTTCAAGATGAGATAGAGATGAGGAAACAATGACCAGATAAATATATTTTTCTCCCAAGAACGCATATCTCAAGTGGTCCGACAGAGGCTTCAATTAAGGATTAGGCTCATTGTCTTCACTTGGAGTAGAATCATTCATAATATCTTGCTTGCCTTGAGAAAAATCCAATGAGAGGCTTCTAGTGACAACACACACTGCTTGAAATCTTCATCTTGTATCCCATCTCTAGCCACAGATTTCACAAAGCATCTTTTATAATGCATCCACTGGAGTAGTCATCTCATGTGCCTCTTCAACACAACACTCTACCACATCAATAGCATCAACTCAGTTGCATGTGCTCATTTCAGAAGGGAACTTGGGGGTCTTGTAGATGTTGAAAGGAACTTCTTCATCATTCACCTTCAGTGTAAGTTCACCCTTTTGGACTTCTATCAAAGCTTGTCCGGTAGCCAAAAATGGTCGCCCAAGTATCAAACGTACATCTCCATCTTCCTCCATATCAAGCCCCACAAAATCCACTGGGAATATGAATTTGTTGACTTCACCAAAACGTCTTCTATAATGCCTCGAGGATAGGTGAGAGAGAGATCCGCCAATTGCAAAGAGATGGTAGTTGGCTTTACTTCTCCAAGGCCCAATTTCCTGAAAATAAACAATGGCATCAAGTTAATACTTGCCCCAAGATAACATAAAACCTTTTCAAAATTAGAAGAACCTATAATGCAAGGTATAGTGAAACTCCCCTGATCTTTCAATTTTTGGGGAGCTTCCTTTGTAAGATGGCACTACACTCCTCTGTGAGCTTCACCGTCTTGAACTCTTCAAGCTTGCGCTTCTTTGACATGTCATCCTTCATGAATTTGGCACAATTGGGCATCTGCTCCAGTGCATCTGCAAAAGGGATATTTACATGAATTTTCTTAAACATTTCCAAAAACTTTGCAAATTGTTCATCAAGTTTTTTCTTTTGAAAATGTTGAGGGAAAGGAAGAGGAGGTTTTAAGATAGGAGGGTTATCCGGGAAGGTAATGGAACCAGGTTGGTATGGCCTCTCCTTTGGCTCTTCTTGCTTGTGCTCCTCTTGATTTGCCTCAGTCTCCGAGTTGCTTGATGATGATGAGGGCATGGTCTTCTCATTCTTGCTTTTCACTTCAATCTTTTCCCACTTCTCAAGGTGATAGCTTTACACTGCTCCTTGGGGTTAACTTGAGTGTTACTTGGGAAGGAGCCCTGCTACTGTGAACTGATAGCTGAAGCTATTTGACCCATTTGAATCTCAATGTTCTTCATTGTTGACTCTAAAGTGTCAATCCTTGAATCAGTCTTCACTTGGTTAGCTTTGGATTCTGCAAGGAATCCACTCAATAAGTCCTCCAACAATGGTTTCTTCTCTTGACGCATAGGCACTGGTATCCCTGGTGGAGGATTCAACACATTCCTATTATTGGAATAGAAAAAATTCTCATGATTCCTCACTCCTGGATAGTACTGATTTGGAACTTGAGCATTGACTTTTGTAATTGTATCATCCACTGTTTAGGTAATTGGCCTGTTTTGTAGTTGTGGAGGGTTCACTAGATAAATAACCCATACTTGTTGTTGCTTGCTCTACAAATGGCTTCACACCTTGAAGAGATGGAATCTGATATGATAAACTTGACAATTGTGCTGAAATAGCTGTCATGTGATCAACCTCAAACATACCTGCATGGGCCACCTTTTGACAACTGATATCTCACTAGGAATCTCATAAGTGTTAGAAGCCATTTCTTCTATCAAGGTAAATGCATCGTCCACTGTTTTACCCATCAAAGTGCCTCCAGCTGCTGCATCCACCAATGTCCTAGTGGGAACTGTCATACCATTGTAAAATATTTGCAACTGCATCCAATTTTGAAATCCATGTTGTGAACATTTTCTCAACAATTCCTTAAATCTCTCCCAAGTTTCATAAAAAGATTCTGACTCTAGCTGCTTGAATTGGCCAATGTCTGCACTCATCTGAGCTATTTTTGCTGGTGGGAAGAATTTCTGAAGGAATTTCTGAACTAGCTCCTCCCATCTGTTCACACTACCTAGTTGCAACCCTTGCAACCATGCCTTTGCTTTGTCCAGAAGAGAGAATGGGATAATCCTCAAACGAATCACTTCTTCTCCAACACCATTCCACTTTACTGTATCGCATTTTTCCAATTATGATTGGAGATGGATCATGGGGTCTTCGACTGGAGAACCACCATATTGATGTTGTTGAACCATGGTAATCAAAGTTGGCTTCAACTCAAAATTATTGGTTGCTATTGGTGTCCTCACCATCCCCGAATAATTATCTTGAATTATGGGCTTGAAGTAATCCCGCAATTGCATTTGATTGTTTTCATCGTTGGGCTCCATTGCCTCTTGTTCAACTCTTCTATCTCTTCTTATCTGTCCCAACATCGTCCCTATTTCAAGATTTAATGGTACTAATTTGGCACTCTGAGAGCGTCTCATATACCACTTATCCTGCCAAGCACAAACAAAGAGAAAAACCAGAAATATTTAGAAATATAAGTCTAAATTAAAATTCAAACCTATTACTATCGATATTGATAGAAAAGTAAACAAATTCTCCGGCAACGGCGCCAAAAACTTGTTTGTGATCTACTGCAAGTGTACAGTGTCAACGATGTAGTAATAATCCAATTAGATCGGGTATTGTCCACAAGGAATTGTTACTCTATCAATTACCGTTTCACAGATTTCAAACTTTATTTAGACAATGAAATGGAGATATTAAACGGATTAAAATGCTGAAAATTAAATGAATTAAAGCAATTGAAATTAAAGAGAATTCAATAAGGGAATAGATCTAGAGATTTAATTTCACTTAGTTTGCAAATCAAGATTAATTGGGGTTATTCATCATTAAATTCATCTCGAAGTTTATAAATCAAATCCAATGTTTATCAATCCCCTCTCTCGAGTGCCGGATCAAAACCTCAAAGTGGGATTGAATCTCGACCTCTTGATAAAGACCCAATTCCCAATTATGCATTAAATTTTAGGGATTTTTCAATGATCTCACAAGATCCTATAAACCTCTCGATTCTATAGCAATCTCATGTCATAATTCTCATTTTCCAACTTAAAGAACCCTCTCTCGAGTGTCGCCCCTTAGATCTAAGTTCAATTAATTTATGGCCAGTAAATCAAAAGCATTAAACATAGAGAATTGCAATTCAAGATTAATTGGGGTTATTCATCATTAAATTCTTCTTGAAGTTTATAAATCAAATCCAATGTTTACAATCCCCTCTCTCGAGTGCCGGATCAAAACCTAAAAGTGGGATTGAATCTCGACCTCTCTATAAAGACCCAATTCCCAATTATGCATTAAATTTTAGGGATTTTTCAATGATCTCACAAGATCCTATAAACCTCTCAATTCTATAGCAATCTCATGTCATAATTCTCATTTTCCAACTTAAAGAACCCTCTCTCGAGTGTCGCCCCTTAGATCTAAGTTCAATCAATTTATGACCAGTAAATCAAAAGCATTAAACATAGCGAATCATGAATAAACTTGAGAAATTTCAATAATAATGAATAAAACCCACAATCAATCCATCAAAATCAAACTAAGATCCATTTAATCTCTAGAGAATAGAATTAGTCCATGGACAGGATTACAAGAGAGAAATTGAAAGACAAAATCATCAAGTTAAAATGTAAATGGAAGAAAAGTGAGAAAACCCCCTTCTTCTTCAAGAATTTCTCTGCAACTTTCCTCTTCCAACCTCTTCTCTTGCTCTCCTCCTTCAACTACTCTAATCTATTCAAAAATTAGAAGAAATGTAAGATCCCCTCTAATTAACCCTAAAGTGAGCTTATATGCATCATTTGTTCAAAAAGACCAAAAAAGACCAAAAAGATGCCAAAAATAAAATAAATTGCGCATTAGAGCCGTGATGGGCTCCGTCGGCGCCCAAAAGCTTTATTTTTTCTGCTTCTCTTTCTGCAGCTTTGTGCTTCTTGGACACTTCTTTCTCCACTTTTCCATCACTTCATGAACTCGATTTCCCGAAAATCTTGGCCTCATTTTTGGCTTCATTTTCACCTCTTTTAAGTTCCTTGTTCTCCTACAAAACACTACAAAACACACAAATAAGATCTACACTAATCAAATCATCAACAACTATATGCAAGTATGTATGTATTAACATGTATCATGCAAGTATGTATGTATTAACATCTATTGACCATGGTTTATTCATGAAGAAAAAGATCTAAAAACCTAAGTTAACACCTAAAGGAGCCTAAAACCTCTAAGTATGCATTCCATGCACTAATACCTAAAAGCTAAGCAAATTCATCTAAAAATCTATCAAAAGTGACATGCAAAACACTAACCAAAAATCAACATATCAGCCTCCCAACAAGTACTCGGTTTAAAGTCATCAGCCCGAGTTTCCCTTTTCCTTAAGGTGGATCATCAAAAGGAACGCCCTTGACAATCCTTTCTGCTTGAGTAGCATCCAATAAATCTGCATATCCACGAGAGTCGAGCTTTCCCATTACGAAAGTATTAACAATGGAATCCTCAAGATGGTCAAAAGTAACATTATCCAAGAATGTATTTTCAATAGGAGCATTAACGACATCAACTCTAAGGCATTCATCTTATTATTTAGGAAACTTCATCGCCTTGAAGATATTGAATATGACCTCTGGATCTTGAACTCTCATAGTTAATTCTCCTTTATGCGCGTCAATCAATGTCCTCACCGTAGCTAAGAATGGCCTACCAAGTATGATTGGAATTTCTTGATCTTCATCCATATCTAAAACAATGAAATCTGCCGAGAAGATGAATTTATCAACTTTCACCAGAACGTCCTCAACAATTCCCCTTGGATAGCTAAAAGACCTATCGACAAGTTGCAGAGTGACAATTGTAGACTTTGCCTCCCCCAAACCAACTTCTAATATATAGACAAAGGCATCAAGTTGATACTAGCATCCAAATCACATAAAGCTCTACAGAAATATTGGCTCCCAATAGTGCATGTAATACTAAAATTTCTTGGATCCTTGAGCGTTGGTGGTAACTTCTTCTGGAGAATAGCACTGCACTCCTCTGTCAAAGAACCTGTCTCAAATTCCCCCAACCTTCGCTTGTAAGATAAAATCTTTTTCATGAACTTAACATAGCTCAACATTTGCTCCAATGCATCAGCAAAGGGAATATTTATGTGGAGCTTCTTGAATACCTCAAGGAATTTGGAGAACTGCTTGTCCAACTTTTGCTTTTGTAAACACTGAGGAAAGGGTGGTAGCAGCTTGTAAGGCATAACACTCTTTTGAATGTCCTGTTGCTTCTCTTCCTGCTTTTGCTTCTCATCTACTGACTTCTCTAAAGTAGGTTCAACTGAATCATTAGGCTTCTGAATCACCTCAGGCAACTCCTTACCGCTCCTTAAAGTAATTGTTTTGCATTACCCATTATTATCCCTCTCAGGATTGATCTCAGTGTTACTTGGAAAAGTGCTTTGAGGTCGGTTATTGAGATTGTTGGCCAATTGACCAACCTGCATTTCTAGATTTTGAATAGAAGTTGTTTGGCTCTGAAGTGTTAACAACCAATTGTTGCACTATCTCTTCCAATGGTGACTTATTCTCTTGGAATTGGGCCTGAGGAGGTATTTCGAGTGGGAACATAGGTCTCATTGCTGGAGGATTCCCTTGATGTTGACCCCATGATAGGTTAGGATGATTTTTCCACCCCGGATTATAGTAGCTCTGATGATTTTGCTGCCCATTATAATTTCCCACATACTGCACTAATTCAACATTTAGAGAACACTGATCACTAGGATGGTTACTTCCACACAGATCACAAGTCACATAAGGGCTTTGAATAGAATGAACACCCAGAATGTCAAATTTCTTAGATAGCGCTGCCACCTGTGCAAATAATGCAGTGTCTAACACCCACCACTTTTTTCAACTGTAAAAATTAATTTAAGCGCTTGAAAACTCTACAGATGTAATTCCAAAAAGTAAGAAAAGCCCCACTCAAAAAGAAAAAAATATAAACCCCATTAGTGGGATGGTCCCAAGGAAAGGATCGTCCCCATGGGAGGCTGGCCCCTTGGGGCTACCCTATAAATAGGGGTGGCCCCCCCTCAGTTTCCCTCGCCGCCCCTTGCTCTCATTTTTCTCCTTCGACCTATTTGTGCTCTCCTACGTCCCTACACACATCAAGAAGTTAGAATAAAGCGTTGTGCCACTGAAAGTGTGTTACGGTGGGGAATGAAGGCTAGGTTTGCATCTCTTACTTGTCTAATGATAATTTACATAATGTCATGCATCATAAATGTTACCGTGCTTTAATTCATGCATGAGGCTATCTATTATAAATGTTAAATTCATAACCATGGGTACTATGTCGTTTTGCTGGACCATGGGGATCATCATTATGATATATTATTGGGTGTTATGCTGTTACGCTGGACCCGAAGGTGACACTATCACTGGTTAGTACTGAAACTCATGAGACCTCTCAGTTGCTGGTTATTGTATCGATGCCTCGGATCACATGTTACGAGTGAATGATGCTTGGCCTGCGATGCCGTGTGACCACGTTCCATTCATATCACTGCTTGCTGTTGTGGCATAAATGTCTGATGATTGTTGTTCTGTATTTATTATTATGCATGTAAGACTTGTTTACCCTGCTTGATCTCACCGAGTTATTGAGGATCTTTCCAGGGAATTAAGATGGGTTAGGATGGATTTATTCCAGGAGTTATGGCCAAACTCGGTCTATGTAGAGACTTTTGTGTATGTACTCTCCCCATGTCCTGTCAGATCGATTTAACTATGGTGGCGATGGTTCCATACATCTAGACGCCTCTTTTTGACTACTCCTCTTTTGTTATTTTGGTATTTTTGTAGGGGTTTCGCCCTTGTTACCTTTTTTGTTGTCTTTTTGCTATAAAGAATGTAATAATTAACAAACTCTATATTTTCAATATAATAGTATTTTCCTTACTAGTTTGTATTGTATTATTGATGATGTGAGTCACTATGCTTCTGCATGTGCGATTTTGATCGAGTGGATTGAGCACTCGACATCCTAACTGTTGCATCTCGCACTGGGTCAACGAGGCGGGGTGTGACAATTGTTTTGGTATCAAAGCCTGGTTTTGGACACTGCCCACTCTTATTTTTAAATAAGACCGGGTGCCGGCCAGGTGGGGCCAAGCTGGCCCCTCTAAGGGTTGGCCTCCTTGTTGCTTTTTAGCAACCCCACCCCCACCTCCCCATAATTTTCTATAAATAGAGAGGGAGGAGGGGAGTTCTTTCACTCACCCTCTTCACCTCTCTTGTCTTTCTTCTTTCTTAGCTATATACCTCTTTTTTGTAACGTACCTTCTAATCCTCTCCAAATTTCATCTTAAAAAAAAAAAAAACTTGATGGAGCAAAGACCAAAAAAGTTTAAGAAGAATGTTGAGGGTGAAAGTTCTCAACCTTCTTGATTCAGATCTTTCCCTTCAATTCCAGTTCAGACGGGAAGACTGGTAATTTTACCAGATGAATACTACCCTATGCTCCATGACAAACTTTCAACCTTAGGTTGGACACCAGTCATCAATCTTGAAAGGTGCATTTTTCGGTCTTTTGTTGCCTCATTTTATGAAAATTTAACCGTTAAAAACCAAGATCCTTTCACCATCACTACAAAGGAGCATGGTGTTGATATAACCCTCAAGTCTGAAATATTGTCAGAAATTTTAGAAACCCTTGAGAGAGGACCACTCTGTGATATTTACACGTCCAGAGGAAGGTTAACTGCGGTCCCAAACTCTCAACATATGTTTAGGTGTCTTACTTCTTAGCCTGATTTCATGGTCTCTAAGATTTTTACCAAAGAAATTAAAGAGCAATATAATCCTCTTATTCAAGTGATCAGGTCAAATATTTTGCCCCAATCTAGTAAAAATTCTACTTCTACTCACCCTTAATGTTTTTTGGCATACTGTTGGATAAAGGAAATTCATGTGAATCTTCCTATTATCATCTTGCGTCACATGGCACATTGCACTCGGGAACAAACTTGTCTTCCATACGAAGCACTATTAAACAAAGTGTTCCGTCGTTTCAGACTTTTTCCTCGTCCAACTGAGATAACATATCCCTTGTACGGTGACATCACCGAAACTGTGTTGAACTCAAGTGGACCCAAAGGAAGTCGTGCGGTTAAAAGACGAGAAAATGTGGCGACTGAGTGGGAAGGTTTTCTGAAATAAAAGAAGACACTTCTCCAGAAGATCTTGAGGATTTTAACCTTGATTTTTCTGATATTTTAGAAGATGAGGCAGACCCTCCTACGGAAGAATACGTTTCTCCATCCACAACACAAGAACACAATAATGTCACCCAACAACAACTTGTGGAGCAAATGCGAGAAATGATGCTAGCAATCGATGAGCGAATGATGAAAAGCATGAGAGACCAGTTTGAAGAACAAAATCACAGCAGCGAAGAACAAAATCGTAACCTCAGAGAACATAAAGAGGCTATCAACTCACTACTCAAGTGGCGCGAGGAATGCTATGTCACAGTACCAAGGATCTCTCATCCAGTTTTAGGTGAGAGAATTTGGACAATCATCCCAACAAGCACAAGATTCATCAGCGAATCTAAATCTCAACCTTGGGGCCTCTCAGTTTCCTAACCTAGCTTTTGTTGGGCAAGTTATGGAAACTCCTAGATACTCTCTCAGCATGGAACTGTCAGTATCTCAATTCTCTTCCGAAAATTTTGATTTCATACTTCCTCAATAGTTTACTCACGATGAATCTGAAGTTTTTAAATTTTGTAATTAGTTGTTAGGAAAATCTTGCAGTAGGTTCAGGTAGCTTCGTAGTAAGTCAAAGTATTTTGAAGGTAATTTAGACATCCTTGTAGCGATTGGAATAGTTTGTAAAATTTTGTATTAAAAAAAGAAAAAAAACTTCATGTCGAATTTTCAGCTCATGATATACTAAACGTTATGTGATGTTGTGTGTTAGACTATTTGTGGTAGGCCTACTCGTCGAGTGAATTTCTTCACTATTAATGGGTTTGACATGGTATGGGACACAACAAACTCACTCAAATACTGCCAAGAAATGCGATATGAGGTAACCTACGGACCTGCTGTGTAGCAGTTCATGGTAGAAGGTTGACTTACCATTAGTATCGTCAAGTTCACATGGTATGGGACATGAGAACTCGAAGGATAATAATTGTAGACGGCTTTCCACATAAATTTACAAAAGGCCACGCACACATCCCCTTGATTTGACCATGTCCCTTGTCACCAAATTCATGCGGAATGGGACGTATGAATTTAGACGATAATAGGAATCGTCAGGTCTTGGTGATAGGTGAGCATAGTATAAACAAGTGCGAAGGATTTGCGACATGTAGATGTAGGTGACAACATGAGGAAAAGGTCGTGAAATTGTCTGTGGCATGAACTGATATTCAACAACATAGTTATTCTCACAAATACACAAGAAATTTTTAAAGTGTTTTAAAAATACAAGTACTACGATAATCGTCTTTGAAAGCATTAAAATCACACTTTTGATTTTGTTTTTAGACCAACCTAAAGGTACAATGCCACGGTGCTCTAAGGCTCCTCATTTTCCCTATTACCTAGCCTAGAAAACTATGAGGTTAAAGCCTATGACATGTCACTGAAGAACCATGTCTGTGCACTGTATCACGAATCAATCTTCTTGTCTTCCTCATAACTCATATTGCACATTCTGTGCTAATATGAAGCCAATCTGCAGACAATGTAGGTACAAACAAGAAGTCAGCACTCCCCTAGCTCCTCTCAACAAGCGTTTATGTTTATGGAGCCGCAAGAGGACACTGGATCTAAACCTACTTCCTCTATCTCTGAACAAGCGACGGACGGCAACACTAATGCCCCAACAACCGATTAAACTATTGTAGCTCCTTTCAATGGAGTAGTCGTACCATTTAGCATGGAACAATTTTTTCAAGGCTTTACTGAATACATGAAGGCGTCAATGAGAGGTTCAGTCCAGAGCATTGCTGATCATCAAACTGCGGTCCCTCAGCCGCACTTGGAACCGACTAAGCAGAAGATGGATCAGATGACCAATCAAATTACAAAGTACAAACGACTACAGCCCATCACTTTTGATGGAAAACCTGACTCGAACGAAACCTACAAGTGGCTAGAAGAAACTCGAAAGCCGCTCGAGGCAATGAGAGCGTCTGAAAAAAAAATCCCCCTTGCTGTTTACCAGTTAGGTGGACAAGCCAACTCCCGGTGGAAAACAATTAAGGAAGACCCTCAAGTAAATGTCAGTACCATGACATGGCAACAATTTGAAGCTGAATTCATCAATGAGTATTTTCCAAATACTGTCAAGAGAAAGAAGAGACAATAATTTGGAAAACTCTTTCAAGGAAATATGACAGTTCGGGAATACGCAGCCAAATTCACGGAACTCTCAGTTTTCTCTTTCTCTACCATCACCATCGAGAGGGACAAAGTTGAAATTTTTTTTAACAGATTGGGGCCCGACATTAGGCAAGCCCTTGCCTTTCTAGAGCTTGATAACTTTAGAAAACTGGTGAACATGGCTATAAATTATGAGCAGGAGAAGCTTGGGCAGGAATAGAGGCGAAACCGGGGAAAACGAGTCATTGTGCCGGTACAACAGTCTGGTAGGAAGAGACCTTACCGGCCAAATCAAAACGTTAACCTCAGCATGGGAAACCCCCAAAACCCTCAGGTCCAAATCGCTCCCCTTGCTCCAGCACAACAAACTTTCCAACGGAACACTCATAATCGCCAAAATCAAGCAGGCCAAAGAAATGCAAATAATCGACGATTTCCCTTACCTCCTCCTCCTCCAAATCAACAACCACAAGATCGAGATCGTATGTGCTTCAAGTGTGGCCAGGTGGGCCACATTCAAAAAAACTATCCTCTACCATCCGCTGGCCAACCTAGATCCCCAGCTGCACCAGTTCAGCAAGCAAACCCAAGGGCTCCACCACCACCATGACAACAACAAGTCCCTAGGCAGCAAAGACACGCCTACGCTGTTGTTGAACGACAGATGCTGAAAACTTACGTGGTGAAAGGTACCTTTTCTTTCCTTTACATGTTGGTACATGTCTTATTTGATTTGGGTTCTACACTTTATTTTATTTCTACCCAAGTTGTCCAAAAATTTGGACTCCAACCAATGGCTACTCCCGCTACAATTCGGGTATCCACGCCAATAGAACCGGGTACGAAAATAAATCAAATATATTCCAATTGTGAACTTAAAATATTGGATCATTAGCTAGTAGCGGGCCTCTCAGTAATGGATTTCATTAACTTTGATTTTATCTTGGGTATGGATTTGTTAACACCTTTACATGCTCAAATAGATTATCAGAAGAAGCAAGTTCGACTGACGCTGCCTAATGGAGATAACTTGAAAATCCAAGGGGCCCGTAGACACATTCATCATTCTACCATGTCTCTTATAAGATCTCAGATGCAAGCTCTTTTAATACTTGATCAGGATGAAGATAGTATATTGTCCAGTCATCCTCCCAGCTTGAAAGATATTCCAGTTGTTCGTGAATATCCAAGGGTATTCTTAGATGAACTTGTTGAACCAATTATCCTCATGTCCCTTACGAGAATATGTCCCTATTATAAAAGATTTTGATGATTATAAAACTACATTATGTTTATGATATTACTACACATATGGCATATCTAATATCTCTTGAAGGTTTCAAAGATTCAATGATGCATGGCGAACATATTAAAAGATCTTCTTGAAGGCCATGATCGTTTGAAGAAGTTTAGTTGTATGATTAGATTATGATAGGTTGTAGGACCTTCTTTTTTCATGTGATTCAGCAATATGCATGCCTGCATGTTTTAATTGATCCATTCCATATTCGATTTAATCCGGCTACATTGTGTTTTATCAAGCTTTAATCGAAAAATCAAAAATCATTTTTATAAAGTCTTTCAGGACGCTAATAAAATATTAGGAAGCACAAGGTTGATTTGAACTGATTAATAAGGATGCTTACTTATTAGTAGTGACCTTTCTTTTTGTCAACCTTTGAGAATGTCAGGACGCTGACTTAGTTTCAACTCGCTGAAAGTTCTTTTTGTTATTAAGTGATTTCTACCTTTAAGGACGCTGATAAGTTATAAGTTGAATAAATTATCAGGACGCTACTTGTGTAGGAGCTCTCTCATCTTTAAAATTAACTTAAATAACTTTCAGGACGCTTATCGTCTGTCAGCGCACTTAACATTGTTTTAAAACTATTTTTAATAGTTCAAGATGCCTACTCTTGACTAGAGCCCTCGTGTGTCAAATGTTTTAAAAATAAAGTAGGACACTTACTGAGAAGTAGCGCCCTCACAATTTGAGTCGTTCAATTGTCAAAGTAAGTCAGGATGCTTACTATTCAGTAGCGCCCTCACTTCATTGTTCAGTAACACGCTGATGTTCTATGAGCGCCCTTAAAGGCACAAAAAGACAGAAAAAGTATTTTTGCTGTTCTGACATTATTGCTATTTCTGTTAACTTTTTTAGAAACGTACAAATACTTTTTCATAACTTTTCAGAATTGTACAACAATTTTTTCAAAAGTTTTTAAACGTTCTAAAACCTCATAAGAACATTCCTCTTTCATGAAAGGATCACATGATTTAGATGTTATTGATGAGTTTAGTTTTATACATACTATTTTGTAGGAATTTCATTAGGTTTATAGATATATCTTACTAATTTCTAGGTATTTTGGCTTAATTTGCACATTTTGTATTTTAGGTGCATTTTAGAGTTTTTGTGCATTCTAGAGGTTAATTTTAGTTATTTTCTTGAATAGAATGCCTTAGGTTTGTTTAGGAAAATACATAGGATTTTTAGTGGCATTTGCATAATAGCATGTTCATTTTAGATCATAGGTTCATGTTAATTGTTGATATCTTGTTAGTTAGTTGATTTGCTCACTTATGGTTGT
Source organism: Paratinospora sagittata (assembly GCA_035771175.1). Lineage (NCBI taxonomy): Eukaryota > Viridiplantae > Streptophyta > Magnoliopsida > Ranunculales > Menispermaceae > Paratinospora > Paratinospora sagittata. The sequence continues at coordinate 33,685,514 of CM069590.1, forward strand.
TTTGTTTTGTAGGTAATAAAAGATGGAGATTGTGGTGAATCGAAGCACAAATGATGGTGGAAAGAAGCCAACAATATGTGCGAGAAGTATACAAGGAAGTGTGCAAGAATGAAGATTGAACAAGAGAAGAGAAGACAACCAGTATTGTTCTGGGCGCTGTAGCGCTTGGAATGGCATTGCAGTGCCCAGATTGTGATAAAATGAGTGAAAAAAAAGGCATGGAACGCTGCAATGCTACCCCCTCGAGCGCTGCAGTTCTCCCGCGCAAATGTTGTTTTTTTTGCCTTTGTGTTTGGGCAATTTTGGCAATTCAAATCTTATGCGATGTAGGGCATATTATATATCAATTTTTAGGGTTTTTTGGGGAGAGGTCATAGGAGAAAGAAGCAAGACGGCCAGGTTGTTGTGGAGACGAAAATTGGCTTCGGAAGCGTGGAGGATTGAAGATCTACAGTATTTGTAGCATATTTTGTAGAGGATTTTCATGTTTTCTATCTCATTTTGTATTTTCTTCTCCAAGCTACGAACTAAATTTGAATTCTAGAGAATAGATGGATCTTAGTTGTTTTTTATGGATTGATTATGGATTTTATTTCATTGTTAATGTGATTTTCTATGATTTTTCATGATTTTCTTTATTTAATTCTTTTGATATACTGATCATGAATTGAATGAACCTAGATCCAAGGGGCGACACTCGAGAGAGGGTTCTTTGTGTTGGAAAATGATAATTGTGACATGAAATTTCTATAGGATCGAGAGATTTATAGGATTTTATGAGATCATTTAAAAATCCCTAGAATTTAGAGCATAATTAAGAAAGGGATCTTTATCGAGAGATCGAGACCCAATTTCAATTATAGATTTCAATCCGGCACTCGAGAGAGGGGATTGATGACCATTGGATTTGATCTATAAATCTAGAAAATGAACTTAACAGTGAATGATTCCAATTAATTCTGATTTGAAACTAAGTGAAGTTGATTCTCTAGATCCATTCCATAATTGAATTTTCCTTACTTTAAATTTCTTTAGTTTCATTTAATTTTCAGCACTTTAATTCATTTAATATCTCCATTTGATTATCTAGATAAAGTTTAAAACCTCTGAAACGGTAGTTGATAAGGTAACAATTCCCTATGGACACGATAACCTGACTCACAATCGGTATATTTGATTTTTCTTTTTATTGTGTCTTTTTGTAGAAATGACATACATATATAGCCACTTCATTTTCCAAGATAACTTTGGGTGAGTGGATCTTGTTACAACGTTTTCAGCATCACTTTCCTACCTTCAACATCAACTAGAACACCTTCAACATCAAGTGGACAATATTAATGCTGCAAGATCTCACCATACTATGACCGGTATCGGAGCTGCAACCATGAGAGATTTTGGAATGTATTCAAGTATGGAACAAGTACAATATGGTCAACATTGGGAATACAATTGTATGGGTGACCCTTACCCCCATGAATACCATTCGGGTATATATGACCATGAGAACTGCTCCTACAATGACTTGTGGAATGAATTGCAACCTCTACCGAGCATTTACAACCACGTGGAGAAGAAATCACCTTTGGAGGAGGCATTGAGTTCTTTCATGAGTTGGAGAATTCAAGAAGAGCCATTTACTTCAAACAGGAACGAAGAAGATGTTGAAAGGGAAATTTTTTTATGCCAAGACATGACACCACCACCACCACCAAGGCAACTGACTATTGCAGAAGAGATACAACGTTATGAAGCCTTGAGAGGAGGAGAAACGAGTACATATCACCAACCAAATGTGATTGAACATGATAATCAAGCGGTGTTTATGGATGTGCTCGAGTGTGATAATCAGGAGGTGCCTATGGATATACAATCGGGTAATCTTAAGATGCCATATGTTGAAGAGGTGGCTACCAAGGTGGAAGAGTGCTTGGATGTCAAGGAATATAATTTTGATTTTGAGGATCCGTTTGCTCAAGGGCTACAAGTTGAAGTTGTAGAGGTTAATGATAAAAGCCATTTAGAGGTGCTTGAAGGTCAATGCCTAAACATTTGGAAAGCACCAACATAATATTTTGATGAAATTCCTCCACATGTTGAGAGTGATGCTTCATCGGACTTTGTGTTTCCACCGACGGATCAGTCATATCAATTTTTGTGGGAGGAGTGCACAAGTCCGATGATTCCGTCATCAAATCTAAAAAATGAGGAAAACGGGAGGATGCTCGAAATAATAAGGAAACATGCACGATTCAAATAAGAAGAGAAAGTCTAGCTAATGATTGAAAAGAAGCGCTTGTTGGGAGGCAACCCAACTAATTTTTAGTTTTCATGTTTTGTTTTATTTTTAGTCATTATAGTATAGCACTTGCATATTGTATTATTCATTAAATAACAAGTTTCCTTTTCTTTTTCAGATCAAATAAAAAAGATCAGTGGCCCAAAAAAAAAAAAAAAGAAGGGCAGTTGTTCTGGGCACCGCTGCGCCATTCGTGGCACTACGACACCGTTACGCTGTGATAAAAAATAAAAAAACTCCTTTTCAATCCTTCATTTCGTTCCAACAACTCCTTCAAAACCTTTTTCCCTTCTTCCCCAAATCTTCAAAAAAAAATAAAAAATACAAAAATCTCACCATTCTCCACCCATTTCTTTTCATATTTTCTATTCATTCGTAGGTTTTAATCATATTCCCCATCTTGGACGGATTTGTGGGTTGAAATATCATTCACATTCATCTTTGAAGCAACCTAGGGCATCCGAAAAATGGGAACACTAGCATCCCCTATGTTTTATTGCTAGTATTGTTGAGATTTCATCCAAGTTTGAGCTTCATGGTTATATTCTCTTGGATTTGAGATGGTTTTGAATGGCATGACCTTGCGTTTGTTGGAATTTATGTGAGTATTGTGGAATTTTGGCTTTTTTTTGCGGCAATTGTACCCAAATTTGGTAAACGTGTTGGAGTGCCCTCTAAGTGTTGGATCTATTGCCTTAGAGTCCATCTTGAATTAGTGGAGCTGAGTTTTTGTGGAAGACTTTGAGATATCAATTCCGGTGAAATGGCACCCAAAAGGGCAAAACCTTCTTCTTCCTCCCAATCTTATGATCATACAAAGTTTATCAGTCATGAGACTTCCAAACAAATTTTATGGCTATGTGTTGAGGAGAAGCTTAATAAAAAAGCGAGGCATATGTGTCCCTCCCCTGCAATACCCAGAAATTGTAAACACGATTGTTGCAAGACGATGGCAGAATTTTGTATGACAACCTCAACCCGCAGTTATTTCGGTCGTGCGTGAATTCTACGCCAAAGCCCATGAAAGAAGTGTTGACTACAAAGTATTTGTGCGGGGGAAGATGGTGCCATTTGATAGAACCACCATCAATGAATTGTACAGGTTACAAAACATTGATGGTGATGACTACTCGAAGTATGTTGCCACATGAATTGACACTGAAGAAATTATCAAAACTCTTTGCCCAACGGGAAGTTGGAAAATTTACAAAGGGGAGCCAAAAACAATGCCAAAGAAGGGATTGAACTACTTAAGCAAGGCGTAATTGAACTTTTTGAACGCTAATTTGATTCCAGGAGATCATAAGAACGACATATCCAAAGAACGAGCAGCACTGCTCTATGCTATTATGACTGGAAAGTCCATTGATGTGGGAAAAGTAATTCAAAGTTCCATCATCTACAACATTAAACCCCCCACCACTAGTGGGCTTAGTCATCCTTCACTTATATGTGCCTTCTGTGATAAGGCAGGAGTTAGATGGAATAAGGATGAAGAGTTACTGCAGCCTAAGAGAGCAATTACAGTAGCACTTTGGTTCATCTTAAGCAAGATGATGACGCAGAGATCCCTCCTGAATGGGGACCTAGTGTTGATGCCTCTTCATCAAGGCATCTTTGTGAAGAATCACCTCAGGCACAATCTTTGTCAATGGTTGATAGAATCAACCATCTTGAGCATGAGGTTCGCACTCAAAACCACCACATGGACCAATTCTTCCATTATTCAATTGAGCTCAACCAATCAATGGTGCAAATGTTCATTGCATCTGGCCTTAATGCTGGCCCTGCTGCGGTTCAATTCCCACAACCACCACAATTCCGTGAGTCTCTGCAACAAGAAGAAGACAAGGACAAAGAGGATGACAACTGATGATGTTTTGGGGAGTTTCTTCACCTTTCCCTTACTATTTTATATCCTTTGCATCTGCGTTTATTTTATCATTAAGGACAATGCTAAATTTCAGTTTGGGGGAGTTCAATGTTTATATTGCTTAGTTTAATTTGCATATTTTAGTTCGTATAGTTTAAGTTGCATATTTTAGTTTGCATACTAGTGTAAATTTTGAAAATTTTAGTCTTTGTTTTGTGTTTAAAAGAAATGCTAGGTCATGGATACTTCTATGTTCTTTTATGAATTTTGATGTGATTTAACTTTGAATCGATGATCTAAGATTGGATTGGCACTCATTTCTGAACATGACCTTTGGAAAATTAGAAAGTACTTTTAAGTCTGTGTACTTGATTTGCTTTGCCATGTTTATTGGACATTTTTGATGACTTTTGAGTGTGAATCATATCATGAGTGCCACTTACTTTTTAAATTGAGATTTTTGAAAGTTAAGCATCTTTAGGTCTCACTTTTCAAACGGAACTCTAGAACTTGCTTGATATTTTCTAGAGGCAAAATCCTAGGGATCACACCATGATAGAGATGATTTAGGCCATTTTTGGATAGATTGAGCCAAAAAGCCTACCCAATTGTTGTATTGCCCCTAGTCACCCTATTTGAGACTTATATTCTGTTTATTGTCACCTACAATGATTAGCCAAATCCTTTTATTGAATTTCCCCTGTTTTCACCCTTACACCCTTAAATCTTTTTGAAAATGTGAATTGCAATGGGTTGGGTTATTTTTCATGGGAATTTATCTGTACAAGTTCTATGGAACGAAAATGATATGTGAAGGTGATGAGAAAAGATTTAAAATGGTTCAAAATATGTGAAAAAAAGAAGAAAAAGAAAGATGAAGAATGAAAAAGATTCAAAAATGGAAAAAAAAATATTTTTCTTCATCAATGAGTGAAATAAATAAATTTGGGGGTATTTTGGGAGGCAATGTGAATGAAAATGTTGATTTAAAAAAAACAAAAAAATCTTGTTTTGGATAATGTGTTGGGTTTGGCTTATTTCGTTAGGCATAGGATGTGTAAAAGTGTTACGTATCAAAGAGGCTTTGGGTGTATTGAGCTTCATTTTATCCTTGTTCTTATACATTTTCCCTTGGCCTTACTTTACAAGCTTAATAAAGTCATATTGATCTTAACTGGTGTGAGACCTACGTTAGTGGAGAGAAATGTGAAAAGCAAGCATATGAAGTTCATGTTTTGTTTTGTTGAGATCATATCTCTATCTTGCTTGCATTTGTATATATGATTTACGAGTGGTCATGTGAAGGATTTCTTTGCTTATTTGTCAATGAGGATAAAAAGAAGGCATGGTTTTGTAGGTTGAAATTCTAGACAACAAGTTTAAACTTTCAAAGTTTTCCTTGAGTTCTGCTGTATGAGATGTATGCTATCTTTGAGATCATGAGAATCCATTTTTTTGCAAATCAAATCCTTGTTCATCCAAGAATATGTGAAGAGTTTGGCGTTCAACTTTATTTTTCTCTTTGCTCGGGACGATCAAAGTCTAAGTTTGGGGAAATTTGATAAGTTGAGTTTTAGTTGTTAGTTTACATGTTTATTTCATAGGTTTTTAGGTGCCTTTAGCTAGTTTTTAGATATATTTGCATTAATTACTCATATTTAGTGTTTTAGGTCCATTTAGATGTTTTTATGAATTTTAGAAGTTAGTTCTAGATATTTTCATGAATTGCATGCATTAGGCTAGCTTTGGAAAATAATCATGATTTTTAGGTATTTTTTCTAAAGTCAATTGCATCATTTTCATATTAATATTCTCATATTTTACATGTTAATACATACGTACTTGCATATAGTTTTATATTAATTGATTAATATAGTTTACTTACATTTGTTTTTGCTTTGTTTGTAAGTGAATAAGGAGCTTAATGAGGAGCAATTAAAGCCAAAATGAAGTCAAGAACATGCCCAAGAAGTCGACCAAAAGCCAACAAAAAGCCAAGAGAAGAATGCACAAAATGTGTATTTTTCACATTCTGGGCGCCGCGGTGCCGTTGCACATGAAGAAGAGACGAGGGAGAGAGAAGGGATTGATGATCATTGGATTTGATCTATAAATCTAGTAAATGAATTTAACAATGAATGATTCCAATTAATTATGATTTGCAACTAAGTGAAGTCGATTCTCTAGATCCATTCCTTAATTGAATTTTCCTTACTTTAAATTTCTTTAGTTTCATTTAATTTCCAGCACTTTAATTCATTTAATATCTCCATTTGATTATCTAGATAAAGTTTAAAACCTATGAAACGGTAGTTGATAAGGTAACAATTCCCTGTGGACACGATAACCCGACTCACAATCGGTATATTATAACTTGATTGTCGTGCACTTGCGATAAAATCAAGAACAAGTTTTTGGCGCCGTTATTGAGGAATTGTTAACTTTTCTATCAATATCAAAAGTAATAGGTTTGAATTTAAATTTAGACTTTTATTTTCCTGAATTTTTCTAATTTGCTCTCTTTGATTGTGACTGGCAGGACACGTGGTATATGAGACGCTCTCGGAGTGCCGAATTAGTACCATTAAATCCTGAGATAGAGAAAGCTTTGAGACTGATTAGAAGAGATAGAAAAATTGAGCAAGAGGCAATGGAGCCCAACAATGAAAATAATCAAATGTTATTGCAGGATTACTTCAAACCCGTAATTCAAGATAACTATTCAGGGATCATGAGGACACCAATAGTAGCCAATAATTTTGAGTTGAAGCTAGCTTTGATTACCATGGTTCAACAACATCAATATGGTGGTTCTTCAGTTGAAGACCCTATGATCCATCTCCAATCATTCTTGGAAAAGTGTGATACAGTGAAGTGGAATGGTGTTGGATAAGATGTAATTCGTTTGAGGCTTTTCCCATTTTCTCTTCGAGACAAAGCAAAGGCATGGTTGCAAGGGTTGCCACTAGGTAGTGTGAACACATGGGAGGAGCTAGTTCAAAAATTCCTTCAAAAATTCTTCCCACCAGCAATGACAACTCAAATGAGGGCAGAAATAGGCCAAGCAGAATGAGTCAGAATCTCTTCATGAAACTTGGGAGAGATTTAAAGAAATGTTGAGAAAATGTCCACAGCATGGATTTCAAAATTGGATGCAATTCCAAATCTTTTACAATGGTATGACAGTTCCCACTTGGACATTGGTGGATGCAGCGGTCGGAGGTACTTTGATGGGTAAAACAGTGGAAGATGCCCTTACCTTGATAAAAGGAATGGCCTCCAACACTTATGAGATTCCTAGTGAGAGATCAATTGTGAAGAAGGTGGCCTAAGCTGGTATATTTGAGGTTGATCACATGACTGCTATTTCAGCACAATTGTCAAGTATATCACATCAGATTGCATCTCTTCAACGTATGAAGCCATCTGTAGAGCAAGGAGCAACAAGTGTGGGCTATATGTCTGGTGAACCCTCCAAAACTACTGAACAAGCCAATTACTTGAACAATAGAGGATACAATTACAGAAGCAAAGCTCAAGTGGCAAATCAGTATTATTCAGGAGTGAGGAACCATGAGAACTTTTCCTATTCTAATAATAGGAATGTGTTGAACCCACCACCAGGGATACTAGTGCCTATGCTTCAAGAGAAGAAACCATCGTTAGAGGACTTATTTAGTGGATTTCTTGCGAAATAAAAAGCTAACCAAGCGAAGACTGGTTCAAGGATTGACACTTTAGAGTCAACAATGAAGAACATGGAGATTCAGATGGGTCAGTTAGCTTCAACTATTAGTTTACAGCAACAAGGCTCCTTCCCAAGTAACACTCAAGTTAACCCCAAGGAGTAGTGTAAAGCTATCACCTTGAGAAGTGGGAAAGAGATAGAAAAGACTGAAGTGAAAAGCAAGAATGAGAAGACCATACCCTCATCATCATCAGGCAATTCAGAGATTGAGGCAAATAAAGAGGAGCACAAGCAAGAAGAGACAAAGGAGACACCATACCAACCGGGTTCCATTACTTTCCCGGATAACCCTCCTATCTTAAAACCTCCTCTTCCTTTCCCTCAACGATTTCAAAAGAAGACGTTTTGGTGAAGGTTGACAAATTCATCTTCCCGATGAATTTTGTGGTGCTTGATATGGAGGAAGATGGAGATGCACCTTTGATACTTGGGCGACCATTTTTGGCTACGGACGAGCTTTGATAAACGTTCAAAAGGGTGAACTTACACTAAGGGTAAATGATGAAGAAGTGCTTTTCAACATCTACAAGACCCTCAAGTTCCCTTCTGAGATGAGCACATGCAACCGAGTTGATGTTATTGATGTGGTAGGGTGTTGCACTGAAGAGGTACATGAGATGACTACACTGGTGGATGCATTAAAAATGTGCCTTGTGAACTCTGTGGTTAGAGAGGGGGTATTAGATGAAGATGTTAAGCAGTGTGTGTTGTCACTTGAAGCCTCACCATTGGATTTTTCTCAAGACAAGCAAGAAATTATGAATGATTCTACTCCAAGTGAAGACAATGAGCCAAAACCTGAATTGAAGCCTCTGCCGAATCACTTGAGATATTCGTTCTTGGGAGACAAATCTACTTATCCGGTTATTGTCTCCTCCTCCCTATCTCATCTTGAAGAAGATAAATTGTTGAGAATATTAAGGGAGTACAAATCCGCCTTGGGATGGTCGATCAAATACATCAAAGGAATAAGCCCTTCAATATGCATACACAAGATACTTATGGAAGAAACTTACAAGCCTTCCATTGAACATCAAAAGAGGCTTAATCCGGCGATGAAAGAAGTGGTTCAAGGTGAAGTTTTGAAATGGTTGAAAGCTGATATTGTTTATGCAATTTCAGATAGTCCTTGGGTGAGTCCAGTCCAAGTTGTGCCTAAAAAAGGTGGAATCACTGTGATCAAGAATGAGAATGATGAGTTAATCTTAACAAGAACAGTGATGGAGTGGCGAGTGTGCATAGATTACAAAAAATTAAACGAGGCCACTAGGAAAGATCATTTCCCATTCCATTTATTGACCAAATGTTGGATCGATTGGCAGGATTTGACGACTATTGTTTCTTGGATGGTTACTCGGGCTATAACCAAATAGCTATTGCACCGAAGGATCAAGAGAAGACCACCTTCACCTGCCCATGGGGTACATTTTCTTACCGGAGGATGCCTTTTGGTTTTTGCAATGCACCGGCTACTTTCCAACGGTGTATGATGTCTATCTTTGTGGATATGGTGGAAGAGATTATGGAAGTCTTCTTGGATGACTTTTCAGTTTTTGGCTCCTCTTTTGATCAATGTTTGCACAATCTTGCTTTTGTTTTAAAGCGATGTGAGGAGACTAATCTTGTACTCAATTGGGAGAAGGGCCATAGAGTGTCTTCGAAGGGTCTTGAAGTTGACCGGGCCAAGATTGTAGCTATTGAAAAGCTTCCACTTCCAAAATGTGTCAAGGACATAAGAAGTTTTTTGGGACATGCCGGGTTCTATAGAAGATTTATAAAAGATTGCTCCAAGATCACAAAACCACTTTGCATTCTTTTAGTGAAAGATGTTCCTTTTTGTGTGAATGATGAATGTGAGAAGGTTTTTGGGGTGTTGAAGGATGCATTGATTTCAGCTCCTATTATGGTGGTGTCGGATTGGAAGCTTCATTTTGAGATTATGTGCAATGCTAGTGATTTTACTGTTGGAGCGGTGCTTGGGCAACGACATGAGAAAGTGCTCAAAGCTATATATTATGCTAGCCATACCTTAGATGTGGCCCAACAAAACTACACTACAACTGAGAAAGAGTTGTTAGCGGTGGTGTTTGCATGCGATAAGTTCCGGTCAAATATTATTGGGTCTAAGGTAATTGTTTATACTGATCATGCGGCAATCTGATACTTGTTTGAGAAGAAAGATGCCAAGCCAAGGTTGATTCGGTGGATTCTTCTATTGCAAGAGTTTGATCTAGAGATTCGGGACAAGAAGGGGAGCGAGAATGTGGTGGCCGATCACTTATCACTGCTACAGCTTGAAGGCACGAAGGATGTAGTTCCTATTCAAGAATCGTTCCCGGATGAACAACTATAGAGTTTGGGGGTAAAAGTCCCTTAGTATGCTGATTTTGTGAATTTCTTAGTGTGTGGTACATTACGTCCGGATCTCTCATATTCAAAAAAGAAGAAGTTCTTGCATGATGTGAAAGCTTATATGTGGGATGAACCGTTACTTTTCAAGAGGTGTAATGACCAAATGGTTAGAAGATGTGTACCGGAGGATGAATTTCAAGATATTCTTCGAGGGTGTCATTCTTCACCTTATGGGGGCCACTTTGGTGCTCAAAGGACGGCAGTAAAACTACTTGAAAGTGGGTTTTATTGGCCCACTTTGTTCTGAGATTCCTATGTCTTTGTGAAGACACGTGATCGTTGCCAACATTTGGGTACCATTTCGGGGAGACATGAGCTGCCCTTAACCAATATCATGGAGGTTGAGCTTTTTGATGAGTGGGGCATTGATTTCATGGGCCCGTTTCGGTCTTCATGTGGGAAATCATACATCCTTCTTGCGGTTGACTATGTGTCCAAGTGGGTTGAAGCGATTTCTACACCTACCAATAATGCGAGAGTTGTGGTAAAATTTTTGCAAAAGAATTCGCGCTATCATAAGTGATGAAGGTTCCCACTTTTGCAACAAGCTCTTTACTTCGCAACTTGCTAAATATGGTGTGAAACACAAAAAAACACTTGCTTACCACCCTCAATCCAATGGGCAAGCCGAAATAAGCAACCGGGAAGTAAAACAAATTTTGGAGAAGACGGTGAATGTCAGAAGAAAAGATTGGGCACTTAAGCTTGATGATGGTTTATGGGCATATCGGATTGCATTTAAGACACCCATAGGGATGTCTCCCTATCGCCTTGTTTTTGGGAAGAGTTGCCACTTACCAGTGGAGTTAGAGCATCGAGCTTATTGGGCAGTTACAAAGCTGAATTTTGACTTGCGAGCCTCCGAAGAGCAACGTTTGTTACAGCTTATGGAGATGGAAGAGTTCCGAAATAATGCTTCTGAGAATGCCAAGCTATACAAGGAGAGAACCAAACAATGGTATGATAAGCTGATTTTGAAGCGGGGCTTCTTACCGGGCCAACAAGTTCTTTTATTCAATTCTAGATTAAAACTCTTTCCGGGCAAGTTAAAATCTAGGTGGTCGGGCCCCTTTGTTGTAGAGAAAGTTTAGCCTTACGGTGTAGTAGAGCTGAAAAGTACTGATGGGTCATCTTTTAATGTGAATGGGCAGAGATTGAAGCATTACTATGGGCATGAGGAGAGGCGCGATGAGCACCTCACCCTTGTGGAGCCGTGAGAAGAGATGAAGAAGTCGAGCTGAGGACTTAAAACTAAGCCCTTTATGGGAGGCAATCCATCGATTTAATTTGGAGTTTTCCTTAGTTTTGCACTCATTCATTACTTTATTCATTCTTAGCATGCCATCCAATTTTTGTTATTAGTATTTTTCTCCCCCTTGTCTCTATTTTAAATAGTGGAATCCGTTTTTGTAGGATTTTGCGAAGCACTGGACAAAGTGAAAAATGAGGAGCGTCTCAAAATAGTCATTGGATCATTGAGGACAACGATAAATTTCAGTTTGGGCGACGGCTGGGGGGGGGTGATTGAGTTGTGGAAGTTGTTTTTGAAAAAAAAAAAACAAAAAAAAAAGAGAAACCAAGGAAATAGGTGCCTCTGGGCACTGCAACGCCAGAGCACCTAGACTACAACAAGAAAAAAAACCAAATAAAAATGAAATGGTTTCAAGAATAACCATTTCTTCCTTTTTCTTCTAACCGACGAACAGCACCTCCATATCTTCCCCATCTTCTTCTCTTTCTCTTCAATCTTTCCTCTCCTTCTTGCATAAATCTTCCAATTTCTCCCAATCTCTCAGCATTTCTACTCTCCTCAACCTCATTGCATTCAATTTCTGGAAGTGAAAGAGCAAAAAACGTGGTGAGCTTGGGCATCACCAAACGTTGGTTTTTTGTGCAAATCTCTCTCAATGTAAGTAAAATCTGGAGTTCTATTGCATTCAACTTTTTTTTGAGAGAGATTTCAATATTAGCGGTGATCATAGCCCCTAGTTGTGGATTTTGCATCAAATGAGTTTGAGTTGATACACTATGGAGCACGTTGGGTGTCTTGTTGGCTGAAAGTTTTGGGGATTTTGAATGTGAACAATTGGGAGTGTTGGTGAAGAACATTTAACTGAGCTTTGTCTTCAAATTATGTAGTGGTGGTTGAGATATTTGTTTTACATATTTCTTTTTTTTTTTGAGAAATTGGAAGTTAGTGTTTTGTTGAGTATTGAATTGATCGTGGTCTTGAAATTGGAGTTGTGTGAGCATGGCACCCAAAAGAAGTAAGGCTTCGTCCTCTCAAGAATTTGATCGAACCCGGTTCAAGAGCTATGAAGTGTCCGAGCATTATAATACCAATGTGATAAAGAGGAGTCTTGTATAGGAAAAAGATCTTGCAGTGTCTCCAGTTGCCAATCCTAAAATATTTCGCATTGATCGCATCACGAAATTGACAGACCTTCGTGAAACCACCTCCACATGCATGTCTTTCTGTAGTCAAATAATTTTATGCAATTGCTCTAGAAAGGGATGGCTTTCAAGTTTTTGTGCGTGGGAATCAAGTATCATTTGTTAGGGCAACGATCAATGCACTTTATGGGTTGCAAAACATTGAACTTGATGGATACTCAAAATACTTGTCTGAAGGGGTCAACATGGATGAGATGATCAATATTTTGTGCAGCTCAAGGACGCAGTGGAAGTATTCAAGAACGTGCCATCTTCTTTTCCCAAGAACAGCTTGGACCGGGTTGGTAATGCATGGTATCATTTCTTGAGTGATCGGATGATGCCGAGAGAGTTTAAGACTGAACTCACAATGGACCGAGCGATGTTACTATATGCCATCATGACAGGAAAGTCGATTGATGTGGGGCAGGTGATCCAAGATTCAATTATATACAGTATAAAACCTGCCACCACTGGCGGTATTAATCATCCGTCATTGATCATTGCGTTATGCAGTAAAATTGGAGTAGCTTGGAGTTCAGATGAGGAGATGTAACTGCCTTGATCAGTCATTGATGATGGCATCTTGGCGTGGTATAAGACTCGCGGTCCTACTATCGAGACTCATCATGGTGAGAAAGGCACGGAGGGAGCTTATTCCTCTCGTCCTCCGTGGCCACAACCTTTTTCAGTACAAGACCTCATTTCATAGCTTGAGCATCAATTCCAAAGCCATCATCATCAATTTGAATAGTTTGTGAAATATACTGTGGACTTCAACTCATCATTAGTACAAATGTTCAACTCATGTGGAATCAATTTCGGAACTAATGCCATCCAATTTCCTCCACCACCTCAATTCGAAGAGCCTCAACCCCATGAAGTATAAGAAGAAGGAGAGGATGTCGAGGACGAATGAAGCTTCGTAGAGGAGTTTTATTTACACCCTCGCATTTATCTTTATATGTCCTTGCTATTTATTTGCATATATCATCATTGAGGACAATGTTGTGTTTAAGTTTTGGTGGGGGGGGGGGTGAATTTGAATTTTGTTCTTTTATCATGGCATGAGTAATTGTCTTGTTAGTATAACATGTATAGATTAGATTAGGCTAAATAATCACATTCGTGTACAACTTTGAACTTAATTAGATCTACTTATGGTGGGCCTGTGATGAGGAAACTTTGGTGAGGCAGGAACCGTGGGAGATTGTAGAGAGTATTTTTGTGTCTGTGTGCTTGATCTACATGGCATGGCTATTTGAAATTTTTGTTGGCTTATGAATATGCAATCATGATCATGAATGCCACTTCTATGTTTAAATTGAGATTATGTAAATAAGCACTCTTTCGATCTCAATTTTTTTTTTTTCAAAACTTGACTTTAGAACTTGTTGGATCTCTTCTTGAGGCGAAATCAAAGGAATCACACCATGAGAGACATGATTTAGGCCATTTTTGGAATAGTTTGAGCCATAAAGGCTACCCAATTATACATTGTCTCTAGTCACCTAGTTTTGAGCCTTTTATCTTGTTTCTTGTCACCCAAACATTAGAAGCCAAGGCCTTTATTTGTTCTCTCTTGTTTTCACCTTTGTGCCCTTAACACTTTGAGAAATGCATTGTAATGGGGTTTGGGTTATTTTCATGGGAAAGTATATGAAAAATGGGCTATAAATGTGAATTCCATGTGAAGGTGATAAAAGGGATTCAAAATGAGTTGTTCTTATTCAAGATTTTAAAAAAAAAAACGAAGAAAAGAAAAGAGAAAATGGAATTGTCTTCATCAATGAATAAATGAACAAGTTTGGGAGTGTAGTTGGGGTAAGATGCATAAAAAATCTTGGTTGGGTAATGTTTGGTTTTGGTTCATGAGTAAGGCATGGGATGTGTGCAATACTTGTTGATGTAACAAAGATGTTTTTGGGTGCATTAAGTTTCATTTCTTTTTATCCATTTTGACATACCCTTAGCCCTGGCCTTACATTACAAGCTTTATGAAGACCTATTGATCTTGATTGGTGTGAATCTTACATTAGTAGAGAGAAGGGTGAAAAACAAGCATATTAAGTCTTGTTTTGTTTCATTGAGATCAAATTTCCTTTCATGTTTGTATGATCTATATGATTTATGAGTGGTCATGTGTTTGAGTTGTATGCTTGTTTGCCAACTAAGATGGAAATGAAAGCATCTCTTGTAGGTTGAAATTCTAGACATCATTAAACTCTTGAAATTTTCCTAAATGTGAATGTCTTGTCAATGAAATTTTCTGAGGCCATTGCACTATGGAGTAGGGGTCGAAATTCAGTCTCTTGTTGTGCTAGAATGTGAATCTTTGGTTCTTTTGTTGGGTTTAGTTTTGTAGGTATTATTTTGTTTTGTTTGTTCTCCCTTTGCTCGGAACGATCAAAATCCTAAATTTGGGGGTATTTGATGAGTTTAGTTTTATACATAGTATTTTGTAGGAATTTAATTAGGTTTATAGATATATCTTACTAATTTCTAAGTATTTTGGCTTAATTTGCACATTTAGTGTTTTAGGTGCATTTTAGAGTTTTTATGCATTCTAGAGGTTAATTTTAGTTATTTTCATGAATAGAATACCTTAGGTTTGTTTAGGAAAAGAAATAGGATTTTTAGTGGCATTTGCATAATAGCATGTTCATTTTAGATCATAGGTTCATGTTAATTGTTGA
Organism: Paratinospora sagittata; assembly: GCA_035771175.1. Lineage (NCBI taxonomy): Eukaryota > Viridiplantae > Streptophyta > Magnoliopsida > Ranunculales > Menispermaceae > Paratinospora > Paratinospora sagittata. Next base: position 33,700,975 of record CM069590.1, read on the forward strand.
TACCTTGTTAGTTAGTTGATTCGTTCACTTATGGTTGTTTTGTTTTGTAGGTAATAAAATATGGATATTGTGGTGAATCGAAGCACAAATGATGGTGGAAAGAAGCCAAGAACATGTGCGAGAAGTATACAAGGAAGTGCGCAAGAATGAAGATTGAACAAGAGAAGATGATGCAAACCAAGGAACAAATGATCCAAACCAAGGAGCTGGACAAGTTGATCATACACTTGGGAATGGAGCTAAATATGCACACGACCCATTGTCACTTCCAAGTGGTCCAATTACAAGACTTAGAGCCAAACGTTTCAAGGAAGCGCTAAATGGGCTAATCCAAGAGAATTGGGTTGATGCTAAAAAGACCAAGATGGGCTCAAATAATAATCAAGGCTTAGTCCATGTCATCAAAGCAATTGAAGAAGCTAATTAGCACACAAAACGTGCCAGCATGGACTGACCATCAAAGGGCATGAATTTGTTGAGTTGCAAGGATATTAAATAGGGGAATAAACTTGGTCATGGCTGGTTATGTTTTAAATACATTGTACTTAGTCAATTAGCAATTTTGGTTATCTTTAGAAGTCCAAGAGGCCTAAAAACGTGGGGACTTGTTTTTTAGAAGTCCAAGAAGCCTAAAAACATGGGGACTTGTCCTTTAGAAGTCCAAGAGGCCTAAAAACATGGAGACTTGTTCTTTAGAAGTCCAAGAGGCCTAAAAATGTGGGGACTTGTCCTTTAGAAGTCGAAGAGGCCTAAAAACGTGGGGACTTATCCTTTAGAAGCCCAAGAGGCCTAAAAACATGGGGACTTGTCCTTTAGAATTCCAAGAGTCCTAAAAACGTGGGGACTTGTCTATGTTGATGTTTGTGTTGTTTTAAATTTAGTTATGTCTTTTCCTATTCTTGGAGGGTTGTTCCAAGTATATATGGAGTGGTAGCTCGAATTTGAATGGTACATTATGTTTTGAGATCAAGTTAATCTTGTGAGGTCTTGTGTCCTCTTTGTTCTTAAAAGATTTCTTTGAACTTATCAAGTTAATCTTGTGGCGTTCAAGCAACCAAACTTATCACCTTGATTGTTGAATCTTGGTGTGGCGTTTTCAATCCTTTGTAGTCTTGGTTTTCATCTGGTTAGGTGACGGGTCAAGGCTCAACCAATCTTGTCTACACGATCTTGGGGTTCTAATCCATCATTGTTATTGGGTTTCATCACAATTGTTGGTGAAGTTCATATCATTTGGCATCAGAGCTTTGGTTCTAAGATAAGTTTGACTATCTTTTATTTTCATTTTTTTTATTTCCTGAAAAAAAATTGTCAAAAAAAAGGAGAAGAAAAGTGATTTCAGTAAGAAAATTTCCTCTTTTCAATCTTGTTTCTCACCTTATTCATGTTCTTGATCGTTTGATGAGTTTTGGTTGTTTCTCATTTTTGAATTGCTGCTAGATTATTTTGAATTAGTTCTTGAAGTTTGATTAAGAACTAAAGAAGGCACAAAAGAGTGGAAAAAGGCAAGAGTGTGTGAGACCATAAGAGGGTAAAAGCCGTTTAGAGCGAAAACACGATTGCAAGTGTATCAAATTCTTGAGTGAAACACGTGAGGGAGTGCTTGTTAGGATTCTAACCTTGTTTTGCAGAATTTAAATATGTCCAATAATCAAGAAGAAGATACAACCGAAAAAGTTCAACAACATGCAGTTCCGAACCTCCAAATGCAAGGGTTGTTAGGGGAGATGAGGCGTATGTTGAGGGATGAATTAGAACCTATTCACGAGAGGTTGGACAGGGTAGAAGCGGGAACTCCTAGGGAACAGCAACAAGACATCCACAATAGGCAGCAAGGTGGGCGTGTTCCGTGGCGGAATGTTGAGGAAGAGGCAGAGTCGGAGCAATTTGATGAGCCATATTTGAATCGGGGTAGGTTTGAGCGTGGGAATGGGAATCGAGAAGCTTGGATGGGTAGGCCAAGGAGAGATAATGATTTAGGAAACATAAAGATTAAAATCCCATCTTTTCAAGGTAAAAGTGATTCTGAAGTTTATTTGGAGTGGGAAACTAAAATGGAGATGGTGTTTGATTGTCACAACTACTCGGAGATAAAGAAGGTTAAGTTGGCTGCAATTGAATTCACCGATTATGCCATTGTTTGGTGGGATCAATTACTGATTAATAGGAGAAGGAATAGAGAGCCACCCGTGGACACTTGGGAGGAGATGAAAATGCTTATGAGGAAGCGTTTTGTACCCAGCCACTATTATAGGGGATTGTATCAAAAGTTGCAGAGGTTAAATCAAGGTTCCAAGGGTGTGGAAGAATATTACAAGGAGATGGAAGTAGCTATGATCCGGGCTAATGTAGAAGAGGATCGGGAGGCCACCATGGCTAGGTTTTTGCATGGTTTAAATTATGAGATTGCGGATGTAGTCGAGATGCAGCACTATGTTGAGTTGACAGATATGGTGCATCAAGCCATAAAGGTGGAGGAACAGTTCAAACGAAAGGGGTTGGCTAGGAGGGGACAACCTATGGCTACCACTAGACCATGGAAGATAGCTCAACAAAGGGACGAACAGCTACAAAATAAGCCAAAATTTGAACCCTCTCAGAATGCCAAACCAACGACCGCCGCTACTTCAGGTAACAATGAAACTTCAAGTTCTAACGCACGTGATATTAAGTGTTTTAAATGTTAGGGGCGGGGACACATAGCCAGCCAGTGTGTAAACAAAAGGGTGATGGTGATAAACGCCCAAGGAGAGCTTGAGTCGAAGAATGAGGAAGAAGTAGATGATGCTGACATGCCACCTTTGGAGGATGTCGATGATGAGCAAAGTGCTGTGGTTGGAGATTATTGGTAACAAGGCGAGTTCTCAATGTGCAGGTTAAGGAGGAAGAAAGTAACCAAAGGGAGAACTTGTTTCATACTCGGTGCTTTGTAAACAACAAAGTTTGCAGTGTCATTATCAATGGAGGGAGTTGCACAAACGTAGCCAGCACTTATTTGGTGGAGAAGTTGGCCTTAACTACCTTGAAACATCCTCACCCTTATCGGCTTCAGTGGCTGAATGAATGTGGCGAAATCAAGGTAACAAGGCAAGTGTTGGTGGCATTATCCATTAGTAAATATGAGGATGAGGTGTTTTGTGATGTGGTTCCTATGCATGCATGCCATTTATTGTTGGGAAGACCATGGCAGGATGATAAGAGGGCTAGGCATGATGGATGCACAAATAGGTATTCTTTCAGTCATAAAGGGCAGCCTATTATTCTTGTGCCATTGACTCCAAAACAAGTCAGGAAGCACCAATTAAAGTTACATAGCTCAAATAAAGAAAAGAAAGAAAAAGAAATGAAGGCCGAAATTGAAAAAAAAAAGAGAAAAACATTGATCAGAGCGAAAAAGAAAGAGAGGGGATTTCAGCCATAGTGAGAGCAAGATAGAAAAAATTCAATTACATCGCAAAAAAAATGAGATCAAGAGAGCATTATTTTCACACCAGCCCCTGATTGTACTCATGTATAAGGAGGCTCTTTTATGTACTAATGATCTCGTCGGTGCTTTGCCAAGCGTTATTGTTTCTCTTTTGCAGGAGTTTGAAGACGTCCTTCCCGAAGAAGTACCTTATGGATTACCTCCAATCCGAGGTATTGAACATCATTTGAACGGACAACAAAGGTTGAACAGACGCCATGCGAAGTGGGAGGAATTCATTGAAACATTTCCTTATGTGATCAGATACAAGCAAGGTGATGATTTGAGAACAAATCCTTCTCAAGAGGGGGAGAATGATGCAAACCAAGGAGCAAATGATCCAAACAAAGGAGCTGGACAAGTTGATCAAACACTTGGGAATGGAGCTGAATATGCACACGACCCATTGTCACTTCCAAGTGGTCCAATTACAAGACTTAGAGCCAAACGTTTCAAGGAAGCCCTAAATGGGCTAATCCAAGAGAATTGGGCTGATGCTAAAAAGACCAAGATGGGCTCAAATAATAATCAAGGCTTAGTCCATGTCATCAAAGCAATTGAAGAAGCTAATTAGCACACAAAACGTGCCAGCATGGACTGACCATCAAAGGGCATGAATTTGTTGAGTTGCAAGGATATTAAATAGGGGAATAAACTTGGTCCTGGCTGGTTATGTTTTAAATACATTGTACTTAGTCAATTACCTATTTTGGTTACCTTTAGAAGTCCAAGAGGCCTAAAAACGTGGGGACTTGTTCTTTAGAAGTCCAAGAGGCCTAAAAACATGGGGCTTGTCCTTTAGAAGTCCAAGAGGCCTAAAAACATGGAGACTTATTCTTTAGAAGTCCAAGAGGCCTAAAAATGTGGGGACTTGTCCTTTAGAAGTCCAAGAGGCCTAAAAATGTGGGGACTTGTCTATGTTGATGTTTGTATTGTTTTAAATTTAGTTATGTCTTTTCCTATTCTTGGAGGGTTGTTCCAAGTATATATAGAGTGGTAGCTCGAATTTGAATGGTAGATTATGTTTTGAGATCAAGTTAATCTTGTGAGGTCTTGTGTCCTCTTTGTTCTTAAAAGAACTCTTTGAACTTATCAAGTTAATCTTGTGGCGTTCAAGCAACCAAACTTATCACCTTGATTGTTGAATCTTGGTGTGGCGTTTTCAATCCTTCGTAGTCTTGGTTTTAATCTGGTTAGGTGACGGGTCAAGGCTCAACCAATCTTGTCTACACGATCTTGGGGTTCTAATCCATCATTGTTATTGGGTTTCATCACAATTTTTGGTGAAGTTCATATCAGAAGGGAAGACGACCAGTATTTTTCTGGACGATGCAATGCCCAGATTGTGATAAAATGAGTGAAAAAAAAGGTGCGGCGTTGCAGCACTCTCGCGCAAATGTTATTTTTTTCACCTCTGTGTTTGGGCAATTTTGGCTATTCAAATCTTATGCGAAGTAGGGCATATTATATATCAATTTTTAAGGTTTTTTGGGGAGAGGCCATGGGAGAAGGAAGCAAGACGGCCAGGTTGCTATGGAGACGAAAATCAGCTTCAGAAGCGCGGCGGATCAAAGATCTACAGTATTTCTAGCACATTTTGTAGAGGATTCTCATGTTTTCAATCTCATTTTGTATTTTCTTCTCCAAGCTATGAACTAAATTTTAATTCTAAAGAATAGATAGATCTTAGTTTTTTTTTATGGATTTTTTTCATTGTTAATGAAAATTTTTTTTGTTATATTTATGATTTTTTGTATTTAATGCTTTTGATTTACTGATCATGAATTGAATGAACCTAGATCTATGGGGCGACACTCGAGAGAGGGTTCATTGGGTTGGAAAATGATAATTGTGACATGAAATTTCTATAGGATCGAGGGATTTATAGGATTTTATGAGATCATTTAAAAATTCCTAGAGTTTAGAGCATAATTGAGAAAGGGATCTTTATCGAGAGATCGAGACCCAATTTCATTTATAGATTTCAATCCGGCACTCGAAAGAGGGGATTGATGACCATTTGATTTGATCTATAAATCTGGAGAATGAATTTAACAACGAATGATTCCAATTAATTCTGATTTGCAACTAAGTGAAGTCAATTCTCTAGATCCATTCCATAATTAAATTTTCCTTACTTTAAATTTCTTTAGTTTCATTTAATTTCCAACACTTTAATTCATTTGATTATTTAGATAAAGTTTAAAATCTGTGAAATGGTAGTTGATAAGGTAACATTTCCTTGTGGACAAGATAACCCGACTCACAATCGGTATATTATAACTTGATTGTCGTGCACTTACGATAAAATCATGAACAACTATCACCGTAATATGCATTGAACTGAATCAATCCATTTTGGGAAAGAATGTTAACGTTATATTTGAAATAACTTAGAGCGCCAAAATTACCAAGTCCATTATGTCTATGTTATTCCTATATATACTTGTTGTCGTATAGTAGAAAAACCACTAAGGAAATATGAAGTTGATATTCATTCAAAACGTATTAACAACTTTAGTTTGTGCTAAACACTTTTTGAAAGTTAGTCTTCTTTCACTTGCGCTTGATCTTACGATCTTTTGAAATAAAAACTTAAAGTCTTTTGGGCTGATTGATCTTCATCTTCATTATTTTGAAAACCCACTGAAGAAGACAAAAGCTCTTTGAACCTGCTTTCAGCATAAACTTCATCATACATATTTTACTGAATCTGTGATCACAAAAGATTCAATCCAAAGCTTTGTAAGTTTCACTTTGATTATGAGTAAAGGAAATCATATCTCATCTTGTATTTAGTTTGTGGTGACTAGTAAGTCACTGAGTTAGAGCAAGTGTTGCTCAAAGTTGTAAACGGTCTTCTCACACCCGTAAGTTGAGAAATGATAGTTCTCACACCCGTAAGTTGAGAAAGTGTACTGATTTGATCTTCACCTATAAGAAGGTCCATAGTGGAGATTGAACAAATCCTATCTCAGGAGGTTAGGTAGTGGATGTAGGCACGGCCAAACCACTATAAATCTTGCTTGCATTGTCTCATTTATTTGATGTATTTGATTGCTATACTTTGTTTAATCTACTTTCATTATTTCGCACAATTTTAAGATAGGTTAAAATCTGCTAAGTGTCCAATTCACCGTCTCTTGGACATATCTCGGCCAACAATTGGTATCAGAGCAGGTTAACCATCAAAGTATCTAACCATCTTTGATTGAGTATGGCAGGACAAAATGAAAGAAGTACTTATCTCTCAGGAGAAGGAAACTCCACCAACCGACCACCACTGTTCAAGGGAGAAAACTATTCACACTGAAAAAATAAGATTAGGTACTACCTTAAAGCCCAAGATCTAGAGATGTGGGATGTTGTGACATACGGCTGTCCAACGCCTACTAAAATAGTTGAAGTTGCTACTGTCCCAAAGGAAATAGACTAATGGAGTACCAAGGAAAAGAAAATAGAACTATTGAATAACCATGCTGTAAACATTTTGTTTTGCAGTTTATCAGTCGAAGAATTCAATAGAGTTAGTGAGTGTGAAACCGCTAAGGAAATTTGGAAAAAGTCAGAGGTCACCCACGAAAGAACTTTGCAAGTTAAAAAGGCAAAGCTCCAACTGTTAGTTGAAAAATATGAGACCTATAAGATGAAGGAAGCTGATTCGATAGCTGAGGCTATTGCTCGGTTTACAGCATACATCAATGAGATGAAGAACCTAGGAAAAATCTATGACCAAGAAGAAACTGTTAGAAAGTTTCTAAGAGGCCTACCTAGAGCCTGGGAACCCAAGGCCACAACCATTGAAGAAGCCAAGAATTTGGCAGAATATACTTTTGATGAACTATGCGGTTCATTGATGGTTCATGAAACGAAGTTAAAAGATAGGATGAGCCCGGTCAAAGTTGAGGAAAAAGAAAAGAAATCTATTGCCCTCAATGTTGAAACTAATTCTGAAAATTATTCAGATTCAGAAGATGACATGGCTATGTTATCTAGAAAGTTCAATAAGTTGCTTAGGAGAAAGAGTAAGAATAACTCTTACTCAAGGTTTCACAAAGAAAGAAACCCGAGTCTAAACCTGCAGAGTTAATTTGTAACGGTTGTAACAAACCAGGTCATGTAAAGAGCGAATGTCCCACTAAATATAAGAAGAACACCAACTCTTACAGAAAAGACAAAAAAGTTCTCAAAGCCACATGGGATGATTGAAGCTCAACGAAGAAGAAGTGGATTCAGATCACACTGCTGCATTGTGCTTAATGGCAAGCACAAAAGTAAAAACTGAACCTACTGACAAACTTTATGAGTTCAACATTCATATTAAGGAGCTTAAGTCATAGCTTAGTGAAGAGATTAGGAAGAATGAAAAACTTAAGCATAGTCATGAAGAAGCTCTTGAGGAAATTAAATTCTAACAAGAAGAGCTAGACGGATGGACTGTCCCTAGATAATGAACAACTTAAGAAAGTTGTTGGGAAGCTGAAAAATGAAAATGAAACTCTTAGAAAGGAAAAAGAAGGCCTGAACTGCACAATGATTAAATTCACAAATGGTCAAAAGATATTTGACATAATGTTAGAATCACAAAGATGTGCATTCGACAAGACTGGCTTAGGCTATACTCATGGGTCTAAACAAAAGAAGTACGATACCGTACTGACCAAAAGACCAATATGCAACAAATGTCATAGGGAAGATCATACAATACTTAGATGCAATGTCTTACGAAAAAAGAAAAGAAAATATGCATGGATTGAAAAATCTGTTCTTACTGATGCTAACAAGCATGGGTACCAAAGTCAAAAATATTTTATGTTGTGTAGATGTGCAAACACGAAGATATATGGTATCTAGACAACGATTTTTCGAGGCACATGTCTGGAGATAGATCTAACTTTCCTAGCCTTGAAAAGAAGAAAGGAGGAAAGGTCACCTTCGGAGAGGACATCAAAGGTGATATTGAAGGCATTGGAATTATTGGTAACGATTCTCTATCCATATCTAATGTACTTTATGTTAAAGGGCTGAAGCATAATCTCTTGAGCATAAGTCAATTATGTGACAAGGGTTACGGCATTTCATTTCAAGCAAATAGGTGCATTGTCAAGTATGTGGATAAAACTGTTGCATTCATGGCATCTAGAATTAAGAATGTGTATTACACAAACTTTAATGACATGAAGAAACAAAATATAACATGTTTAAGTGCTATCTCTTGTAATGATGCATTGCTATGGCATAGAAGATTAGCTCATGTTAATATGGATAACATATCTAGAATTTCCAAACATAATCTTGGGAAGGGTATTCCGAAAGGAACTTACTCAAATGACAAGGTATGTGAACCATGTCAACTTGGTAAGCATACCCGATCATCATTTAAGAGCAAGAGGCATCAATCAACGTCTAGAGCTCTCGAACTGATTCACATGGATCTTTTCGGACCAACCAAAACCAAAAGCTTAGGTGGTAAATCATGTGTTTGTGTTTATTGATGACTTTACTCGATTCACATGGGTATTTCTATTAGCTCATAAATCTGATGCTTGTGAAACATTTATAAAATTTTGTAAGAGAGTCGAAAATAAAAACGGTCACAAAATCAACATAATTAGGAGTGATAGAGGTGGTGAATTTGTCAATAAAAATCTCGAAGAATTTTGTAACAATCAAGGTTGCACTCACCATCTATCAGCCCCTACACCACAGCAAAATGGTGTAGTTGAGAGAAAGAATAGAACTCTGCAGGATATGTGTAGAACCATGCTCGATGAGTACAACTCTGCAAATCAGTTTTGGGTGAAGCTATAAACACTGCTTGCTATGTGATGAACCGAGTTCTGATTAAAAAAGATTTGAATAAAACACCATATGAACTATGGAAAGGTAAAGTACCCAACATTAGTTACGTCTGAGTTTTCGAATGTAAATGTTTTATTCTTAATGATAAAGACAATCTAGATAAGTTTGAACCTAAATCTGATATAAGAATATTCTTAGGATATTCTAATCACAGTAGAGCTTACAGAGTCTTCAACAAATCTAATCAAACAATAGAAGAATCAATTCATGTAAGATGAAAGTGTTAATAAGAATAATCTTGAGGAAGAATTTAAAGAATTAAATTTTGATGATGATGAACCCAACACAACCAAGGTTAGATCTTGAACCTGAACCATCTTTAGAATCTTCTAAAAACTCTAGAATGTTTCAAGGTCTTTCCCAAGATCAAATTTTAGGAGATCCATGAAAAGGTGTGTCCACTAGAGCTTCAATCCAAAAATATCAACAGTTTGTTGCTTTTGTATCACAGTTTGAACCAATTAAACTGGAAGACGCACTGAAAGATGAAAACTAGATTCTTGCTATGCAAGAAGAACTAGGACACTTTGTGCGAAACAAAATATGGGAATTAGTTCCTAGACTTTTTCATCAATCTGTTATAGGAACCAAATTGATCTTTAGAAACAAAAAGAATGAACAAGGTATCATTGTCCGAAATAAGGCTAGATTGGTGGCACAAGGGTACAACCAAGAAGAAGGCATAGACTTCGAAGAAGCCTTTGCCCCAGTAGCAAGATTAGAGGCAATAAGAATGTTAATTGCTTATGCATGTTACAAGGATTTTCCCTTATACCAAATGGAGGTAAAGAGTGCTTTTCTAAATGGATACATCAACGAAGACGTATATGTAGAACAACCTCCAGGGTTTGAGGATGCTCAAGACTCGGAATATGCGTTTAAACTCCTCAAATCCTTATATGGATTAATACAAGCTCCAAGAGCTTGGTATGGTCGACTGAGTTCATTTCTTTTAGATCATACGTTTCAAAAAGGAAAACTTGACAGAGGTCTAATGGTCGTATTGTGGATAAGATGGTTAGATTCCTATGCTGGTCAGGATGCCCTGGGAGTTTTGGAAAGGGTCCTGACAACATTGGTATCAGAGTCACGTTTGCAAACGACTTAGAAATTTAAAAGCATCAAGATAATGAATAAGCCTTACTATATTACTTTTTGTGTGTAGTAATATACTATGGGTAGATATGATCATAGATGATTTTTTTTTCTCTATATGTGATGTTTGCCTCATTTAACGCCTCAGAATATCCAAGTGATGGAGGCGGATGAGGGAATTGATTACATGGAGAATATAGATCAAGAAAGAATTAAGAGGCTAGAGGAAAAAGTCGTGGCCCAAGAACGAGAAGTTGCAGCTCTGAAGTTGCAAATAGCTGAATTAGCCAAAACCAATGCACAAGTAGTGAAATTACATGAGGCGCTTAAGGCTAGTATATTGGGCTTAACTGTAGCAGTGCCGCAAATAACTTCTACTGGTGGTGTTGTAGCTACAAAAGAATCAGTTACCGCAATACCAGAACCACCCCCAATGACTGCATCTATTACAAATGAAGGGAAGAAATGGAAATAGAGGTAGAAAGGTAGTAAGCAAATAAAATAGAAGAAGCGTATGATTCGAGAGTGGCAACGAATTGCAACTGAACCCCAGGAGCCTATAAATGCTGATAAAGGTACTCAAGGGGAGTCTTCAATGCCTAAACAAATATATGTTTGTTATAAATGTGGACAATTAGGACATAGAAGGTTCGAGTGTCCCAATCAATCAGTTGAGATTCCTGGTAATACTTCTGCAGTACTGAATATGGTGAGAACAGAAGCAAATGCCGTACCTTGCCCAGAAGCTTCATAAATTATCATGGGAGGTAGAATCACTATCTCTATTATCTAGTTATGCCTATGTTTATTGAGGTTGATTGTACCTCGTGGTTATTTCTCTGGATAAGGTACCAATGTAAAACTTTCCTTATCAGAATTAGTATGTGATTAAGGTTAAGTATGGAGGTGGGAGAAAAAAAGTCTAGTTGGACATGGTATGTGACCATTGTACAGTTAAACTCGATAATTTTGAATTACCAGTGAAAGTTAAGAGTTATAGAACTTCTAAAGTTTATGCTATTATGGGAATAAATTAGCAAAGTATGAATTTGCTAAGATGATTGTATTCCAATTTTCTGGATATCCTACCTTTGAGTTTAAGGGAGGAGCATCAGATAAACTACCTACTAGAAGTAGATTTGTGGTAGATAAATGAGAAAGAGGTATTAGCTAGCTTGATACCAGATGATGAGATTAAGCTTGATGACATTCCTATTGTGAAAGAATTCCCAAAGGTGTTTCCTGCAGATTTGCTTGGATTGCTCCTGAAAGGGAGATTGATTTCATCGTTGAGCTAATTTTTTGTACTAAGCATATTTCCATGGCACTGTATAGAATGACGCCTAAGGAATTGTAAGAGTTGAAGGTATAGTTAGAAGAACCTTCTACGCATTGATGGTTTGTTTGATCAGCTGAATAGAGCCAAATTTTTCTCAAAAATTGACTTGAGGTCAGGTTACCATCAAGTGAGGATTTGGGATTAGGATGTACTTAAAACAACTTTTAGGACTAGACATGGACACTATGAGTTTTTCCTAATACCTTTTGGTGTGACCAATGTACTAGCCATATCACACCTGGGTTGCACACAGTGCCCCCTACCCAGGGTGATGAGTACCCCCACAGGGCATACTCTAGCCATTATGGAACCATAATATTGTCCCATCCCAGTACACAGCCCACTCAATAGTGTCTAGTACCCCCAGGATCATTTGTCCACACTATGCATCATGAATAGTGCAGGGCCTCCCCCGGATTCAAACCTCAAACCTCATATAGATTCAGTGGCTACTCGGATTGCGAAATCAACCTATATGAGGTTTGAGGTTCGAATTCGGGGGAGGCCCTACACTATTCATGATGAATAGTGTGGACAAATGATCCCTGGGGTACTAGACACTGTTGAGTGGGGTTGTGTACTGGGATGAGACAATATTATGGGTCCATAATGGCTGGAGTATGCCCTGCGGGGGTACTCATCACCCTGGGTAGGGGCACTGTGTGCAACCCAGGTATGACAAGCCATGTTTATGGACCTGATGCAGACAGTGTTCAAGCCATATCTGGATCAGTTAATCATTATTTTTATTGATGACATTCTAGTATATTCCAAGACTCAGGAAGAGCATGAAAAAGACCTCATGATGACCTTGCAAACTTTAAAAGAGCATAAACTGTATCCTCATTTTAGCAAGTATGAGTTTCGGATATCAGAGGTGAAATTCCTTGGTCATGTGGTGAGCTCGGAAGGAATTTCAATTGATCCAGCTAAGGTTAAGGCTATTAACAGTTGGCCAAGAACCACCACAGTGACAGAGATTAGGAGTTTTTAGCGATTAGCTGGTTATCACAGGAGGTTTGTGCAGAGTTTTTTGAAACTTGCTGCACCATTAACCAAATTTTGTGTGGACAGATGAGTGTGAAAAGTCCTTGGTTGAACTGAAAATAAAGTTGGCATCTGCACCAGTGTTGATCTTACCAGAACCTAGTCAAGAGTTAGTAATCTATACAGATGCTTCTCATACAAGTTTGGGTTGTGTACTTATGCTGAAGGATAGGGTCATTGCTTATGCATCAAAACAGTTGAAGGTGCATGAGAAGAACTATCAAGTACATGATTTAAAATTGGCAATATTTGGAGGCATTATTTCTATGGGGATAAATTCACACTCTATTCAGATCATAAGAGTCTGAAATACTTGTTTTCACAAAAGATCTGAATATGAGACAGAGGCGGTGGTTAGATCTTCACAAGGATTATGACTACACTTTGGAGTATCATCCTAAGAAGGCAAATGTTGTGGTTGATGCACCGAGCAAAAAGAAGATAGAAACTGCCATTGTAGCTTGTCAGATGTCTCATGAGTAGATATTACCATGATGAATGTTCATTTTGCCTCTACAGATACAATTATATGTGCTCATATTCAAGAGGGGTAGCGAGTCAGCAGTAGTTAGACATGGATTATTTGATGTTAAGACTTGGGCTGAAAATACCAGTCATGTGGATTGATTGCTAACAAGAGTGGCATAGGGGAAGTGTGGTCGGATTTCCAATTTCTCAATGGAGAAATGATCCTTTCGATTCTGACTTTATTACTATTTAATGTCTACAAAATGAGTGTCCCTTAATACTTGTTTAGGAGGAAGAAGTCAATATTTTGACATACCTCCATCAGAGAGGACGAAGTCTGTGTCGGCATACCTCCATTGAGGAAGATGGAGTCGATACTTTGACATACCTCTACCAGAGAGAAAGGCGTCAACATTTCCACATACCTCTACTAAGGAGGAAGGAGTTGAAAAATCTCTAACTCAGTGGCATTTAGAAAGAAAATTGAAGGATAAGGTTCTCCTAAGAATGAGGATGGAAGTATATGACTATAGTCTTGGTGGTTGAAATTCTTGATCTTAGCATGGGCATGGCGCCATCTATGTGAGAGTTTGCGTACACAATGATTACTAGTCCAGTATGGGTACGACGCCTTTGAGGCCTTGTATGGTAAGCCATCTAGATCTCCGATGTATTTGATAGAGATAGGAGATACATTGATGATAGAACCAGAGTTTGTACAAGAACACACAGAGAAGATTCAAACAAATTAGGCAAAATTTGAAAACACCAAGACAGATAGAAAAGCTATGTCGATAATCGACGGAGAGCCATAAAATTGATGTAGGAGATAACGTGTATGGAAGGTCTCATCCCAGAAAGGACGTGATGTAGGATTCATGTTCCTTAAATAGACCATTCAAACTTAATTCCCACAATTATGAATGTTTAAAATTTGGAAATACTCAGACGGAGTATTTTCCTAAAAAGAGCTATTGAATCCACCATAATGGGCCTAAATTTTTTAGAATTGCTCTAAAGGTTGGATTTCTAGATGAGTCACCGGATTAGGGTATTCATATTTCATTCCATACTAATTGTAGGATTCAAATTCTTAATTGAATACTTGTGACCAAATAAGATGAAGATTGAGTGAAAGTTTCAACCTCTTGATCCTTGAATACACAATTAAGGACGGAATACTCCTGTAATCAATTGGATCCAGGTTGTTAAGTTCAGAACTTTGGAATTATTCTTCAAGAAATTTAACTTGAAGTAAATTTAGTTCTGACTTTTACTATATAACTAATGACTACAATGATGTATGTCTTTAATGATGTGTACAAAGAGGAAGGAGTTGAAGTTCAACATACCTCTATTGAAGAGGAAGGAGTTGGTATCTCAACATACCTCTTCTAGGACTTCATCAAGTAAACATTTGGAACACTAGAGGATAAGGAGGAACATAAGGGTTTACTCAGGGATAGACCTAAAAGTTCATGAACCGTGATCTATGAGTCTGTGACAATAACAAGGCTTAAGAGCGGACAGTACATTGGTTCTAAATGTTAAAATTCCTGGTTGAACCTTGTACTCTTGAAATGATGCTAATGTATCTTGTGGAGGAGTACTTTATAGAGTTTATGAAATGAGGTATGCTTCCTAACTTTAAATTTTGAGGATGAAGTTAATTCTTAAGTTGGGAAGGCTATAACGACCCTCAATTTCATAAAGTGACACCCCAAAATGTTTATACATCTAATTAAATACCTACGTTGATTTATACGTATACCAGAGTGTATAATACGTGTATACGTACGTAAGAGTTGTATGTATGTATGAGAATGCATGTGAAATGGTTTAGTAAATGAGAAAATAGCGTAACTAGATGGAAGTTGAATTATATTAATTTAATTAAAACTATATTAAATTAGATGAGAGATAGATTGTTATGTGAAGCATGAGTGTATGGGAACACTTTTTATAAGTTGCTCTCATTTAATCTCTCTCTAACGTGATTTGAAGAAAGAAGAGAAAAATATTTTAAATTATATGGGGGGTTGGTTAAGTATACAACACATGTGTGTATGGAAAAAAAAATTGAAAACATGGTCCATTTATCATTCTTTCTAGCGTGAATTGAGGAAAGTCAAAAAAAAGAAGAAAAAAGATGAAAAAAGAAGAAGATGTACCAGAGAAAGAAAAGAAAGGGCGAGAAAGAAAATGGTAGTTTCGTGGCTGATTGATCGCACTGGTAAGCCATTTTTGCTCTTTTTCGTCATAAAATTGATCTTTAAGCTACGTGTAACAATCCAATCGGTATAATTTTTGTTATAGGATGTGTTTTGTGGTGTTTCTAAAAATGGGGTTTTGACCTACTTTGAGTGGAAACACGAAAAAAATGTATATTATCACTTCTATAGTCGCGTAGATCCCGAATATGTAGTTTGTCTGTGTTCATGTGTAATATTAGCATCGGTACAGCTGCCAGAAGCCAAATTTGACACTAGGTGGTTTCGGAACCTAGTTAAACCCCGATGAAAATATGGTTTGAGACCATAAAATCGTAGATGGATCAATTCCAGACGTT